>CM059442.1:34167529-34788649 GCA_030390025.1 Squalus acanthias | reverse complement strand
TCCAAGTTTTCTAAGATTTAATATTTCCAGATGTCAGTCCATGTATTTCAGTAGGGTTTTGAGATAGTTCTAAGAGTCAGATCATTTTGTAAGCTACATCAGAATGCCGCATGTGGGAACAAATAGTCACTTATGTTAGAGGATGTGTTTTGATAGGGAATGCCAAGTTCATTCCAATATAGTACTGAAGCCAGAAGTCAAAACCGTGTTGGATAACTGTAAAATAGTTCACTGGAGCAGTAAGTTATATTTGATTTCTCCCCCATATATAAAAGGAAAGAATAAGGGCAAGCTTTAATTCCAAACCAGGGTTACCTTTACAAGCTGATCAGTTTACAGCTTGTAATTGATGTCAGGGGATTTCCTAGTAAAGGTCAAATCTAAATAATTAATTTATTGCAATGTCTGCCATTTAATAGCCAATTATTTTTAACACAGGTTTCGCTGTTTAACACACCAAACTAATAGAGAAGTCATAGTTCCAGCTCCCCATAAAACACTTTTTTTTTTAAAGACATGCACTGACCTTCTCTGCAGCATCCTGTTTTCGTGTTGACTCACGTCCACGCAGGCTCTTAGCACTGATTCCAGACTCTGATGTTTGCATTATTAACTGCGTGGCTAGGAATTGCTAAAAGAATGGCAGGAAAAAAATCAGAAGATAAAGCTAGTCCTAAACCTAAACAAGAGCAATAGGTTCATGAGGCATATGTTGTACTTCTCTCATCATTTAAGGCTATTTTCCCAAATTGGAGGAGGACAAGGGATTTTTGGACTTCTTGCCCTCCCTCCCTACCTAATCCACAATCAGACAATAAGGGATTATTTGGAAATTATACCAAAAGTATAGATTTTCCACCTAAATAGTTAAATGGAGATTATAGGATGTAGCAGAGGATTTTTAGATAGTTTTGGAAATTGGCTAAACAAATACATTTTAACATCAATATAAATGTTGCATAGTGGCCAAAATGTACATCACAGGGGTAAACTGCATCAGATTGAATTAGCAGAGGGAGATTCAAAGGGACCTTGGAGTGACATTTAACTTATTACTTTCACTGTAGTGAAGCAAGTAAAACAGCAAAAAGAATGCGGAGCCGTATAGCTCAGTGTTGTCCAATAGAATTTGCTGCTTAGCCACAGGTGTGGCTATGACGATACCGTTTTAGCCACGTGCACTAATTTTAGTAGAAAATGCCTTGCATACACTCACACTATACAGGTAAATGTCATTCACATGTGCATATTTACTTAACAAATATCTACCACCATTCAGTAACCAAGGAAGTAAAGCACTCAATGATCAAAAGACACTCGTTCACACTGCTTTTCATCTGACTATTTTACCAACAAACACACAAAAAGGTTGAACTACATATACATAAGCAGTGCGAATATGAGTATTAGATTCAGATACCCAACAATGATGTCTATTATTTATTTTTTATTTACTAATTAGAAATGCAATTATCCCCATCTGGATTTCCAATTAGCCACATCTGGCTAGTGGCTAAAGATGTTGGACATCATTGGTATAGCTAGGTCACTATATTACAAGTGTCCTGCAGATTATAAGGAGGGTCTACAATGCACTGCTGAGACCACACTTAAAGAACAGTGTTCAGTTCTGATCACACCACCAAAAACATATACAAACAATACAGTGGCTGCAAAACGCAACCGGACTGATCCCAATTGTAAAGAGGATGAGCTGTGACATTGCTATCATAGAAATTTAAGGTGCACAGTTTCGGAATAAGAGAGTTAAGACTTGGACCTAACTGAGGTTACAAAGTAAAATCAGACTCCATGGGCTCGATTTTAATTCCCGAGGCGGGTTGGAGTCAGGTTGCGTGGTGGGCGGGTTCAGGAGCCGCTTCCGGCGGGAACAGCTGCAGAGTTGCGACTTTTATTAAAGTTCCGTGTTAATTTCATGGAGGCGCGCTGGCCGGTCCAATGAGTAGGATCGGGTCGGCTGGTCGCCTCTGATGACATCATAATAGCAACTGCTGTTAAAGCTGCCTTCCAGCCTGAGCCTTTCTATTGTGGATTCCTGCACTTCTTTTCAAAGCTATGACTTCTTCCAGAGGCAAGGCAGCTCCTCGATTTAATGATGAGTCCCTCCAAGTTCTTGTCGATGCTGTCAGAGGGCGCAGGGAGATTCTCTTCCCTCCTGATGGCCGGAGGAAGCCTCCTCAGCAGACCAAGGCAGCCTGGCTGTGCATTGCTCAGGAGGCGAGCGCAAGGTGCATTTATGCACGCTCATGGATCCAGTGCCGCAAAAGGTTTAATGATCTTGTGAGAACATCAAAAGTGAGTATCCCATCTCACTTGCCTTCACTCTGCTTCCCTTCTCTTCTCATCACCTGCACTCTGCTTTGTAAGCCTCCTCCTTCACATTCCACCTTACTCTTACTTTCCTTGCACCCTTTCCTATCCATCTCTGTCTCTGCACTGAATCACTTCAGCATCCTGCCTATGCACCCTTTAGACTCGCTCTCACTGTCATGCAGTGACAACAACTAACAACGCACAGGGAGCTACCTTCCTCTTGGCACCTTACCCCATCTTCGTCTCACTCAAAGTTTCTATGGTAGGGATTAATCACACTCACTCCATCACTGTGGTTGAAACTCTGCTTGTGTCCCTCCTTGCAGGAAAAGATAGCCCACAATAAGGAGAGAGCAATGACTGGAGGAGGAACAGCTACCCTTGCAACATTGACCAGTGCTGAGGAGGCAGCAAACGAGATTGTTAGAGGTGGCGAGGATCTGGAAGTGGGCGATGGAGAGACGGGCACACTAGAGGAAGCTGGTGACATAATAGATTTTCATCCCTCTCAGAAAGCAATGCAATATGATGTTCATAGGATGTGTCTGCTACATCAATATCAGATGTCTAATTCAAGCCTTTACTCTCCCACAGGACCATTGAGCGCCCCCCTCACAACGATCCAGGATGAAGGCCCAGACAACTCCTCAGAGGAACCAGCGTCACCAGGACTCAACGCACCCAGCACCAGCGTAGCAACGCACACTTCGGTGGGGTCATCGCGAGTTAGAGTAGTGTTGCCACCTGGTCTATCACAGCGCACAAGTGAGCATCAGCAGATGGTGGAGACAGCGACAGCAGTGGAGAGTCCTCCTTGGAGGTAGCAGGACTCTCCTAGCTCTGCTGAGTTGCATGCAGACGCTGTGCCTCTGGGGCCATCCAGAAAAAGAGCGGTTCGTGAAATACAGGAGCAAGTGCAGGTGTCTCTGGGAAGGTTTGCCTCCAGGGTTAGTGCGAGTGTGGAGAGAATGGAGGAGTCCATCTCTAACATCAGCACTGCCGTGGTGGAGGCAATGGCGCATGAACGCACCACCATGGATAGGATGGCAACCTCCGTGGAAAGTCTGGCTACCTCAGTGGAAAGGATGACTACGGCCATGGAGGAAATAAGTCGCCAAAGTCAGGAAAACATGGTGACTGTTCAGAATAGAATGACATCTCTGGAGGAGCGATGGGCAGCTATTGAGCAGAGAGACCAGAGCTTCATGGACGTCCTTTTGAGGAGGACTGCCAGTGCAGATACGGGTCCTCATGGCCCCCCCTGAAGTGCAGCAAGGTGCTCTCCTGCCACTTGCCAACACTGAGGTGCGGCTGACCCATGAGAGGGATGTTGTTGGCAGGACAGAAGGAAGTGTGGGCTCCTCTCAAAGCACTCGCACGGCCATGCCACTGCAGAGCCCTCGGTCAGAGACCCACTTTGCAGAGACAATTGAGATGGCCATTTCAGCCCCTGCACAGCCGCAGGAAGAGCAGACTGTTGAAGAGCCCTCCCAGGCTCCCAAACCCAGAGGACGCCCGCCAAAGGCGTCTAAGCAGGTGCAGCATCCTAGTCAGCAAGGTGACTCTACATCTGCTGAAGCCACAGGGGAAGAACCACGTAGAAGCATGCGCAAGAGAAAGATTAAGCACCTGTAGTCACAAGGGGACTCACTTGGATGATGTTTCTTTTTTTCTGACTGTTGTTGGTATATTTTGTCATGTGTTAAAGATAAATGATGTCAAACAGTTGATTGTGTGGCCTATGTGTTCTGGGAAATGGCAAAAGCGCATTGAGGGCTCAGGGCAACTTACATTTGTAATGCTGATGGTAAAAGTGATAGGAAATAAGAGGGTCGAGCAGAGATGAAGTATGACGTTGGACAAGTGTCACCTGCAATTACAGAGCCATATGGTGGCCACCTATGGTCGAAGAGTAAGCTTATGGTAGTGTGGCATGGCAGTGTGCATACATTGGTTGACGGGCAGCAGTGAACTGGAGGGATGCTGCATTGGTCACAACAGGGCATGCAAGGCTCCCCTCGTCCTCCTCCTACTCCTCTTCCCAGGAAGATATGTGGTGAGCCATGCGGCTGCTACTCCCCCGATTATGAGGACCAGGATGAGAGGGCATAAATGTTTCCCATCCCCTTGCTATAGATTTCATTTGAGGTAACAATCTTGCAAGCGCACAGTTGAAGTGGCCTGAATTCATGACACCGCAGATGGGTGTCAGCTTGAACAGCCAGAAGGTCAGTAGATGTGCAAAGTGTTATCCCATACCTACAACAACAAAGTTGTTGCATTTGAATGTCAGCCATGTTTTCAGTGGCGCTTTTAAAGCGCTCCACCAATGCATACAAATCATGTCCTCCAGCAACTCGTCTCCTTGAACCTGGCCTGTTTCTGACTAGTCGGGAAACAGGAAGCAGTAGCAGGAAAATGGGAAATCACTATGAAAATAGGATTAGCAAGGCAGTTAACAGGCTGTTAACTGCCTTAACTACCTGTCCCACCGGTTGGAGACGGTTCAGTTTGGGAGCAGTTAAACAGACACTCAGGAAAATCAGGTGGGGGTGGGATGGAGGCGGGTTGGGTGTCTGAAGCCATTTTTCACGATTTTCCCAACAGACCCGCCTCCTCAGGGCTATTAAAATCGAGCCCCATATGACCACATCCCCCTCAGCACCCACCCACTCACCCCGCCCCCCCGTTTATAACTTGACATATTCACTACAACAAAAGGATATTCTTTTTTACAAGGGTTAGTCCAGACACTATCTGTTAAGTTCATGAAATATTAATTGTTGTGGATATACTACCTGAATTTGTTCCAAGACATCTCGTTGCATTTCTAATGCCATGTGATACACATCATGGTCGGAGCTATTATACATCACTGCATTCTGGAACATCAGCATTATGTCCCGCTGAAACTCTGCTGTTGTGCGAATTAAACCAGTCTCAATATTTTTCTTAATTGTAGATAAATCCATTGGCCTGAAAAGATGACATGAAACACCATAGTCAGTGCAAGTACATTTCTCCTCTACCATTACCACTTTCCAAAGTAATAATTTCCTGGTAATGTTATTTAATGGCTATCCTTTCCACTACAACCAACAAAAACTTCACTGTACATATATAACGTTGCATTTTCTAATAATTCTGATCGCTATATTCCATTAGATGGTGCAGATTATTTTCCCTGTAATTCTGTGGCTCCTGCAGACATCCAATATTATGATGCATCTTGATGTTACATTCCCATGGTTCTTGATTATCAATAGCTTTGCACACAATACTCAGCTCATCCTGATGCACCACTGCCCAATTGTCAAGAAAGGGCCCAGCTGAATAGCACATAAAACATGGCAGGGGCCAATTACACATATCTACTGCGATCCTCCTTAGTTTTGTAACTTTACTCTTCATGGACATACTGATGTAAAGCTAAAAAAGCAACTCAAGAATATTTCAAAATCTTTGAACCAGTCACCATTTTATGCACCCTCCCATACTAGATAGAACATCACTGCAATGGATATTTCAGTAACACGTCATATTATTCGAAAAAAATCACTTATTCAACAGGATTTGAGGGGTTCAGGCTCATAAAAGTGGCCACTGGCTAAAATCTGCCTTCTCTTCCTCTACGTGGTTCCTGTGGTCTCTGCATTATACCAGCCTCCTCATCAACCCCCCAAAATACCCATGTGCATAGATGTTAAGTGCACACCATACCAATTCAGTGCACAGTATTTTGTTATTTACTGAGTTGTCAATTGGCATGGGGTTGAGAATCAAACCCATTGATATTTTTTATTCGTTCCTGGGATGTGGGCGTCGCTGGCAACGTCAGCATTTATTACCCATCCCTTTAATGATTTTTTTTGGATTAAATTTTAAGCTCACCAAGGTAAGGGATGCAAATGCTGACAAATGGAACACTTTCCACTTTTTATAATACCAATGTTGGCATTAAGCAGCTTTAGAGGACACATGGAGCATTGTTAATGTGATGCAGTGAAAACTTTTTCCAATTTTACATTGAATTATGGGAGATCAGTGCTGTGAATTGGGTTACACATAGAATTAGGTTGAGGATAAGAAAGGCAATTTCACATAGAACTCTTCAGATCAGGAGAGAGACAACTTTCATCCAATCAGGCTGGGCTGAACTCGACAAAAGGATAGTATGCTAACCCACTGCATCAGCTAATCCCCCAAGTTTCCAATTATAGCCATATCAACTGATGGCAACAAGGTACATCTTCACAGAATGAAAGGGAGCATTAACCTGGGCTGTTTCATGTACACTATTGCATCAAGAGACCCCTGAGCATATCACTTGCTCACTCATTTGCAGCTCCAAGCTTTCATTCAGCACTTCCCCAGAGCAACAAAGCTAAGACTGGAAAGTCTGCAGTGAAGGGTTGTGCAAATAAACCCGCATCCTAAAACTCAACAGTGCTGCATACTGGTACTCAAATATGTTGCACCACCTTACAAATCATTATCCTTAGGTACTGGTATATTTATACAGTGCAAATTTTCTACACACTGTACACGTTTTGACAGTGTTTTCCTGATGCCTCTGCAATTTAGCCAAATGGCTCTGTAACCTAGGCATTACTGTGCACTTGTGCAGGTTAAATGCCTGGGGCTATATTTTTTTCAAATAAATTAATAGCAATGACCAAACCATTACCCTTCATGGAACCTTGATATATATTTTGCAGTGTAAGTTAACAAATATGCTTACAAGACTGAAATAATTTTATACAAAATACGATTATGTTAGAACAAATTTAGAGATTTTTCATCACAATCTAACTTTTTGGTTGATAACATTAGCATCAGGATTCCTTTTACAAATACACTTTTCTTTGTCTATACCCTTGAAAAGGATGGTGAATAAAATAAGTATTGATTATCATTAAGCCAATAGCTAAAAAGAGCTATAGTAATAAAGAGCAGTTTTATCATCAGTAGACATACCACAAATAACTCAGGGTAATTCAAGTATTTTCGCATTACAGAAATCTTTGTGCGCCAATTAAGGTTTACAGTCAGACTTAGTAACTCTTTCAAACCAGCTCCTCTGGTATCATTAATACTGGCCCATAATTTGTGGTGGGTAATAACAGCAAATTAACAGCGTTCGCTGTTACTACCCCTTTGAAACGGACTACAACTTCAGGATGTAGCGCATGCGCATCTAAACGCAGAAATCCTGAAGTTGTGGTCAGTCATTCACTGCTCCGACACTGGCTGCACTGTGGACCTCTCCCGCCATCCCACCCAATAGCTGGCAATCAGCGTAGGCGGTGAAATCAGTGAAACTGACGAAAACCTGAGCTTTTCCACAGTAATACCACTGAAATGTTAAATACTCCATTAAAAGTTAGGCCTTGTTGGATTAGGTGTAACTGGGGCTTTAACAGTGGATTGACTGTTAAACAAACATTATGGCCCTGAAAAACTAATTTTAATTTTGTGGCGTGTCGAATTTCTCCATTATGATAAAAATTAAAATTAAGATATTTTCTTTTTTTAAAAAAAGGTTTGTTCATATTTATTTATTTCAGGTTTATCTTTTCCCCTTGAGAGCCCCAGTCTTTGTTTTACTCTCAAACATTTTTTAAAAGTCTGAATAAAAGCAACTTCTTCACTTCCTGGTTTCCTGTCTGTGAGGTTTCTGCATTGTGACTGGTTGCTCAGACAGCTAGGGGATCCCCATTATCTTACACTGAAATCACTTGCACGTCGAAAAAGGCAAACCTCTCGCCAGAGATGTAAGCGGCAAACGCCTTTGCTTTGCCGCTGACTGCAAATTCTGGGCCAATAACGCTGAACAAAAATATTACACAAAACAACTTGGGCAAGTTGAAAAGTGTTTTAAAGTAAACAATTCTATGCATTTTAAAAGGGAGCCCTGCTGGCAAAATTCCCTCTCTAAAACTTCCAGAACTATTAAGAATTTGCATTATTTATCCATAAAGCTGACCTGTGTACAATGCTATGATATCCCGGGGCAATATCATCGGTCACTGGCTGAAGGAATACATTAGCATATCTGAAAAAGGAAGAATACAGGTTAGAAACAGTGACAGTAAATGCTGCAAAACATCAATATTGTTCTGTGCTCAGCATTCATCTATTAAGTGTGCTGACAGGCATAACCAATACAAAACAACCACCAAAAATGTCTCAAACAAAACATAGCAGATAGTTCAAAATTGTAATATACAGTAACTGAAGAATTTAGATTACGGTTACAAACTGCAAGAAAAAAAAAGTTAACAGCAGTTGTCCATCTGAGACCTAGAAAGAGCAATCAGAGTCCAATCTCTACTTAAATAAAACCATTTAGAAAATGTGATCATAATGAATCATATGTTAAAGTCTTGCATCTAGTGCACACTTGCTGTTTGCCACACCTAGATCCTGTTATCACACTTTCACCTTGACACTTTTTCGATGAGCTCAAAGTAAAATAGCAGCAAATCGGAACAAAAAAAGATGGGAAACTTAAGTCAAAAGCAAGGAAAGCAGCTGGAAAACCAGCCAGTGAAAAACTACCACGGACTTATGAAAATAACCAATCCGGACCAGTCAGAAAAACCTAACAATATATAAAAGAGAAAAAATGAGTGCATCAATTAAACGACTCAAAATGCATTTTGAAGAAAGAAATTCATCCACCATTTTACTCAGTAACTGACATTTCTAATGTCCAAAATAAGGATTTAAACAAATTTTTAAAACATATTTCACAAACATTTCACAATAACATGATTAAATTTACCCAATGAATTGTCTTTTGTTTCTTTTAATACCGTCATTAACATTTTTACTTGATAGCTTTAGCCTTTCCCAGAAACCTGGGCTTGGACTTGAGATTTTTCCCCAGAGCTGTAACTCTTAGTTGAACAAAGATCCTGCAAATTCAACATCTGCACTATGCACAATTTCCCTGGAGTAGCATTTAGTTAGTCCAAATCATACAATACTTCTCTAATAATATCTGTTAAGTTGTTTTACCAAATTATTGAAGAAATAAATAGAGGGCAAATTTTAAAAGCTTTATTCAAGAAAACTTACGAGTGTTTCTGAGAAAAAATAAAGAACCCTACTTCAAACATAACAATGTGCAGGTTACATTTTTTTCTGTTCAAACTGTAACTTTTATTCTTTATTTTTCTTGACGGAAAAGTTAAATTTTGCATCTGTGTATAACAATATTTGAATGGAGATCATGTAATTTCAACAGTATTTCATTTGTGCATTTGAAATAATTGAATACAAACTGAACAATAAATTTGAGCTGGTTTTTAACTCAAATTTTCATTAAAACCTGTTCATTTTTACTTTAGAAAGTGTATCTAGGTTTGAGTGTGTGAGAGAGAGAAAAGAGACATTGTGTTCTACCTCAACCAAATTATTTTTCTTTCTTTAAAATAGAAAACAAATGAATTGAATTTGAAAGCTTCTCAGGCAATCAGGAAACCTGATCATGAACTCCCGTGCTTTGTTGATGGTTATAAAAAAAAACATTTTAATTAGTGACAGTTGTGTGAGAGTGCATGAGAAAAAGAGAAAAAGGGGGAAAAAAAGACAAACACATCCAGGAACCAATTACAAAATAGTGAACTCAAAAGGCCCGGAATTTGCAGTCAGCGGCGAAGCGACGGCAATCACCACTGACCTCAAAGAAAGCTGCCCACAAAGATCTCGCGATCTTCTGTGGTGAAAACTTTAGCTTTCTCCACGTTAATTTGATTGTAGCGCTGTCTATAGGGAATCTCCAGCATACAGCAGCAGCGATGTAATCAAGCTGTCCAAGCAGCCAAACACATTGACGAATTCACACAGACAGCAAACCAGGAAATAAAAAGCAGCTTTTATCATTCTTAAACATTTGAGAGCGCAAAATAAGGATTGGGACATACACATGGGGTTAAGGTAGAGGCTGAAATATCATGAACAAACTTAATTTTTTTTTTAAAAATCTAGTTATTTTTATAATGGAGAAATTTGACATTCCACAAATATAAAATTAGTTTGACAGGGCCAGAACGGTTGTTCAGCAGTCAATACGCCATTAAAAACCCATTTTCACCTCTTTCAACAAGGCTTAACTTTTTATGGGGTTTTTAAACGCGATATTAGAGCGGAATAGGGGACGTTTTTGTCAGTTTAAGTGATTTCATTGGTTGCCAGTTCTGGGGAGTTCCATAGCGCAGCCTGTGGCGGAGCAGGAAATGACTGACCGCAACTTCAGGATTTCCACATTTATCTGCACATGCGCTAAATCCTGAAGTTACAGACAGTTTCAGAAGGGTAATGACGGCAAACGCTGACAGTTTCACCGTCATTACCACTGCAAAATCCGGGCCAATGTTTGTAGAGATTGCTTTTAAACTTACAAACCAATGTTGCAAAGCCTGAGTCCTACCCCTTCCTTTGCTGCTGAAAAGACCATAGGAATCCACCAGTGAGCTAAACCCCACATTTCTCCCAAACTCCAGGACTCACACCCCAGTATGGCTCTCTTTACTCAATGTGCCCTAAATCCTAACAACAGAAGGTCACCCAGTAATGCAGCCTCCATCCTCTATACTAGTCATCCTTGAGGGTAAATGATCAAATTAATGCCATTTGCTCCATTAAAGGTATTATATAAACGCACGGTCTTGTTGTTGTTAGCCTTCTTCGTTAACAGATTTTAAATGCATTGTTAATGTTGCTGCTTGCAAGTGCTGGCAAATGGACTAGCCCCCTCCCTCTAAAAAAGACAAGTTATTGTAGAATGGCACTAACCTGTGATTGGCAGCTGCTCTCCATACCAGCATAATAGCCTTCTTCCAGATTTTCTGAGCTTGAATGGCTTCCTGATCTTCACTACAAACTGAACTAAAGAAAATAAGGGTAAACTAAATTAGGTTACAGTAATGCAATAGTACACAGGCAGCTATCAAAGGTACTATATCCTTTATCTGTATCTGCACAGAAGAAGCATTATATTTGCTCTATTCAAAATGATTTTCTTTTCTTTTTATCTGTACCAGTTATTTTTCCAAAGCAGTACTATTATATTAATATGCAACCAAGATGCTAAAATAAACGATTTAGTTTCTTTCAGTTCCATCATAAACATTTTTTAAAATGCTGCTAAGAATACTGGCACTTTTTCCTGCCAAAGCATTCGTGTTTTCCCTACAATACTGTATGTGCAAGTGCACCAAGTTATTTTTCCCCCCCAACAATAAAATAGTAATTTCTTAATGAACCCTAGCAAAGTGTAAAAATGGATGAAAGTCAGCTGTTTCTATAAAAACAGGTGACTAATTGGAAAACAACTAGGATTTTTACAAGGTGATTTGTGCCTTTAAATAAAACCTATCCCATGCTTGGGCACTGATTAAAACTGTGTCAGTGTACACTGAATGAAGTACAGGGGGCTGGGGTTGTGCCCAAAGTTCTATGGTGCAGGGCAAAACAAATATTGGGGTGATCACGCTAAGCTACATGAATATCATATGACTCCCTCTACCAAGGGTTGAAACAAAACAGCTTGCAAACTTACAACTGAGAGGAAGCAGGGCTGCTGGGTATTGATTCAGCAAGAACTGAAGACTGCAAATGTGCATTGTGGATGCTGAATCCATCATCACTTTCACTGACCGGTGGCTCGTTGTCAGTTTCTGACATATAGACCTCATTTGGTTCCTCATCCCTGGCCTCATCCATACTGGCAGCTTCACTGGCTCCATCCTCCTCTTTGGGAACAAGCACCTCTTGCAGCTGTAAACCACATCATACCCATCATATAACATACAGGACACAAGCTTGCCAGTGTGATGACTTGTCTGTTAACGCAATACTCATTATTATTATTACTACTACTACTACTACTACAACACATTGTCTAAGTGCATGCCACATACACTGCCCCTCCTCCTCCTCCACCGACCCCCACCAAACTTACTCTAAATTTTGAATGTCCTTTGCAACTTTGATTTTAGGACACACATAAATCTGGAAATTGTTAACGATATTAGCAGAACACGTAACGTGTTCACATGACAATCATCTGTACACTTTTAACACAAACATTAAACCGTTCGTTTTAAATGGGTTGATGCTTGTCAAAAAAGACAGAAGAACGTTACAAGAATGTGTTAAGCCCTCATCCACTGATATTGCCATCAGTAATTTTGAGGCTACAGTACATATTTTGAACTTGATGCCACTAAGGAGGTATATGGATTACTACACTGGAAAGTAGCTCATCTCCAGACACATTAATCTGTGATCTGATATCAGAGCAGATTAAAAATGGCTACTCAGTCAGACCTGAAAAAGACTGACTGACTCTTGCTGTGAGTGTTGGTGGACAAAACAACTGGTTCCTAGGCCTCTATTTATACTGCTTTTAAACAGGCCACTATGAAGTAACACAAGAGCTAAATAGTTGATTGATCGCCCTAATATTTTCTGCCACTGGTGCATGTGAATAATTTCTGCTCATCACTCTTCTTGGGAGCGACAAATAACATCAGGAACTCTCGAGGGTGAATTCACATTGTTTCACTCCATAATGCAGTACATTCATGCCCCAAAACACTGCATCACTGTCATGGTTTTTTATGTTTAAAAAGAGAAATTCTCCACACCATAACCAGATTGTCCTCTCTTTAGATCAATAGTTAGATATTCTTTTAATACAAAGCACTGGGTATTCATACTTTATTAAAAATCATTACTATCTATTTTTCTGAACTGATCAGTTTTACTGTTAACTGTTCGTATTATTCAGATGTTATTAAACTTTCTTTGAAAATAAAAGAATAATCTTGTCCATCTGTGAAATTTGGTGGTGTATTATGCCAGCAGAGGAACAAAAAGAATCTAATTCAAATATCAAGGAAATGGCATTCAAGTTTAGCAACGTTATAAGATCATTTGATAAAGACAGACTCTATCACAACAGGTACAAACCTTACTAAACTGATACTGACTCACTGACAGCCCCAATCACAGTAGACTGAAACAATCTCAAATGTACAGTACCTTGATTTGGCCCTTTACAACAACCCCAGTCTCTTCCTTTGAGGCTTCTGAAGGTTGAAAACAAAAAGGAGTCTGGCATTAATTTTAATGTTATTGCTGAATTATTATTCATATACAGCATATATAAAATTAATGTTTGAACATCTTTCATCAGACAGAAAGATTATCGCCATCCACCATCTGGCTCAGTAAAAAATGTAATCAGACACAGCAAAATAGCACAACGATGACTCTTTCCCCACCCACTATAAAAATCCTCCAGCCCAAAGCAGTGAAAATTTACTTATAAAAACCATTTGAAATCAATACCAAATATATTTGCTGTAGTAGATTTTGCAAATTACTTGAGTGGTTCTTTGGTAAATGAGGTTGGTTTTCCAACACACAATGCCACAGAAATGGAGGACACGGGCTTGCACCTGAAGATACTCACGGGGTCAGTCCCCAATTTCGCCAGTACTGTAGGGCTGTAATATTGTGCAGAGGCCAGATGCTTTCCCAGAGGAAAAAAGTCCCATGATCAATGCTGCCCGTAATTTTTTTTGGGTGTGTGGCCCATTCACAGTTTCTTAACGTTGCAAAAGCCGGTTCAGAGAGAGCTGTGCGGGACTGGTAGAGAGCTGTGCAGCTTATAGGGAATGTTGCCCATGATAGGAAAAAAAAAGTCAGAGAGAGTGTCACCAACCCATTCTCTTGAATGGTGAATGAGTTGCACAAGAGAGCACATAAAGAAAAAAAATGGCTCGGCTGAGATCAGGCAGCGCCAAGATTGAACCCTGGTCTATTCAGATTCAGCTCCACATCAGGAAAACTCAGCAAAGGTTCCTACTCCTGATCGTTATCCAGTGACCCCTGCTGGAAGTGTGTTTGTGTGAAAGTTGGTTGAGGACAGATTCAAATTTGGCTGTGATGCTCTTGTGGTTGAACAGACTCTATCTAGGTGCACACATAAAGAATAGTCACTTGCACAAAGTACGAGAGGGAGACAGGCACACTGGAATCATACGCTAATGATAAATCAATGACTCAGGAGAGGGAGCAAATGAAAGATAAAGAATGGGGAAAGAAAAGAAAATTCAAAGATTTTAAGGAATTTATGGGGAAGAAATTTGAATGTGCTAAATCTTGTTGGGTGTTTCACTAGCCATCTTCTATTACAAATGAGTCCCACTCACTTCCCATTCCACTGACCTACAATTTCAGGTTGTCCCACTTCATCAGAGCTACTTTTGCTCTGTGTTGTGCTCCTGGGAGACAGTTGTCCAATTTCCTCAGAGGTACTTTTGCTTCGTGCAGTGCTCCGGGGCAAGGGATGTGCTGCTTCCTCAGATGTGCTTTTACTTCGCATGGTGCTCCGAGGCAAAGAATGTTCCACTCCGAGTGCCTAAAAATGACAGTAACAAACATTTACAAAATGGACCAATGCGAGCAGCATGTATTTTCAGAATGTATTTCTAAAGGTTAAGCTCAACCACATATCTTGCACTTTCTCTTTCCCAAAACTAGTAGTTTTCATCAAGTGTCTACTAAGACATGAGAAATTTTTTAAAAGATTACACAAGAATTTGAAAAATGCACAAAGCATTAGTTAATGTGTAGCATTCGCAGAATAAACAGAACAAATCTGCAATATGGTTACATTTCAGATTTTGATAAAGAAATGGTACTGGAATCCTCAAAAGGTTCTCTTACCTATATTAAAAAAGATATAGGGCCTGAATTTGCAGTCAGAGGCTTCCCGCGGGGAAATGCCTCTGATCTGCAAATAAAGTCCGCATCTACCTTTGTCCTCAGGATCCACAGAGTCTCGCGCTCCTGGGCCTCTATGGGAACGCCCGGGTAAAGGCCCACGTATCCCAGGGGCACATGCAGTTCGCAAGCGCACCTGGGATCACGTGGGTCGGCCCAACCAATAAAAGAGGATCTCCATTCATGCTTATGGGGATTCCATTTTCGTACAGAATTCCCATAAGCAGGAATGGGGAATCACATAAAATTACATTTACATACCAAATAAATAAATTTTTAAAATTACATATTTAAAATTTATAAAGATAGAATTTAATGAAATATTTAAAACAAAAATGTAATTGTTTGAAAAATGCATTTAAATGTTTTAAAGGGGCTTAAAATAACCTGAACTTATTTTACAACTTTTTTTATGTTTAAATAATTAAAAAAAATAATTTATGATGTTCATTTAAACTCTTACGCTGGTAAAAGCAGGCCTTTGCGACCCGTAGGCCCCAGAAAATCCAGGCCAATAAAGTTAATAATTTTGTTAGAGAAGAAACTCTGACCCTAGTTCTTTAAATAAAACACTTGCAGCATTCCCTTTTTTAAGAAACAGCAAGGGGCAGAAAACTTTGGTGGGAGTTGTTTATAGGCCTCCCAAACAGTAGTTGTAATGTAGGGCAGAGTATAAATCAGGAAATTAGAGGAGCATGTAACAAGGGTAATACAGTAATCATGGGGGACTTTAATCTACATAAAGACTGGGCAAACCAAATTTGCAGTAATAAGTGTGGAGGACGAATTCATGGAATGTATGCAAGATAGTTTTCTACATCAGTATGTTGAGTAACGAACTAGGGAACAGGCTATTTTAGATCTAGTATTGTGCAATGAGAAAGGGTTAATTAATAACCTTGTAGTAAAGGGGCCTTTATGGAAGAGTGACCATAATATGATTGAATTTTATATTGAGTTTGAAAGTGACTTAGTTAAATCTAAATCTAGGGTCTTAAATCTAAACAAAGCAAACTACATAGGTATGAGGGGCGAGTTGGCTAAAGGTAGATTGGGAAACTACATTAAAAGGTATGGCGGTAGACAAGCAATGGCTAGCATTTAAAGAATTAATATATAATTTACAACAAATATACATTCCTTAAAGGCACAAAAACTCCACGGGAAAAGTGGTCCACCCGTGGCTAACAAGAGAAGTTAAAGATAGTATTAGATCAAAGGGAGAGGCTTAAAATGCTGCCAAAAAGAGTAGCAAGCCTGAGGATTGTGAGGATTTTAGAATTCAGCAAAGGAGGACCAAGAAATTGATAAAGAAAGGGAAAATAGAATGAGAGTAAACTAGCGAGAGACATAAAAACAGACCGTAAAAGCTTCTATAGGTATGTAAAAAGGAAAAGATTAGCCAAAGTAAATGTGGGTCCCTTATAGGCGGAGACAGGTGAAATTATAATGGGGAATAAGGAAATGGCAGAGAAATTAAACAAACACATTGTGTCGGTCTTCACGGAAGACAACGCAAAAACCTTCCCGGAAATAGTAGACAACCAAGGGTCTAGCGAGAATGAGGAACTGAAAGATATTAGTATTAGTAAAAAAGTAGTCGTGGAAAAATTAATGGGACTGAAAGCCGATAAATCCCCTGGACCCGATGGCCTACATCCTAAGGTTTTGAAAGAGTTGGCTACAGAGATAGTGGCTGCATTGGTTGTCATTTTCCAAAATTTCATAGATTCTACAACAGTTCCCGCTGATTGGAAGGTAGCAAATATAACCCCACTATTTAAGAAAGGAGGGAAGAGAGAAAATGGGGAACTACAGACCAGTCAGCCTGACATCAGTAGTAGGGAAAATGCTAGAACCTATTATTAAGGATGTGGTAACAGGGCACTTGGAAAATAATAGGATTGGGCAGAGTCAACACGGATTTATGAAAGGGAAATCGTGTTCGACAAATCTGTTAAAAAATTTTGAGGTTGTACCTAGCAGAATAGATAAGGGGGAACCAGTGGATGTGGTGTATTTGGATTTTCAGAAGGCATTTGATAAGGTTATTAAACAAAATTACAGCTCATGAGATTGGGGGTAATATACTAGCTTGGATTGAGGATTGGTTAACGGACAGAAAATAGAGAGTAGAAATAAACAGGTCATTTTCGAGTTGGCAGGTTGTAACTAGTGGGGTTCCACAAGGATCAGTGCTTGGGCCTCAGCTATTCTCAATCTACATCATGATTTGGATGTGGGGACCAAATGTATTATATCCAAGTTTGCTGATGATACAAAGCTGGGTGGGAATGTAAGTTGTGAGGAGGATGCAAGGAGGCTTCAAGGGGATATAGACAGGCTAAGTGAGTGGGCAAGAACACGGCAAATGGAATATAATGTGGAGAAATGTGAAGTTATCCATTTTGGTAGGAAAAGCAGAGTATTTTTTAAATGAGGAGAGATTGGGAAATGTTGGTGTTCAGAGGGACCTGGGTGTCCTTATACACGAATCATTGAAAGTTAACATGCAGGTACAGCAAGCAATTAGGAAAGCAAATGGTTTGTTGGCCTTTATTACAAGAGGATTTGAGTATAAGAGTAAAGATGTCAATGCAATTATATAGGGCCCTGGTGGGACCACACGGAGTATTGTGTACAGTTTTGGTCTCCTTACCTAAGGAAGGATATACTTGCCATAGAGGGAGTGCAATGAAGGTTCACCAGACTGGTTCCTGGGATGGGTGGATTGTCCTATGAGGAGAGATTGAGTAGACTAGGCCAATATTCTCTAGAGTTTGGAAGAATGAGAGGTGATCTCATTGAAACATACAAAATTCTTACAGGGCTTGACAGGGTAGATGTCTCCCCTAGCTGGGGAGTCTAGAACCAGGGGTCACAGTCTCAGAATAAGGAGTCAGCCATTTAGGACTGAGATGAGGAGAAATTTCTTCACTCAGAGGGTGGTGAATCTTTGGAATTCTCTACCCCAGAAGGCTGTGGAGGCTCAGTCGTTGAGTATATTCAAGACAGAGATCGATAGATTTTTGAATATTAAGGGAATCAAGGGAAATGGGGATAGTGCAGGAAAGTGGAGTTGAGGAAGATCATCAGCCATGAACTTATTGAATGGTGGAGCAGGCTCGAAGAGCCAAATGGCCTACTCCTGCTCCTATTTCTTATGTTCCCCATACGGGGCAATGACACTTTTCTTCCCTACATCTTCGTTGTGGACAGGTCTCCCAATTAAATTGGTCCCAGGCAAAGTACATTTTTCAAAGTACCATAATATTTTTAACTTGGTGCTTAGGATAATAAACAATAACTGGATTTATTCATCCTCCCACCTCCAGCCAAGCTGCAAGCCTGACCTCAATTAAGTTAGCAGGTAGGAAAAAGAAATGCAAGATATCACTACCTAAATGACTATGTTACAAATGATAATTAACCACCAACCAAATCAAAACACTGTGCAAGACATTCTCTTTCAGAGTAAAGTACCAAAATTAATTTGCATATTCTAGAGTTAAATTCACCCATAAATGGCAAATGCCAGAGAACAGGCGAGAATAGCTGCCTTCAACATCAGGGCAGCATTTGATCGAGTATGGCATCAAGGAGGTTTAGGCAAATGGAGACCAATGGGGGTCAAGGAAAAAACAGCCACTGTTTGAGCCATACCCAACACAAAGGAAGATGGTTGTGGTTCTTAGAGGCCAATCACTACAGCCCCTTCACACTGCTGCTTAAGTTTCTCATGGAAGCGTTCTTGACCCAACCATCTTCAGTTGCTTTATCAATGACATTCTGTCATTCGGCCAAGTTGAGGCTGTTTGCTGACAACTCTACAGTTTTCAACTCCATCCACAACTCCTTCAATAATGAAGCAACCTATACTAGCCTACAGTAGGACCTAGACAACACCCAGGCTTGAGCAGACAAGTGGCAAGTAACATTCGCGCCACATAAGTGGTGAGTAATATTCATCTGAAACAAGAAAATAATAGCCACCTCTCCCTGACCATCAACAGGCACCACCATCACTGATTCCCTACCATCATTATCCTGGGGTTCACCACTGACGAGAAGCTTAACTGGATCAACCGTGTCAACACTGTAGCTGCAAGAGCAGGACAGTCTTTGATGAGTGGCTCACCTCCTAAGCCCTCAAAGCCTCTTCAACATTGATGAAGTTCAAGTCAGGAGTGTGATGGAATACTCACCACTCACCTGGATATGTGCCACTGCAACAATGCGCAAGAAGCTCAACACCATTCAGGACAGAGCACTTTGCCTAACTTGTGCCCCGCCACGCGACTCAGTATCCACCCCCTTCTGGATAGCTGCTGTATGTACTATCTACAGGATGCACTGCAGCAACTCACCAGGCTTATTTTGACAGCACCTCCCAGCCCCACGATCTCTAGCATAGAGAACAAGAGCAGCAAGCTCGTGGGAATACCATCATCTCCAAGTCACATATTATTCTGACTTGGACATATACCACCGTTCTTTCATTGTTGTTGGATTAAAATCCTGGAATTCCACAACTAACACCATCATCACAAGGACTACAGCGGTTCGAGAAGGTGGCCCACCAACTCAGGATTAACAAAAATGCAGATTTGCCAGTGCCGCTCACATTCCGAGAGCAAATACATCTGTCACACAATCAGTATGTTAAGAGAAAGCAAGAGAGAGAAAAAAAAAAGCACACAGGGGCCAAAAACACTTTTTTTTTTTAAAGTGAGTCTTCAGGAGTCACTTTGAAACTACCTCAGTTCACCTTTCTGGACAGCAATAGTGTTGGGGTGTTTCAGATTAAAGATATAAAAAGAGCAAACTCACATTGTTTCACATCATTTGAATTTTTCCTTAATAATAAAAAGTACCAACCATTTTTTGGTTTGTTTTCTTTTTAAATATCCAGCAAAGCAGCCTCTACTGCAAATGTAAATTTACCCTAGGTGTGGCTCCAGTACTTGATTCATTTTACAAACTGATTATTAAAGCCATGCCATATGTATGCCCAAAGTCCTATCATTTGTGTTCCGTTTCCTCCTCTGTTCTTACCTCAGTTTTCAGTCCTCTGTCTGGGGAATTTGCTGTTTTTCCAGCACTCCCCATCTGTTGCACGTGTCCTGAATTTGACTCTTCATCCTGCTCTTGCTCTTGCTCTTCCTCTGCTTTCTCTGGCAACTCTTGCTTAATTGCTTTGATAATCAATTTCTCCTCCGTTCCCAAACCAGCCAACATTTGAGTTTCATTACTGGATCGGCGCTCTGATTTAGGAGTCTGCTGCTGGACTTCTTCAGCTTCCTCCTGTTTCATCTGCTCTGCCTGAAAGAGGGAGGCAATATTTCCCTCAGTGGCAGCTAGCTGCTCTCCAACATCAGTGGGAAGATCCAACAGCTCCGGTGTTTCCTCCACCTACAAAACAGTAGAAGATGACCAATCAGCCATATTATTTTATTAAATCCTGCAGATTCCAGGTACCAACTGATGTCTTTCCAGTGCTCTCCCAAATATTCCACAGCTGAGAAGCGCACATAATTTTATACAACTGAGTTTGCAATTCCTGAAGCTGGCAACAACTGATAGCACACAGAAACGTGTTCCACAGCAGAATTCTGATATTGAAAAACACTCTCAGGCAACCTTGCTATACCATATTATGGTAGAAGGTGGACTCTCATCATCCGAGATCAAGGAATCATGAATGGGTCAATCCAATGCTCAGACAGATCCGCAGCAGTCAGCTCAAGTGCAACACAAGCAGAGTTTGGATGCAGAGCACCTGCCTATCCTGGCATATGGAATGAGGAGGAGCCTAAGAGGGAATAAAATAAAATTGTGATGGAGGGTGAAAAGTGTTTACCTTCTCTTCAATGATTGCTAGGATGTCTGCAGAGTTCTCCAAGGGCAGTACATCTGTATAATCAGATACTCCAGTATCTACATTGTCTGCAAGCTGCTTTGACCGGTGCTGATCTACAATGCTCTCTCTTGGTCTTGCAATCTGTAGAGTGCCAGCTGGCAGACACTTGCTTTCTCCAGAGTCAATTAATACAGAGAAGCTGGCCAGATCTCCAGATACCGACAGTGATGGCTGCTCCACACAGCTCTCTACCTGAACACAAATGGTGGCTTCTTCAACTGCGGGAATAAACAGCAGAAAAATAAATGATTCTCTAAAAATTAATACATTTTCTGCAATTCTAACCAGACGTCCTGTCGAATAGACATTTTATAATTATAATTTAACGATATAATTAGTATTTTCAAATATTTTTAAGGAGTACTCAAAACATTGGAAACGTGATAGTTTGGAAACTCGAGTAAAAATGCAATGGAACTTTTGAACGTTCAAGACAAACAATCTCAAATATCTCAAGAGTTTGGGTTTCAAAGTTATGAATGGGATCATAAATGGTAAATTAATGTGAAGACTACAAAGAAATCATCATCTTGGTATATTAGTAGCAGAAAAATTGGTGTGGATGATTGGAGAAAACTGAGATATGCTCAGAGAAAAAAGGCTCTGTATACAAAGTAAGGCGGGGAAGGACTACATAATCAGCATAACTCCCATAACACCACCAAACATTTGAGGAACAACGTCCCAGTGATTCCTTCTTCTCCCTTCGTTTAGTCATTTGTCTGTGAAGGTCGATAAATCTCAAAATCTATTCAGGAGAATCCCTGGTCACCTGGACTGGATCCTGATGTTGCAGGCAAACCACTTGGCTACACCGTTCCACTGTCCTGTCTGGAGCAATGCCGGCTTGCAACATTGAAAGTGTACACATTTGATCGAAGATCCTTCGAGGTGGTTTGTAAGGCAGTAAAGAATTGAGAGTATTTACCTCACGTAAAATTCCCCATTACATATGAATTAAGGCGCATTCAATAGTTCTTTACATGTCTCCCCCAAAAAATTAAAAGCTAGAAAATGAACAGATGCTCAGTGTTACTCATTGGCTTACATTATTTCAGTAGAGTATTACCAAGACAGAGTCTGTAGATTATTTTCTCCCCCCCCCCCCCCCCCAAAGTTATTTTCTTGAATTCCTATTGTTGTCCTGCACAGTTCACATCGCCAGCTGAGAGAACATTCTGAAGACCTGCTCCCAGATCTCTGCCATTGTCACCTGACCAGTGCAGGTTGGCTCTCCTTCCAATTCTTCCCCTTTTCCTATGGGGAGAGGCTTGGTATTCAATTTTGTGGAGAACAACTGAGATTAGGAGACAACTATCTTGGAAACTGCAGGAAATGAGTCCTCTGTGGCACAGCACGTTAAAAATTCAACATGTAATTCCATTGTGCCTCAGTATGTGGTTATTTAAAAAAAATAGCAACACAAAGTCATTAAGATTTTAAAATAGTGGCAGCTACTATTAAAATACAATTACCTTAAAAGTAAAATAATTGCTGATGGTGATTTTGCATCTAGTCCACATTCTCCCTAATGCAGTTAAAGATTGTCCCAAAAAGCAAAAGTGGATCAAGAAATGTACCAAGTATAGAAATCCCAGATCAGCGTACTTATATGCATCACGCTTAAATAAAAGAGGAATCTTAGAAATACTCTTGGCCGCATCTTTGAATACTATTTTATACAACTAATATGTTGACTAAGAACTGTAATCATAATAGGATTTTAGCTATTAAAAATTTTGTAATAGGGATGGTTTGATTTTACTCTATTGGTAGTTTCTTTTGGTGTGTGAGAATTCAAGTTACAGCTCTTTCAAACTCAGAACAGTGTTGATGCAGGATTGCAAAATCCAGTGCATATGATGCACTTTCATACATGATTTTATGTCCTATGGATATAGGGAGGGGATTGGTATAATTGTGAAACTTAGAATGTTTACCGTTGAGCCTCTCCTCCTATAAGCGGTTATGGGCAATTTCCTCTCGAGGATTTTCTTCCTGATCTCTATTCCTTCTATGTTTTCCTTAACTGCACACCATCCACAGCCAAGATGGCATGTGGCCTGTTCTCAAGCCTTCACCAGTGACACTCTGAAACTAACCACTGCCCATGAAACTCTTTTCCCCAACAGTGTCATCACCTGACATTCCACCCCTTATGTAAAAACATTTAACTTCAGAGCTAAGGATCACTTAGTCAGCATTGTTGCAGCATGCATCAGGCTACTGGGAAATATTGCCCATTAATACCACATTACAATGTTTCCAGTATCTCTGTTCCCAGCAACCATTAAAGTCAAATGGTTGAGACATCATGTGCTTATTCTCAGAAAATACAGCACAGAATGAAGCCATTCAAACCATCACACCGATGTTGATTCCAGCTCTTCAACTGGAGCTAACGATTCTATACAAATTTCCCTGCCCTTTCCCCATAACCTTTTATTTTTTCTTTGCAAATACTTATTCAATTCCCTTTTAAACGATAGTCTCTGCCTCAATAGTCACTGGTGGTCATTCATTCCATGCTTTAATAACGCTCTGTGGAGGTGAAAAAAAATCTACCTTTTATCTATATATTATGAAAATTGGTTTGTCTTACAATCTCTCAATAGTACCCATGAGGGTTTTCAGTGTTAATTGTGTCCACATTTGGTAGCATTTGTCTTGTCACAATTTTAATTGGGTTTCCGCATTAATGGGACGGCCGGTGATGCTCGAATACTTTGGCCTGGAATTGGCAGTGGGTAATATCGGTGAACTACCAGCGTTGGCTGTCATTACCCCTCTGAAGCTGACCGCAACTTCAGGATTTAGCTCATGCGCATCTAAACACGGAAATCCTGAAGTTGTGGTCAGTCATTCACTGCTCCAACACTGGCTGCGCTGTGCAGCCTCCCACCCCCACCATAGCCGGTAATCAGTAAAATCAGTGAAACGGACGAAAACTTGGCCTTTTCCATGGTAATATCGCTTTTAAATACCCCATTAAATGTTAAGCCTTGATGGAATAGGTGTAACTGGGGTTTTAATAGCATATTGACTGGTAAACAAACGTTCTGGCCCTGAAAAACTAATTTTTATATTTGTGGAATATCAAATTTCTCCATTATGATAAAAATTACAATTTTTAAAAAACTTTAAAATTATAAAGTTTGTCCATGATATTTCAGTTTCCTCATGTGAAAGTTCCCATCTTTATTTCGCTCTCTAACATTTTTTAAAAGTCCAGATAAAAGCAGCTTCTCATTTCCTGGTTTGCTGTCTGAGAAATCTGCAATGTGATTGGCTGCTTAGACAGCTTGTTGACGTCACTGCAGCATTGCACTCGGAATTCCCATTAGGGCAGCTTTATTCGGGACCAGCGGCGAGCGCCTTTGCTTCGCCACTGACCACAAATTAAGGGCCATTATTTTAGGTCTGCCTGCAGTTTCACCTCTGGCCAATAGGCATTACTACAGAGTACGAGATTCTTCATCTCCGCTCCAAATTATCTGTATGAAAGTGAGTGCGACCTTTAACTTTAAAAAAATTAATTAAAAAAAATATTTAATTTTTTTTTTACCTGCTTAGGATGTATTGACCCAATACCAGCCCCAGTCTGCTTCCCCAAGCTCTAAGAACGTAGGAATTTATAATTGAAAAAGTTGACAGGAAATGTATGCATAAATGAGATTTTGAATACCTCTCAAAAGATATTAAAAATCTTAGGTCTGCATGTGGGTCCAATTATCTGCTGCCTTCTTACCCCACTTCACCTGAAGACTACACTTGTTCTTGACTCCCAGTGTGCAGTGCCGCGCGAGATCAATTAGCTTCTTCTAATTTCCTCCTAGATAATCCCGAGACGACACCCACTTGTTACTGATTGGCCAACCAGTGGAAACAATCAGTCAAAACTCTCTCAAAACCCTCAATTATTTTGAAAACTTCCATTAGATCTTAACCTTCTCTGCTCTAGTGAAATAGGCTCAATTTTTCAAGCCTTTCTTCAGAACTATAACTTCTTATTCCTGCTATGATTCTAGTGAATTTTCTATATACCCCTTTCATGGTTAAAACATCTTTCCTATAATGAGGTGCCCAGATCTGCAAGCAATACTCTATGGTCTAACTAATGTCTTGTATAAATTAAACATCCATTTCCTTGCTTTTTTATTCAATGTTTCTATGTATAAAACACAGAATCCCATTTGCCTTTTAATGGCCTTTTCTAACAGCACTCCGACCTTCAGAATCCATGTATCTGCAACCCTAGATTTCTCTGTTCTTCCAATAATTCTTAATAACATAAAAGAAAAACATTTCTGGTACTAGACACCCACCACAAGCAACAAAGTCTCATACTACAGGAACTGAATGATTTAATAGCTCTTCTGCGGAGACATTGGACCAATTATACTGCACTCCTGGTGACAAATTATGTTTAAGGAATTTGAGATTTTCCATCATTACCAAAAGAAAGGAAAATCTCCCATTTGAATATTCACACAGAATCAATTCTTCATTGGCAATCGCACTCCCCTGCCTCCCTTTAGGTCTCCACATGCCTGGTCAAGTGTCTCCATGCTCAAAGACAGAAATTTATGGGACTCACGAGCACAAAATTCATCAGGATTTGCACTATAACTATGGATCAACTTATTAACAGTCTCACTGAACACAAGCTAAATTAGCCCACATGAAAATAAATTGGTACCACAGATCCTTTTTTTTTTTACAATTTTCTTTGACATGCTATTTAGTCCTGAGGTTTGTACTACATCCATAGCAGCATTGGACATTAAATTTTTCTGAAACAGCCATATTTTGATATTTATATAGAAAGTGGCATACTTCTGTATCGTACAGTATAATAGACACTGCAAAGCCCCATTATTTTCTGGTCTATTACCAATGTTGTAGATCACCTATTTTTCCTATTACACAGGATTGAAAGGAAAAGATTGCCATTTGAAATTGCAGAGGTAACGGTGTTAAGACGATATAAACTGGAAAAATAGACATTTGCCAATGTGCTGAAGAATGCAAGTTTTGTGGACTGGATAACTGTTAGTTTCATTATGGTTTATGATATTCAAGCCTCAATAGTGTATTACACACTCCCAGCCACCATATATATCTTTAATAATACACATGGTGTGCATTTTATTTTCTCTGGAATATACCATATCCCATTCCCCATAATCTTAGTTTTTTTTTGTAGAAAGCTTTATTTCCTCATGCAGTGCCGCTCTATAATTAGCCAGGCATGGCTCTCCCTCCAACTTCCCTTCTTCCGGGGAGGTGCCCGGCCTCTGCTCAGCTTCTCTGACAGCACACCTCACTCAAATCCATCTTGCCTGGAAATCAGTCACTGTTCTACCACTTAGTACCAAACCACACTGAATCTCCAAAGTGATGCATCAACACACGCCTCGCATTTCTCATTTATTGTATTTCTCGGAGTCTCTCCAATTGGGATAATTCATTGTGCAGATGTGTTTTTTTTTTTAAAAAGATCATGTGAAAATTTAAAGTGAGGGTGAAAAGGTTTAACTGGACATGGTACCAAAAATGTTAAAAAGACAGCAACTAAATAAACGCTCCACTCTGGAGATTGGATATTTGCATTATTTGTTTGAGATATGAATTTTAGGGCACGACTTATGGTGTCACTGGTTTTCTATCCAAGTGTCATCATGTGGCGCCATTGAACCAAAAGGCATTCGTCTTTGAGTATTATTTTTTGAATGTTTGTTTGAAATCCCAGTTTGCCTGGAATTTTTCTTCTATATCCAGATCTAAAAGTTTGGGACAATCTTTAAAAGGAACAGGATATTAGGTTACTGCATGTTTGCTGAGATCTGGCAGCGATAGGTTAGACTGCCTTGTGACAGACCTGTCCCGCTGCTCTCCTGCGTCACTGCTGCGGTGGCGGCTGAACACACCTGGTCAGCTAGATTTTGCATAGGTTTAACTGGAGGTGGTGCCTCATTGCAGATAGTAGAGAAGGGAACGAAAGGTGGCGTGAAGTGCGAGAGGCCGGCCTCCAAAAGCCTGGACAGAGTAGGGGCTCCTAACACAAAGTGCACAAAGAAACATACAAGGCTAATGCAGACAGGCAACAGGAACCATTTTCAACACACATGTTCTTTGTTTAGTTAAATGGCAACTAAACCCACTGAGAACTGAACTTTCTAAATGTATTTCAATGAAAACACAGTACAGCACAGAACAATGACAACAACCAGACCTGTCCCAAACTATACTATGTACATGAGAGCAACTAGGTCTGTCCCTTCCTGTAGTACTGTACACAATGTAAGGAACCAGACCATTTTTCTGTTTTTGGTACAATACAAAATGACAGTAGAATTCTCATGCCATTACTACCATATGGAATGACAGTAACTTGATCTATCCCTATCTGTTCACAATGACAGCAATTAGCTATATCCCTATCTATGGTACTGCACACCAGAGCCACACAATGTAACAAATGACTGGACCGATTTCTGGAACCACATAGAATGAAAGTGAACAAGTGTATAATTCTGTCCATGACAATGAACAGAAAACTTTAATTCTGACTACCTTGGAACATGGAGCAAACTGCAATTACAGGATTAATGGAATAGGAAAAGAAATGAAAATGATAAGGTTCACAGGCTGCTGTCGCCCACTTTCTCATCATCGATTCCTGGGGGCTGGGTGTACACTTGCCTGCCCAACCAGAAGGCTATGAGCACCTATACCAACATTATTCACTATCTTCAGGAGGAGCGAAATGGGACAACTTTTCCAAAATAAGAAGAAAAATCCGTTACCTAAAGGCTGTTTCAATTGGATAACATTCAAGCACATACTGAAAACCAGTAATTGTTGAACACTCAGACACCAGAATACGAAGTAGGGAATTCCAAGTGATGATGAAAGATAGGTGGTATATATCCAAGTTAGAATAGTGCAAAACTTGGGAACTTGCAGGTCAGGGTGTTCTCATGATTTTGCTGCTCTTGTGCTTCTTGATGGTACAGCTCACAGGGCTGGGAAGTGCTGTTGAAATAAGCTTGCTTAATTGCTGCAGTGCATCCCATAAATAGTACATACTGTAGGCAGAATTCACTGGTGGTGAATGGGATGAATAATGAGATCAGCAGTGGGGACTGACCAAGCTGACTGCTTTGTCCTGGATGGTGTCAAGCTTCTTGTGGATTGTTGCAGTTGTACCCAACTAGATCAGTGCCAAGTATTCCATCGCACTGCTGACTTGGGCCTTGCAGATGGTGGAGAGGTATTGAGGGGTGTGGAAGTGTATTTTTGTCTCGGACACAAAATGGCTTCCCAGAGACAAAGAGTGATACAAAATGGCCGACTCTGACTTGTTTGGGAAAAGATAAAGATGTTTATGACTTCTCATGGAGATGAATTTAAACTTTGCAGACTATGCTGTCTTCATAGTCTGCTAGTACAGAGAAAAAAAAGGCTTCTTCTAATCAACTTGAGATAACCAAGGACTAGTGAAGTAAACAGCCAGGTACCTTGGCCTTGGTGGGAGAAGAAGAACAGATAGATAGATTCCATTTTGTAGAGATTAGCTAGTCTCATCGTAAGGCATTTCTTATGTTTTTTTTAAACTTTTAACTTAGCTTACCTTAAACAACATGTCATGTGATATGGAAAAGCTTGTATTATCAGTGTATAAGAATGTTCCATTTTCTGCGATTTTTCAGTGGGTCATCGTAGCTATTTGACTACGGTTGCATTCTCCTTGCAAGCAAGTAAATAATAAAGCCTGCCTGGACGATACTTTATGTTTCAAGAGTCTTACTCGGAAGTCGAAACTTCGACAGGGGTCAGAAGGTGAGCACTAAGTCACTGCCCTGCTCTTCTAGCCACAGTATTGATATGTCTGGTCTATAATAACCCCCAGAATGTTGATGGTGGGAATCTGGTAATGGCCATGCCATTGAAGGTCAGAAAGAGGTGGTTAACATGGGTCATTGCTTGGCACTTGCATGGCATGGATATTACCTGCTACTTTGGAGCCCCAAGCCTGGATGCTGCCAGGTCCTGCTACAGGCTGGCATGAGCTGTTCAATTATTGGAAGATTCTTGAATGGAGCTGAAAACTGCAATCTTCAGCAAACAGCTTCACCTTTGATCTTGACACAGGAAAGACCATTGATGAAGCAACAACTTGCATTTATATAGCGCCTTTAACAGAGCAAAAACGCCACAAGGTGTTTCACAGGAGTGTTACCAGACAAAATTTGACAACCGAATATGGTTGGGTCTAGGATGTTGCTTTGAGGATTGCAGCAGCGATGTCCTGGGGCTGCGATGATTTGCCTCTTACGACCATAATCATCATTCTGTGTGCAGGTATGACTCTAGCCACTGGAGGGTTTTCATGTTGACCTCAGTTTTGCTAGGGTTCCTTGGCACCACACTCAGTTAAATGCTACCTAGTCACCAAGGGCAGCTAGTCAGCTGCCACATCTGCATCAAGATTGCGACAAGATCGCAAGCCAAGCAGTTCTGGCAGAACCTCAATTGAGCAATAGGCAGCAGGTTACTGATGAGTAGGTTTGTTTGATAGGACTATTGATTACTTTTTTCATCACTTGGTTGATGATTGGGACAATGCAGATAGGGCAGTAATTGGCTGTTAGGCTTACCCTGCTTTTTGTGGATAGGACATACCTGGGTAATTTTCCACATTGTTGGAATTGCCAGTGTCATCGCTGGGCTCTTTCTCCCTTCCCGGTTAGTTAAGGCATGCAAGTTAACAGCATTACCGCCAGGATGCTGTCAGGACCCATAGCCTTTTCTCTATCCTCTGCACTTGGCTGCATCTTAATGTCACACGGAGTGAACGAAATTGGATGGACACTGGCATCTATGTGGCATGTTTGGCTAAAGACATTTGCAAACACTTCAGCCTGGTCTGTTGCACATGTATTGGGCACTGCCATAGTTTAGGATAACGATGTTCATGAAGCCTCACCCTCCTGTTAGTTGCCTGATTTTAAGTAACCAACCTGATATGTAGGGCAACAGAGCTTTGCTCTGATTTGTTGGTTGTGGAACCACTTAGTTCGGTCTATAACTTACTGCTTTTGGTGTTTCACGTGTGTTGCAGCTTGGAGCCTCCGAGGTATGCCTGGCGCTGCTCCTGGCACACCCTTCTACATTCCCCAGTGAACCAGGGTTCATCTCCTGTATTGATGGAGATGGATGAATGTGCTGGGATATGAGATTACAAACTGTGGTGGCATACAATTGCCATGCTGCTGATGGCCCGCAGGGCCTCATGAATAGCCAGGTTTGGGGTGCTAGATCTGTGCTTATCCAATCCCATTTACCACTGTGGTAATGCCACACTAAAAGATGGAGGGTATCTACAACATGAAGAGGAGATTTTGTCTTCACAAGAACGGTGCAACAGTTACTCCTACCTATGCCATTGCAAACAGATGTGTATGTGACAGATAGCGTGGTGAGGGCACGGTCAAGTAGGTAATTCTTAGTGTTGGCTCCATCACTACTTGACTCAGGCATCTATCCTACAGCGCTTGGCCAGTTCGGTCAGTGGTGGTACGACCAAGCCACTCTTGGTGGTGAATTAGTGCGACTGTGTCAGGCTGTTGCTTGACTAGTCTGTGGAACAGCTCTTCCAACCTGAGCACCAGTTCACATATGTTGGTGAAGACGACTTTGCAGGGTGCCAGAATCTTGTCTTACCCATTGCCTAGGCCACTGCCAATAGCTCCATTTGATATTTCTCTTATTGTTTTGTAGCAGTTACTTTACAACTAAGTGATTTGCTAAACCATATCAGAGATCCAAACACTGTCATGTATTGAGATTTTTATTTTATTTTCCATCAATGAAAAGGTTTTGGGATTGATTTATGTTTAAGTGCTTTTTGAAAACAAACTGAATTTGCACAGGTATTTAAAAAAAGCTGCAGCATTGAAGATATATAATAGTCAGACAAACTAGTTTGTGGATTGTCACAACAGTGAGAGTCAACTATCTCATTCCAGGCCCAACAGCCAGGTGTTATCTTTAAACCCGCACCCCAAAGGAGGAAGAGAGGTAGCCGTTTTTATTGACAGGCCTGTGGGTGCATCGGTGGGCTGGGAACACACAGCGAAAAGGAAGGGTTACAGGGGAAGTCAGGTTTTAAACAAGTCTGTTGAATGTAGGCCTGTGGCCTGGAGCTGGAAGCTAAAAATGCAGGTCAGATTCTGTGGTTCGAAGTCATCTGAAAGAAAGGTGTGCCCAGACAATGAAGTCAGCCCACAAAAGGGGGAGGGTGCATGGTTTCTTCCTCCTCATTTTGAGGAGAGAATTGAGATTAAGATAAGGAGAATATTTTTTGACTGTTACGCTGTATATTCACTTGCAGTCTGTGAAATAAAGCAGCTTAACAATTTGTATCTAGCCTTGTTTTCACCAAGTGTTTCAAACCATCTTCAGAAGACCACGTGCAAAAGACACAATAACCTATTGTGCACTACTGTATAATTAGATAGAAAAATCATAGCATGCAGCACAGGAGACCATTCAGCCCATCGTGCCTATGCCATCTCTTTGAAAGAACAATCTAATTAGTCCCATTCTCTTTCCCCATAGCCTTGCAATTTTTTTCCTTTTCAAGTATACATCCAATTCCTTGCTGGAAGTTACTACTGAATCCGCCTCCACCACCCTTTCAGGCAGTGCATTCCAGATCATAACAGCTCGCTGAATAAAAACCATTTCTCCTCATCTCTCCTCTGCTTCATTTGCCAATCATCTTAAATCTGTGTCCTCTGGTTACGGACCCTCCTGCCAGTGGAAACAGTTTCTCTTTATTTACTCTATAAAAACCCTACATAATTTTGAACACCTCTATTAAATCTCCCCATAACTTTCTCTGCTATAAGGAGAACAAGCCCAGCTTCTCTAGTCTCTCCACATAGCTGCTCCCTCATCCCTGGGGGGATATAGGGCAGTAGGGGCACAATCCTGAATCGAAGACACTCTGATCACTTAAGGGGGTGGCCAGCATTGTTGTTTCTGACAGAATATCGAAAGAAAGATCCAACACCTGTAACAACTTCATGGTCCAGATTTTCCTGAGGACGTGCGCCATTATAGTAGTGCATCTATGTCGCCGGGACACTTGAACGGTGGGCATGAGAAAAAGGAAATTATGGACTAAGTGACTTACACCATCACTTATGGCGCTCCATATTTTCCTGGGACTTTTGCACAGATTCGCCATTACCCCTCGCCAAAAACAGTTGGAAGGTCATTTTCATAGCTCCACCTCTCGTTAAAAACGATGGTGATCACAATTTTGCTGCATTATCGCCAGTTTTCACGCTGCAGCCACTTCCAAATAATGGCGCTGACAGCTGGCAGTGGTTTGATTTGATGCTGATAAGACTGTTTTCTTGAAAAGTTGCTGGCACAATTATAGAAAAGCAATGCATTAGCGTACACATGGGCAGTCTGCAGCTGGAGAACAGGCTCAGCAAACCCATGGAATCCGTGTACTCGAATTCATAACATGTTAACAACATGGTCGAAATGGAAGCAATCCGACCAATTGCACCAAGAGGCGATCATCCGTTGTGGGAGTAGTACTTTGGATGAGTGCTATGCTTCGGCTTTGCATAAAAGCCAGTTTAAGTCTTTACATTGCCTCCCTGTTTATGTATTCGTCAAATCGCTGGAAAAAAAGACACTGCTTCCAATTTGCTGTCATGCTCGCTGTGGCTTATTCCAATTAGAAATGCAGGAAATATGAAAGAAGTTATCGACTGCAAGATCAGCGCGCTAGATGGCTAACTTTATGGTGTATGTCGCTGATGTTGCTGTTTCAGGAAAATCTTGGCTCATATTGTGGAACTAGATGTGTGTTAGCCAGAATGGGTAGGGGTAGATATTCCTCCCTGAAGGGCATTAAAGAACTCTTGGGTTTTTACAACAACTCATGATCATTCTTTCTGGTGCTGGCCCATAAATTACCAGATATATTGAATTCAATTTTGCAACTTGCCATGATGGGATTGGAACTCACGATCTCAGAGTTGCTCGTTCAGTATCTAAATCAATAAGCTACCGTACCCTGCATCAACGTAATGACACAGCACATCACATGAACTATAAGTCATAATGGAGTTGAATATATGAGCACAAGTGCAAGTGTCAAAGAGACGGACAGACACCAAAAAAAAGAAAAACAAATCTTGGTTAAGAAATTTTTGGTCATGCCAGCAAGACTTTTTTTGAAAATATAATATTTTTATCTAGAGAAGGATGAGGGGGGTTGAAGAGAGAGGAGGGGGGGGGGGGGCAGAGAGAAGGAAAGGGAGAGAGAAAGAAAAAGCATCAAATATTACGAAGTTTAATTTAAAAAGTTACCTTCCATTCAGATCAATAGTTCTTATTCCATAATGCAATCTCAAAGTCTGCTCATTTCCATTTTTCTCTCAATACACTCAGAATTATCTAAAGTAAGCCTAAGTAGTGGGTATTATTGGAAAACAATCACTTTTATTACTAATTTACATAAAAAGGACCACCTGCCAATGTAAATCAGCTCAAATCTCACCTTTGGCTAAAACTACGTGCATTGGGTATCAGTCAATAAGACAATGTTAAATTAATTCTAACTATAAATACAAGGACTCTAAACCACAAATTGCTGTTCCTTTGTGTAAACAAAATCAGATGAAACAAGTTGCTGCAAAGCAGACATAACAAACCTGCCAAGTTTCTATTGTAAATGGCACTGAACTGGGCATGAATAACGGTAAAGTGTTACCTGTAGGTGCTGGGGATACTGGCACACTGGTACAAGTTGGCTGTAGCTCTGGAACATGCAGAGTTGACACACCTGTTCCCATTTCAACATGAACATTAGGACTAGCAATATGGCAGGAATTCACCTGGAGCTCAGCTTCACTAACCTAAAACAGGGAGAGAGGCAAAAGACAGACACTGCCTGTTATATTATGATGTGATAGGCACATCATCCACTGATGTGGTAAGCAATACGTACATGATAACAATCAACATAGAATAGACACTTCTGTAAGGTTGACTGTGAAAGCACGTTATGATTTCAGTATTTGAGAGTGAGCCATAATCAAAGCGTGTAATGGTATTTGTTCTCTGCTAATGAAAGGACCAAAAAACAATGCATGTCCCATCACAGGACACTGTATATCAACTAGGTTATTTGTGAGAGATTATACTTGCCACACAATTAATTTTGACTTTAAAACAGTGCAACTCCTAACCTCCCACATACCTTTTCAATCTAAATGCTTTTAAACCCATTACTACTCGATTTATTTAATCCTCTTTTCAATCTTGGTGGTATCCTGCACAATAGGCCTTTGCCCTTCACTTAGATTTCTTAAAAAATAAACCTGCTGGTTACTTACAAGCCTAGGACTGGTAGGCAGGAGACTCCCTTTTTTCAGGAGCTCAGATAGCAGTGGAGAGGGTGGAGGCGTGGCCTTCTGCCCCAGTAACTTTTTCTGGGGAGAATCCTCCAGAACTGGAGTCAGAGGAGTTTCAAGGTTAGTGGAGGTAACAGCAGGTCCAGGAGTCTCTGGGGCTGAAATCACTGGAATAGTCGGAGCACTGCCAACGTTCATCGACACCAGCTGTACATGGAAAAGACAAACTCTTACATACCCTTCTAAATAAGCAACAAGCTTACATACATACCTGTATAAGATTTACTTTCAGACAGGACGAGCACATCTACAGTTTAATAGTCATCAAATTAAAAGGGAAATCTAGTATAGAGTAACATACAAGGAAGAGGTTTCCTCATTAATATCAGATTACCTGCCTAGTCCTTCCTTATTCAGTGAATGCAGTTCTTCAACCTCCACATACAAATAAGCCATTTTCTAAATGTATTTGTATGAGAATGGAGAGCACTGGAATACTGTCACTACACAGGAGCCATGCAAGTGCAGGATTGTCCCCCAGTTCCCACTGCATAAAACAACAACAACTTGCATTTATATAGCACCTTTAACATAATAAAACGTCCCAAGGTGCTTCACGGGAGCGTTATCAAACAAAATTTGACACCAAGCCACATTGTATGTATGTATAAGGAAATATGAGGACAGGTGACTAAAAGCTTGGTCAAAGGGGCAGGTTTTAAGGAGCGTCTTAAAAGAGGAGAGATGGAGAAGTTTAGGGAGGGAATTCCAGAGCTTAGGGCCAAGGCAGCTGAAGGCCCAGCCTCCAATGGTGGAGCGATTAAAATTGGGGATGTGCAAGAGGCCAGAATTGGAGGAACACAGATCTCGGAGGGTTGTAGGAAGCTAGAGATAGGGAGGGACAAGGCCATGAAGGGATTTGAAAACAAGGATGAGAATTTTAAAATCGAGGCGTTGCTGCACTGGGAGTCAATGTAGGTCAGTGAGTACAGGGGATGGGTGAACGGAACTTGGTGCGAGTTAGGATACGGGCAGAAGAGTTTTGGATGAGCTCAAGTTTAGAGGCTACAAAATGGGAGGCCAGCCACGAGGGTATTGAAATAGCCGAGTCTAGAGTTAACAAAGGCAATGTGAGGAATTCAGGGGCAGAGATTGACAAAGTTAGAGAGGTGGAAGTAGGTGGTCTTGGTGATGGAGCGGATATGGTGTCATAAGCTCATCTCAGGGTCAAATAGGACGCCAAGTTTACGAAAGGTCTGGTTCAGTCTCAGACAGTGACCCGGGAGAGGGATGGAGTTGGTGGCCAGGGAATGGAGTCTGTGGCGGGGACCGAAGACAATGGCTTCGGTCTTCCCAATATTTAGTTGGAGGAAATTTCTGCTCATCTACTACACCTTTATCGCATAGTACTCGTCAAGTCTTTTACAAGTAAGCAGCAGCAGAGAGGCTATATCGTCAAAACAAGGAGCTACACAAACAAATGGAAAGGTGTAAGTGCACCAGGGCAGAAAGAAGGTTGAATTCAAAGACTCAACAATATTCAAAGAATAAAAGAGAAATAAACCTACAGTAGATAATTTAATATGCTTCACTTGTTGAATCTCCACACAGAAGTGAATTATATCAAGTACATAACATTGCGGGGTGAGTATATTGTTTTGCACTGGTTAAACATTTGGGCCATTTGAGGCCAAGATTTCATGTTATCGTAATTTTCTTCCACTTTTGTTTCAACTGTCAGGTGTTCTGGTGGTGGATCCATCTTATATTTGGTTTTCAGATATGGATGAAAAGTTTATACCTAAAACTGCAACTGAGTTTTCAGCGGTCTTGGGAAATTACATTGGATTACAGAAGATATACGGCAAAGAAACAGGCCATTCGGCACAACCAGTCCATGCCGGTGTTTATGCTCCACTCGAGCCTCCTCCCGTCTTTCCTCATCTAAATCTATCAGCATAAGCCTCTATTCCCTTCTCCCTCGTATGCTTGTCTAGCCTCCCCTTAAATGCATCTATACTATTTGCTTCAACCACTCCCTGTGGTAGCGAGTTCCACATTCTCACCACTCTCTGGGTAAAGAAGTTTCTTCTGAACTCCCTATTGGATTTCTTGGTGACTATCTTATATTGATGGCCTCTAGTTATGCTCTTCCCCACAAGTGGAAACACTCTCTCTGTATCCACTCTATCAAAACCTTTCATAATTTTAAAGACCTCTATTAGGTCACCCCTCAGCCTTCTTTTTTCAAGAGAAGAGACCCAGCCTGTTCATCCTTTCCTGATATGCATACCCTCGCATTTCTGGTATCATCCTTGTACATCTTCTCTGCACCCTCTCCAATGCCTCTATATCCTTTTTATAATATGGCGACCAGAACTGCACGCAGTACTCTTAAGTGTGGTCTAACTAAGGTTCGATACAGGTTTAGCATAACTTTCCTACTTTTCAATTCTATACCTCTAGAAATAAACCAGAGTGCTTGGTTTGCTTTTTTATGGCCTTGCTAACCTGTGTCGCAACTATTAATGATTTGTGTATTTGTACTCAGAGTTCCCTTTGTTCCTCTACCCCACCTCGACTCGCACCCTCCAAGTAATAAGTGACCTCCCTATTCTTCCTACCAAAATGTAATACCTCACATTTATCTGTGTTGAAATTCATTTGCCAATTATATGCCCATTCTGCAAGTTTATTAATGTCCTCCTGTAATTTGTTGCAGTCCTCCTCAGTATTGACTATCCCCCCCAATTTGGTGTCATCCGCAAATTTAGAAATTGTGTTTTTGATTCCAAAGTCTAAATCATTAATATAAATTGCGAACAACAGTGGTCCCAGCATTGATCCTTGTGGAACACCACTACCCATCTTCTGCCACTGTGAATTGCTATCTTTTACCCCTACTCTCTGCTTTCTGTCTTGAAGCCAGCAAGCTATACATTCTGCTACTTATCTCCTGACTCCACATTTTCTGACCTTGTTCATCAGTCTATTATGGGGTACCTTATCGAAGGCCTTTTGAAAATCTAGATAAATTACATCTACTGCATTACCATTGTCTATTCTCTGTTACCTCTTCAAAAAATTCAATGAGATTGGTCAAGCAAGACTTTCCCTTTTGAAATCCATGCTGACTATTCATTACTGTGTTTTTGGTTTCTAGATGTTCTTCTATTTTCTCCTTTAGTAGGGATTCCATTATTTTTCCGACCACCGATGTTAAGCTGACTGATCAATAATTCCCTGGACATGTTCTATCCCCCTTCTTAAATATAGGTATTGCATTAGCTCTCAGCCAGTCCTCTGGCACTATACTTTTTTCTAACAAATTATTAAATATGTGTAGTAATGCCTCTGCTATCTCTTATGAGGTCAGTCTGTTTATCTCCCCTAATGCCAACCCCCACACATCACTCCTGACCACTTAACTACCCTTCCTGGCCACCCCGACCCCGCTGCTTGTCAATAGCTCCTTTTCCTCAGGCGCCATCATGCTCCCTTTTAAAACAGCTGAAATCACCCCACCCCCTAAAAAAAACACCCTCAGCCCAACCGTTCTTTTCAACTACTGCCCCATCTTTAACCTTTCTTCTCCAAGGTTCTCAAATATGTTGCCATCTCCCAGCTCCTTGCCCACCTCTCCCAAAACTCCACGATGGAGTCTCTTCACTCTGTTAAACCTTCTTGACAAGACCATACCTCTCAATCTACAAACTTTAATAATGAGGGACATAGCTCAAAAACCAGGGGAAAATGGATAAAACCTGTGTTTCTAACATGTAATGCTATTAATATTCAAACAACCCAATGGGGGTAATTTTAACCCAACTCGCCTGGCAGGAAACTGACAGGATTGTATCGGCCACCCTTTTTACAGCCCTCCCGATTTTACTTAATTGACTGCAGCGGAAAGTAAAATTGGGAGATTGTGGAAGGGGAGGCCGATCCCTTTGGTTTCCTGCTGGGCGGGTTAGGCTAAAATTGACAGACCACTGGAATCCATCAGGTGAGCTAAACTCCACATACTACACCCCTCCCCCCCCCCCCCGCGGTTCTGCCTAATCTCCAGTCACCCAGTTTGCCCCTCCAGTGGTGCTAGAGCACAGGAATCCAACCCCCATTGCTGCCAAAACTCAGCACCCCCATCGCAATGCTGCCAGACTCCAGGACACCCACCTCATTAATGCCAAATTCCAAATCTCTGCCCCAGTTCTGCCAAACCCAATGACCATTCTCTCAATCCTGCTAAATACTCGGTACCCACCTCCAACTAGATCTTTCTATGTATTCTCAGCTTTAAGGACAAGAGGTTATAAAAGTTAAATGCTTAATAAAGCAATAGCTCATTCAGTTTTCAGAATATAATGAGCAGAGTTGGGGAATTCGATCCCCAAAGGGATTCCACGATAGTGTAATAAAAACAGAATTTGACTTATTCAGCCCTGATTTATGTCCTACAAGGTACTCGTGCTATAAAATAGCAAATCCTCCAAATGAATGTGAACAAAGCCATGCGGAATTTGCTAGTAATATCTTGAAAGTTTAACTTCTAGTGTGCACTTCCTGTCATTCTTCAGCGTATCCTCTGACTCGCTGTAAGCAAACCAAGGGAGCTCTAGATATAAAATACATAGATATATTCAGTAACTAGATCTCTGACGATATTGTTCATCGTGAGTCAAAGGATATACCGTTTTACAATGATGGAGCGTTACCAACAGAGTGCAACTGGGAATCTGTTGCAGGAAGTGAGACACTTAATGGAAGTGCGAGACTTACTAGAAGTGCATGTTATACACAAGACCTTCAATATATTATAATCATCAGTTTAAGGGTTAGAGCACTTAGATTCTTCTATCAGCTCAAGATCTCTTATTCCAGTATTGGTTGTTTATTACTGGAATAAGTGAAGGGACAAAAACAAGCACCATTGATAGCAGCTGATGAACCAGTATGGTTTTGATCTAGACTCCTAAGAATACATTCTTTAATTGTATATTTATGCTTCTTCATTAACTACAGCTCTTTGGATTATTATAGTCTCTCTTTTTATGTGAATTAAGTTCATCCAAGGAACAAAATATATTTTGAGTCGCAGCACAGGGGTAAACTGAACAAACATCACAAAGGGAAGATAGTCTCATACATACACTAGTGTGGCTCTCCTCACTCGCCTGTGGTGTATCTGTCACGGAGTAGTCTATTCCAGGAGAACTTGACTCCAGTGGGGACCGGATGGTCAGGCTCATCAGTCTTTTAGGGGCATTTTTTGCTGCTTGACGGGCTACAACAAAACAACATTGATTTTTTTTTTTAAAAAAGCACATTCACTAGTAAGCTATTCCTTTTAAAAAAAACAGTAGCTAGATTATCATTTGCCTACCTGTCAGTTGTCTTCAAACTTACACACCATGCTTCATTGAGTGGAAAGTACAACAGCCTGGCCACATGATGTACCCACATTAACATTAAGGCCACTCTGTACCAGCTGGGAGTCAATTTAATTGGTGAGAAAGGGTAGATTGACATGCAGAATGAGCTTAGATATGAATGACATTTCCACAACTATGAAATATCAAATCAGAAAGGGATAAGCAACAACTGCACAGATTATTAAAACTCTGAAAGCATTTATAACTCATGATGTGTCAATTGGTAATTGTACCATACAGTATGCCACTGAGTTGTACAGATCAAGGTGGTCCTAGTTTTTATCCCTGGTCTGTGCTAACTTAGCTGAACCAGTGCAAATATGCCTCAATATCCTTGGGATGGTTCCACTCCTGATGTCTATCCAGTAATCTACGCATCTGGTGGGGTGACCCACAAAGTTGAACAGCCTGTTAAGACTCAATTGCTAAATGCATACTTGAAGAATGGAACTTGGGAATGGAACAGTAAAGAGGTACTGCTGTCAAAACAAATCTCAAAGAAAATCACTATCAAACACCAGAAATCTCAATTACGCCAATATCAGGTAACTTTGGGCTGAGTAAAGGAGCCATTCCAGTGTTTTTCAGGTCAGCTCAGGTTCTTGAAGCTCAGTTTGAAATGAACTGAAATAAAAATTGTATTGCAACTACTGCAACGCGAGTTTCAGGGTTAGAATGCATTTTTCTCCTGTAACTGCAGCGTCCTCCTTGCTCCGCCGGTAACTTTGTCACACGTCCCCGTGCCCCACCCCAGTTTGGGAACCTGCTTTATCTAACGTCTCTCTTCCCGACTGCGTTCTGATACTTTTGATCCTCCCACTTTTACCGAAGCACGGGAAGCAAATCAACCATCTATTAGCAAAGTATTGACCAGGACAACAGGAGAACTCTCAGCTCTTCTTCGAATAGTACAAGATGATTTTTTTTTACATCTACCTGAATGGACTTATGGGGCCTCAATTTAATGTTCCCTCTGAAAGTCAGTATCTCTGACAAAATGCAGCACTCCTTCAGTACCGCATTGAAGTGTCAGCTAAGATTATGTGCTCAAATCCTGGAGTGAGGCTTGAACTCGCCTCGTCATTCTAAATGAGAAGAGCCCTAAGTTTCTCTAATCTTTCCTCATAACTGAAGCCTCACATGCCTGGTATCATCTTAGTGAATTTCAAGTAAAAACATAAAGGCATCAAAAGACAATTTGATGGATAAATTTAGTCCTGCTATTGCAAAATATGTAATTATTTGCATTTTTTAATTTGGTTATTGAAAAAAAAAAAATTTCAGAATGCTTTGAGAATTTTGGGAACCCAGTGAACCAAATTGCACAAAGCGATGAGTTTACATAGGTGTTTTGCATTATGAATGTGGATAAAGGAATTTATGATAGAAAAAGTTTACATAAAAAGTGTTTACAAAAATGTGACAAGAAGTGCACAGATACACATGATTTTTATTGGCCGGGAAATTGCGGTCGGAGGCTTGCAGCTGGCATACGCCTCCGAACCGGAAAAAAAATTACGAACTTACCTAGTGTCTCCGGAGCTTCGGACTCTTCCGGTCCTGGGCCTGCGTAAAGGCCCGCGGATCCCATGGGCGCATGTAGTTCGCAAGCGTCCCTGGGATCACGTGGGCCAGGCCAACCAATCTAAAAGGGGGATCCATATGATGCTTATGGGGATCCCCATAAGTATAATAGAAATCCCCAAATAAATAAAATTTCACGCCACTTAAATAAAAATAAATGATCACATGTTCAAAATTAAAAGACCCTTCAAGCGTTTAAAATAAAAATTCAAATTTTTGAAAAATAAATTTAAACATTTTAAAACGTGCCAATATTTACCGAAACTAATTTTAAATGTTTTTGTATGTTAAAATTAAAAATTTTTGAACAATTTAAACATTTATTTTAAACCTTACACTGGTAAAAGAAGGCCTTACACCTGCTTTTATCAGGTGTAAGGGTTTCGTGGGCATTCGCTGGGCAGTAGTTGGGCAAATAGCCCAACTCTGCGCCAGCGAAAGTGAATTTGTGGCGGATGCGGTGGATCTGTCCAAGCGAAACTTGACAGATTGCAAGTTCTGGGTTTTCGCGCATGCGGAAAATCCAGAACTTGTGGGGCCATTCTGAAGGCTTCCGACTGTCGGAAGCACCATAAAATCCGGGCCAATATTTCTGTATGACACACCCTTGATAGATAATTGATACTTGTGCAATAAATCTATCATGGAAATTTGAATTCATAAATGGCTCATACCCTGATAAGCACTTTCTGTTGCACGTCTCTTCATTTCAGCCTCCTCTTCCTCATGTTTCTTCTTTCTATAAAAAAGGACAAAAAGCTGAGATCCCAGTTTTATAAAACAACTATAATTCGCATAGGAGATCTCCACGCAGAAAACTCAAATATTTTGACTTTGGTTTAACTGCTAGATCATAAAACTAATACTTGTTCATCATTTCATACTTACGTAGCAATATCATTCCAAGTCTCCTGAAGTTTACTATCTACATGGCCAGCCTGGATCAGCTCTGCTTCTCTCTTCACCGTTCTATGAAATCCAAATTTAAACATGAATTAAAAGTCTGTTGACACTTTCCACCCCATAACGTTGCAGGACTATTAGTTATTAACTCTGATCATTGCTCACAATGCCCAGCTGCAGGAACCCAAACAACCAGAAAACATAAACTTTGCCACATCCATGTGGGACAGCCTGGATGGACCAGTAGGTCTTTTCCCGACTGTCATTTTCGTATACACTAGCATGCCAGTCAACATGTTTAATACCAACAGAGGGCCAACTAATCTGGGTACTTAATGAGCATCTCAAAATGTTTATGTATTGAGAAATACTTGGAATTTGCATGTTCCTCATTAGAAACATTTTCCACATTTGTGGCCATGTAATTACTTGCCATTTATGACTTACAGATGCGACAATCTCTTCCAATATTTGGAATGAAAAGAAAACATTCCATCAACATGGAAAATGTATTTTCTTACACCTTCTTAGTTCTGTCCTCACCATGCACCATTCTCCTGCTTTTAACTTCCCTCATGGTTCACAATCAGCTGAATGAGAAACCTTCTTCCACCTAACTATCCAAACAAACTTGAGCAGTTAAATGGTGAAAGCTTGTCACCAAATGATTAACAGTCTCTAATTAGCTAAATTTGCAGATACCCTGGGTTCTACTTCACTTCTGAGTCAGAAGCTTCAGGTTCAAGTCCCACTTCAGAACTTCAGCATACAAGTTGGATTGGTGCTCCAGTACAGTACTGAGGGAATGCTGCATGCTATAGATACCATACTTCAGATGAAAACTGCAGGGTTCGTATGCCTGTTCCAGTGGTTCAGGTGGAGGTTACAGATCCATGATACTATTCGAAGAAAAGTGCTCTCTTGGTAAACTGGCCAAAATTGTTCCCCCAGTCAATGCCATCAAAACATTAACTCATCTTTCATCTCTTTGCTATTTGAGATATTCCTGTGTGCAAAATGGCTGTCATGCTACCTACATAATAATACTTCAGCAGTCAGGGGCATTCAGCCTCGGATCTGCGGGTTAGCGTTCTCCAAGGCGGCCTTCGAGACACACGACAACGCAAAATCATCGAGCAGAAACTGATAGCCAAGTTCCGCACTCATGAGGACGGCCTCAATAGGGATATCGGGTTCATGTCACGCTACAGAACATGACTTGACATCGTTGTCTGTCTTTCCAGTTTTTAAAAAACACAAAAAAACAAACACAAAAAACGAACCCAAAAAGGACGGAGAGAGAGGAAAGGATATGGAGGATATGCAGACAGCAGGATTTGACACGTTGGACCCCCTGGGACACATCTCATTGTCTTGGCTGTGCTCTTGGTGTGTCTTTGATGTAAGGAAAGATTGTATCTCTGCATTTTCTGTGTTTATATTCTGTGAACTTTTGTAAATTCACTCATTGTAACTTTACCTGAAGAAGGGGCGATCGATAGCTCCGAAAGCTTGTAATTTTAAATAAATCTGTTGGACTATAACCTGGTGTTGTGCGACTTCTCATTTTTTTACATAATAATAGTCACTGCATTTCAGAGCAATTAATTATACGTGAAGTGTTTGGAGACATTCCTGAATAGCGTGATAGCAGCTATATAAATGTAACTCTCTTTATTTCTCTATCTATCGAAAAAGAGAGTATACTAAAGGCTTACAAACAAAACAACTTTTTATTTCTAATAGCCCCTGTTGGTCAGTAATACGTCAGCATTGCGATTTACAGAGGCATGTAAAACTCATTTTAGGAGTGAAATATCACTCACGGCAAGATGTACAGATCTCTAGTCTGTGTACCAGCAACAGCTGCCGGTAAACCGATGAACAACATATCCAACTAACACATTGACACCATGGAACCATTATCTTAAAATACCTAAACAACATGTACCCATATCATAAATATCTGCCAATTACCAGCACAGGTTAAAATGCAATGAAGAGTGTATATGAGCTTAAAAACAAGGGTTTTTAAAATATTTTACAACGGGTTTTTCAAATATTTAAAATGCTAAGTCTCTTACTTACTCTTAAGGTGGTGTTTACTGTTTTTCTTTATTCCAGGTGAATAATTATTTTGTTGACTAGATGTTATATTTAGATAAACAGTCAATAGTAACAAGAAAATGTAAAGCAAACCCAAGAAATTCCAGGAATGAGAAGGAAGATGCAAACAAAATGTTAAAAAAGATAAAGAAAAACATTAAACAAGAATCAGGGGACAGGAAAGAACTGTTTAAATGGGGAATAAAAGGGAAACAAAAAAAATGTAAAAGTAAAAGTGCTGTTTTTACAGGGAAAGGAATATATAGTCAAAGGATAAAGTTTCGAAAGAGAATAGTGAACAAATTAAGAAAAGAATACCCCCTGCCCCAAGCAGTGTGGTTTTGGACCGGGCAAACAGTGGCCCTCCTCATTGGAGATTACCTCTTTCTGCACTGACAAAAAAAACGCACTAATGACAGAAGAAAAATAACTGAGGTAGCTTCTAAAAACAGGACTCAATATCTATGATTAGGGTGGTGAAGGACCACATGATCAAAGGTGATAAAAGCAACAAAATCAGTAATGTTTTCTTCCCCCTTTTGGATAGCAAATTTGCTTATAGGCATAGATCGAACAAATAATGAATACAAGTAATTTGTGAAATCCTGACCTGTATTTCTCCTGAGTCTCTTTGATAAGTTTCTTTAGCTCATCGATTCGCTCAGCGGTGAGCTTGCGAACAATTACATCCTCCACAGTTTCCACAACTTCTCCTTTCTCACCACGCTTCCGTCTGCAGAGATTGATGGGGTCATTGCAATCAGGAACCATTATATTTCAGCAAGATTTTGTTTACAGATACACATACAGATCTGGATTAAACACTTACTTGGGAGTCTCTGTTGTCTCCAACAATTCTGAATATTGTGATGCACAATGCTACATAAAAAAGAACAAAATCATCAGCACATAAACAAGTACAAGATCTGACATAAGTAGAATGTACACCATGGAAATCTAGACACAGCACATCAATCATAGGCATGGATGAGTGTCTCAGTCACAGATGGACTGACGCAGGGGTGGAGGTGGGCGATGTTACGGAGGTGGAAGTAGGCGGTCTGTGATGGGAGAGTCTCTGGGATCATAAACTCAGCTTGGGGTCGAATAGGACTCCAAGACTGCAAAGCCTGTTTCAGCCTGAGACAATGGCCAGAGAGGGGGATTGGTGGAGTTAAAAAAAAAAAATTTTAAACTGTAAAGTGATTTGTTATTTTCTGCAATCTGATTGGTGAAAAAAATCAATTACAAGTAGAAAATAACCAATCAAAAGGCAGAAAAACACGGCAGAGATTTAACCAATCAATAAAGAAATCCGAGGCACAACACAGAGACAAGAAAAAAACTAAATAAACTTTACCAAATATTAAGGTTATTAAGCGATTTCTCCCTTCATTAAGTTGACAGAAACTGAACTCTTACCTTTTGTGAAAACCAGTCTGGTGGGCGTCCAGGTTCTGCAAAAGGTTTGATTGCCCTGCTAACCGATACCCTGCGAGAGCAGACACACAAATCATTGTAGGCTCCACCTCAATCATCTCCAGCACACTTAAAAATTCAGAACTACCAACACTTTCAAATTACCGCCCATGAACCTGGCAATTGCTTTTTTTTTTAAATGTTGGTACTCAAAGTAGGAATATTAATGATTCGATCAGGCAACCAACATCAGAACCAAGCAATTCTTGATCATGTATAGTACAGGTCAAATAAAAAGTAATGGTGCTTTACATGCAACTTCAGTAGAGCATCTTTTACTGTATCATTGTGTAGTATGACACAATGATTTTCTTGGTTTCTCAAAGTGATTTTCCAATTTAGCGGGCCATGCCTATTACAAGCTGCCCTGAAAATGCATAAACTCATTCCATGCAAGAGCCTTACAACCGGTAGACAGAGATGTCTTTTACCTCAGCAGTCTGGGACAGATTCAAACCCAGGTAACCAAGAAATAGAAAGGAGAGTGTGCTAACTCCCCACCTAATCCTCAAAATCATTTATTGAGAGGATGCACAGCAGCCTACTATAAGGTTTCTACTAATGATGCTGCATATCAGAAGTGTCGAATAGTGGCCGAATACATTGTCTGATTTTTTGATCCTATTCACAGGGAATCACCTGCCTCCGCTTCTCATTTGTTCACAAAATGTCTATTCTCAGCCTGTTTCTAATAAACATGCCAAGAAAAAAAGTGTCAGTACAATTATCTCCCTTTGTAACATTAAAATTGAGTAATGCAGATAATGACTATGATGGCCCATAAAACAATTTTTGTGCCCTCCCCTATTTGAACTTTACTTTCCAAACCTAATTTCACTCCTGTTTGTTGCATCTCATTTTTCTCCTCTACAATATAATCTCAATGTATAATGAAAATATATTGCAATTAAAATACCACAACATTCTTTTCATATAAACTCAAATTATTGTGTGTATAGTACAGGTGGTTGATTAACAGAGCTTTGATACACTGAAGTTTCAAGTTTAAAGATTCAATATATATCATAACTAAAACTCTGACTGCAACATCTCGTGTTTAGCTGCCTTCTGAATCTCAATGAATCTTCAAGATAAAATCTTACTTGTGTTGCATACATATTAGATTTTCATCAGATTGAGATGTGAAGCAGTTAAGCAAAACCTACACCATTAAAAGTTGTCCACAGTTGCACTTAGTGGTGTCACTTACCAGTTTTGGTCGCCACTCCGCATCACTGAGGATGCCAAACATAGCTTCTCGCGGATTGACCATGGCTCAGTAGGGCCAGTACTCAGCAATTTGTGCTCTTTGAAAGAAAAAGAGAGTCCAAAGTTATCAGCTGTCAGGAGAGATAAAACAGGATAAAACTGGAGGTAGCATCGGTCCCAAATTCATAGCAATTACTAATCACATTTTGGTACCGCAATAGTTCCTATATTTTTACATTATGGCTTGAATAGTTAGCTTAAATTAACCAGTACAAATGCAAGTGCAAATCAACACAATAAGGAAACATAATAGTTCAACTGGGTGGGGAATATAGCCACCATTACAAATAACATATACAACAGTACTGCAGGTGGCCTGAGAAGAAAGTTTAAAAATGTTGTGAAACCAGACTTGTATTCAACAATGAAGAGAAACTGCATAAGTTGTGATTTATTTCAACATCCACATTCGTCACAATAGCAATAAGATTATTGAAACTTTTATATATATTGCCCCAAATATCACTTATAAAACATTGCTATTTGATTTTCCTTGATGTTGCTCACAGACTTCAGTAGAAAAAATTGTCACTGCTTGTCTTACACTCTCAAATACTTTCTTTCTGTCTTTCCTTTCCATTCTTTATCTCTCTTTTTCTCTCATTGGTATCTCTACATGTGATTCTTTGTTTGCCAATTGCACATGTTCTCTACCTCGCTCTGTATTATGCACGCTTCCCTTCCTCTCCCTTGTTCCCTCTCCCTTCACAGTATGCGTTTAAAAAAAATTATTAGAGGTGACCAAGGAGGCCAAATAGCAGCAAAAATAATTTCATAGAGGCAAAATGTTGGAAAAAGTGTTGCTGCTGATCTCCAATAACTGGTATTAAAAAAACCTAAAAATAAAAGTGGATCTCCAATAATGTTGCCCATAAATCAAAGTATATAAAAATAGTGCTCTTCACTTAAATCCACTGATCTCAATGACTTTATACTATATGATGTCCCATACATTACTCAGAGTGAGTCAGATATTTCATAAGAGCACAGGTACAGTTACCAGGGATACTGATTTATCAGCATTGGGAATGGCCTGCAATTTGAGAAGAGTAGAAAGGGGTCAGCACACCAGGTGCCTTTTCTACTTTGAGCGCTGCCAACCTTTTAAGTACCTCCTCTATCTATTTTTATCCTATCCATTGCTCTACTACCTTCTCCTTTACTGTGACATTGGCAACATCCTCTTCTTGTGAAGACAGATGCAAAATACTCATTCAGTCCTTCAGCCATACCCCACTGCCTCCACAAGATGATCTCCTTTTAGGTCCCACCCTTCTTTTATCCTTTTTGCTCTTTATGTTTATAAAATACTTGTGTTCCCTTTTATATTACCCACATACATTCTCTTTGACCCTCTTATTTCCTTTTTCAGTTCTGCTCTGCACTTTCTGTATTCAGCTTGTTTCTTTACTGCATAATGAAACCAACATTTATCATAAGCCTCCTTTTCCTGTTTCATCATGATTAGAGGGAGCTTTACTCTGCATCTGTCTGTAATATTCCTAGTCTGGGACCAGCTATTGTATACATCCGCAATTGAGAACAGGACTTGAAGGGCTGCAACAACTTAAAGGACGACAACACATAATCTGGATGCAGAACGGTAGTGTAATGGTTACACGGTGGCATAGTGGTTAGCACTGGTGCCTCACAGCGCCAGAGACCCGGGTTCGAATCTGACCTCGGGTGACTGTCTGTGTGGAGTTTGCACATTCTCCCCGTGTCTGCGTGGGTTTCCTCCGGGTGCTCCGGTTTCCTCCCACAGTCCAAAAATGTGTGGGTTAGGTTGATTTGGCTATGATAAATTGACCCTTATTGTTAGGGGGGATTAAATATGTGGGGTTATGGGGATAGGATGGGATATGTTAGGGGGAATTAAATACGTGGGGTTACGGGGGTAGGGTGGGATATGTGTACTGTGGGGATTAAAGCAGGGACAGGGTACTGGATTTGGATGATCAGCCATGATCGTATTGAATGGCGGAGCAGGCTCGACGGGCCGAATGGCCTACTCCTGCTCCTAGATTCTATGTTTCTATGTTATTAGACTTGTAATTCAGGGGACTTGAATACCTGAACTAATAATTCAGAGAACGCGAGTTTTAAAAATCTGGAAATAAAAAGCTGGTTTCAGTAAAAGTGATCACTGGACTCTCGCAAAAAAAAACTGGTTCATTACTGTCCTTCAAGGTTGTGATTTTGCCAATATGTGACACACCAACGTGGTTGACCAGCAAGCCACTCAGTTCGATCAAACCGCTACAGAGAAAATTGCAACGGTTCAAGAAGGCGGCCCACTGAAACCTTCGCAGGGCAACAAGGGATGGGCAATAAATGCGGCCCTGTCAACAGCGCCCACATCCCAATAATTAATAATTTTAAAAATGTCAGCTCGGCTTATGCTGTTTAACCAGTATCTGAATTGCTACGCCACCACTATCCAATCTATCGGTGCAGATTCAAAGCAATGTTGCGCTGAACATCTAAACACTGAGGGCGAACCACACAGGCGTTGCGACCAATAGAAAGAGACGGGCCCAGTCAGCGGGTCAAAACTGCTCGCTACTGCCATTTCTTTCTTTTGCACAGTTCCGGTTCTTCTTCGACAAGCGCTTCTCCTCGACCCTCAATCAGCTTCACACTCTATTTCACAAGCACAAACTGATCGCCGATTCCCTCCACGACATTTCTTTATCCGCACTACTCACTGCCAGTCCCCGCCGCCATCATCTCAGTAACCACTGCGCATGCGCCCTATGACCTCTGAACCCCCCCCTACCCCGGACGATTACGACATGTTTCCCAAATTTTATAAACTTCAGTCGCTATGCATTACGATTCCACCAGTTCAGAATTTATATAATTTACTGAGGTTTTCCTTTTGAAAACAAACATTCCACAGAAAGTACAGGTTCTCTGGTGTCCTATTGCAGCTCTCTCAAAGGGCTGCACGGAGTTACCAGGCAACAGCCCCGGAACATGGATGAGGAATAATTAGAAGCCCTTTTGTTGTGCTGGAGGATGCTGATGGTACCCAGCACAAGGCTCAGGCAAATTTACACGTTGTATTCAGATTTGACAATGCATTAAATATTTTATTACGTTTCAGTGGCCCATGCATTGGTGTGCATTATAAACCAGTTACTTCCCCGCATGTTTACCGTTAAGTAGAAAATATAACAAGATATTCATATATTGGGCCAGATTTTGCGGAATAAGTAACGGTGCCTGAACCACGCACGCCGTTATTGTAAACGTGCTAGCAATTTGTAGTGAGGAAGATGTTGTGTTTTGAGATTGCTTTTGACCCAGTCCCCCGGCCATACAGTGAGGGAGGGGCTGGAGCCGGAGGGGGGAGTTCAGCAGTGGGTCCCCTACCTCATGGAGAGAGGTTTGGCTGTCTGTTACAGTTCTGGTTTGGCTGTCTGTTACAGTTCTTAATGTAATGTCCTAATTACAGTGTTTTAATAAATAGTAAAAAGACATCCTGTCTCCTTGACTAATGAATGTTAGGTCAAGATGTAAAACTGGCGACGAGGCGGTTGTCGGACTCTCTAGAAGGACGGAGATAGACGCGAACCTACGAATCTGATATTGGATATTGCGACGAGCGGGCCACCCAGCTAATAACATCCAGGCAACTAACGTGAGTTTAGCTATTGTAACTCTGACCACGTGGATCTTAAAGGGACAGTGCACATTAACACGATGACGGCCTTGGGACGTATTGAAGAGTTCTCTGGGGATGAGGACAGTTCATGGGAGGAATACGCAGAAAGACTGGAGTGTTTCTTGGAGGCCAATGATATTGACAAAGAAGAGAAGAAGCGCTCAGTGTTGCTCAGTGTATGCGGAGCGGCTACTTACTCTGTCCTGCGTTCATTGGTGGTTCCTCGTAAATCTAGTGAGGTGGATTATGAGGACTTGATAGAAATACTGCAGCAACATTTCAACCCAAAACCCTCAGAAATTGTGCAGCGTTTCCATTTTCACAATTGTAAACAACAGCCTGGACAATCTATTTCAAGGTACATTGCTGAGTTGAGGAAACGCTCGGTACATTGTAATTTTGGTGACCATTTAGACAATATGCTCCGTGATCGGATTGTGTGTGGAGTGCTGGACTCGGCATTGCAGAAACAGCTGTTAGCGGACAAGGCCCTGACGTTCCGACTGGCCGAGGAGAAGGCTTTAGCAGCAGAGGCTGCGTCGATGAACACAGGTATGCTACGTATAGAAGCAGCGCCACCTCGGGCCGCCGAGGGTGTGCACAAGACCACACACGCAGCTGATGCTGCGAGTGACAGGGAGGCAACTAAACAGACAGGAAGAAAATGTTTCCACTGTGGGGCTCTCCATGGTGCCACTACATGCAAATTTGTGTCAGCGGTATGTCATTTCTGTAAGAAAAGAGGACACATAGCTCGTGTCTGCATGAAGAAAGCTCAGGCTGCTGCAGCAGAGCCAAAACAAGCATCGCAGACACACACCCTGACACGGGAGGACAACGATGAGTATACAGTGTATACCACGGAAGCTGAGCAGCGACACCACAGATGGTGGGGATACACAGCAAATGTGATCGTGAATGGGGCACCACTCGGCATGGAGGTGGATTCAGGCTCAGCGTGTTCGTTGATAAGTGAAGAGACTTACAATAGGCTGTGGCCAAGTGAACCCCCGGTGATGGCTCAGGTCAGTGGCGTGCTACGGCAGTGGTCCCAAGCCCAACTCCAAGTGCTGGGTATGATTCATGTGAAAGTTAAGTATCGGGCAGTCAAGGACACACTTCCGCTTTATGTGGTGGCGGGGCAGGGCACAAGCCTGCCGGGCAGAGATTGGTTTGAGCCCCTTGGTATTGGAGTGACAGGAGTACACACGGTACAGCGACAGCCCATAATGCCTATGTTGGAGAACTATGAAGAGGTTTTTGGTGAGCTCGGGGCCTGTCGGGGACCGCCAGTCTCAATCGAAGTGGACCCAGGGGTAGCGCCTAAGTTCTTCAAGGCGCGACCAGTTCCTTTTGCGTTGCGCAAGAAGGTGGATGAGACCCTGGATAAGCTGGTGAACCAAGGGGTTCTTATACCAGTGAAGAACTCCCGTTGGGCCACCCCTATCGTGCCCATTGCAAAGAAGGATGGGGGCCTGCGAATCTGTGGAGATTACAGATGTACGGTTAATACTGCTGTGCTACCAGATGTGTATCCCTTACCAACAGTTACAGAGCTGTTTTCAACACTGGCTGGAGGCACCCTGTTCACCAAGCTGGATCTCAAGCAAGCATACCAGCAACTGGTCCTGGATGAAAAGTCAGCCGAGCTATTGACAATCAACACCCACAGAGGACTTTTCCGAGCCGCAAGGCTGCAGTTTGGGGTGTCGACGGCTGTGGCAATCTTTCAGAGGTTCATGGACACCCTGTTGGCTGGTGTTCCGGGAGTTCAGCCTTACCTGGATGACATACTGATTACAGGCAAGACACAGGAAGCCCATGATGAGCGGCTGCAGGAAGTACTACGCCGGCTGGCTGAGGTAGGACTACGCCTTCAGAAGGAGAAATGTGTGTTCGCTGCCAATGGGGTGGAGTTCTTGGGATTCCGAGTGGACAAAGACGGTGTGCATCCGACTACGGAGAAGGTGGAGGCTATCAGGAGCGCTCCCAACCCCAAGAACAAGACCGAACTGCAGGCATTCCTCGGACTGTTAAACTTCTACAGTTGTTTTCTCAAGGGCAAAGCCACAATCTTAGAGCCACTGCACAGGCTGTTAGACCAAGCAACAGTGTGGAACTGGACCTCAGATCATGAAACAGCCTACAGACAGGCAAAGGAACTGCTACAAGTAGATAAGGTTCTAGCACACTATGATGAAAACAAACCATTGGTGTTGGTGTGTGATGCCTCACCATACGGGCTGGGAGCTCTATTGGGTCACATAGAGCCAGATGGCCGGGAGGCGCCTATCAGTTTTGCCTCAAGAACACTCTCAACAACAGAATGTAACTACGCCCAGATTGACAAGGAGGCCTTAGCCATCATATTTGGGGTAAAGAAGTTCAGCCAGTACCTGTTAGGGAGACAGTTCGTCATCTACACGGACCACAAGCCACTCTTGGGGCTCCTGCATCACTCCAAGCCCATGCCCCTGATCATATCACCGCGTATGCTTCGGTGGAGTCTGATGTTGGGGGCCTACAGTTATGAACTTTGCTACAGGCCTGGGAAGATGCTGGCTAATGCTGATGCTCTGAGTCGCTTGCCTTTGAACCGGCCGATGGCTGAGACACCACCACCCCTGGAGGTGCTGCTACTGGAGCAGGTCCCGGAGGCCCCACTCCATGCCCAGCGGATTGGCAGCCTCACACAGAAGGATCCAGTCTTATCACGGGTGCTACGCTGGCTGCTGCACGGCTGGCCCGCCGAGGTCCAGGAGGAGCGTTTCAAGCCCTTCGTTCAGAGGCGCCATGAAATGTCTGCACACAGGAACTGCGTGCTCTGGGGAAGCCGTGTGGTGGTTCCTGCCGCCGCAAGAGAGGAGGTGCTGAAAATGCTGCATGACTCACACCCTGGGATTGTGCACATGAAGGCGTTGGCGAGAAGCTACGTCTGGTGGCCGGGGTTGGACCAAGACGTGGAGAAGGTGGTAAAGAGCTGTGAGACATGTCAGCTGACCCGCCATAGCCCACCCAAGGCTCCCCTACACCCCTGGGAGTGGACCACTCGTAAATGGTCAAGACTCCACGTTGACTTTGCAGGGCCTTTTCAGGGGAAGGTCTTTTTAATAGTGGTTGATTCGCATTCGAAATGGCTGGAGGTGGCTATTATGAACTCCATGACATCCAGGGCAGTGATCAACACGTTGCGTTTGCTGTTTGCCACACATGGGGTCCCCGACGTGCTGGTTTCAGACAATGGAGCAGCCTTCACGTCAGCGGAGTTCAAGGCTTTTGCAAGCAGAAACGGGATCCGCCACGTGACCACAGCGCCCTATCACCCCTCCTCTAATGGGCAGGCAGAGAGGATGGTGCAAACCACAAAAGAGGCACTGGTGAGGATATCGGTGGGGGACTGGCAAACCAGATTGGCCAGGTTCCTGTTATCACAGCATACCACACCAAACTCAGCAACGGGGAAGAGTCCTGCTGAGATGCTGATGGGTCGCCGGCTGGCGACTGCACTGGACCGGCTACACCCGGACTACAAGGACGAGATGCACACAAAACAAGAGGTGCTGGCTAAGAAGCACCAGGGCACCGCCAGGCAGTTCGAGCCGTCAGAGACTGTGTTTGCCCGTTGCTATACAGGAGGAGACAAATGGATGCCTGCCGTGGTGGAGCAGGCCACGGGTCCCCTGTCGTACAGCGTCCGTACACCTGATGGCCAGCTACACAGACGCCACGTAGACCAGCTACGGGGTTGTACTCCGGCGAGAGTAACTGAGACATCAAAGGCTAGACCATTGTCTCCGCCACCTCTGCCAAGCAGTGACGGCCTGCTTCCTGCAACAACGACGGAAGCCACATCCACAGAGGGTGTCATAGAGTCATCAACCACGGAGGAAGGTTTTCCTGCGGCTAACAGTGACACCCCGAATATGACTGTCCCGCGGCGCTCAAGTCGAGTTAAATTCCGTCCCAGACGTCTGGAGGACTAAGGGATTTTATCTGGGGGAAAGGAGTGTTGTGTTTTGAGATTGCTTTTGACCCAGTCCCCCGGCCATACAGTGAGGGAGGGGCTGGAGCCGGAGGGGGGAGTTCAGCAGTGGGTCCCCTACCTCATGGAGAGAGGTTTGGCTGTCTGTTACAGTTCTGGTTTGGCTGTCTGTTACAGTTCTTAATGTAATGTCCTAATTACAGTGTTTTAATAAATAGTAAAAAGACATCCTGTCTCCTTGACTAATGAATGTTAGGTCAAGATGTAAAAGAAGAGATCTGTGAATTGCGAGTTGCCACAAATTGCTGGCCGATTTGCGTCACTCCGTTAGCTTCGCAAAAGCAGCATCTCGTGCTTAAACTATCTGTGATTTTCATCAAGTTGTTGCATTTAAACATTATTTGCCCATTAAACTCACCACAGAAAGTTAAGTCTAGTAATTAACACCGTAAGTACCCTTTTAACGACGTAATAATTGTTAATTACTGCAAGTAACCACTCTTGCCCAGAAAATAAAAAATTATAAGTGTGGAGTCTCATGCCTTCAGGTTGTGAATTGTTTTAGGAAATGTTAAAAATGCCAAATTTTTTATTTTAATATTTTTTCTTACTTTTCCTTTCTATCAATCCAAACTTTCTTTACCTCTATTTCTTTCTGTACTTGATTTGACATTGAATTCATAGAATTATAGAAACTTACAGCACAGAAGGAGGCCGTTCGGCCCAGTGTGTCTGTGCTGGCTCTTTGAAAGAGCAGTCGTGCTTAGTCTCACATCCCCGGTTTTTGTCCATAACCCTGTAAGTTCTTCATCCTCAAGTAGCTATTATTTAAGGAATCAGCTTTTCAGGTAGAGCGTTCCAGATCCCGACAACGCTTTGAGTGAAAAAAATTCTCATCTCCCCTCTAGATTTTTTTCCAATGATTTTAAATCTATGACCTCTAGTTATTGACCCACTCGCCGGAGGGAATAATTTTTCTCTATTTACTCTATCAAAACCTATCATCATCTTGAAAACCTCTATTAGGTCACCTCTTAACCTTCTCTGTTCCAAGGCGAACAGTCCTTACTTTTCCAACCTCTCCTCATAACTGAAGCCCCTCGTCCCTGGTAACATCCTGGTAAACCTCCTCTGTAGTCTTTCTCAAGCTTTTACCTCTTTCCTGAAGTGTGGTCCCCAGAATTGTCCACAATACTCCAGCTGAGGCCTATATAAAGTTTTAGTATGATCTCTTTGCTTTTATATTCTATTCCTCTATTTATAAACCCAAGTAACTTATATGCTTTTTTAACCACCTTATCAACTTGGCCTGTCACCTTTAAGGATTTGTGTACATGGACACCAAGGTCTCTCTGCTCATCTATGTCATTCAAAATCGTGCCATTTATAGTACACTGTCTTTCCATATTAGTCCTCCCAAAGTGCATTACTTCACACTTCTCCACATTGACCTCCATCTGCATGCTTCTGCCCATTTCACCACCCTGTCTATGACATCCTGAAGCTTATAACTATCCGCATCATGATCTACTACTTTGCCACGTTTCGTATCATCTGCAAACTTTATAATGCTGCTCCCTACACCCAAGTCTGGGTCGCTTATAAAAATTGAAAAGATTAATGGGCGCAAAATTGATCCCTGGGGAACACCACTGCAAAGCGCCTCCCAGTCTGATAAACATCCATCCACCACCACCCTTTGCTTCCTGTCACTGAGCCAATTTTGTATCCATACCGCTACTTTCCCCTTAATTCCATGGGCTTCCATTTTCTTATTAAGCCTCCTGTGCGGCACTTTGTCGAATGCCTTCTGAAAGTCCATATATACAACATCTACTGCACTGCCTTGATCAACTTTCTCTGTTACTTCATCAAATCATTGAATCAAGTTAGTCAGACACAATTTATCTTTAACAAATCCATCCTGACTCTCCTTGATTAACCTATGCCTTTACAAATTAAAGTTTATTTTGTCCCTGGTAATAGTTTCCAATAACTTCCCCACCACTGATGTTAAGCTGACTGGCCTGTAGTTTCCTGGTTTATCCTTCTCCCCGTTCTTGAATAGTGGAATAACATAAGCAACCCTCCAATCCTCCGGCACTACTCCTGTATCCAATGAGAAATGAAAGATTGTGACCAATGCCTCTGCTATTTCTACCTTTGCTTCTTTCAGCAACCTAGGATGCATTCCATCAGGACCAGGTGACTTAACAACTTTCAGTAATGCTAATCTTTTTAGTATGCCTTCTCTATCTGTTACTATCCTGTCCATAATTTCCCTCTCCTCTTTTAGTGTAACCATCACTTCATCCACTTCCTTTGTGAAGACAGATGCAAAGTACTCATTTAATACTTTTGCCATGTCCTCTGCATCTCCATGAAGATTTCCCTTTGGGTCCTTAATAGGCCCAACTTTTTCCCTAGCTAACTGCTTACACTTTGTATGTTTATAAAGTGTTTTAGGGTTCAATTTAATGTTGCCTGCTAATCTTTTCTTGTAACCTCTCTTTGCCTCCCATATTAACTTTTTCAATTTCCTCCTGTACTTTCCATAATCCATAAGGGTGCATTAACTTTGGATGCTCTACCTTTTCCCTTCAAAGGAATGCGCCTAGTTTGTACCTGAACTATCTCTCCCCTGAATGCCCTCTATTGCTCTGTTAGTGCTTTACCCTGCAATCGCCTTTTCCAGTCTACCTGTGCTAGGTCCCTTCTTAAATCACTGAAATTAGCTCCTGCCCAGTTGAGCACTTTTACCTTCGGTATTTTCTGGTCTCTTTCCATAATTAGTTTGAACCAAATTATGTTGTTATAATTCACCCACCCTAATTACCCTCCTTCTCAGTCCTTCCTCAGTTTATTTATCAATCCTTAAATCTCATTGGTTAAGGAGATACATTGTCCATCCCGTTATTAACCAAGGTTCCAGATAACTTGTTGCCCTCGCTGGGCTGTTATCAGCAAAAATGTTAAAACCTAAATGTGCACAAACAAGTCTAACTAACGGGGCACGCCATGAGATGCCCCGATTCAGCAAAATCTGGCCGATCATGGGACGTTGGTGAACTAGACTTAACTTTCTGTGGAGAGTTGAAAGGGCAATTGACGTACAAATGCAGCAACTTCATGACAATGACAAGGAGATTAAGCATGAGTTGCCGTTTTCGTGAAGCTAACGGCAAAGCAGCATAAATCAGTTACAACTTGTGACAATTCTCAATACACAGGGTATCTCTTCCTTGCCACAAGTTGCTGGCGGATTTGCGCATTAATAATTATCTTTCCATCAAAATCTGGGCCAATATCTTTATATAATGCAAACATTTTAAATACGGTCTCACATCCTGAATTTATGGTGTCTTTTAATAAGTTATCCTTTCCTTTGTGTCCATTGACTCTCAAATTGTGGTTACACTATGGTGGAACTGGTCTGACACTAGTAGCCGCAGAATGTGATTTGCAGGCAATAAAGCCCATTAGGTACACTCTTGTCAGCAGAAGCCAGCTTTGCACAGGCATCTTTACACACAGGCAGAGCTCTGCTCCCAGACTGTAAATTTTTAATTTGTTGAAAGCATAGGTGGGAATGGCCACTTTCTCAAAGCAATAAAAAAATCTACTTATGTTTATAATGTGCTTAGGAAATCACATGGACCCCCTGAATACTTTTTTAAACACAACTTTACATCACACTGGAGTTATAGACCTAGAAATCCAAGTTGTATAAGATGGCCTTGATGAAGGGGTTTCACACCATCCCTTTCAGCAGTCACATTAAAACATAGATCTGGTATTATATTGCTGCAAGACAGAAACTGCTTTGCAATGACGCAACCATGGCAATATAGCTGCAGCCACAACTGGTAAACTTATTGGTTTATAGTTTGCTTCTAAGACTCTTGTCCTTTTATTTCCATGATGTTGACAGCTCTGCATCACTCAGTGGATTACATTTATTAGCTTCTGGTTGCTCATTGCCTCAATACTAAAAGCAAAATATTGTGGTTTTACATGGGAAGCTGCAGTTCTTTAATTATGGTAAAGTAATGCACAGAGCACCAAGTTCCGGCTCTTTTACGCTAAACATTTTCTGAATGCTAGTAGTCTGTGAGGAATTGATTGCCTAATTATGACCATGAAATGAGCTTCCGACCACATATCTGCGCCATAACTAAGACCGCCTATTTCCACCTCCGTAACATCGCCTGTCTCCGGCCCGCCTCAGCTCATCCACTGCTGAAACCCTCATCCATGCCTTTGTTACCTCTAGACTTGACTCATCCAACAAACTCCTGGCCAGCCTCCCACACTCTACCCTACGTAAACTTGAGGTCATCCAAAACACAGCTGCCCATGTCCTAACTCGCACCAAGTCCCATTCACCAATCACCCATGTGCTTGCTGACCTACATTGGCTCCCAGTTAAACAACGCCTCGATTTTAAAATTCTCATCCTTGTTTTTAAATCGCTCCATGGCCTCGCCCCTCCCTATCTCTATAATCTCCTCCAGCCCCACAACCCCCTGAGATATCTGCACTCCTCTAATTCTGCCCTCTTCAGCATCCCTGATTTTAATCTCTCAACCATTGGTGGCCGTGCCTTCAGCTGCCTAGGCCCTAAGCTCTAGAACTCCCTCCCTAAACCTCTCCGCCTCTCTACCTCTCTTTCCTCCTTTAAGACACTCCTTAAAACCTACCTCTTTGACCCAGCTTTTGGTCATCTGCCCTAATTTCTCTTTATGTGGCTCGGTGTCAAATTTATTTTTTTGTCTTATAATACTCGTGAAGCGCCTTGGGATTAAAAAAAAATTCATTTATGGGATGTGGGCGTCGCTGGCAAGGCCAGCATTTATTGCCCATCACTAATTGCCCTTGAGAAGGTGGTGGTGAGCCGCCTTCTTGAACCGCTGCAGTCTGTGTGGTGATGGTACTCCCACAGTGCTGTTAGGTAGGGAGTTCCAGGATTTTGACCCAGCGACGATGAAGGATCAGCGAAATACATCTAAGTCAGGATAGTGTGTGACTTGGAGGGGAACTTGGAGGTGGTAGTGTTCCCATGCGCCTGCTGCCCTTGTCCTAGGTGGAAGAGGTTGTGGGTTTGGGAGGTGCTGCCGAAGAAGCTTGGCGAGTTGCTGCAGTGCATCTTGTAGATGGTACACACTGCAGCCATGGTACGCCGGTGGTGGAGGGAGCGAATGTTTAATGTGGTGGATGGGGTGCCAATCAAGCGGGCTGCTTTGTCCTGGATGGTATCGAGCTTCTTAAGTGTTATTGGAGCTGCACTCATCCAGGCAAGTGGAGAGTATTCCATCACACTCCTTCCTTGTGCCTTGTAGATGGTGGAAAGGCTTTGGGGAGTCAGGAGGTGAGACACTCACCGCAGAATATCTAGCCTCTGACCTTCTCTTGTTGCCACATTATTTATGTGGCTGGTCCAGTTAAGTTTCTGGTCAATGGTGACCCCCAAGATGTTGATGGTGGGGGATTCGGCAATGGTAATGCCGTTGAATATGAAGGGGAAGTGGTTAGATCCTCGCTTGTTGGAGATAGTCATTGCCTGGCACTTCTGTGGTGCGAATGTTACCTGCCACTTATCAGCCCAAGCCTGAACGTCGTCCAGGCCTTGTTGCATGCAGGCATGGACTGCTTCATTATCTGAGGAGTTGTGAATGGCGCTGAACACTGTGCCATCATCAGTGAACATCCCCACTTCTGACCTTATGTTGGAGGGAAGGTCATTGATGAATCAGCTGAAGATGGTTGGGCCGAGGACACTGCCCTGAGGAATTCCTGCAGCGATGTCCTGGGGCTGTGATGATTGACATTCAACCACCACAACCATCTTCCTTTGTGCTAGGTGTGACTCCAGCCAGTGGAGAGTTTTACCCCCGATTCCCATTGACTTCAGTTTTACTACGGCTCCTTGATGCCACACTCGGTCAAATGCTGCCTTGATGTCAAGGGCAGTCACTCTCACCTCACCTCTGGAATTCAGCTCCTTTGTCCATGTTTGGACCAAGGCTGTAATGAGGTCTGGAGTCGAGTGGTCTTGGTGGAACCCAAACTGAGCATCGGTGAGCAGGTACTTGCTGATTGATAGCACTGTCGATGACACCTTCCATCACTTTGCTAATGATTGAGAGTAGACTGATGGGGCGGTAATTGGCCGGGTTGGATTTGTCCTGCTTTTTGTGGACAGGACATACCTGGGCAGTTTTCCACATTGTCGGATAGATGCCAGTGTTGTAGCTGTACTGGAACAGCTTGGCTAGAGGCGCGGCTAGTTCTGGAGCACAAGTCTTCAGCACGATAGCCGGGATGTTATCAGGGCCCATAGCCTTTGCTATATCCAGTGCGCTCAGCCATTTCTTGATATCACATGGAGTGAATCGAATTGGCTGAAGACTGGCTTCTGTGATGTGGGGACCTCAGGAGTAGGCCGATATGGATCATCCACTCGGCACTTCTGGCTGAAGATGGTTGCAAACACTTCAGCCTTGTCTTTTGCACTCACAATGTTTTTGTTGTTACATCAGTGTAAAATAAAAATGTTAACGGCATCTTCAGCATTGCCAACTCTTGCGATTTAATCGCGAGACACGTGATTTTTAATGAAGATTCACCCCAATTCACGATCTTGCAATTCAACTCAGATAAGTAATTTTTTTTCCGGCTGTATTAATCTTCATCACCACCTCCTGTGATTGGCTGCTGGGGACACGTGGGTTAGGTCAGGGCTTCTCAACCGGTGGGTCCACGGTCCTCAGGGGTCCACGGGAAGATATCAGGGGGTCCACGAGTTTGTTTGTTCCATAGTACTATCTCCCACGAGTCTCCCCCCTGCTCCGCTGTGTGATTGGAATAGTCTCAGATACAAAGACTGTGCATGCACACTGTTGGACACTTTCGTAACATGGTTGGGCAAGTTGAACAGCAGTCTATCCGTCACTGGCTTCTTCTACGATTTATCTCAGTAAGTAAAGTTTTTTTTTGATTCAGGCTTCTATGTTGGACATAGCCTACTGACTGACTGCTTTTAATAAAATAGAGGGACTCCGAGTGGAAGTTCAACTTCTTGAAAGTTGTGGGTGGGAAAATCAATGAGTCCAGCATGTGTTATGTGGGTCGAGGTACGAGCGGCCGTCCTATAGAAATTCAACTTTTCTAGTTCTTTCTCCTCGTGCAGAGTTGCCTGCAGCCCTATGTTGGCGAGTTGGAAGCCAGTCATGTGGTTGAGACCAGCGGCGTTTCCTCATGAGGGAGGCGCATGCCGCCATCAATGGAGAGTGCGCGCGCCACATGGCCTTGGAGTGGGGGGAAAGGGGAGCTGAAAGAAAGAGACTTACCAGTCTCTGGGCCTGCAGCAACGCCGTAACCCGTGTTGGGGTTTGGTATTGAGATTTTAGGAAACAGGGGCTTCGAGACCAATCGTAGCATCGCTACTCACTGCCACCCTACCTTAGATCTGGTAACTCAGCATAGGCCAGGGATCGAACCCAGGCACCTTCTTGCTCTTACATTAAGTAAAACAAAATAATAATAAATATATATGGTTAATTGTATAACTAATTTTATACAGAAAAAATACTCATTGTGTTACAGAGGGTCCCCAATTTTTTTTATAATATTGGAGGGGGGTGCCTCGAAAGCAAGAGGCCTGAGGATTGATAGAAATCGGTACTCGGGCCACATCTGCATACCCGGGACGAGCTGCCAACATTAGACGTGCCTCCACGGGCAGCTTGCTCTGGCGAAGACTTCAATGCCAGCACCAGGCTTCAGGCAAGTCCCAGGAGGGGCGCTTGGCGCGGTCTACGTGGTGGGGTGGGGGGGGAGTGGTGATGGCGACTCCTGTCTCCATGAGAAGGTATTTTTGACTTTTTTCCCGGGTCTGCATTGCATGGTGGTTGTGTTGGGCACCAGGTGAAGGGTGGTGATAACGGGTTGAATTTTTAAAAGGTTTTTTGTAAAGCATTTTCAGCAGCAGTAATATAGTTTTTGTAATGAGCTGTGACCTGTTAAGAGATTAAATAAAGCCACTAGTGAGGTTTATAAACAAACTGTCAATCTATGTTATGTTTTGAAAAAATAGCAACTCATGATTTCTTACCGAATCTCATGCTTTTTAAGAGTTTGTCCCATGATTTATGAGACGGTGGGGTTGGCATTACTACATCATAGAAAATGTATACTCTAATGTGAAAGGTTTAAATGAGTACAGTGCGCTATTCTGCAGGTAATGGTATAATTACAAGCGCTGTGGAGGTTGTGCTGCTGAAATTAGCAATTCCATTTTGCTCCCCTTGAAACCGATACTAACGGGGAGATCAGAACAGCCAATCAGTGTTGTGTGGTCGTGCGCAGTTCGTTTCGCGCAGGATTACGTCAGGGCACGGCTCGTTCTGTCGCCACGGCAACCACGGCACGCTCAGTCCGGGGGGTTCTTTCAGGTAAGAGGGACAAGCACCGCGGTGAGAGGTGAGTCACAAACCGGGCAACTATCAGATGGCGAAGAGGGCGGATGGAACCCGGGCAGAGAGTTAGAGTGAGGTCGGAGAGGGAGCAGTGGAGATTGTAATGGGGGCATTAATTGAGCTGTGGAGAAGGAGAGTGAGCACGGCCTGGGGTTGAGGGTCAGGGGTTGGGATAAACTTTGGGATGGGGTCAGATTGAGAGTGGTGCTCTTTTATAGAAAGTGCACTTTTTGGCAGAGTGTATTTACCAGGGACATCAAGCAATGATTCCTGGCCAGTCCAGTAAAATCTTGACCATCTTAAGAAAGAAAGACTTGCATTTCTGTAGTGCCTTTCACGGCCACCGGATGTCCCAAAGCGCTTTACAGCCAATGAAGTACTCTTTGAAGTGTAGTCACTGTTGTAATAGAGGAAACGCGGCAGCCAATTTGTGCACAGCAAGCTCCCACAAACAGCAATGTGATAATGACCAGATAATTTTTTTTGTTATGTTGATTGAGGGATAAATATTGGCCAGGACACCAGGGATAACTCCCCATCTCTTCTTCAAAATAGTGCCATGGGATCTTTTACATCTACCTGAGAGAGCAGACAGGGCCTCGGTTTAACGTCTCATCCGAAAGACGGCATCTCCGACAGTGCAGCACTCCCTCACTACTGCACTGGAGTGTCAGCCTAGATTTTTGTGTTCAAATCTCTGGAGTGGGATTTGAACCCACAACCTTCTAACTTACAGGCAAGAGTGCTACCCACTGAACCACAACTGACACTTCTTAAGGGTGAACAGAGAGAGGCAGATAGGAGCTGGGTCAGAGTGAGGGTCAAATACCGTCTTGAAAAAGAGTAAAAATTGAACATAGCAAATAATCTTACTATGTTTGTGCAGATGTTTATTTTCCCCTATTTAACAATAAAGAACAAATAGAAGGCTAGTCAACTAGGACCGTTCTTGTACATTTCCTGCTAGCTGGCTATAGAGTTAGATTGTTGGCGATCTGGGAATATCTACATTCTGTTGTTTGGGTCAAGGACAGTGGATGACGTAGATAAACTATGACCAGGAAAAAGGGGAAAATACCACCAAATTCCTCCCCTGTTTAGGCCCCATTTTTTGTGCACCTTTCCTGATGGAGTAGGCAGACAATTCGCTCATAGGTCCCTGAAAAAGCCACTTTGTTAGTGGTCACTGGGCGGGTCTGCAAAAGTAGGCTAGGATGTCTTGTGTAGTGATCATATTGCTTTATATTTTCCAAGGTGAAGCATGTCAGTGTTAAGGAGTAGAATACCTTTGAATTTTTAGCACTCAGTGTCTGCACTGAGCACTAAATGATAAGGTAAAGCGTGGCCTGTTGAATTAATCTATCTCTACCCTACCTCAAGTACCTTAATACTCAGTCTTAAAAGAATACCCTCTATTGCAACACACCAGTAACCTTTATGGCTTCTTTGAATCAATTTAATGCCAAATTCTGGTGTGGCATCAGGACTACTCGAAAGTAGATCAAGACTGCCTAAACTAATGTTATGTAGGACCTCAGAGCTCTTCGAGAGAGATGACATTAACTTCATCAGTTACTTAGGACTAGATCCAAACCGAGATCCCAGAGGTGAAAAGACAGTACGCTAACCTATTGTGCAATAGTGTCCAATCTTTTTATTGCAAGTATATTTATTGTGAGATATTGTGTATATCTTAGTTCTAATGTCTGTCATTTGTGATGCTTTTTTATTTTATTTTTCTGAATACAGTTTCTACATTACTGTAAAAGAAACCTCTGATACAGCCCCATAGGTGGGTCTACACATGGAGAACCTTGAAGTCGAATTCAAGACAGGCAGTCCAGTGCCTGTGCAGATCACAGTGCTGAGGGGCAGCAACTTGGTATGTATCTTCACTCTTCCTGCTAGTTCATCCCAGGCAAATCACAGCTTTTATAATTTGGACATTTTAAGGCACTTTTACATTTAGCGCTTCTGTAGTTTAAACAGAGGAAGACCGCATTTGTGAGCTGACTCCCCATGCTTACATTGCTTATTTCAACTAGCAGGACAGTGAACACTTGTAAATGCTGGTAAAAGGTATGTTATAGTAGCCCAAGGATAACTTGTATGTTTGTCCCCTGCTTGTCGCATCTGTACAATGGTATGGATGAGATCAGGAACTCAGTGTGTGTGGAATTATTGGATGTAATTCTAGGATCCCTCATTCACGGCACAGCAAATTGGTACTCCAGCACACTTTTTTGGTACTGCAGCATCACCCCACTATTTAACTCCTCTGTTAATCATTTATTTTGTTAACTAGTGGTGTGGTGTTAAGTGTGGTGGCATGATGTGCTAAAACCAGCTGCTATCATTAATTTTAACTTGACTTAGCAATTGCCACAAGACTCAGTAGTTAACCCTTATATGCTATGTTGCTTCCAGAGCTTTTGTGATCAGGGGCTTAATTAAAAAAAAAAAATTGGATGGGTCAAGTTGTCTTTTCTTCTCATGTCTATCTGTTCTATTCTCCTTGCAGAAAGGGAGTAAAGGAGACAACCCAGTGACCTATGTCCGCGCAGAGTATAACAACTTCCAGCTTGGAGACTCGGGGAAATTGCAGGTGTCAGATGGTGAAATAGAGTACAACTTCACAACCAGCTTTGACTGCCCATTCGATGGGATTCAAGGATTGGACAACCTGGTGCATAAACCTGTGATTTGTGAGTTTCTGCCTTATTTAGCTATTGAATCACAAGCACACATATATATAGTTTTTTCCTTACCTTCAGGTGGGTGAATAATAGTGGTCTATGCTAGAACTGAACTGTGACTCCATTCCTGTCCCTCAGGGGAGAGGTGCAGGATATGTTATCAATGGTACTCAAGGTAACTAAGTCTAAATCTTTTCAACATAATTTTACCATGGAACTGAACCCAGGAACGTTAAATACTTAAATTCAGTAATGCCATGGTATTGGGCCATATGATAGACATTTAGCCACAGCAATACCTTAGCCTGTAACTGGCACTTCCAATTATTGCAGACATGGCCAGGTAGAAACAATCTTGTTCTGTGTGAGATAAAGTTCACACAGCGTCTTCCATAGATTCAGAGCTGGCTTTATTTTACTCTGAACACGACCACAATGCTGCATCTTGGTCAGCTATTCATGTTAATGATCTATCATCTATTTATTATATTTAAAAAAAAAAATGAGTGGTCACAACATTCCAAAGATGTAGGTGACGCTGTGAGCACAACGTTACTGGACGTAACGTATGAGACGGGCCACCTAAAGGAAAAATTGGAAACCCACCTTTGGAACCAAACGGGAAAAAAATGGAAAGGTTCAGTAAAAAAAAAAGAAATGCTGTTAAAATGTATGAAGAATGTTTTAAGATTAAAAAAGATCGATAAAATCAATAATAGGAGCTAGGTGAAAGGAACCCTTGGCCAGCGATGGTATCTCCATATCTGAACAAGGAAATGAAGAAACAGACCCCCAAAAATATATAATTGTTTTTGAAGTCCATTGCACCGACCGATGAAACTTAAAATGAACAAAACAGAGTAAAAGAGAAAGCTCAAGGCCTGCGATCTATATTGGTGAGCACGAAGGAAAATGAGGCAATCATAAAACTTACAGAAAAGTAAGCCAAATCTTAGGCAAATATGAATGAAGTTCTGGCACCTGTTAAAACAGGAAGTGGACAATGGCACAAACCGGCTGCCAGTATACCCTGATGAGGCTCAATTCGTCGGCTGACATGTTTCCGCTTCCCCCGCCCCCCCCTGAATGAGACTCAATTCGGTGGCAGCATGTCCCCAAGGCACAGACTGACTGCTTCCCCCTCTCCCACCCCGCAGAGTTCAAAATCTCCACCCTGCTCAGACACAGAAAGGAAGCCGCCTCCCCATCTCTCTTCTCTCCCCTCCCCCCCGCCCCTTCACTCCTTTTTCCTTCTCCTTTCTGGTCACACTCCCCTTCTTCCTCTGTTCCTCTTTCTCTACTCTACCCACTCCTCTTCTCGCCCCCCCTTCTCTGCCTCTCCTCTCCTCTCTTATCCTCTTTTCTCTTCACCCTCTGTTCTCCCCTTTCCTCTCTTGAAAAGTGCTGATGCTCTTGACTCCCCACGGGAGATCAACTAATACATTAAAAACAGTGAGTGATCGCAACATTCTTATGGTATTGTGCTTGTAGATGGCGCTGTGAGGGTTACATTAGGCGATTCATTAATTTAAGTCGAACTCTGCCTAATGTTACGTGACAGATTACTGTGATCTCCCTGTACCATCCAGACTTTGGATAGCGGCATTTATCCTATTTATTTTCACTAACTCTTCCCAAATGACTTCTGCAGCCCATTGTTCAGCTTAAATTTTGTCTAACTGGCAAGAAGTGAAACCCCCTAAAGCGCAAATACTCCCTCATCAAATGATTCGTAGAAAAGCCAGGATAGCAATTGAAGTCAGGAAGCGCGGAAAGCTGTCAGTTGTGCAGTTGCAGAGATTAATAAATGGATCCTCCCGCTGGCAAATGGTAAGCAGAAACTGGTAAGCATAGGAACTAATGATGACCTGCCCCATTCCTAGAAGGGACAGTTAATGGAAATAAAAATCGTGAGAGATGTAAAATGGGCTGCCGATTTGCTATCACCATTTCAGACTATTGCACAAAGTCAAAATCTCCCCCACTACATCTGATTCACAGTGCTCCCCATTTTCTAGCCACTGATTATAATGACCAGAAAATCAGGAGCATCAGGTGCATTCCCTTTTCTATGCCTGATTCTCCAATCTGTGCGCCAGTCAGGGTAGACTCTGTCTCAGGAGCGAAATCTTGTATTTCTGGCACTTAGATATCTAATATCCCCCTTGAATAAGCCCACAGCTACCCTATGTGTCTCTCTTTGCATTCTCCGAAGGGCCCATTGAGGCACCAGTCGCTGTCTCCTTACAAAGAGCAATCCAATGCCCCATTCTACTCTCTTGTCAACAATCGCCCAGTGTGCCTGGGGAACAACTTCGCCAAATTCATTCCTATCCTGCTCTTCCCACCCACCACTGCCCCCTTGCACTTTGCTAGTGGATCAACAATCACTGCCCCTCTCAGTATTTCCTTCCAGAATATCCATTTACTCGTGAAAAAGGCCCCTGCCATCCACAACCTTAGTGTTGATGATTGCATTGCCATTCTGGCTTTGACTTTGCCCCTTACCCAAGCCTCCCTGCCACGCTATACTTTCCACCACCTGCCCTGCCAAAACAGCTGCGCTGGAAATAAAGCACAGCTAGGAAGGCTGTGAAGGCAGTTCGGCTTGTTGAAGAGAAAGCTATGAAGGCTTTTATAGAGGTAAAGAGGCTAGAAATGTTGGAGGAATAGTTAGAAGCCATTTTAGTTAAGTTAAGGAAGATGACTCACTGATGTTGGGTAGCATTACATGGTCTCTATTTTGCATCATTTCGCAAAAATAAATTGTATGGATTGAATCAAGCAAATTCAATTATAGTGGCTGTTCCATATGTTCACCTGACTGAAATAAAGCAGTGTAATGTGTGGTAACACAATACAGCTTCCTGTGACTCGAACTTTATTGCATCACTTCCTGTGATTAGTCCAGGATAAATACTGGACTGATCAGTTGGATCCTGGAGAGGCATAGAGTAAGACCTCTTTTGTATTTAGCACCTTTTTAGTTGATTAAAGCTTACTTTAAGTTCACCACGCGTAAGGCTCATTCTTACGACAATTTAATCAACTTTGAAAAACTTCGCACTCAAACTTTTTGGACGAACTCGGAACTAAGGATCCAGGGAATCACCCATCATGGAAAACATCCTTAAACCATCGCGTCTTGACTTGGACCCAAACACCCCAGCAGCCGGTAAGGTGTGGAAACACTGGTATCGCACGTTTGACAATTTTCTCGAATATTGCAAGGCTGATGATGACTCAAAGTTGCGGATACTCATCAACTGTGTCACCCCGAATGTATTTCAGTATGTCGAGGAATGGGGCAGTTACGAGGAGGCAATTCGGACGCTTAAAAGACTATATACTAAGACACCGAATGAGGTCTATGCCAGACATCTACTAGCTACAGCCCAACAAGGACCGGAGGAATCCATTGATAAATTCCTCCAAGAGCTTCGCAGACTTAGTATGGACTGTAACTTTCAGGCGGCCTCAGCTGAGCTGTACCATGAAGAAATGATCCGTGATGCTTTCATCTGCGGGCTTGCCTCCCCATTTATACGCCAGCGTCTACTGGAAAGTAAGACACTTGAGCTTCAGAGAGCTTATGACATGGCTTGCTCTCTAGATCTGGCAAAAAGAAATGCAGACCTTTATACAGTGCCCAGACCTCGGTCTGCTGCCTTAACTACAGTCAGGCAATTTAAGAGGCCACAGGTGAACTCTATTAGGGAGGACTTTATCCCTGACGATCAATCTGATGACTTCACTGATGAAGAGGATGATGACCCCACTGTGGCAGCCTCTTGGCAATCTAAGAAATGCTTCTTTTGTGGTGATGAGTTTCACCCTCGGAAATTCTGCCCTGCTCGCAATGCGTTTTGCAGTCATTGCAACAAAAAGGGTCATTTTGCAAAGGTTTGCCTATCAAGAGCCTCTACGAGGGCTTATCAAGCTAAGTCCTACCGAACTGCCCCGGTAAGGGCCTATCAAGATGTTCCGGCTAAAATCTATCGTGCTTCCTCTCGGGTTTTCTCTCGAAGAAACACACCTAGAGTTTCAGCCACTCTTTGTGCAACGACACCAATTACAGCTGCTTGTCCTCAGAACCTATTCCATGCAGCTACAAAAGCATCAATTAATGGACATACTTTAGATGCCTTCATTGACTCAGGTAGCACTGATAGTTTCATTAGGGAACAGATTGTTGCAGAGTTAAAGCTACATGTTTTCCCATCGGACCAGGCAATTGCGATGGCTCAGTCATCACTTAATACCAGAATTTCTGGCTTTTGTATGGTTGAAATAACACTTAATGGTCACAGGTATCCCTCCACCCGGCTTTCGGTGCTCAAGGACTTATGTAGTGATCTTATCTTAGGGCTGGATTTTCAAAAGCAGCATAAGAAGCTCACCATTGAGTTCGGCGGATCCAAACCTGAACTCACTATTTCTAATATACGACCTCGATTACCGTTCTGTGCATTGTCAGCAGCTTCACTGGATGAACCCTCACTGTTTACCAGTATCCCTCCTCGATGCAAACCGATTATAACAAAGTCACGACGTTTCAGTCAGGAAGACCAGTCTTTTATTGCGGCTGAGATTTCTCGGCTTTTAGCAGAGGATATCATCGAGCCTTGTTCGTCGCCATGGCGCGCCCAGGTCGTTATTGTTAAGAACCCTCTACAACCTCACAAGAAACGGCTGTGCATTGACTATTCACAGACCATCAATCAATATACGGACTTGGACGCATACCCATTGCCGCGCATCGATGATATGGTTAATAAACTGGCTGAGTACACGGTGTTGTCAACATATGATCTGAAAAGTGCCTATCATCAGGTACCCTTGAAGGTCTCAGACAAGCAGTATACGGCCTTTGAAGCCAATGGACGGCTGTATCAATTTCGTCGCCTCCCCTTTGGGGTCACTAATGGAGTGGCTGTCTTCCAGCGAGCAATGGATGACCTGGTCAAACAGGAAGACTTGAAGGATACGTTTCCTTATCTGGACAATATTACTGTCGCAGGTCGCAATCAGCGGGAACATGACGCCAATCTCCAACGATTTTGGGATGCACTCCAGCACCGTAATTTGACATTAAATGCGGCTAAATCCATTGAGTCACAACCAACCATCAACATCCTTGGCTATTGTGTGGGCAATGGCATCATTAAACCTGACCCTGAAAGGCTTCGCCCACTCCAAGAACTCCCGCCACCTAAGAATCCGGCCTCCTTGCGCCGGGCCCTCGGCCTGTTTGCATACTATGCTAAATGGATTCCTAACTTCTCGGACCGAATCCAACCTCTACTGAAGGCCAGCACATTCCCACTAGACACAGCGGCTGTTGCAGCCTTTAACCTCCTGAAAAAACAGTTGGAGAAAGCGGCTCTTCACTCCATCGATGAGAGTCTTCCTTTTGTTGTTGAGTGTGATGCCTCGGAGGTGGCGATCTCGGCCACTCTGAATCAGGAAGGTCGTCCGGTGGCATTTTTGTCCAGGACTTTTCAAGGGGCTGAGCTACATTATCCTCCAGTCGAGAAAGAAGCTACAGCCATCATAGAGGCAGTACGGAAGTGGACTCATCTCCTAGCTCGCCAGCACTTTACCTTAATCACGGACCAGCGATCGGTCACCTTCATGCTCGATAATCGAAAACGGACCAAAATTTAAAATAATAAAATCCAGCTTTGGCGGCTGGAATTGGCCTCTTTTGGTTACACCATCCACTATCGACCTGGCAAGGAGAATGTGGCTCCGGATACCCTCACACAAGCATTCTGCTCCGCCATGGCACCCTCTACGCTCGTAGACATCCATGATGGGTTGTGTCATCCGGGCGTTACTCGCATGCTACACTTCGTGCGGTCCCGAAATCTCCCATTCTCTACCGGGGATGTAAAGAAGATGTGCTCGGACTGCAGAGTCTGTGCGGAATTGAAACCTCAGTTTTTCCACCCCTCGGGTGGTATACTCATACATGCGACCCAGCCAATGCAACGGCTTAGCATCGATTTTAAGGGGCCGTTGCCCTCTTCAACTCGCAACACTTATCTATTGACCATGGTCGATGAGTATTCCCGTTTTCCGTTTGCCTTTCCCTGCCCCAATATGCTGACGACCACGGTTATCAGCTGCCTTGAGCAGGTATTTGCTTTCTGTAGCATGGCATCCTATGTTCATTCGGATCGGGGCCCTTCTTTTATGTCAGGAGAACTCAAGGCCTATCTCTCGGAACGGGGTATTGCTGCCAGCAAAACGACGCCTTATCATTCGGTCGGGAATGGGCAAGTCGAGCGCTTTAACGCTATCATCTGGAATGCGGTACGTCTGGCTTTGAGATCTCGGGGCCTACCCAACCAGCAATGGGAAGCAGTACTTCCAGACGCATTACACTCCACACGGTCCCTCCTTTCGACCGCCACAAATACGACGCCTCATGAACGGTTCTTCCGATTTCAGCGTCGCTCATCCTATGGGATATCTCTCCCGTCGTGGCTGACTGCACCGGGACCAGTGCTACTCCGAAGATATGTCTGGGCGTCTAAGAATGACCCCCTGGTAGATGAGGTTGAGCTCACTGACGTCAACCCTACCTACGCCTATATTCGGTATCCTGACGGTCGGGAATCTACCGTGTCATTGCGGGATCTGGCTCCCTGCCCGCCGAAACATAGAGGGACACCAGGGGATGATATTGTACCAGGCACATCTCTGGGCTCGCCAGGTGCCTCTCATCACGATCTGGATCTGACGCCGGCTGGTACCTCACTCCAGCGTGCCGACCTGGGGCAGACTGACTATGAGCCCGTCGGGGCTCGCACACGCAGCCACGATCCACCCCATACCATACGCTCGGAAACGGATCTGCCACAGCCCTGCCCGACACCCGTTCGGGCACCAGTACACAGTCAGGATCGTCCTGACCCCTCACAGAGCGGGCTGGATCACTCGGACTCTGGTCCACGGCCCGCGGCGGGTAAACGGGCTAGGGGCCCTCTACCGCTACGAGAACCCAAACGGGTGCGGCTCTCCCTCGTCCGGCGGCTACGAAATGGAGGGAGCATCCCGGCCTCCTAATCTTTTGGGGGGGGAGAATGTGGTAACACAATACAGCTTCCTGTGACTCGAACTTTATTGCATCACTTCCTGTGATTAGTCCAGGATAAATACTGGACTGATCAGTTGGATCCTGGAGAGGCATAGAGTAAGACCTCTTTTGTATGTAGCACCTTTTTAGTTGATTAAAGCTTACTTTAAGTTCACCACGCGTAAGGCTCATTCTTACGACATAATGATTCTTATCTGTCCTCATCTCACCAAGTGTTTGCTAGGTCCAGCTTAGCGAGATTGACGAACTTCATGTGTGAAAGACATGAATATTTGGTTCAGGGCACAAGCGGGGGGATTATTGTTGCATCCCCAGGTTACAATTACGCAGGTAGATATGGGGCAACGTGAGTTAACTCCCATAAAATTAAGACACTCAGACAACATACAGGAGCGACTGACGCCACGGAAAGTCAGAAGGTACCCACGGCAGATTTAAATTTGTAACAGTTGACTTTTTTTTAAGGAAATGCTTCAATGGATTTGGGTTTCATTCATAGGGTGTGATCATTTTATGCATTTTGTATTGTCTAATGAGTTCACTTGGACTTCAAGGCAAGGGATATATACATACAGATCCATTCCAGAATAAATGAATTTTGGCTTCAATACTGAATCATCGTACATTTCAAAATGGTGGAAATTAACCAAAAAAGTGCTACAAACAAAAATTTCCTGGAGAGGTGTGCATGTCCCCAGACCACACTCCCCTCTAGAAAATGAATTTTGCATTGTCATAGCTCACTTCTCCCGTCAAAAGTTTCTATACTCATCACTGCAAAAATGGCAATTTTGCATACTTTATTATAATGCAATAGATTGAGTGTAGCTGCAGCTGTTTTCAGTTGTATGTTGTTTTTGAGTGGTCACCTTTTTTGAGCTTGTCAGCTTTTTTAAGCTGTTCATAATCTTTTCTAAGGTTTGTAGGTCGGCATGTATGTCTGTGCAACCTCCTCATGATCTGGGAATGAAAGGCCATTTTCCTTTTCCTCTTCTTCATCCTTATCTGCTTCTGGAAGGAGCAAGCTTTTGTGTATCGTGAACATAGCAACAGGAGTAGACCATTCAGCCCCTCGAGCCTGTTCCACTATTCAATTAGATCACAGCTAATCTGTATCTTAACTCCCCGCCTTGGTTCCGTAACCCTTAATACCCTTGCCTAACAAAAATCTGTCAACCTCAGTTTTGAAATTTTCAATTGACCCCCAGCCTCAACAGCTTTTTGGGAGAGGGAGTTCCAGATTTCCACTACCCTTTGTGTGAAGAAGTGCTTCCTGACATCACCCCTGAACGGCTCAGCTTTAATTTTAAGGTTATGCCCCTTTGTTCTGGACTCTCCCACCAGAGGAAATAGTCTCTCCCTATCTACTCTATCAAATTCTTTAATCATCTTAAACACTTCAATTAGATCACCCCTTAATCTTCTATAATCAAGGGAAATCAAGCCTAGTCTATGCAACTGTCTTCATAATTTAACCCCTGAAGTTACAATATTCATGACACTGTTGTTGGGCTGTATTATGTGGCTCCACCAGATTTGTCCAGGCGCTTGAAAGGAGACTTAAATATTCCAGTGGTCTGCTCTATCACAATTCTTGTTGTTCTCTGGGCCTATCATACTGTTGTCCCCTCTAAATGCAGATGCCTTTTTGAAGTCATCAACCATGATTGCTGGCGATATCCTTGAGCACCGACTAAGCACCCCGATGCATTGGTTTGCCTTATTAAAACTAGTACTTGCCTGGTTCCATTCTTATCTATTTAATCGTAGCCAGAGAATCACCTGCAGTGGCTTCTCTTCCCGCTCCCGCACCGTTACCTCTGGTGTTCCCCAAGGATCTATCTATCCTTGACCCCCTCCTATTTCTCATCTACATCATCCGAAAACACAGCGTCAGTTTACACATGTACGCTGACGACACCCAGCTCTATCTCACCACCATTTCTCTCAACCCCTCCACAGTCTCTAAATTGTCAGACTGTTTGTCCAACATCCCATTCTGGAGGAGCAGAAATTTTCTCCAATTAAATATTGGGAAGACTGAAGCCATTGTTTTCGGTCCCTGCCACGAACTCCGATCCCTAGCCGCAGACTCCATCCGTCTCCCTAACATCTATCGGAGGCTAAACCACACTGTTTGCAACCTTGGTGTCATATTTGACCCTAAAATGAGCTGCCGACCACATATCCGCAACATAACAATGTCCACCTATTTCCACTTACGTAACATCGCCTGTCTCCGCCCTTGCCTCAGCTCATCCACTGCTGAAACCCTCATCCATGCCTTTGTTACCTCTAGAATCCTGGCTGGCCTCCCACATTCTACTCTACGTAAACTTGAGGTCATCCAAAACTCGGCTGCATGTGTCCTAACTCGCATCAAGTCCCATTCACCCATCACCCCTGTGCTCGCTGACCTACATTGGCTCCTGTTAAGCAACGCCTCAATTTCAAAATTCTCATCCTTGTTTTCAAATTCCTCCATGGCCTCGCCCCTCCCTATCTCTGTAATCTCCTTCAGCCCCACAACCTCTGAGATATCTGCGCTCCTCTAATTCTGCCCTCTTGAGCATCCCTGATTATAATTGCTGAACCATTGGTGGCTGTGCCTTCTATTGCCTAGGCCCTAAACTCTGGAATTCCCTCCTTAAACCTCACCGCCTCTCGAGCTCTCTTTCCTCCTTTACGATGCTCCTTAAAACCTACTTCTTTGACCAAGCTTTTGGTCATCTGCTCTAATTTCTCCTTATGTGGCTCGGTGTCAAATTTTGTGTCTTATAACACTCCTGTGAAGCGCCTTGGGACGTTTTACTACGTTAAAGGCGCTATATAAATACAAGTTGTTGTTGTGTATGGGGATTGGTGAAGAATAAAAGAATCCTGACAGCTACCTGGATAGTCAGCATTGGTGATTTGTATCATACAAAAGCTACACATTTGTTAAATGGAAGCCTTCCCAAATGATAAATTTGAGAGTCACTGGAGACTTTCAAAGCCATTTGCATAAATGAATAAATTAAGATGCCCCCCCCTAACAGCACTATGGGAGTTCCTTCACCACACGGACTGCAGCAGTTCAAGAAGGCGGCTCACCACCACCTTCTCAAGGGTAATTAGGGATGGGCAATAAATGCTGGCCTTGTATCACAGTCAGATGAGTCGGTCACAGACAGCCTCGCCAGAAAGGGGCTGCCTACTCCCTATTTCTCCTCTTGCTGCTCCTCAGCTGGTCACCGTATAGTTGGTGGCAAGGGCTATGCCCTCATGATGGCGAGATTGTGCAGCAGACCATGACGAATCTTGACATGTGCTCTACCGAGTACTGCAGGGCTTCTCCAGAGCAGTCCAGGCAGCGGAAGCGTTGCTTCAGCATGCCAATGATCTGCTCAATGATAATTTGTGTGGCAGCATGCCTTTCGTTGTATGCATGTTGCCCACGTGGGTTGCACACTGGAGTCATTTGATCCATTTGAATTTTTTGATGAAGTAACAGAGGATTGATGAAGGGAATGCAATGGATATTGTCTACATGGATTTTTGGAAGGCGTTTGACAAAGTACCACATAGAAGGCTGGTTAACAAAATTGAGGCTCATGGAATAGGTGGGTCAGTGACAGCTTGGATAAGGAATTGGCTTCAGGACAGAAAACAGCGAGCTGTGGTAAATGGCTGATTTTCAGATTGGAGGATGGTAGACAGTGGTGTTCCCCAAGGGTCAGTGCTGGAGCCACTGCTTTTTTTGATATATATATATAAATGACCTGGATATTGGAATACAGAGTAGAATTTCTAAATTTGCCAATGACACCAAACTTGGGGGTGTGGCAAACAGTGAGGATGATATCAAGCTACTGCAACAGGATATCGAAAGACTAGCAGAATGGGCAGACAAGTGGCAGATGGAATTTAATACAGAGAAGTGTGAGATGATGCATTTTGGCAGAAGGAACAGGGAGAAGCAATATACACTTAATGGCACAGTTTTAAAGTGTGTGCAGGGACAGAGGGACCTGGGAGTTAATGTGCATAGGTCCCTGAAGGTGGCAGAACATATTGAGAGAGTGGTTAGCAAAGCATATGGGATCTTGGGCTTCATAAATAGAGGAATTGAGTACAAAAGTAGAGAAGTTATGCTGAACCTTTATAAAGCGCTAGTTAGGCCACAACTGGAGTATTGCGTCCAGTTCTGATCACCACACTTTAGGAAGGATGTGATGGCCCTTGAGAGGGTGCAGAGGAGATTTACCAGAATGGTTCTGGGGATGGGGGATCTTAGCTACAAGGACAGGTTGGAGAAGCTGAATTTGTTTTCATTAGAACTAAGGAGGTTGAGGGATGATTTGATAGAGGTGTACAAGATTATGACGGGTTTGGATAGGCTAGATGGGGAAAGGCTGTTCCCACTAGTTGATGGTACAAGGACTAGGAGATACAGATTTAAGGTTTTGGGCAAGAGATACAGGGGGGATGTGAGGAAAAACTTTTTTATGCAGCGAGTGGTGAGGACCTGGAATTTGCTGCCGACGGAAGTGGTGGAAGTGGATACACTCAATGTTTTCAAGTGGAGATTGGATAGGCACTTGAGGGAAATAAACTTGCAGGGCTACGGGAGATAGAACGGGTGAATGGGGCTGACTGGATTGCTCTACAGAGAGCCGGCACGGACTCGATGGGCCGAATGGCCTCCTTCTGTTCATTATGTTATGACTCATGAACCATGTCGTTAACGGATAGCCCTTGTCGCCCAGTAGCCACCCTCTGGTTTGTCGTGATGGCTCAAATGCAGATGGCACAGCGGACTGCCGCAGAATGAAGGCAACATGTCTGCTGCCAGGATACCTGGCATTCACCTGCTGATTCGCTGAGTATGGTCGCACACCAGCTGGATATTGAGGGGATGGAATCCCTTTCAGTTCCGGTTCATCTCAAAGCGACGTGCGTGCAGTCAGTGGCACATGCACCATGGGGGAGCCTGCAATCCCTTCCTTCTTCCTCTTCCAGCAGCTTGTCCTGCTCTGTGCCACCCCTGCTCATCATCTCTGTTATGCTGTAGGCCAAGGGGAATGCCTACTGCTGCACCCATGTCTGGGAGCAAGTGGTTTGTGCAGAATCCTTGAAGTCAGGACAAAGTCCTTCAGCACCTGCCACATCACTCCCTGTAGACTTTAGCAACTTTAAAGAACCCTAGAAACCACCAAACACTTCTAAAAACGCAGCAACAGCCAGTAAGTAGTTGATGATCCCTTTAAATAGTGCTGGTGGGGGGTCGTTCCTGCTGCTGAACGTGTGTTCTGCTGTGCATGTTTAACAGAGGCTGTTAGCTGGAGCACTGAGCTCCAAAATGGCAGCTCTGGCATCAAATGAGCGTTGCTCCAAATATTTCATCTTTTCAGGTACGCACTCTAAATAGTACGGGGACATTTCAGTTATCATGCAGTGCAAAAAGTCTGTAAATCGCTGTACTAACAAAATTTATGAGAGTTACAAAAACCTCAGCAACTATGTCCTCCACTACCAGCTCCAAGACATTGCTCTCTTCCTCATACTGACACCTACGTAATGGCATAGTTACGGGTGGGTGGGTCAGAAGTGCAATGAAGGAAAATTGTCCACCTGCTTCCAATTGCATGTGGTAGGGTGGGTTCAAGGTGTGTGTTACTAGTTGACTGATAGGTCATCTCGAGGTAAGAATGCCACCCAATTTTTTGGGACAGGATTACGGCAAAATGCTCCACTGCCCTATTTCCATTCACTTACTGCCACTATTTTTGCAAGGAAAATCCAGGCAATCTGCACTGAACAATGTAATCAATGGCCCAGAAATTGATCTCGCTCTGTTCCCGCGGGGGTAAGCCTTCCCCGCGATGTCTCACCTCGCTTATGCTTTTTCTGATCCAGCTCGCACGAACTTGATGTTCCAGACATCAGCTGTGCTGGGCTTGCGTATCCCAGCGGCGTAGTGAATTCGTGCGAGCTGTGGGATCACGTGACTCAGTTAGAGCCAATGGCAGCACACCATCTTCCATTCATAAGTCTCACAGCATGGCTGTGAAATCTATGAATCTTACACCCCCCCAAAATAACAGCTAAACCTCAATTAAATTAAAAAAAAAACCCATCACATTAATAAAATAAGTATAGTTAATTAAATTAACCATTTTAAATAAAAAATTAAATTTTTGAAAAAATTTAAAATCTTTTAAAAAGTTATAAAAATAAACTTACCTGTCTTTAAAGTCTATAAAAAAGATATACCTGTAAAAAAAAATTCAAAAAAATACTTAATTCACTACTTACCTTCTTAAAAGCGGGTCTTACTCCTCCTTTTTACATTTCCAAAATCTTCCCTACTTACCTGCGCGTCCAAAGCATGAAGTGCACAGCGTGCGCGCAGCCTGTAGCGCGCACGCGATGCACCCAGGCCCCGCCCCCTTTTCAGAAGAGCAATTGCCGGTTTTCAGCGCATGCGCAGGGCATGCAGAAAACCGGCAATTGGAGTGGGAATACGCGAGAGTACGCAGTGCGTACTCTCGCGTCCCAGGATCAATTTTCGGCCCATTATCTTAGATAGACTCTAAAATTTGCTGACCTCTGTACAGAATCGTGGGAGGTTTATACATCTATATTTCATTACTGTGCTGTAACAAACTGTGTTTTATGGTGTGATAGTTAATATAGTTCAGGGAAATACTTTGATGAAAATGGTTAGTTGTTTACTTCATTTACAGAATATTGTAGTTAATTATAGCCAAATTTTTATTACATCAGGCCAGAAATTAGAGACTAGCTGAGTGCAATTGTTTGTGATTGTGGACCTTAGTTAGTAAACCATAAGGTTATTCTAAGTGAATGTAATTGTTCACTTGATACTCATGCACTTGTACTGCAATATCCCTACTCCAGACTATACAAAGCTTAGTGGGTCTGGAGAATGTGCAGACTAGTGGAGTAGAGAGTTTGAAATCACTGGATTTGAGGTGGAGCTTATGTAATAAAGTCACTCTGCTTTTATCCCTGCAGTGTAGACACTATTTTCCCTTGTGAACCTCCTGAATCAAACACTTTGCTGTAAATTATTAAACAACAACTTGCCTTTATATAGCATCTGTAACGTAGGACATGTTCCAAGGTAATTCACAAAAGCGTAAGCAGACAAAAATTGACACCAAGCCAAGAAGGTGATATTAGAGATTAAACTAACTTTTGCAAGATCAGAGCTGTTGTATTTTGGAAGTGAATTGTTTACGGCTTAATTTGAAATGTTTCTTCCTTTCTGATGAAACCGTAGTGACCGTAATTGAGGTTTTACCCAAAGAGAAGAAAAAAAAAGATGAGAAGACTGTTGTTCTGGGCCAAGCTACAGTGGACCTGCTGCCTCTCGTTCAAGGTGGGTGCTATTGGCAGAAATGTATGTGACATCACTTATCTAATCAGTGAAACCTATTACATGAGGCACACAAGAGCTGATGTTAAAAATTCTCTTATCCTCAGGAGAATGTACATTTACAAAGACCATTACAATCCACCCTTTCGGAGGAGCTCCTTTGGAGCAAACTATATCAGAAGAAACAAAGGTAATCATGAGTATAGACCTATGTTTGTGATAACATTAATATAATTTGTCATTCTTCATTCTACTCACTGTTACATTTTCAAGTTTGTCTGTGAGTGTCGATTCCATCTTGGATTGAACTTGCCACAACATGTCAGATGTGGCTGAGAAGTATTGTTGATTTTCAATCTCTTCTGTTGCTGCATAGTAATTTCCCTCATGACCAGGTCAAAGGCTAATAAAAGTAATTGGTTGTGACTGACCGCTGCAAGTAAACTTGAGACGTCAAACCTATGCTTCCTGGAGTGTGAGGTGAATGCACTTATCTTTGTGCTGGGGATCTGTTGGCAAACCTCAATCTTTATTCCCTTTGTAATTTATTTTCACTTTTCCCTGACACAAACTCTTGCCTTCACACAACGGGTTAGGTCTTGACTTTGCGAACAGCTGCCGATTCGCTATCACCCGTTTTACACTATTGCACAAAGTCAAGATCTACCCCAACGTCTTTTTTTTCTTATTCATTCTTGAGATGTGGGTGTCGCAGGTAAGACTGGCACATCGCCTATCACCAGTTGTCCTTGTATAACTGAGTAACTTGGTAGGCCACTTCAGAGTAAACCATGTTGGTGTGGGACTGGAGTCACATATAGGGCAGATCGGGTAAGAAAGGCAGGTTTCCTTATCTCAGGACATTAGTGAACCAGTTAGATTTGTACAACAATCCGACAGCTTCACGGTCACTAGTTACTGGTGCCAGTTCTTTCAAAACTGAAATCAAATTCTCAAGCTGTCATGGTGGGATTTGAACTCACATTCGTTGGATTATTTGTCCAGCCCTCTGGGTTATTAGTCCAGTAACATAACCACGACACTATGGGGTGGGAAGGTATGCTTGGTTTGGTCGGGCTGCATATATCTTGGCAGTCACTGTCAATGCTGCTTTGTGAACAGAAGGCTTGTGTGTAGTTACGTCTGATGGTGCTATTTCCTTTCTTTGCCCAACGTAACAACAAATTTCTTTAATGGGTAAGATATGAAATTATACACTTTTGTGAGGTGTCCTACTTAGCAACAATGCTCAGAAAGTGTGCCACTGCATTATTAACATGCTGCATCACAAAGTTGTGCTTCCCAGGATTCTGAGAAAGTTCCTTGTGTTAGCCACGGGGAAGAGGTTGAGCCCTTTTACAGGGAGAGAGAGGTAATTGCCCAGAGGAAAGGAGAAAAAATCTGAGGGCATGTCATCCTATGCAATTTCCATGCACCTCATAGTGTTCTCCTGCATCGGCAGAGGATTGAGAACAGATTGCCTGCCAATCTTGTTTGGAGAATAGTGCATGGGAGAATTCCAAGAATAATGGGGGAAAAAAACTGTCCCACCTGTGAGCAATAAGCAAAGCCACCATCATCTTGCTTGGAAGCCAGATAATTAGATTAATAGAGTCTATTGAGTTGTTAATTAATATTAATTTGTTAAAAATGTAAAACTAAAATGAGTATGATTAGCGGTATAACTTTGTATTATCTGTGCTTTGCAAATGCTTGTGTTTTGTATGCAGCCTCTACTGGATATTGCTGTGTCTGTCCCAGAACCTTTGCTTTCTGAGGCCCAGTTAGAAGGGTCTAATCTGCTAAGGATCACTGCAGAGACTGCCTATTCAGTCCCTGAGAGCTGGAACAACACTGGGCCACAATTTAACTATATAGTTGCTCTGTTTCTGCCAACATCTACTCCGGTAAGTAAAGAAACCCATTTTGCAAGAATGTACCAGCTATATCAGGCTTCCCTTATATAGAATATTATAGCACAGAAACAGGCCATTCAGCCTGAACAGGTATATGCCAATGTTTACCCTCTACACGAGCTTCCACCAACCTTACTTCATCTCACCCTATCAACATATCCTTCTATTCCTTTCTCCCTCATGTACTATCTAGCTTCCCCTTAAATGCATCTATGCTAGTCGCCCCAACCACTCCATGTGGTAGCGCATTCTACATTCTCACCACTCTCTGAGTAAAGAAGTTTCTCCTGAATTCCTTATTGGATTTATTAGTGACTATCTTATATTTATGGCCCCTAGTTTTGGACTTCCCCACAAGTGGAAAAATCTTCTCTACATCAACCCTATTGAACCTCTTCATTATCAGGTCACCTCTCAGTATTCTCTTTTCCAGAGAAACAAGCCCCAGCCTGTTCAGTCTTTAGTGATAGTTTTACCCTTTTGTTCTGATATCATCCTTGTAAATCTTTTTTTGCACTTTTTCCAGTGCTTCTAAATCCTTTTGATAATAATGAGACCAGAACCGTGCACAGTACTCTTAAGTGTGGTCTAACCAAGGTTCTATATAAGTTTAACATAACTTCTGTGATTTTTAATTCTAATCCTCCAGAAATGAACCCTAGTACTTTGTTTGCACTTTTTTATGGCTTTGTTGACCTGCGTTACTGCTTTTAATGATTTGTGAATCTGTACCCCTAGATTCCTTTGCGCCCATTTAGACTCCTATTTTCCAAGGAGTAGGTGGCCTCCTTATTCCTCCTACCAAAATGCACCACCTCACAGATATCTATATTGAAATTGAAATTAATTTGCTATTTACGCGCCCATTCTGCAAGTTTGTTAATGTCTTCTTGTATTTTGTCGTAGTCTTCGTCAGTATCACTATATACTTGTAAGGCCTTTCTAGATAGACTCCATTTAAAACAATTTGACTTCTTACCAGTCAACTAATATGAAGGTTTTAAAAATGTCACTTCTAAAATAATAGGGGGTAAAAATTCACTTGGTTGCGCCTCCCGTTAGCGCCTTAAGAGGGCGCTAATGGGGCGCAAAGCCGCTAACGCCCGGGCGCAGCGATGTTTGCGCCGCTCGAGAACTTAACTTGAGATTGTGCGGCGGCGCTAAAACTTACCGCTGCGACCACCTGCGCGCGCAGATTGTGACGTCATTCCATGGTGCAACGCCCTTGTGGCGCCCCGTAGCGGAAATTGAGTGGCGCCCCCTGCCTTACCGCCTGGCGCTTCCAACGACCAGAAGACTGGAACGCTATCAATCGCTGTGGGGCTGGGGGGGGCGCTATTTAAAGGGGGCCTCTTCCTGTCTTTTATTGTTGGTGGCATTTTTGAACTACGCATTCTGAGAGAGAGAGGGAGAGACTTCTGGAGAGATTCAACGTTGTGTGAAGGAGTTTTGGGTACTGAGCAGCACTTTGCAGGTTCATTTTGATTTGCCATTCCTTGTATCGATTTAGCAGAGACTGTGGGAGCTGCACTCTGAGCTCTTTGCCTGGTACTTTCCATTGTTCTTTCCAGCACATTTGATGTGCAAGTCTCTCCAGGCCGAGATTCAAGGCAGCAATGAACAGGATGTGGATGGAAAGCAAGATTAACCATCCCCTTTAAGAACTGGCCCGTGCCATTGTGTGTGTGTTCCATTGCTGACTGACATTACATGAGCTTCGCCAGCGCTCCGAGTTAGCGCCTCACTGCTCGGCCTTTGCGCCTTAAGAGAGGTGTGCAGCGCCTGCTTTAGCGCTCCACTCACCTCCCGGGGCGGTAAAAGTGAAGTTTCCCGTCAGTGCCGATAATTAGCGCCAGGCGCTAATATTTGCGTCCGGACGATATTTGCGCCCCAAATGGGGCGCGACCTAATTTCTACCCCTAGGACTCTTGTGGCAGACCAATTACCTGCACTTCCTCTTGTAAAGCCTCCTGCCTGGGCCACAAAGAGTAGGGAGCGCCTCGGAAAGTATGGTGTATACTGGTTAAAAAAAAACAAAATAGAGACAAGGAAACAAATCATTCTATTGCGTCTTGCAGCCTCCACGGAGAAAGTGATGACTATTTACTCAAAAATATTATCCGTCTAACCCCCATAAGGATCACACAAAGGTCACAGGATAGGTTTGAGTGAAGAAGGGCCTTAAGCTCATTTACTTTCATCTTTCTGGAATAGCAAGCAACCCTGCCCTCTTCCAATTACAGCAATTAAATAAGTCCAGTATGATGGCCTCAACCACCATTTCTAGCCACCCATTCCAGCTGTAGTTCACTCTGTAAAATATATTCCTTATGTCTGTAACAGTATATTGTGAAGATTCACAAACAACACTGGATAATATAGTTTTCAACTTCATCCAGACTTCAGACACAGTTATGTACAGAACAGTGTGTTTAATAATAAACAGCAACTATGATACAAGCCAGCAACACAACACCACATAGCCTTTAATTTTTCTCTCATAACTTTCAGGGTCTTGCTTTATATACCCACCCTCCCACCGGTAGCCTTTCTTCTTACATAACCACCTTCCCTAGGAGTTCGAGGAACCACAACTCTACTGCCCAGTCCCTCAGCATTGTTACAGTATCATAACAACACTGGCTGTTTTTAAAAGGCTTTCCCTTTTCATGACAACTTTTCTGAGACTCTAATTTAATGGCAGTAAGTTGGCAAGGCACCAGTTCATCTCTATGGGCCAAAACCCGCAAGGGGTCCAGGTGGACATAATACATTGTAGAGGGAGTTCCCTAACATCAGATAACTATGACGAGAGCAAGCTGTTACCTCTCCTACTACCATCCAATCCTCCCTGTTCGAGACTGCGCTGGTCAAAATCACAAACAACATCCTTTGAAACAGTAACCTTGGCTCATTGTTTCTCCTGGTCCCTTTAACACTGTTAACCACTCCATCCTCCACCAAAGCTGCTCTTTTGTAGTCCACTGGTGGTACTGCTCTCTTCTGATTCCATTCATACCTATAGCAGCTACCTGCCTCTGGTCTTAACTCCATCAACCTTCTCAGCTGACACCTCAGGCTAAATTTGGAGATAAAGTGGAACCTTAGTCTACTGCTTGACCCTGATGTTAGCTTACTTCCCGTTTCTGCTTTCCACCCTCTGTGAAATATCGCCTGCTTCCACCCCTACCTGTTCTCCACTGCTGCAAAACTTAATGTATGATGTTTTATGGAGATTTTATTCTGTATTTGGTCTGCTTCTTTTCCAGTGGTGGCTTTCAGTAAAACCTGAAATTCTCATGTGTATTAATTTTAGTACCCTGGTCAATGCATTCACTTTAGGCTCCTGTGTGCACTAATTTATCAAAGTAGTTAACCAGTTTTAAATACCTCCATTCACATTATTTAGTGAACCTTAACTGGATTGTATTTCAGAAGGAGCTTCGTGTGGTTTTTCCGAATGGGATTTTGAAGGTTCCAGGAGAACAGGAGCCCAGAATCAGACCGAAGAGATGGCCAATAAGCAACATCACTGCATTCGGGGCTCAGAATATCGCAGATTCCTTCATTGAGATTTGTCCTTATGAAGATGAGGATGGGGAACTAAATCGTAAAGAGGTAGGGCATAAGGTGGGAAGAGGTGTTCCACAAGGATCGGTGCTGGGGCCACTGCTGTTCACCATTTGCATAAACAATTTGGACTCGGGAATCGGAAGTGCAATTTCCAAATTTGCAGATGACACCAAATTGGGGGGGTATAGTTAATACTGAGGAGGACTGTGACAAAATACAGGAAGACATTAATAAACTTGCAGAATGGGAGTGTAATTGGCAAATGAACATCAATATTGATAAGTGTGAGGTGGTACATTTTGGGAGGAAGAATAAGGAGGCCACCTACTCCTTGGAAATAAGTGTCTAAATGGGGTGGAGGAGCAGAGGGATCTGGGGGTACAGATACACAAATCGTTAAAAGTAGCAACGCAGTTTAATAAGGCCATTAAAAAAAGCAAACAAAGCACAAGGGTTCATTTCTAGAGCAGTAGAATTGAAAAGCAGATAAGTTATGTTAAACTTGTATAGAACCTTGGTTAGACCACATTTGGAGTACTACGAACAGTTCTATTCTCTACATTATAAAAATAATATAGAGACACTGGAGAAGGTGCAAAACAGATTTACCAGACTGAGAGGTTATACCTATCAGGAAAGATGGAACAGGCTGGAGCTCTTTTCTCCAGACCTGATAGAGGTCTTTAAGATTATGAAAGGGTTTGATAGGTTAGACTTAGAGAAGATATTTCCATTTGCGGGGAAGACCAGAACTAGGGACCATAAATATAAAATAGTCATTAATAAATCCAATAGGGAATTCAGGAGGAACTTCTTTACCCAGAGAGTGGTTAGAATGTGGAATCGCTACCACAAGGAGTAGTTGAGGTGACTAGCATAGATGCATTTAAGGGGAAGCTAGATAAGCACATGAACGAGAAAGGAATAGAAGGATATGCTGATGGGGTTAGATGAAGAATGGTGGGAGGAGGGTCATGTGGAGCATAAACACCGGCATGGACCTGTTGGGCTGAATGGCCTGTTTCTGTGCTGTAAATATGTGCAACTAAGTAACGTATATAAAATTAGTTGGTGTACTGGACAAAGATTTTGCATAAACACGCTGGATTTTAAACTATAAACACACTAAAGAAGCATGAAGATAGTTTACCTGGACCCATTTATTGGAATACATCAAAAACTAAAATAGTTTAATTTCATCGATAATGTTAATTGAAAGGAGCATACTGTAACAGGTTAATCTGGCAATCTGGGTGCTGCTATTTGTTAAAATTTCTTAATTATGTCTTTAATCTATGACCAATCCCTCTGTAAAGAGTCAGTTAGACATTATAAAGAGATACTTTATATAATATTGAAATAGTTCTATACATATTCCATTGAATTGCACCTTAAATGTAGATATCAGGGTACATTTTCATCTTTCGTAATCCTGGTGCATAGCTTTGCATGTTGAGAGCATATATTGGTAATTAAGGTCCTCCCCGCCCTCCTATGACTTTATGCCCAATCGTTTTCAAGCTAAAGACAAATATTTACCCCATTTTCTTTTCTAAAAGGTGTAAACATTTTATCATGAGTTATGCACTGATTATGCACCAAGTGGGCAGACGGACAAGATGTTCCTCGATCTCCACAGTTTGCATTAAATGCTAGGAGGTGTTTAAGAATGCCTTGTAAGCCACTTAGTAGCACAGGTGAGATTGGGAATGCAGGGGGATAAGGGATAAAAACCCACATCCTACTGCTCTGTGGCATCACGTGCTAGTGCATTAATGTACCGTGTCACAACATTGCCAGAAATCAACATTTATTAGATTTCTTATTAGATTTCTGCATAACATGAACCATTCCTTGGCTGCAGCGTAGGCAGATGACCTGGTTTGGTGTAGGATGGTAAGTGTCCAGGGTGTATCTGTAATCACACAGTTTACATTTTAGGCTAGCTCCATTAAGTAGGTCACTGACGTCCTCGGCCAAGGCTCAGCAGTTCATCATCTTCCCCATTGACCTCACCACTCAACAGGAGAGCTTGGGGATTTGCAGCAGTGGCCGGCTTCCCCCGCGTGCAGGCCGTCATTGACCACACACATGTCACCATCAGGGCACCACATCATCAGGCAGTAGCACTAATGCACAGTTAGTGACTGATCACAGAAACATGATCATACAAGTGTCTGCAAGGTACCCGGGTAGCTGTCACGGCTACCTGGGTACGTTGCAGACACTTGCATGATCAAACACTCAACTGTCTCCTCAGTGTTTGAACCTCACAGAAATGTGGCAGGCTAGCTGTTGGGGGAACAGGGGAAAACCCCGACAGATGTGGCTCATGACACCCATCTCCAACCCCATCACCCCAAGCAACACAGATATAATAGAAGCTGTCGGACCTCCGGTATCATCATTGAGCACCCATTGAGATGCTGAAGATTAGGTTCAGCTGTCTTCGCAGGTCTGGGGGGTTCCTATAATATGCTCCATGAAGAGTCTCTCGAATAGTGTTGCATGCTGCATACTTCACTACCTTGCCTTGCCGAGAGGCCTGCCATGCAGCAACAGATGTTGTGGACCAGCTCGTAGTTCTGAGAATGTGAACTCAGAAGCTGTTATCAAACCACACTGCAGATCAGAGTGCCAAATGTAATGACGATGATGAATTTAATTCCAAACATAGTAATTGCCTTAATTTAATCTCTTACACAAGTGCTCAACCTATAGCGCTTTTCTTATTACAAGCTATCTACTGCCCCTACGAGGTGCTCCCTTAGTGGCTTTAGCACAGTGGTGAAAGGCTGCTGTTGTTCATGCTGGGATCCTTGCGGTGACTTCTGAGTGCTCAAGCCTGCAAAGGTCTGGCTGCAGACTGCTGCAACTCCGCTGCTGCCGGTGCAGACTAGCTCAGCTGACTTGCTAGTACCATCGTGAGTATTGGTTGAGGGTGTGATGAATGAGCAGACGTGCTGACATCCTGAGAGAGGGCAACACATACCTCTCCCATCATGCCACTGCCACACCTATGGGGCTGGTGCTCATCACTTCCACTAATCTGCACACTGCAAAAAATGAGTGAATATCTACTGTTGGTCACTCATACTAAGTGTTTCACTACGTGCAGAAAACTCTGGCTTACTATCTAACTCATGCAGAGTGCCAGTGTCTGAGATATTGGCTGGGAGGGATGGCGTGCATGGCGGATTGTCTCCTCTGATGTAGGCTCTACAGTAGCCTCTTGATGCCAAGACGTACCTAGAAGAAAGAAAAATGGGATAACAGTTAGGATGGCAGAGAGAAGCTAGATATTTGCAGGTGTCAGTCTTGAGAATGCAGCTTGAAGTTGTGAAGGTTTCTGCATACTTGCTGAAATGTATGAAGAGATACAAGTTCTGATGAAGGGTCTTCGACCTGAAACGTTAACTCTGTTTCTCTCTCCACGGATGTTGCCTGGCCTGCTGAGTTTTTCCAGCGCGTTCTGTTGTTATTTCAGTTTTCCAGCATCCGCAGTATTTTGCTATTGAAGAGATACAAGTAATGTGCTGATACCCTGCTGAGTTAAGTTGCCAGCTTCTCCTTCCCCGATACTCATTGGTCTGCCTGGAGCACTGATCTCTAGGGCTTCTTGCACTGCTTGGGTGAGGGTGATGATATTAACGTCTTGTTCCTCTCCCTGGCATCATGCATTGTCTTGTCCTGCAGAAAGAGAGGGTGAGTTAGTGAGTGGCTGTTGAAAAGATCAGCGGAGATGTGTGGGGTTTATGCATATAGTGCATGTGTTGCGAGGTGGAGAAGAAGTACTGAGGATGGGGAGGTGAAGAATGTAAAGCTGACTGTGTGTAATGTGAAGTGACGAAGGAGTGCTGGGAGGAGTTGGTGATTGTGCAAGTGCTAGGATGTGAGAAGAGAATGGTGCTAGTGTGTGGTGTGAAGAGAGCAAAGGAAGATGTGAATGTGCTTAGAATGAGAAAGAGAGATGTTGGAGTGTGCCCTTGTGATCGTATGTTGAAGGATATGATGGACGGGAGGGAATTGTTGAGTGTGGTCGGGGGAGGGGATGAAAGGAGTGTTGTCAGGTGCTATTGAGTGGTGAAGAGCTGTACTCACACTTGCTGCTCTTGAGGCCATTAAACCGGGTGCTTCTTCTGGCTCCACAAGAATATCCTGGGCCTTCCCTCCCTGGGCTTTCCCCCCCTCCATCGACCGTGATCGTTGTCGACCCCCGCCCCCCGCCTTCCTGATTTACCTTGCCGGGGATCATTTCCCTAGATCCCTGGCAGCTGCCTGTACTCCTGATTTTTCATTCCCACCCACTGGCCTCCACATCATCCTTGCCGGCTTCGGGCAGGAGTCAGCTTTTTCACGTGTAAATGAGGCCTGGGAATTTTGGGGGGGGCTGGAAGCTTTGCCGCACTTTTCGGTCCGCACGCCCCTGATTCTCGTCCTGAGTTAAAATCGACCACTAAATTTTCCGAAACTCCCTCCACAGAATTACCTAATGGCCAGAGCCTGCAACTGCATTGTAACAATTGTTGGAGAAATGGGAAATGTTGACACAGCAATTTACATTTGTAAATGTTGACATTAACCAAAAATCATGACAACAGAAAGTAAGATTTGTGGACAGGAAGTGTATGCCACAAGATTTTTAACAATACAGTCCCCACCGCTTATAGCGGGCATGTTGCTGTCAACAGAATTTGCACGCTATACGTGGTGGCGATGTAAACATATTTTTTAAAGCCTGGAGGTTATCTTCATTCTCCCTCTCTCTTCTTCCGCTCTGTCTAAATGCCCCAGTGCCAGTGCTGTTACTCACACCACGATAATGATGCAAACGGGAAATGACCGAAAATCAGCACTTTTAAGGCTCTGTCCATATTGGATCTTTTCACAACTCGCCATCAGCTCTTCCTCAGCAACTTGGGTTGAGGATTAAAGCCCTGGAACTGTTTTAAGAGGTGGTCAGATTGTGATGGGAGCGAATGGAAGGTATTTGTAGGAGGGAGAGTTAAACGGGCCGAGTCCGCTCTCTTATCTTTATCACTTGTTTGTAAGCAGCAGTCGGAGGAGTTCTAGAGGCCTCGGGGATGACTGAAAGCAGCGGAGCTCCCTGAACAAACTTAATGACAGGTAATTGTACTTTAACGAGGTGCGTACAGCTGCTTGAACTGCTTAATATGGTTTAAGCGGCGCCTTTGTAATTGACACCTCTGGTAATAGCAAATGGTTAGCGCTGTTTGACTGATATAGGCTGCTGTCCGGAATAAGCGCGGACGGTGCGAGTGGTGGGGACTGTAGATTTATTATAAAATGTATAGATTTAATCTATGTAGAACAAAAGATAAATCTGGGATTATTTCTCTCAATTATTATCCAGGACTGGGCATTTAGAACCGAGGCAGAAAATGAGAAGAAACGTGTCACATGGAACGTAGAGAGACGCTGCTTTATGGAGCCTGAGGCTTTGTTGAGGTAACTGCCATATCTTATAATGTTAATTTAAATACAATCAGGAATTAGGTCGAGTTGTGGTTTGCACAGTTTTTTTTGCCTCTGGACTATGGAATTGATTCCAGCCCATACTGATAGGGTTGAAAGTCTGTTGGCCATAAGATCCTGTGTGAAATTAGTTTATGGAATCTCACCTCAGTTCACAGAACAAAACTGCCTTTAACTTGTCACTGAGAGAGGCCACAAAGATGACTGTTGTAGGAAATGGAAATGTCATACTGGTGCAGTAGGTGTACTTTTCTGAGGGTGGTGTATAAGAATTTTACAAAAATGTATTTTTTTTCAACAACAGAAAACTTAAATATAATTACTGAAATTGTGACTTCCAAACTGCTCTTCAGTTGGTCTTTTGGAAGTATTTGACAACATAGGAAGACTAACTTTTTTTCTCTCTCATTTTTTCTTGTGTGTTTCCCTCTACTCTGTCCCTTCTAACTCTCTGCTTCTCTTATTTCTATTTATCCCATTCCTTATATGCGTCTCTCTCTTCCATCCCCTCTGTGTGTGACTCTCTCCTTATAGAATCATACAGCACAGAAGGAGGCCATACGTCCCATCGTGCTCGTGCCAGCTCTTTGAAAGAGCTATCCAATTAGTCCCACTCCCCCTGATTCCCATTGACTTCAATTTTATTAGGGCTCCTTGATGCCACACTTGGTCAAATGCTGCCTTGATGTCAAGGGCAGTCACTCTCACCTCACCTCTGGAATTCAGCTCCTTTGTCCATGTTTGGACCAAGGCTGTAATGAGGTCTGGAGCTGAATGGTCCTGCCGAAACCCAAACTGAGCATCAGTGAGCAGGCTATTGGTGAGTAAGTGCCGCTTGATAGCACTGTCGACGACACCTTCCATCACATTGTTGGTGATTGAGAGTAGACTGATGGGGTGGTAATTGGTCGGATTGGATTTGTCCTGCTTTTTGTGGACAGGACAGACCTGGACAATTTTCCACATTGTCGGGTAGATGCCAGTGTTGTAGCTATACTGGAACAGCTTGGCTAGAGATGCGGCTAGTTCTGGAGCACAAGTCTTTATATATTTTTATCCTATCCAATTTCTCTACCCTCTCCTCTTTTACTGTGACATTGTCAGCATCCTCTTCTTTTGTGAAGACAGATACAAAGTATTCATTCAGTACTTCAACCATGCCCTCTGCTTCCATAAGAAGATTTCCTTTTCGGTCCCTAATCAACCTCATCCTTCCTTTTGACTATCCTTTTACTCTTTATATGTTTATAAAAGACTTTAGTGTTCCCTTTTATGTTACCCACTAATGTTTTCTCATGCACTCTCTTTGCCCCCTTGTTTCCTTTTTCAGTTCTCCTCTGCACTTTCTGCATTCTGCTTGATTCTCTACTGTATTATGAACCTGACATGTATTGTAAGCCTCCAATTTTTTTGTTTAATGTTAATCTCAATTTTTATAGTCATCCAGGGAGCTCTAGCTTTGGATGCCCTTCCTTTCTCCCTCATAGGAATGTGTTTCATCTGTACCCAAACTATCTCCTCCTTGAAGGCCTTCCATTGCGCATTTACTGTTTTACCTGCCAAACTTTGTTTCTAATCCATCTAGGTCAGATCCTTTTTCAAATCACTAAAATTAACTCTCTTCCAGTTGAGTATCTTCACCTTTGATTGTTCTTTGTCCTTTTCCATAACTACTCGAAACTTAATATTATTGTAATCATTACTCTCCTCAGTCCCTTTTGTTTCTCTCTTTACCTTCTGTTTCCCTCCTTCCCTTCTCCGTCCTTGTTTCTCTACTGTGTGTTTCCTCCTTCCATTCTGTGTGCTCTCTTTCTCCTCCATCCCTTCTTTCTCCTCCATCCCTTCTTTCTCATTCTATCCCCTTATCTTTTCACCCGTGTTTTTTCTCTTCTCTCTCTGTTTCTTTCTGTCTCATCTTGTAGTTTTCTCTCTCTCTCCTTTTCTGGATCACACACTGTTTTTCCTGTTTGCACTCTCTCTCTCTCTCTCTCTCTCTCTCCTTTTCTGATTCTCTTTCTCTATTTTCTGGTAACATTCTCCTTTTCTCATTTATTTTCTGATCTGCTTTACTTTCTTTCTTGCTCTTATTTGCTCTCTCTTTTCCAAGTTCATTTTCTTGTTATCAGCTTCATTTTTGCTCTCTTTTCTGGTTCATTTTCTTCTTAATTGGTTAGCTTTTTCTCTTTTTGGTACACTTTCTTATCTGGTTTACTTTCTCTCTTTTTTTCTCTCACCACATCACAGATTCACATTTTAAAGTTGCAAATTCACAAATACAGGATGCCCACCCCTTTATTTCCCTCTACCTGGACTGTAAAGCTTTGAACACCATTTTTATTCCCTTGTTGCAGGCTTTTTCCTGGGGGAAATTTATGAACTGATGTTGGAAAGACCTGTCATTTTATTTTAGGAAAGTATTTTTTTAACTACTAGTGCTGAGGTTGGACATTAAAAATGTTGACGACCTACAAAAATGATGGCCGTAAGTGCCCCCAAGTTCCGGGTTTCCACATGCGATGCGCATGCGCGAAAACCCGGAGCTTGCGATCTTTCAAGGTTCGCCTTGACAGATCGTACCCATCCGCTACAAATTCACTTTCACTGGCGCAGTGTTGGGCTATTTGCGTTAGGTCTTCTTTTACCAGCGTAAGGGTTTAAATAAAGGTTAAAATAATTTTTTTTAAATGATTTAAACATTCACTTAACATTTTAAATTAGTTTAGGTCAATTTTGTCCCGATTAAATATGTTTAAATTTATTTTTCAAAAAATTAAATTTTTATTTTAAATGTTTAATTAAATGGTATTTTAATTAATATTGAACCTGTGAACATTTATTTTTATTTCAGTGTTGTGAAAATTGTATTTATTAGGTGAATTCTATTATGCTTACGGGGATTCAGTACGTAAATGGAATCCCCATAAGCATAATAGGAATCCCCCTATGTCATTGGTTGGCCTGGCCCACGTGATCCCAGGGACGCTTGCGAACCACATGCGCCCCGGGATGTGTGGGCCTTTACGCCGGCGTAAGCCTGCAGGCCCAGGACCGCAAAAGTCCGGAGACACCAGGTAAGTGCGGTTCAGAGGCGTTTGCGGGCGGCAAGCCTCCGACTGCAATTTCCAGGCCCCCAGCTGGAAGATCTCAATTGAAAGCCTTTGGCTGGTGTGTGGGGAAAAATGTTTGGAGCTGTGTTGCTAAAATGGAGAAGGAGCAGTTCTGTTCACCTGCTCCAGTGCTGGCTAATCACAGGGTAAAAGAAGGGAAAATGGAATATCTAAGAGCAATCTATTTGATTTCTTTAGTTTGTATAAATGAAATATCTTTTCCAGGCTGCAGAAGCACATAGCAGAGTCCACGTACTTCCCTGTGGAGATCAAACGTGTACCGTTAGCTCCTGCAGTCAAGGCAGGAGGAAAAAGCAGCAAAATAGACAAGGTCAGTTAATTATTTCTCGAATCTTGTTTATAAAAGGGGAAGGGAAGCATTGGGAGAGTCTTTTTTGTTATACACACTACTTATAGAAAAATATGATGGCTTTCCCAGATACTTCTTTAAAAACTACCATATTAATTGCAGATGTGTATGGTCAGCCTTCCTATTCCAGCAATATCAAGAACATCCCCATGCTTAATGCAGTGGCTCAGCTGTAAAAATAGGAGACTTCAAACTGGTCTGTGAGTGCCCCAGTGCCATCTAGCCTGGGAAATCAACCTACAGGCCGCAAAATCTGCATTCCCAGTCTGTAGCAAGGTTTCCCATAATTGGGCTGTTATAGAGTGACACTCAGGGCAGTCTGACACTGCACAAGGCTCAGTAAGGCCCCAAGAAAAGTTTAAATGAGTGGGTGCCTCTATTATGTGACTGGAATTGCTCCAGTCACACAGTGTCAAACAGGCACTATGAGGAGGCGGTAATCTACTAAAATCATTTCCTCTGCCTGGCCCTTCCCTATACCCTGCTTGCAATCCCTGCCCTAGCTGTTCCTGTGCTCGTCTACTCTCCTGAAAATGCTGCCAGCATTCGACAGGCAGCCAACAACCCAGACTGACTGCTGACGTCCAAAATTCCAGCCCTTGGCATTCGCTGTGCATTATTTGATACATACTGGCAACTCCATAAATCTATGTTAATGAGCTGACCTTGTATGATGGGGCGAGTGTGGCCAGGGTTGCACAGGCAGTGTTCCTGGCCTTGCACGCCCAGGATTGCATAATTGGAATCAGAAAATACTGGAAATACACAGCAAGTCAGTCAACATCTGTGGAGAGAACAGATAGGTTTATGTTTAAGCTGCAGACCCTTCTTTATGGCGTTATTAGTACAGACAGTTCCATTTTTGTACTGAGGATGTTTTTAAAGAATTGAAAGAAAAAAGCACAATGCACTGAACACTTTGGTTTTCAGTTAACTTTATTTCTGCATTTTTATTTCATAAAATGGCATTCCCTGCTGTCCTACCTCTCAGTTTATTGCTGCTCATGTCAGGATACCAAACTGGATTGAAATATGCAAATAATAAGCAGATAGGAAGGAATCTGCAGAATAAATATTGGTTAAATATTCCAAGTACACACTGGTGATGAGCTACCTCACTGCCAGCACTTATCGGAAAATTTAGGCTATTATCCAGAAAAAGTGATAAATACAGATAAATCATGAAGTTGATTATATTTACCAGTGAAATAATAGAATAATTAGACATTTTTGATTACATCAGAGATGCAGTAGTTAGATTACAAATGAATTAACTCTGGACAAGGAAGGTTCACGTAGGTTTGAGTGTGAATGTATTTTAAAGTAAAATGTATCAAGCATAAGGTTAGTAACAGTTCTATTTTAAATCATTATATTTTTAAATAGTGACTGTCCCCTATAGATTTAGTTCCCAAGACCAGAGCTCCTTCTCTTGGATGGATTTCTTTGCTATCTCTCGCACACTTGGTCTGTTTCTTTACTTAGAAACGTGAAGTACTCCGATTATCTCATTCACAGGCCACAGTGGACACTGAAAATGAAAAACCTTCTGTTATCATAGATCAGCCAGTGAAAAGGTCAAGGGTAACATGAAGATGTATTCTGCTCCAATTTCTCTATGAACTTTTGTAGTAATCTATTAATTTATATTACCTGCAGACAGAGGAAGAGGGACCTATCTCGTTCCATGGAGTAGCATACATAAATATGGCTCCTTTATTGTATCCAGGTGTAAAGAAGATTCGAGGAGCATATCCAATACTCCCTTTCAATGAGTCTGAAATATTTGAAAAGGTAACATTGATGTAGTAATATAATATGCATTACTTTGGAAAAGAATATCAAGATAGGCTATGGGTTTACAATTCTTTATACAATAAGCTCCCAATCTCCGTTATGCCAGCTGGAAACATTGCAGAGTGAATGCCAGGTCCTCAGACAAAGCTAGGAAGATAAAATTGCACACTCCCGGCATTGGGAGTCTCCAGCCCTGCTCTGCTCCTTCACACATATAAAGTCCTGGCAGAAATCCCACATTGGACATGACCTGACGTATCCGGATGCCTGATTATTTTCAAGCCCTTCGGTTGCACTCCGACCAGAGTTACAGAAGAGCCATGAATATTCAGCCCCAAGGAACAGCATGCCCTGTGCACAGGAACTTCATTAATTTGTTAGTTTTCCGTGCTTACCGCCCTTTCTTGCGTGTTCGTTTACCACCCATTTCCTGAAATGCTGGCATCACTCCCGTGATTGACAGAAATAATAATTTGGTTCAAATTTTAAAGTTTACATCATAAGCCAACAAACCATAGTGGCCCAGAAATTGGTCCATGCAGTCTTGGGTGCTACTCGGACTACTAAGGCCTCAATAAGGCGGGTGGAAGTATGTGCACATTTCCGCCCTTCGTATTGGGTAAGGACAAACAAGAGGCGTCCTTTGCCTATGGCTGAAATGGACGTTAGGTCCTTTGCATATGCAAATAAGGAGCTGAAGGCATGTCTGAGGACACCTTCTGTGAGATTGGTTTGGCCTGAGGCAGCTGACCCCATCGCTGACTGCTCTCAGGGAAACCAGCCCTAGGGATCACCTACAACAAAGAAGGCAAGTAACGTACCTGAATTTGAGCCAGAAGGAGCAGGAGTGTGATTCCCAGCGCCACATTAAAGGACCCGATCGAGCTCCCGACGCCCGATCCCCAATCCCTGCCCCTGATCTCCCCTCTGCACCCGACTCAACCCCTGTGGTCCTCAGCCCTGATCTCTCCCTCTGCTTCTGACTCGATCCCCGACACAGACCACCATAATCCCAGGCCCTGATCGCCAATCACCGCAATCCCTGCCTAACCCTTGGGATCCCTGACACCAATCCAGGCACTGACCCAGGCCCCAACCTAGACCTCGATCCCTGACAACACATACCTGAGGGCCGCTGCGATGCAAGCAGCAGCCCAAGCTTGGACTCCTCTTGCCGACAGGCTCTTTACGCTTTGCTATCAACATTGAAATGAAGCCTGAGGCCCAATATCCAGAGAGCCTCAGGCCTCACCATTCGGGCGCGGGAGGGGTGGGGTTGCGAACTGGGGTCGTGGCTCCATTTTTGGGCCAGTGACTTTTTTTAAATTCGTTTTTAGGATGTGGGCGTCACTGGCAAGGCCAGCATTTATTGCCCATCCCTAATTGCCCTTGAGAAGGTGGTGGTGAGCCGCCTTCTTGAACCGCTGCAGTCCTTGTGGTGAAGGTACTCCCACAGTGCTGTTAGGGAGGGAGTTCCAGGATTTTGACTCCGCGACGATGAAAGATCGGCAATATACTTCTAAGTCAGGATGGTGTGTGACTTGGAGGGGAACTTGGAGGTGGTGGTGTTCCCATGTGCCTGCTACCCTTGTCCTTCTAGGTGGAAGAGGTCGCGGGTTTGGGAGGTGCTGCCGAAGAAGCCTTGGCGAGTTGCTGCAGTGCATCTTGTAGATGGTACACACTGCAGCCACGGTACGCTGGTGGTGGAGGGAGTGAATGCTTAAGGTGGTGGATGGGGTGCCAATCAAGCGGGCTGCTTTGTCCTGGATGGTGTCGAGCTTCTTGAGTGTTGCTGGAGCTGCACTCATCCAAGTAAGTGGAGAGTAATCCATCACACTCCTTACTTGTGCCTTGTAGATGGTGGAAAGGCTTTGGGGAGTCAGGAGGTGCCAATGCTTACTTCATATTACGAGTGTTTACATTGATCGTGTTCTGTTTGTGTGAGATTTATGTAGCTTAACATAACTGATTATAGAAAAAGAAAGAACCTTCATTTAAATAGTGCCTTTTACGACCTCTGGACATAGTTGCTTGAAAAAGAGGAATATTACAGGATTGTGGAAAGGAAAAAGATGGACTTGTATTGATATAGCGCTTTTCACATGCTCATAATGTCTCAAGGTGCGTCAAAGCCAATTAAGTCCTTTTGAAGTGTTACTGTTCTAATGTAGGGAAACATAGGGTAGATAGCAATAAATTATCAGTTCCCCTTAATATCTTGAAAACTTCGATCAAATCACCCCTTAATCTTCTAAATTTCAGGGAATACAACCCTAGTGTGTGTAATCCCTCCTCGTAATTTAATCCTTGGAGTCCAGGTATCATTCTGGTAAATCTACACTGCAATCCCTCCAAGGCCAATATATTCTTCTTAAGGTGTGGTGTCCAGAACTGAACACAGTACTCCCGATGTGATCTAACTTGGGCTTTGTATAGCTGTTGCATAATTTCTACCCCCTTGAATTCTAGTCCTCTCGATATAAAGGCCAGCATTCCATTAGCCTTTTTGATTATTTTCATTACCTGTCCATGACATTTTAACAACTATGTACATGGCAAGACACAGATGACTAGGTGGAGCAGTGTCCTTTCACTTCTCGGGTTGGATTGATGGGATGCAAGCCTCTCTCACACCATTGTAAAAGCCATAAGTGAAATAAGTTTGGTGCAGGCTCAAGCCAGTTCGAAGTGGATATAGGTCCACAGTAGAAAGCTGCTTTAAAATGCAATAGGGAGGCTTCCTGATGTTGGGGTTAAAGTGCATTGCTGTGGTAGTGTAAATGGAGCTTTACTCCACAACTAACCTTTACGATACACGATCTGGTGCTGCTTAATGTTGACACTGGGTTTGACAAGTTGGAAAATGTTCATTTTGACAGCACTGATGTTTTTCATTGTGATGAATATAAAATTCATCATGTTTGAATCACGCCATCTGTTATCCAGCCCAAGAGTGTCCCACACTTTGGGCAAGAATATCATGGGTGGTACAGACCATCAAAGGAGAAGAAAAAAATCACTGGAGAAATGAATATGGGGAGAAAATTAATAGTATCACCTCCAATTTAATTCCAGTAGCAAAATTCTGCTGACCCCTTTAGTGAACCTCCAGAAAGCGCTCAAGTTCTAGAAAAGAACACTTGCATTGAATTGCGATTTTATACTTCTTTATGACATGAGCTCTGTTGTTAATATGTTATTGTGTGTAATTCAGACAAAACGTAGGAAGAGTTTGAACCGGGAAGCTGCTGGCCTTACGGGTGGATCGAAGAGTCAGTCTCCACATTCCAAATTCAACATTAATAAGGTTAAGGATGATAAGGGAACAAAGGAAATCTTTAAGAAGGTAGGATTCCTCTTATTACCAAAGCTTGTATTGCTCTCACAAGCCAGTGTTTCATTAGAGCTGTACAGTGTCATCACTGACACTATGCTATCAAAGCTGTTTATTATCCTCACTCAGTGTCCCATTAAAGCTGTTTATTATCCTCACTGTTTAGTACCCTGATCGAGCTGTGTACTTCCTTCACTGTTAGTACTCTGTTACAGTTATTTATTGTCTTCACTGTAAGTACCTTGTAAGGGAGTTGGAGCTGCTATTGTTCCCATTGTCCTGATCCTTTTAAAAGATTACAGCTAGTGTCATGTGCAAAGATGCATTATCATTTTTTTATAACTGAAACTGTCAATTACTCTCAGTATTTTTTGGATACTTCCATTCTGAAAGTATCATCACATTAGAAAAGAGTGCTAGTTAAAGACTGATGTGGGTTATTTCATAAGCAGAAATGCAATTTTTGATTTCCACACTTTGTGAATTACTGAAATAATGAGGAATGAAACTGCTAACACAACCATAGAATAGAATTCGCTATACAATTCCAATTAATTTTAACGTTAATCTGAGTGAGCATTTCCATATCTAGAGCCTTGGAATTTCATGTTTTGAAGGGACTTTCCTACCTAGTGTCTTTGAGGGGTGATTTTAATGGAGAGCGGGATTGGTGTGGCCGGGGTCCAAGGCAGACATGAACCACATGAGTCCCCGGGGGATTTTAACTTCCATGTCTTCATCTGCACGCATTCCATAAGTCTCCCACCCAAACCTGTCAGGAAGCATTAGTTGGCCGGCGAGTGGGAGGGCGATTTCAAGCGGCAGGATGCCTCCACTGAAAGAATGGTCCCCTGCAATAAGGTAAGTGGTTGGGAGGGGAGGTGGGGCAGCGCGGTGGGGTGAGGTGGGGGTGGGGGTGCCAAATTCACCCCCTTAGTTTTTAGGATGGGAAACAACAAAGTGGTTATCCTTGAAACAGATAAACCAGAAGGGATGAATGTTCATCAGAATGCACCTCCGTGGAGTGAGTATGTGCATCTTGCCGTCTTTAGGTTTACATGTCGATTGACAGTCTACTAAGCCAGGTTGGGTAGATTTTCCATTCCCAGCACTGTGGCAGCAGCACCAGAGCAGTGTGAGCTTCTTGTTTGCACAAATTGGGAACAACTGACCTCACCGAATGTTGTACGGTTGATCCTCATTTATTTTTAAAAGTGATCCCCTGACCTGATTTGGGCTTGGTGCGGGTAGACTGGTTTGGCAATGGGGGCACAAAATCCATTGCGCTATCAAAAGTGCTGCAGGCCATATTTAAAGAGATGTAGCCAATTAAAAGTAAGTGGTTATATGTGGGTTCGGAAAATGCCCAGCCTTTCCAAAGGGTCATGATGTGGAGATGCCGGCGTTGGACTGGGGTGGACAAAAATGAGAAGTCGCACAACACCAGGTTATAGTCCAACAGATTTATTTAATTTTACAAGCTTTCGAAGCAGTTCGCTCCTTCGTCAGGTAAGTTAGCAATGAGAGAATCTCCCAGAATTCACAATTTAAACCCAGACAAAATCTATTCACATTATTCCCTACAACAAAGAGCACAGCCAAGACAATGAGATGTGTCCCAGGGGGTCCAACGTGTCAAACCACCTGCTGGCTGCATATCCTGTCAATTTGTGTTCTTGTGTTAGTCTTTTTTAAAAAAAACACCTGGGAAGACCGGCCATGATGTCAAGTCACGTTCTGTATCGTGACATGAACCCGATATCGCGATTGAGGCCATCCTCATGAGTGCGGAACTTGGCTATCAGTTTCTGCTCTATGATTTTGCGCTGTCGTGTATCTCGAAGGCCGCCTTGGAGAACGCTTACCCGCAGATCCGAGGCTGAATGCCCCTGGCTGCTGAAGTGTTCCCCGACTGGGAGGCAACCCTCCTGCCTGGCGATTGTTGCGCGGTGTCCGTTCATACGTTGTCTCAGTGTCTGCATGGTCTCGCCGATGTACCATGCTCTGGAGCATCCTTTACTGCAACGTATCAGGTCGACAACGTTGGCCGAGTCACATGAGTATGTACCGTGTACCTGGTGGGTAGTGTCCTCACGTGTAATGATGGTATCTGTGTCCATGATTTGGCATGTCTTGCAGAGGTTGCCGTGGCAGGGTTGTGTGGTGTCTTGGTTGCTGTTCTCCTGAAAGATGGGTAATCTGCTGCGAACGATGGTACTTTTGAGGTTAGGCGGCTGCTTGAAGGCGAGTAGTGGAGGCGTGGGGATGGCCTTAGCAAGGTGTTCGTCGTCATCGATGACATGTTGAAGGCTGCGAAGAACATGGCGTAGTTTTTCCGCTCCGGGGAAGTACTGGACGACGTAGGGTACTCTGTTGGTTGTGTCCCGTGTTCGTCTTCTGAGGAGGTCTATGCGGTTTTTCGCTGTGGCCCGTCGGAACTGTCGATCGACGAGTCGAGCGTCATATCCCGTTCTTACGAGGGCGTCTTTCAGTGTCCGTAGGTGTCCATCGCGACTTGACATCATGGCCGGTCTTCCCAGGTGTTTTTTTTTAAAAAGACTAACACAAGAACACAAATTGACAGGATATGCAGCCAGCAGGTGGTTTGACACGTTGGACCCCCTGGGACACATCTCATTGTCTTGGCTGTGCTCTTTGTTGTAGGGAATAATGTGAATAGATTTTGTCTGGGTTTAAATTGTGAATTCTGGGAGATTCTCTCATTGCTAACTTACCTGACGAAGGAGCGAACTGCTTCGAAAGCTTGTAAAATTAAATAAATCTGTTGGACTATAACCTGGTGTTGTGCGACTTCTCATTTTTTTCCAACGGGTGTAAGAGGTTTTGAAATAGTTTCCTGCTTTTATAAATGTTTTAAGGGTTCTTAAAATGTTGTCAGTCTTTCTAAAGAAGTGGCTGGCAAAAATCAGTGGATGGGTAAGTAATATAGCAGTTCAGCACTTGAAGCCCCGATTGATGGCTGTCAATCCGGCTGGCTTCCGGGCAGGGATGCTGTTGGAAAAAAAACACGCATGCTGTGGAGTTCAAACTCCACAGCATTCAGGGGACCAGAACTCCTCCTCTCTGCTTGGAAATCCCGCCCCAGTATGATGGGCAGCTTATCATGGTCTCCATTATCTAGTCTCTTTAGAATCCTAAAAACAACAATCATATCACCTTTCAACCTTCTCTTTTCCAGTGAGAACATGCCCCAATTTACATATTCGCTCTTCAAAATTCAAACCCTCTATCTCCTCAATCTTTCTGGTTGCTCTCTTCTGTATCATTTCAGTAGCTACAATCTGCTTTTTCTACTGTGGTGACCAGAACTGTACACAATATTCTTAGTGCGGTCGCACCAACGATTTATAAAGTGGCATGACTACATCACTATTTCGGCTCAATATTGACCTTTCAATGCATCCCAGCATCTGATTTGCTTTACTCACTCCTACCAAGCATTGTTGCAATTGCTTCAATTTATTATCAATCAGGACCCCCAGATCTCTCATTTCCACGCACTTTTTTTTTCATTTTGCATGCACGTTATTTTCTCTCCGTTTAAGCAATAGTCCCTTCCTGGATTTTTTTGTCCCATGTGAATCACTTTGCATTTCTCTACTTTGAATTTCATCACCCATCTGCCCAGTTTACACATAAAATCATTGTACTGTAGGATGCAGTTAGTGAACTTGAGGAGGTAGCACTAGGTTAAACACAGTGTGCAGATGAGGAGGACCAAGAGGTGGTGACAGAAGATGAGCAGGAGCCTGACGGCCATATAGTTGCCATCAGTGACTCCCCCTCCCCGGGGTGGGGCGTGCTTTGGAAATGTAGCAATATTATGACGTTGAGCAGCCACGTCATACTCCTGTTACCATTCAGTGAGAAATGAGCTGATTGATGCATCAATTGCCTGTTTGACGCCCATGTCAGAAGCACATTTGCTGATATTGCAGATGATCTCGCTGCAGAGAAAAGTGAAGGGCATTGGTGGCCTTAATTACTTCCCAGTGGTGCAGGTGCCTCCAGGTGTCTTTGCAGTAGATGGCATAGCACTGCAGCTGGCTCCCTGTTAACCCAGTGATTCTGGCGGCAGTTACCCTCGGTTGTTGACAAGTAGGTGTGCTACATCCTGTAGATATGGTTGGTGACATAATGGTAGGCCTTGGTGCCTGCTGATCTACCAAATATGCTTTCTTTCATTTTGTACCACTTCAACCATATGGGTACGGTAGTATATTGTTTATGTTATTGGACTCGTAATTCAGAGTCCTGTTCTAATAATCCAGATAATGTGAGTTAAAATGTCACTTTGGCAGTTTGAGAATTTGAATTCAGTTTAAAAAATCTGGAAATAAAAAGCTGGTATCTGTAAAAAGTGGCCATGAGGCTGTCAGATTGTCACAAAAACCCAACTGGTTCACTAAAGTCCTGTAGTACCTTTAGCTGGTCTGATTTATATGTAACTCAGTCCCAAAATGTGCTTGACTCTTAACTGCCCTCTGAAGTGGCCCAGCAAGCCACTCAGTTGTATCAAACTGTTATTAGTGGTTCGAGAAGAAGGCCCGCCACCAACTCAAGATAAGTAATAAATGCCACATCCTGAGAATTATTTTTAAAATTTTGGATTTGGGGTGATTTAAAGTTAACTTGATTTGCTGAAGGCCACAGGATGCTGTGGTTTTCCTGTTGCTTCCTGAGCTCCAGTGAAAATTAGTATTTTAGGAGATGCTTTTCTTGTCTTTTTTTTACATTTGTGCTGTTCTGCAGAAGTCTTGTAAATGCTTCAGTTACAGTTGGCTTTCCACTGATTTTTGCAGCCAGTACTTGGCTATTTTTGTTTCTACATAAACATCACCTACATGTTCTGATAATGAAGAAGTACAAACAAAAATCAGAGAAAAAAAAAGTAGAAAAAGGCAAAAAATATCAAAAACCAGCACTAAAAGGCACTGAAAATGTTAAAACTGGAAAAAAAGACAAAATGCGTCTGCATTATTAAGAGCTTCATCGCAAACTGAGCTTCCCTTTACACTCATTCAGAAGGATGAGGAGATTGCACAGTACAAATCTGTCCTAAATGGATGGGAAATCATGCAAACCCATATTTACATTTATTTGTCTGAATTTCAGTATTAAAATGGAGCTATTGCACTTCAGTCTGGCCTAAAAGTTTTACATTCCACACCGGCAGGACAGACACCTGCTTTATGGAAGGTATATCATAAAAGCGCCAGGAGTGTTATCTTTATCTCAAAGATGGGGCTTTGGATCAAAGGCTACTGATGATACGACCTGCAGAGAGCCAAACCAGTAACAAAATCTTGTTTGGATTTGAATTCAGTTTCAGATTATCGCAATTACATTGGAAGTTGAAGCTAAATCTGAACTTCATTAAAGGTTGTCCCTAGGACAAGATTCAGATTTGGACTTGTTCAGCATATGTGATATTTAATTGGACAAAACTTTTTTGAGAATGAAGATTCCAGTCTGATTTTTCTGATGGAGCGGCTAATACTAGAAACAAGATCCTGCTGTTGTTTTAGAGGATGAAAAATAATTCTTGGCTCTGATAAACGAGGGTGTACTAGTTTTGCTTCTTTCTGGGATGTTTTATTCTGATCCAAAAGATTGTATTTCACTTCCTGTTTACTGGTGAAGTATTTTTTTTTGTCTTTCTGTAGAACTCAGTAAATGTGAAGTCATTTATCGCAGAACATGAGGCAGAGGTGTCATCTGCAGTTAATGTGGAAGGAGAGGTATGTCTGTTAAAGTAGCGCAACCTGTGTTGAGAGACATCTATGCATATTATTAGTGCCACAATATGAAGACAGGTTGCCTCTGAAATTCTACAGGGGTTTTTGTTTGCATGTCTTCCTCTTCCAGCCATCCCACCACTCACTTAAAATCAACATTGTCTACTACCATCCAAGCCCCACGCCGACTTTCTCACTGAGATCTCCTCCCTTCTCTCGTTCCTTAACCTCTGCATGGAGCGATTCCTCATATGAATGCACTGGTTAAAGCATTAGAGGAGGTTACAGAGAGAACGGTAGTCATGCAGGTATTTAAACAAAAGGGTGAAATATGAGGAGTTGAGGGACTGAGAGCCAGTGTAGGGTCAATGAGACGAGGGTGATGAGCGAGTGGAATGGTTCAGGATGGGATACGGACAGCAGAATTTTGGATGAGCTGCAATTTATAAAGGGTGGAAGATGGAAGGACGGCCAGGAAAGTATTGGAGTAATTGTTTCTGGAGATGACAAGAATGAGGATTTCAGTGGCATTTTGGCTGACGTAGGGGTGGAGGCAAATTATGTTACAAAGGTGGAAGTAGGCAGTCTTTGTGATGGAGATGATATGGGGTTGGAAACTCAGCTCAGAGTTGAACAGGAACCCAACATTGCCAACAGCCTGGTGTAGCCTGAGTTAGTGGCCAGGAGGGGAATGGAGTCAGTGGCGAGGGTACAGAGTTTGTGCCAGGGGGTCATGGGCAATAGCTTTGGTCTTCCCAAAGTTAACTGGAAGAAATTACAGCTCATATGAGACTGGATGTTGGATAAGTAACCTGATGCCATGGAGGCAGTAAAGGGGTAGAGCTGGGTGTCATCAGCATACAAGTGGATGTCTGAGGATCTTGTTGCCAACGGCCAGCATGCAAATGAGGAAGAGGAGGGTGCCAAGGATCGATCCTTGGAGACTCTGGAGTGAGAACATAAGAACATAAGAAATAGGAGCAGGAGTAGGCCAATTGGCCCCTCGAGCCTGCTCCGCCATTCAATAAGATCATGGCTGATCTGATCCTAACCGCCAATCTACTATCACAGAACCATCTCCTGAACCTAACAGAATTGGACACACGAAATAGGAGCAGGATCAGGCTACACGGCCCCTGGACCCGCTACGCTACCCACAGGGCCATGACCGATCCGAACCTAGACTCATGTCCAAATTCCTGCCCGCTCCCCGTAACCTTTAATTCCCTTTACTTCTAGGAAACTGTCTATTTCTGTTTTAAATTTATGTAATGATGTAGCTTCTACAGCTTTTTGGGGCAGCATATTCCATGGACCTACCACCCTCTGAGTGAAGTAGTTCCTTCTCATCTCCGTTTTGAAAGAGCAGCCCCTTATTCTAAGACTATGCCTTCTAGTTTCACCCATCATCGGGAACATCCTCCCCGCATCCACCCGATCCAACCCCTTCACAATCTTATATGTTTCAATAAGATCGCCTCTCATTCTTCTGAACTCCAATGAGTAGAGTCCCAATCTACCCAACCTCTCCTCATATGTCCATCCCCTCATCCCCGGGATTAACCGAGTGAAACTTTTTTGTACTGACTCGAGAGCAAGTATGTCTTTTCTTAAGTATGGACACCAAAACTGTATGCAGTATTCCAGGTGCGGTCTCACCAATACCTTGTACAACTGAAGCAATACCTCCCTATTTTTATATTCTATCCCCCTAGCAATGAAAGCCAACATTCCATTGGCCTTCTTAATCACTTGCTGCACCTGCATACTAACCTTTTGAGTTTCGTGCACCAGGACCCCCAGATCCCTTTGTACTTCGGTACTTTCCAGTTTCTTGCCATTAAGATAATAACTTGCTCTATTATTTTTCCTGCCAAAGTGCATAACCTCACACTTTCCAGTATTGTATTCCATCTGCCAAATCTCTGCCCACTTACTTAGCCTGTCTATGTCCCCTTGCAGATTTTTTTATGTCCTCCTCACTCACTACTTTCCCTCCCATTTTAGTATCATCTGCAAACAGTGGTGTGGAAGTAGAAAGACAATCCATTGTTAAAAATGCTCTGCTTATAATCGGATATGTAAGAATGAAACCAAGTAAGGGTATTCCTATGGAGCTGGACAATGGAGGAGAGGCATTGGAAGAGGATGGTGTGATTGACCATGTGAAAGGTTGCAGAAAGGTCAAGGAGGATGAGGAGTGATAATGTACCATGGTCACAATCATAGGGCTTGCTATTCGTGACTTTGTTTAGGGCTGTTTTAGTGCAGTGGGAGGGCTGGAAACCTGATTGGAGGGCATTGCTGGAGAGATGGCATGGATCTAGGAGGTGACAGCATCTTCAAGGACCTTGGACAGAAAAGGGAGGTTGGAGATGGGACCATAGTTAGCAAAGATAAAGGGCTGGAAGGTGGGTTTTTGAGAAAGGGGGTGATGATGATAGTTTTGAAATGGAGGGAGCTCATGAGAGGGACTAGTGTGAGGAAACAACAATTTACATTTATATAGTGCCTTTAATGTAGAAAGTATCCCAAGATGCTTCAACTGGTGGAGGTTGGGGGTGGATGGAGCAAAGGTAAATAGCAAAATAAACAGAGTCTGAGCCTTGGAGGGAGAAATTAGAAGAGGTGACCAGAAGCTTGGTTGAATAAATGGGTTTTAAGGGTTTTAAAGGCAGAGAGAAGAAAGTGGAGAGGTGGTGTAGTTTAAAGAGGGAGGTGCACAGAGTAGGGCTGAGGCAACTGAAAGCTCCTCCACCAAATGCGAGGTAAGAGGGAGGGGTGCACAAAAGGCCAGAGTCAGAGGTCCAGTGTAAGGTTGGAGGAGGTTGCAGAGTTGGGGTGGGGTGAGGCTGTGGAAATATTTGAAGATGAGGATATAAATTTAATGCTTTGAATGTTTGGGAGCCAGAGTAGGCAAGTGAGGAGAGGCTGATGGGTGACTGAGACTTAGTGTAGGATAGGATACAGGTGGAGGAGTATTGGACAAGTTGGATGCCTGCAGGGAGGGTAATGGAAAAATCAAATCTAGAGATGACAAAAGCGTGGACAAGGGTTGGAAAGTGCAGGTGCATGTAGATGTTGGATAAGATCAGGATCTATTTGAAGAAGTAGCCATTGCAGGCCTTATGAAAGATGGGCAGCAAAGTAAAAGTGGCCCTGTAACTGGAGAGGACCACACTGGACCAAAATTTTGAATTATTGAAGCAGGCCTCCCCTGAAGTGTCTGTTGAAAATAGATGCTTAGTTGATGGAGTGCCACTCAGGCGTTCGAGATGTATTATGGGGCGACGCTTTAACTTTCATTTTATTTGGGGCTTTAATAAGCCTTGCACACATTTTGTGCACAGGCTCCCAGTGCACTACATGCTGGTCTGGTATACTGTCAAGCAATGGATGCATAGCGTCTGATAATAGGGGAGTCCAAAGCACGACAGAAATCGAGTGTCACAGGGTGCATTATTGATTCCCAAATGTGGCTTATTAATTGTGGGTATCAGATTTGTTTTGATGTTGCTGCTCTTCCTTTCATTCAATAATTCATTTATCTTTAATTGTCAAGAATGAGTTTGCAAACTTTGAAAATCTTTCACTGTTACATTGAACCTTTCAGCAATATGTAGACGCAAGGTCATACATCGTTCTGGAGTTTAGTCTGGCCAAACCTCTGGTGCAGAAGCGACTCCGTGAGGAACTGGTTAAAAGGTACATTTCAGACTGTGAATAGAGAACATTCACAATACTTTCAGATGTGCAAATTATTATCTTCTTGTTGATGATGAACTTCTGATGTATAAAATAATAGTTTTTCTTCATTCCACATTGTTTACATACCGTAGGAATACATCTTAGCTTGATAAGTTCTGGGGGATTACCATCATCCACTGAGCATGCACATAAATATGATGTCATGAAATTGGCGATAAGTGGTATTGCATGTGGTCTCCTACTCCTATATCAGGACATGCACCATTGTACCTGTTTGTTTTTCTCCAACTAAAGATTCTTTCCTGCTCACACCAGACCTTTTGTTTGGGGCAAAGTCTCCAGCCTCTCTACAGGAGTAGGTTATGTTAGTCTTACGTAGGTTATTAAACAGTTTGTTAATTGATTTGGTGTCTGGTCTTTTTATGTTTTTTCCTAGCTTTCATCGGGGACTAAGATGTTGGTAAAGGTTGGTACTGGACACTGAGCCACCAGAAAATGTCCACAATAGTTATCATATTCAGGACAAGCATCCAAAAAAAAATCTGTGCTTTTTAGGTCATATGGTAAGGCCAGTAACCTCTATAGGTGGCCATGTAGACAGCAAATAAAACAGGAAAATGCAAACCAGGGAGTAAATACAAATTGGAATTTTACAGTCTACACTGAGTAGGCCCCAGATTGGGTGTCATACAGTATGCCCTTTGACACTGACCCATGCCGTTAGTTGTCTACATCAGAATAAACTAAGTGCCTCCATCATTGGGTTCGCATGCCTGTACTGACATCTGCTCAAGACTTTAAAAGCTGCACAAAATGCAGCAGTAAAGTAATGATGGCTGATACCAACAATGATTGTATAAGATAGATAACTTACCAGATTTCTTCAGGATCATAAAATACAACCATAAGGAACAGTTACAGCATAATTCTGCATTATTCTAATAGAAAAGCATATTTAGCCCAAGAAATCCAAGCACTTTCAATTGGCTATTACTGAATACACATTGTCCCGTAATTGGTGTTGAAAATACATTGGCACCACATGGTGCTGAGGACTTGCCAACTGCAGTTGACAATGCGTACTCACCATTTTACAGCTCTCTGTAAGGATACTTCTTTGGCACTTTGAAGAATACCAACTTTGAGCAGAAAATGATGGGCACTGAACAGAAAATGAAGGAATTTAGGTGGGCTTGGAGGCATGGGTGAAGAGGGAAAATTTAACTATGCTTTTTTAGGCAGCGGGAAAGGTAACAAGACAAAATGGTTTTGGAAAAGAATTCTGAGGCAGGAGTATAATGTCTGAATGATCAGCCTCCCATGATGCAGCAGGAGGAGTCTGGAGCAAGCAGCAATCTGGTCGTAGGGCTGGAGAATATTTCCCAGATAGAGTGGAGCAGGACCATGGAGGGATCTGAATGGCACAGGTGAGGTGTGTGCAGGTTTTGTGCAGAAGAGGACTTCAGCCAGAAGGATTCTGGATTAGCTGAAGTTTGTGAAAAGTAGAGGTTAGGAGGCTAGCAAGGAGAGTATTTGAGAAATTGATCCTCAGGGTGATATAGGCATGGATGAAGGGTTCAGTAGTGGTGAGAGTGAATATAGGAGCATCAGCACACAATGCTCTGGCGTTGGACCAGATGCAGATTTGAAAGCATTTAACAGAATGCCAAGGTTGCGCACCACTTATAGGGCAGCTACAGTGGTTGATGGACTCGGAGCAGGAATATTGGAGGTGCTAGCTAGAACCAAACAAGATCGCTTCAATCTTGTCATTGGTAGACATAACTTTTGCATTCTGCCTCAATTTGTTGTGACCAGAAGCAAAAATGAAAAACAAAGTACTTAAGTATCATCGCCAATTTCCACTTATCCTCTACTAGCTCACTATCCTCTCCTCTCAGGGGACCCACTTCAAATTTAATAATTCTCTTTTTACTGATATATACAGAAAGACGCTGTTCAATTCCTGGTCTCTTCTGAGTTAGCTGATCTAAGGGGTGCCAGCAGGTGCAGTACAATTGGGTTCAGTGTCCTTGGGCTACAGAGGGGAAAGTCAGTAAGGGTTCCCAGTTCTGATCGCTATTCAATGACACCTGCTGGAAGTGTGCATTTGTGGACATTGGGTGAAGACAGGATCGGGCTTTCCTGTGACACCTTCTACTGTTGTGAATAGCCTGCCAATCATTTTGTCAGCTCACACAGGAAGAATAGCCACTACGGCAAGGTACTAGTAGGCACCTGGTGCCCATGGAACTATACAACAGCAGAAGTCAACACTAATTAGGAAAGGATGGAAGAAAAGTGGCAAAAAAGTGAATAGCTGTTTGGGTTTAGTGGCACAGCTCAAATACAATGTTAACTTTTCTTTAGTGCATTTTGTATAAGTCCTTCATTAATTATTTGTCTCTCTCACACAGGATTGCAGAGATAATTCCTCCTCGGCCTCTATTCCCTCGTAGAACAAGTGGAGCAGATAAGGTTTGTGGAGGAACTGGAAAGGGATGGCTCTAAGAAGTAATGTAACTTTTATCAGATGATCAGTACAATATAGCTGTATATATGTTTTAATTCATAGCATACTGGATTTATTACCCACCCCAGTATGATGTCTCTTCATTTGTCTCCCTAAGCAATAAGCATGTGTACGGGTTAATACAACAAATGAGTGACTTGCTCCCAGGTCTTTGCCGATCTTGCCTCGGGACAACATTCCAAAAATACTGTTGCTCAGATTTTTCCAACCTCTTACATACCCACACTGCTGTAGTTCAGGACACCTGTTCAGTGTTCCATCCTGGTGTGCCTGCAATAATACTGTTATTAAAGGGAAAGCAGTTAGTGATATTGACCAATCCACATGGTCTTTTTATATAAGCAGCTTCATTCTTCACACACTATTCCTGGCAGTAAACTCCAGTATTTTAGCTTTTAAAATGTTTCAGCAAGTGCTTGAATTTTTTTCTTCTCTTTTGGGAATAGGGTGTGTTCTCGTACTAATTTTTCACTCACTAAGAAAACTGTAACTTGAAATTTAACCAAAGGAAATTAATCCTGAAAAAGAATTTTTAAAAAATAGTTAATATGGAGTTAAGCAGTTGGGTAGGTCACAGGGAGGGTAATTGTGACTTTGGGCAATAGTGTAAAACAGCTGATATCAGATCAGGCTCCCACATAACGGGCGGCTGATCCAAGATCGCCTGTTTTAAACTATCGACCGAAGTCAAAATTACCCCAGACGACCAGGTGCAACAATAAGGTAATGAAAGACTGAAGATGAATTGGACATATACTTGAAGAGGTCTAATTTGCAGGGTTATGGGGAAAAAGCTGGCTGTGGGACTAGATTGGACAGCCCTTTCAAAGAACTGGCACAGGCACAATGGGTCGAATGGCCTCCTTCTGTGCTGTAAGATTCTGTGAATCATTCCCTATGATTGCTTTTCTCATGCCCCCTACCAAGGATTGCAGAGCAAATGTGAAACCTTTTTAGAAATTATTTTTCGAAATTATAACAGGGAAACCCATTTGACACCAAGTAGGTCCAGATGATCAGTCTGAAGGAGGCCCTTATGTTCTTCGAGACATGGCATTCTATTGAGAGGGTATTGGGGTAACTTTATTCCAATAAATGTTCATTACATGGATGATTTCTGTATGTCACAGGCTGTTGCAGACTACCACAATCAGATAATCAGTGTGGCTAGAGTCATCATGGATGAATATCAGGAAATGTTTGGACGGCAACTAGTCGAAGGCAAACTCTCACAAGAACACCAGGATCAGGAGGAGCGCAAACATAAACTTATATTTGAGCTGAACAGCTCAGGAAAATATTTTGCCTTCAAGGAACAGCTTAAGGTAAAACCTGATTGTGTATCTAGCTTTTAGTACTAGAATGTGGCATTGCTGAAAATTGAGTTTTGTCAGCTATATTTAGGATATACTGGCGTGCGCTCCTTGCGCAAGCAGCGCAAGGTGCGCACGTCAACCCAAGCACCCCACCCACCCGCCCCTTCAACCACCGTCTGCCCCCCCTGTGACAGAGACTGTAGGTCCCGCATTGGACTCATCAGTCACCTGAGAACTAATTTTTAATGTGGAAGCAAGTCATCCTAGGTTCCGAGGGACTGCCTAAGATACTGCATTCATCCATTATGTATATTAATGGTAGGAATGCATCATCCAATGGATTTCCCACGCTTAATGCCTTAGAAGGACTGTTTGTCAAGAATACTGGTGCGTTCCTGGAGTCGAGCATTGCTAAGGCAACAGATGGGGGTTTAAAAATTGAAGCGCTGCCTTGCCCAGTGCAATCAACCACAGACTGATCAATTGTACTAAGCAAGGCAACAGGTTAAAAAAAAAATTTTCTTCAGCCACAGCCTCTGGCCATGTTATGCCTTAATAGATGCCGCAGCCATTTAGCTTTTCTCACCTGAGCCGAACGGCCCAGTGGTGGTGCAAATACTTCCCAGAGCCCACCAACAACATGTAAATTAGCTTAACACCTGAAGATCAATCAGAGTCAGTGCCCACTGGATCAGAAAATCTCTGGAGACCCACCAACATTCGAGCATTTTGTTCATGCCATATGTGAAGATAGTTGTGTACACAGTCGCACTCTGAATGTGTAGAGGATTAAATTGAGCTGTAAGCTGAGTTATTTAACATGAAACATTATAACATTTCTCCATTTTAGCACAACTGATTATTCAAATTCCTCAGGACATCCCAAAGCGCTTTACAGCCAATGAATTACTTTTTGAAGTGTAATCACTGTTCTAATGTAGGAAATGCAGCAGCCAATTTGGGCACAGCATGGTCCCACATTAATGAATAGAAAGCAGTTTATAAATACAAGGATTGTACACAATTCACAAGGACAAAGCAGCTCGCTTGATTGGCACCCCATCCACCACCTTAAACATTCACTCCCTCCATCACCGGCGTAGTGTGGCTGCAGTGTGTACCATCTACAAGATGCACTGCAGCAACTCGCCAAGGCTTCTTTGGCAGCACCTCCCAAACCCGCGACCTCTTCCACCTAGAAGGACAAGGGCAGCAGGCGCATGGGAACACCACCACCTCCAAGTTGCCCTCATAGTCACATACCATCCTACTTCGAAGTATATCGCAGATCCTTCATCGTCGCTGGGTCAAAATCCTGGAACTCCCTCCCTAACAGCACTGTGGGAGTATCTTCACCACACGGACTGCAGCGGTTCAAGAAGGCAGCTCACCACCACCTTCTCAAGGGTAATTCAGGATGGGCAATAAATGCTGGCCTTGCCAGCGACGCCCACATCCCATAAACGAATAAAAGAAAAGCATCTTTGGTGCCTACACAATATTGCTGCATGGTTTGAAGGGTTATCTGTGAAACTAGTCTAATAAAACTGAAATTACAAAATGCACTTTGGCACCATTCTACAACTGGATTTTTATTATTATTAAATCCGTGTGATTTTTAGGCTTCTGGTTAGCATTACAGTTAGCATTCAATTATTGCGCTGACAATATTTTGGAGTTTTAAGCCTTTTTTTTTCTTAGCAGAATATATTTCAAATGTGGAAAAAAATCATTTGAATACTAGTTGGGGCTTGGTGATGTTGTTAAGTCTGAAATTTGGGTCAAATTGTAAGTGATCCCAGTTCTCCAGTCACCACCTCTGCCTTCTCTGATGGCCTTGCCTGGCCAAGGTTAGGATAATGTAGGTCATAATTTTCTGGCGCTCCAGGCACATCTCCTAATCCATAGATGAATGCCAGGACCATATTGTCAGGTGCGAGCAGCCAGTGAATGCTGGCTGACAATTGTGCACTAGGCACTTGCCTGGCATGAAGAGAGGGGCAAGTGGCATTGGGCAGAGGGGCAACAGGCAAAGGGGGCATTGGTGCTAGAGAAGCTTTGGGCAGTGGTGGGTGGCAATTTGTAAGACGGTGTGACCTCACTCATTGCTGCTCAGGCGCATAATGCACATTATGAGGTGGCCGCCTCATTTACATTAAAGTCAAGGACCTAAAGAATCCAGCTCACAGCTTCCAGCCCCATTTGCACTCAAATCCCACATTGGGCTGCCTTGGGTATGTTGTAGGGTTCAGCCCTTTGCACCTGATTTTATGAAGAGCGTACCATCTTATTCTCAGTTCCATTAGGTTGGGATTAGTGTGTACAAAACCTGGGCCGAAGTGGAACCTCAGTATTGGCGTGACTGTGATTGGATGCTTGTAAAGAATCTCTAAGGTGATCATACATTTTACAATATTGGAGCACCGATGCACTTCACAAATACACTGTTCCATGACCAATCAGTCTTTCATGAAAGATTGCACACAGATGGCAGCAGGATAATAGCTAGAGTGCAAGAGTGGTGTATTTTTTGTTAGGACCTAAATTTGAATCCCAGACCTGACTGAGAATGGGATTTGGCTGACAACAGGAAGTTGATTTTTGCAAGTCTCAACCAGGTCGCTTTTATAAGACAGTGGAATCTGGTCAGTGAGCGGACCCATCTCACGCCATTCAAAGGTGCCTCTTGAACGCATATCAAAGAGCAACACTGATAATGTTAATGAAATGGAACATCCCATCTTCTAGCAAATAAGAATATTAGTGGAAAATAACTTGAATGGGGACATTTTCCCAAATCTTTTGAAGTCTGACAGTTGAAAAGTTAGAATTATTCTATGTATTAATGAAAAATTTTCTGGAGATGATGTCATGTAAAATTTCTAACTTCTAATTTCCATCTCCAGCACGCGGTTGTCAAAATTGTGCGGGAAAAGTACTTGCAGACAGTGGCCTTTGAAGATAGAGAACAGCTTCAGACATTCCTTAATGAGTTGTATATTTACTTGGTGGATCAGATGCACTGTTGCCTGCACAAGGTAAGGAATAGCTGGAGCGGCAAAGCCCTGTACTTTTTCATGCATGATGAAAAAATGTTAAGTTCTTACCTTGCAAAGAATTATTGGGGGAAAAATTCAGTATCGCCCCGTTTGGGGCGCAATTATCGGCCGGGCGCAAAGATTAGTGCCTGGCGCTAATTATCGCCTCCGACTGCAAACTTGACTTTTATCACCCCTGGAGGTGATTGGAGCGCTAAACAAGCGCTACACATCTGTCTTAAGGCGCAAAGGCCGAGGAGCGAGGCGCTAACTCAGAGCGCTGGCGAAGCTCATGTGATGTCAGTCAGCAATGGAACACAGACACACTGGCCCCGGCCAGTTCTTAAAGGGGAGGGTTGATCTTGCTTTCCATCCACATCCTGCTCATTGCAGCCTTGAATCTCGGCCTGGAGAGACCTGTACATCAAATCTGCTGGAAAGAACAATGGAGAGACCCAGGGAAAGAGCTCAGAGTGCAGCCCCCACAGTCTCTTCTAAATCGATACAAGGAAGGGCAAATCAAAATGAACCTGCAAAGTGCTGCTCAGTACCCAAAACTCCTTCACACAGCGTTGTATCTCTCCAGAAGTCTCTCACTCTCTCTCTCTCTCTCTCTCTCTCTCTCAGAATGCGTGGTTCAAAATTGTCGGCAACAAAAAAAGGCAGGAAGCGGTCGCCTTTAAATAGCGCTCCCCCAGTCTCTCCCTGACTGCAAAACGCTCCCCTCAACCTGTCGTTGCTAGCAGCAGGCGGTAAGGCAGGGGGCGCCACTCAATATCCGCTCCAGGGCGCTACCGGGGCGTTGCACACTCGAATGACGTCACGATCTGCCGGCGCAGGAGATCGTGGCGGTACTGTTTAGCGCCACCGCAAAATGTCTAGTTAATTTCGCGAGCGGCGCAAACATCGCCGTGCCCGGGCGCTAGTTGCTTTGCGCCCCATTAGTGCCCTCTTAAGGCGCTAACGGGAGGCGCAACCAATGGAATTTTTCCCCCATTAAGTTTATTGAGCTCATCAAATATGTCGGCCAAATAGCCCAGTAAAACCTGGAAATAATGGTGAAGTGGTGATTCAGAGTCAATCAAAAACCTGAGGTACTCCACTCTGAGTTTGCAGATTCTTGTCAAAACTTTACCATGAGACAGCCATCAAACTTCTGTATGAAACAGAAATTGCCGGTGCAACGATCCCATCTCTTCACACAGCACTGAGAAGACATGTGAGTTGAGTGGTCGAACTTTTATGTGGTGGTTCTTCTTCTTCTTCTTAGGCAGTCCCTCGGAACCGAGGATGACTTGCTTCCACACTAAAAATGAGTTCTCAGGTGACTGATGAGTCCAATGCGGGACCTACAGTCTCTGTCACAGGTGGGGCAGACGGTGGTTGAAGGGGCGGGTGGGTGGGGTGCTTGGGTTGACGTGCGCTCCTTCCGCTGTTTGCGCTTGGCTTCCGCTTGCTCCTGGCGAAGAGACTCGAGGTGTTCGGCGCCTTCCCGGATGCTTCTCCTCCACTTTGTGCGGTCTTGGGCCAGGGATTCCCAGGTGTCAGTGGGGATGTTGTACTTTTTCAAGGAGGCTTTGAGGGTGTCCTTGAAGCGTTTCCTCTGCCCACCGGGGGCTCTCTTGTGTCGGAGCTCCGAGTAGAGCGCTTGTTTTGGGAGTCCCGTATCGGGCATGCGGACGATGTGGCCCGTCCATCGGAGCTGATCGAGCGTGGTCAAAGCTTCGATGCTGGGGATGTTGGCCTGAGCGCGAACACTGACGTTGGTGCACCTATCCTGCCAATGGATTTGCAACCTTGATAGCAACAGTCAGTACATCTGACAACTCTTTTGGCATCACTTTTGCGACGAGTGCCTTGCTTTACTTTGGGAGATTGGCAACCAAAAATCTGAAAATGGAAGTTGGACCAATGAGAACTGCTTCTGGTACACAGTAACAAATTACCATGCACCAGAAGCAGCTCTGATTGGCCCAACCTCCGCTTCTAGAAATCAGCAGGAATTCAAGTATTGCACGCTGTGCTGAGATCACCCTATACAAGGGCAAAATACTGCGGATGCTGGAAATCTGAAATAAAAACAGAAAATGCTGGAAATACTCAGCAGGTCAGGCAGCATGTGTGGAGAGAGAACAGAGTTAACATTTCAGGTCGATGACCCTATGTCAGAACTCCGTTTTAAGCCCTTTCAGCTTAAGTCTAGGACTTCTATCTCATTTATATCAGAAGTACTAAATTTTGCCTTTTTTGGCAAAGACATATTGTTCATGTCTTTCCTTGTGAACACTTGGAAGAAATAATTGGTCAGAGAATATTTACTACCTTGTGCTCATCCTCAATTTCAAGCCCATGTGCATATTTTAATGGCAGCAACTAATGCCAACGAAGTTGAAGTAGTTGCGCATGCGCAGTTTGAAATTGGCGGTGGATTTTACCGAAAAGACTCTGCGCAATAGAATAGGCCATAGGCCCTAGAAATACTGAAGGGGCTTGGGCTTGGTGCTCATGCTAAGCGTGGTCCATTTCTCTTCTACTGAAGTGTCATTAAACATCCTCCTCTCACACATTTGTTTTAAATCTTCCATTGTCTCTGAATTTAGCCCTTTTAAAGTTATAAAACTTGCTCATGGTCATAGGTTCAACTGGGTCCTAGTTCATGTTAAACTTGGTCATTCTGTAGTCACTATCCACCACAGGTACGATGACTTCTATTTCCTGTACGTTGTCTGGATCAGTTATGAACACCAAGTATAGAAGAGCACTGACTCTTGTGGCTTCCCTTGTGCATTTGCATTTCCCAATTTTGACTTTATATCACTTGGGTTTTACCAATTTGTATGAAATCACTCATTAAAATAACTTTCCTGCTCTCACATACTCCTTATCTCTTTGTAGAGCAAACTTTCCTCCTTTTTGTGCTGATTTGGTGGTCTGCAGCAATTTCATAATGTTGGCTGGTATTTTTTCACCCCAAAAAAAATTCTTCCCAAAATAATTATTTCGCTAGCTTACTTGCTCCCTCAGGATCAAGTTTATTTACCACCCATATATGGCTATATCAACTTTTATTCTGTCTTTTCTGGCGTTTCTGAACACGCTACTCCACTGAATATTAAATTATTTTCCATCCTCTGGTTTATGCGTTTGGCATAATGTCTCAAGTTGGTGCAAACTATACTGCGGGACTGGATGACTGCAAAAGATTCAGCTGTGGAATGAGTGGTGGTTGGTTATAAGGGAATGCTTATGATGGGCAGTGGGGGAAGTGAACTAAAACCTGCTGATGAAACCTGTGAATGGCGAGCATGGCACTTAAAAAAATTAAGTCTGAGAGAAGAAGACTGCGAAGAAGGGTACAAATATTGCTCTTCTAGGTGAAGGTGAAGTGGAAAAGATTTCTGGTGAGTTGACAACAGCTTCAAGGGTGAGAAGAGGCTGGTTCCAAAGTAAGCACAGTGGGGCTGTCACATTACATTAGTTGGGCCCACAGTACTTAATGGGTTACATAACATAACCTTCACATCGTTGCCTACTGGTGCAATACCGACGGAATGTTGCAGCCACTCACCATTTTTATTGTAAATATGCATGTTAAGTTCTGATTCGAATTGGATGTCAGTTCAACATATTACTTTATTCGTCAAAAGTCCCTGCGAACTTAATTAGACACTCCATTAATAGACAGTTAACAAGAGTCTATCAGACCTATTCTAATACAAGCCGTAATTAAGCAGTTGGCTGCATACTCACGCTTGGGACACTTGGCTGGGTTTGGATGCTGTCTCCTGTTCTACTGAAGTGACAGACAACAAGAGCTTTTCCCCCTCTTTATAGTCATTTTATTGCCCTATTATGGTCACAATTGTGACTTTTACAATTTAATTAAGTCATCAAGTTTTAGCTTGTGACTCTTCGGTCACTGAGTTTAACTTTGTTGGTCATCTTATGACCCTTAGGTCATCGAACAGATTGCTGAACACACACACAACCATAGGGGCTTCATCTTTATCAGAACCTGTTCCATTGTCTAAAATTAACATTTGCTTTCAGACAGTGGACAACTATCTTTCATTACACATGTTTCTGCTGAAATACCTTCCTGAGCAGTTGGTAAAGTAAGCTATTTTAAATGTTGAACTTCTGCTTCCTGTATGGTTTGCTCTAGATTTTTTATCCTGAATTTAGGGGCTTCAGAAAGGCTACGTGCCGAAGCGCACACTTCTTTCTTAGGCTAACTATCTTTTACCCATATTGCTACACTTTATCCGACCCATAATTCTTGCATTAGTTGTTCTGCCTTAGTTTCAGTAAAAAGCTGCAAAAGCAAATATATATTCTCCAACAGTGCATGTACAGTTCAGAAACCAGACGGTTGTTTAACTCTTGACAATTGTGAGATTGTCAGAAGCTGTGATCTTTAAATTCTCCATTTTACCTACATGGTCAGCAGAGCTTTGAATATTTTCTGATTCAGGTCTAACTCATTGTCCTTTTCTCCTAGCTGTTTCACGTGGATCCTCCAAATCCTATTCCAGAATCATTTCTTAGTTCGGCACAGTTAAAACACTTCGCTAAAGAAGCTGAAATGAACGAGAACTTTGAACTAGCCAATAAATACCATCAAGAGGTAAGAGTTTGTCCAGAGATTCCATAGGGGCAGTATTCCTTTCTCAGTGTTGTTTGAGAACAATTTTGCCATGGCCACATCCTCCGCGGCCAATTGTCCTGTTGAACCTAATTTGCATTCCGCAGACACGCACTAGAATCATAGAATGGTTACAGCACTGTAGGAGGCCATTCGGCCCATCGAGCACATGCCGTCTCTCTGCAAGAGCACTTCAGCTAGTCTCACTCCCCCGCCCTTTCCCTGTAGCCCTGCAATTTTTTTTCCTTCAGGTACTTATCCAATTCCCTTTTGAAAGCCACGATTGAGTCTGCCTCCACCACCCTTTCAGGCAGTGCATTCCCGATCCTAACCACACGCTGCGTAAAACAAGTTTTTCCTCATGTTGCCTTTGGTTCTTTTGCCAATCACCTTAAATCTGTGTCCTCTGGTTCTCGACCCTTCCACCAATGGGAACAGTTTCTCTCTATCTACTCTGTCTAGACCCCTCATGATTTTGAACACCTCTATCAAATCTCCTCTCAACCTTCGCTGCTCTAAAGAGAACAACCCCAGCTTCTCCAGTCTATCCACGTAGCTGAAGTCCCTCATCCCTGGAATCATTCTCGTAAACCTTGTTTGCACCCTCTCTAAGGCCTACACATCCTTCCTAAAGTGCGGTGCCCAGAATTGGACACAATACTCCAGTTGAGGCCTAACCAGTGTTTTATAAAGGTTCATCGTAACTTCTTTGCTTTTGTACTCTATGGGCTCGATTTTGCCAAGCACGAGGAGGCGTGTGAGGTGGTAAAATTGCAAAAGATGGCGGGTGGGCCTGATCTCGCCTCCGAGCAATTTTCCCACATGCGTGTTTTCTGACTCCCGTTTCCATCCCGCCTCCAAGAGGTGGGATAGGCCCTTAAGGCCCTTAACAACCAATTAATTGTCTCTATTATCCCATTTTGAGAGGCCTTTCGCGATTTTTAGACATTTCCCCCATCCGACACGCCTCCTCTGGAACACGCCAGGTAATCCTGGCAGCCTCACAATTGGATTGCTTACTAACAGCTGCAGCTCCACCATTACAAAGGAGTTTTCACCGATGATCATTTGCAGGTGGTAGAACTTTGTTGTCTCAGGTCTGGGCGAACTTTTAGCAGGCCTACTCATTGTTGTGGAAGTTTGGAGCCTGACGCCCATCTCCAGTGTGACCTCCTGGGAAACCCCTCTCTCCACCTTGACTGAGCGCTTCCTCAACTGAGGCATATACCAGAAGCATGGCGACCATTTAATTCCTTTCCTCCTGGACATCAGATTCGGATGAAGACCAGCCGTGGCAGCAGCAGAACCATGAACAACAGCAGCACCCAACAGCAGGAGCGCCAAGCTGCTAGTCACCCACCTGAAGCTGCACAGGCCAGAAGGCGCCAGCGCGCGACAGCATTGCTGCCCAGGATGCAAGGGACGCACTCATCTTGGCCAGATTTGGTTAACCTGCACAATCAAACACTTTTGTCTCGCACCTTCTTACCAGAGCATTGACAATGGACAAGAACCTGCGGATTCCTATCACTCTGACCACCATACTGACAATTACAAGGCGCCCTAAGCCCTCAATGTGAAAGTCACATTTGCGAAATGACACAGGCCACAACTTCAAAAGTTTGCCATCAAATCTGTTTATAATACAATGACAACGAAGGCTGGTCCAAATACAAAACATCACAGCACCCAAGTGACTACCCTTGTGACTGACTGTGCTTTATCTTCTTCTTACGCGTGCTCCTACGTGGTGCTTCCCCTGTGGCTTCAGCAGATGTGGAGGCCCCTTGCTCACTTTCTTGCTGCTCCTGTCTCGATGCCATTGGCGGTTGTCCTCTGGGGTGGTGAACCTGTGTGGGCTCACCAACCGTCTGCTGCTCCTGCGGCTGTGCAGGGGCTGAGACGCCCATCTCAGTTGGGTGAGGACTCTGATGGGGCTCTGACCGAGGGCTCTGCAGTGGCATGGTCATGTGAGCGCTTGGAGAGGAGCTCCCACTTCCTTGTTGTCTGCCACCAACATCCCTCTCATGGTTCAGCCCCACTTCAGAGCTAGCAAGTGGCTTGACAGCACCTTGCTGCACTTCAGGGGGACATGAGGACCCGTTTCTGAACTTTTAGTCCTACTCCAGAGGACTTCCATGAAGGTCTGGTTTGTATGCTCAATAGCTGACCATCGCTCCTCAAGAGATGTCATTCTATTCTGAACAATTACCATGTTTTCCATACCCTGGCGACTAAGCTCCTCCATGGTCGTCGCCATCCTCTCCTCTACCATAGCCATCCTCTCCTCTACGGTAGCCAGCCTTACCACGGAGTTAACCATCCTTTCCACGGAGGTTGCCATTCTTTCTGCGGAGATGCGTTCATGCGCCAATGTCTCCACAAAGGCTCTGCTGATGTTCGCAATAGACTCCTCCATTCGCTCCACACTCGCAGCGACCCTGGAGACAAAACCTGCCAGAGACTCCTGCACCTGTTCCTGGAGTTCCAGCACTGCTCTCCTTCTGGATGGACCTGGAGGCACAGGGTCGACATGCAGCTGAGCCGAGCTGGCAGAGTCTTGCGCCCTCCAACGAGGACTCTCCACTGCTGTCCCTGTCTCCACCATCTGCTGATGCTCACTTGTGAGGTGTGATACACCAGGTGCCAACACTACTCTATCTCGCGAAGGTCCCAACGAGGTGTGAGTGTCTGCGCTGGTGCTGGGTGTGCTGAATTCTCCTGATGCTGCGCCCTCAGAGGTTGCAGCTTCCTCTGAGGAGTCTGGAAGCTCCGGCTCTTCCTCCTGGACAGTGGGGACGGGGGCTTTCAATGGTCCTGTGGGGGAGTAAAGGAAAGAGTTAGAGATGTGAGGTCAAGGTTACATGCACATTGAATAATGCAGATGATCATAAGTCAATCTGTTAGAGCATCAGAATCATTATCAGTGACTCATGCAATGTCAATGAGAGAGATGCCAAACTATTCTGTCACCAGCTTGCTGTGATGCGCCCGTCTGGCCGTCCCCCACTTGGGAATCCTTCTCGATCCCGGCGATTTCCAGGGCCGCCGCCTCCCAGGCGGTGAGCTGGGCTACTGAGGGTGGCCCTCCTCCTGTCATGGCTCTTTCCCTCTTATTGTGGGCTCACTTTTCCTGCAATGAGGGACACAAGTTCACCGAGGAGAGGGGCCATGTTCTTGAGGATGAGAGTGTGATAAAGGTGGATAGGCTGGAGGTGGTAGATGTTCTGAGGGAAGATGTTTTAGCAATTTTGAAGAACCTGAGGGTCGATAAGTCCCCTGGGCCAGATGGGATATATCCTAGGATTCTTTGGGAGGCAAGGGAGGAGATTGCAGAGCCTCTGGCTTTGATCTTTGGGTCCTCACTGTCCACGGGGATGGTGCCAGAGGACTGGAGAGTGGCGAATGTTGTTCCTCTCTTCAAGAAAGGAAATAGGAATGACCCTGGTAATTATAGGCCGGTTAGTCTTACTTCGGTGGTTGGTAAGATAATGGAAAAGGTCCTGAGGGATAGGATTTATGACCATTTGGAAAGGGGCAACTTAATCAGGGATAGTCAACACGGATTCGTGAAGGGTAAGTCTTGCCTAACAAATTTGATTGAATTCTTTGAGGAGGTAACTAAGTGTGTAGATGAAGGTAGAGCAGTTGATGTCGTATACATGGATTTTAGTAAGGCGTTTGATAAGGTTCCCCATGGTCGTCTCATGAAGAAAGTAAGAAGTTGTGGGATAGAGGGAAATTTGGCCGATTGGATAAGTAACTGGCTATCTCATAGAAGGCAGAGGGTGGTGGTGGATGGAACATTTTCGGACTGGAGACCAGTTACCAGCGGTGTGCCACAGGGGTCGGTGCTGGGTCCTCTGCTGTTTGTGATTTTTATCAATGACTTGGAGGAGGGGACTGAAGGGTGGATCAGTAAATTTGCTGATGACGCCAAGATTGGTGGAGTAGTGGATGAGGTGGAGGGCAGTTGTAGGCTGCAAAGAGACATTGATAGGATGCAGAGCTGGGCCGAAAAATGGCAGATGGAATTTAACCCTGATAAGTGCGAGGTGATTCATTTTGGTAGGGCAAATGTGAATAAGGATTACAGGGTCAACGGCAGGGTTCTGAGGAACGTGGAGGAGCAGAGGGATCTGGGGGTTCATATCCACAGATCTCTGAAGGTTGCCACTCAAGTGGATAGAGCAGTAAAGAAGGCCTATGGTGTGTTGGCGTTTATTAACAGAGGGTTTGAGTTTAAGAACCGTGAGGTTATGCTGCAACTGTACAGGACCTTGGTGAGACCACATTTGGAATATTGTGTGCAGTTCTGGTCACCTCACTATAGGAAGGACGTGGAAGCATTGGAAAGAGTGCAAAGGAGATTTACCAGGATGCTGCCTGGTTTGGGGGGGAGGTCTTATGAGGAAAGATTGAGGGAGTTGGGGCTTTTCTCTTTAGAGCGGAGGAGGATGAGAGGCGACTTAATAGAGGTTTATAAGATGATGAGGGGGATAGATAGAGTGGATGTTCAGAGACTATTTCCTCGGGTAGAGGCAGCTGTTACAAGGGGGCATAACTATAAGGTGCATGGGGGGAGATATAGAAGGGATGTCCGAGGTAGATTCTTTACTCAGAGAGTGGTTGGGGTGTGGAATGGACTGCCTGCTGTGATAGTGGAGTCGGACACTTTAGGAACTTTCAAGCGGTTATTGGATAAGCACATGGAGCACACCAGAGTGATAGGGAGTGTGATAGCTTGATCTTGGTCTCGGACAATGCTCGGCACAACATCGAGGGCCGAAGGGCTTGTACTGTGCTGTACTGTTCTATGTATGTTCTAAGTGGAGTTTGAGTGAGAATGAAGGAGTGAGCGTAGAGAATCCATAGCATAGATGCTTAGAAGGAGACAAAGGACCCTCCCTGTGTGTTGTAAGTTGTTGTCATTGCATCGCAGTGATAGAGAGTGTGAGGGCTGCATGGTAGAATAGTTAAGTGAATGTGACCATGGAGAGAGAGGGAATGGGTAAGGGTGCAGGGATGTAAGTGTCAAGTGGGATGTGGAGGAAGAGGTTGGCAAAGCAGAGTGCTGGTGAGGAGAGGCGATGGGGATCAGATTGAGGGTGATGGGAAAGTCATACTCACCTTTCCTGTGAGGAGAGGGTCATGAAACCTCTTCCTGCACTGCAGCCAGGTTCTGCGGCTCATTGATATGGAGTTGACCTCCTCGGCCACTTGCAGCCACACAGCTTTTGTCTGCTGGGGTGGCTTTTTTCTCCCTGAGGAAGGGAAGAGCATCTCCTTATTAGATCTTGCTCCCTGAACCAGAGCTTGGAGGGAGGGCTCATCAAAGCAAGGTGCATACTTTTGCTTGCCGGTGGACATGGTCGGTAAATGAAGTCCTTCATACAATTTCCAAAGCGTTTCCAGTCTCCAGAAGAAGCAAGGCTGCTTGCAGGCCTTAAATCCAGCAGCATTGATGACGTCATCGGAGGCGACTTTCTGTATGAAAAGACTCATTGGGCCAGGGGTTCCCACACGCTGGAAATCAATTGCTAATTAGGGGAAAATCGTAATTTTTCAACACGTCACTTCGGAGTCAGGGTCCTGACACGAATCCCACCTGACACGCCTCAGCCTGCCCACACTGGCAAAATCGAGCCCTATGCCTCTATTTATGAAGCCCAGGATCCTGTATGCTTTTTTAATCACTTTCTCAACCTGCCCTGCCACCTTTAACGATTTGTGCACATATACCCCCAGGTCTCTCTGTTCATGCACCCCCTTTAGAATTGTACCCTTTAGTTTATATTGCCTCTCCTCATTCTTCCTACCAAAATGTATCACTTCGCGCTTTTCTGCGTTAAATTTCGTCTGCCACGTGTCCGCACATTTCACCAGTCTGTCTATGTCGTCTTAAAGTCTATCACTATCCTCCTCCCTGTTCACTATACTTCCAAGTTTTGTGTCATCTGCAGATTTTGAAATTGTGCCCTGTATACCCAAGTCCAAGGCATTAATATATATCAAGAAAAGCAGTGGTCCTAGTACCGACCCCTGGGGAACACCACTGTATACCTTCCTCCAGTCTAAAAAAACAACCGTTTACCACTTGGCCAATTTCGTATCCATGCTGCCACTGTCCCTTTTATTCCATGGGCTTCAAATATGCTGGCAAGCCTGTTACGTGGCATTTTATCAAACGTCTTTTGGAAGTCCATGTACACCACGTCAACTGCATTGCCCTCATCAACCCTACCTCATCAAAAACTCGATCAAGTTGGTTAAACACAATTTGCCTTTAACAAATCCGTGCTGGCTTTCCTTAATGAATCCACACTTGTCCAAGTGACTGTTGACTTTGTCCCTGATTATTGTTTCCAAAAGCTACCCCATTACCGAGGTTAGACTGACTGGCCTGTAGTTGCTGGGTTTATCCCTACACCCTTTTTTGAACAAGGGTGTAATATTTGCAATTCTCCAGTTGTCTGGCACCACCTCCGTATCTAAGGAGGATTGGAAGATTATGGCCAGTACCTCCGCGATTTCCTCCTTAACTTCCCTCAGCATCTGAGGCTGCATCCCATCTGGTCCTGGTGACTTATCGACTTTAAGTACAGCCAGCCTTTCTAGTACCTCCTCTTTATCAATTTTTAGCCCATTCAGTATCTCAACCACCTCCTCTTTCACTATGACTTTGGCAGCATCTTCTTCCTTAGTGAAGACAGATGCAACCTAATCATTTAGTACCTCAGCCGTGTCCTCTGCCTCCATGCGTAGGTCTCCTTTTTGGTCCCCAATCGGCCCCACCCTTCCTCTTACTACCCATTTATTATTTATATGCCAATAGAAGACTTTTGAATTCCCTTTTATGTTTGCTGCCAATCTATTCTCATACTCTCTCTTTGACCCTCTTATTTTCTTTTTCACTTCCCCTCTGAACTTTCTATATTCAGCCTGATTCTCACTTGTATTCTCAACCTGACATCTGTCATATGCGCTCTTTTTCTGCTTCATCTTACTCTCTATCTCTTTCGTCATCCAGGGAGCTCTGGCTTTAGTTGCCCTACCTTTCCCCCTCGTGGGAATGTACCTCAACTGTACCCGAACCATCTCCTCTTTAAAGGTAGCCCATTGTTCGATTACAGTTTTGCCTGCCAATCTTCGATTCCAATTTACTTGAGCCAGATCTGTTCTCAACTCACTGAAATTGGCCCTCCTCCAATTAAGTATTTTTATTCTAGATTGCTCCCTGTCCTTTTCCATAGCTAATTTAAACCTTATGATCCTATTATCACTGTTCCCTAAATGTTCCCCTGACACTTGACCCACCTCATTCCCCAGAACCAAAATTCAGCAATGCCTCCTTTCTCATTGGGCCGAAACGTACTGATCAAGAAAGTTCTCCTGAAGACACTTCAGAAATTCTTCCCCCTCTCTGCCCTTTACCCTATTACTATCCCAGTCTATATTAGGATAGTTGAAGTCCCCCATTATCACTACTCTATAGTTCTTGCATCTCTCTGTAATTCCCCTGCACATTTGCTCCTCTATATCTTTCCACTAGTTGGTGGCCTATAGAATACACCTAGTAGTGTAATGGTACCTCTTATTTCTTAACTATAACCAAATAGATTGTGTCCTTGACCCCTCCAGGACATCCTCTCTCTCCAGCACTGTAACATTCTCCTTAATCAATACTGCCACCCCACCCCGGCACTAGGGAGGCAACATACCATCCTGGAATCACGTCTGCGGCCACAGAAACGCCTGTCTGTTCTCCTAACTATCGAATTCCCGATCTTCCTCCTCCCCGACGTACAGCTGAGCCACCTGTGGTGCCATGTTCTTGCCTCAGGCTGTACTCACCAGTACTGGTTGGAGAGCAAAATGCATTCAGGGGACTCCTGTACTACCTGCCTGGTTCTCCTTGCCTGTCTGGCGGTCACCCATTTCCTCTCTGCCTCCAAACACTTACGCTGTGGGGTGACCACCTCCTGAAACATGCTATCCATGTAGCTCTCAGCCTCACGGATGCACCGCAGTGACGCCAGCTGCTGCTCAAGCTCCAAAACCTGGAGCTCCTCCAGCTGATGACACTTCCTGCACACGTGGTTGTCCAGGACACTGGAAACGTCCTGGAGTTCCCACATGGCACAAGATGTGCATTCCACGGGACTGAGGTGCCCTGCCATACTTCTACTTAATAGATTGTTAACTAACTTAACAGAAATAAACTCAAGACTTAAAAAAGAACAATCACCAGCTATTCACCAATTTTTTTTTTCTCTTCAGCTCCTTCCCTTGCGCTGACGTCACTTACCTCGCTCCCTGACGCTCGCACTCCCTCCTGTCTCTTAGGCCTACCTTTATCTCCAGCCGCTCCTCTCGCTCTCTCCTTCTTCGCCCTCTGCTCCGAATTCCCATTCTCTCCAAATTCCCAATTTAGCACTCTGTCTGGAAGCACTCGGTTTAGGATCACTCTGTGCAGCCCACTAGGTGCACATGGGGGCACTACGGGGTGCGGGAAAGCAACTAAGAAGACGTCCTGGTGCTGCCAGGGCCAGAAGGTTGCAGCAACTATAAAAGGGCAGGTGATATGGAAGAGAACCAGAAGGTCTTTTAATTATAAAGGTAATGGGAGCAGAGTTTTCCTGTGGATAGCTTCTTAAATCCATTTCTGCCTGCTAGAAGCTGTGATTTGTATGTCAGTGGTGTCCCCTGTGAATGAGTCTGTGCTGCTGCGCCTTAGCTGGAATAGCTGCGGCATCCGAAGCAAGACTCTGGAAATCCCCGATGGTCTGCCTTAGAGAGAATTGGTAAAAGAGCAACATGGTAGTGCCAAACAGTAGATGGACTAACAGGAAAAACAAATATGGGTATTAAGAATGATGGTGTGGGAACAAGAGGAGGGTGCTGGCTTGACCATAAACTTTCTCTTTTTATTCCAGGTGGGATAGAGTAGTTTTATGGTCAGGGGAGGGTGTATTGTTGCTCTGTGATAGGGAAATAATTATTAGTGGCTTGGGAGAGGGTCTGGTGAATAACTTCAGCAGATATTAAATGGGCTTTTGTTTGGTTCCACTCATTTGCCTCCAAATAAGCTATATCATAAAAAGGTGGGTGACGCAGTATTAAACACTGCCTCCATCACGAAGTGCAAAGACTGACAGTGCTGAAGCAGCAAGATGATTTTTGTTCATAAAGTCAAAAATAAAGACCTTTTTTCTCTATATCGGCCTGTGCCCGAAGACAGACAGCACCTAAACAGATGCTCTGGAAGCAGTAGCTCCAGGTTTTTATGGTGGCAGTCTGCCCTGATCTGCATCCAGCGCTGTTAGAGATCCATCTAGTTTTTTTTAAACAGGTGTTCGGCCCCTTATAGCATATTCAAGGGACCTAATGTCTGTTATAGGCTGACACCAGGGATGCCTCAAGAGCACCTGAACTAAAATGGCGTTGGATGCTGAAGACGTTCAACATTTGGAATAGGTCACTGACTTAACTCACAGAATTAAAAAATATCTTTTCTGTACAGAGATTGACACGTGACAAGAGCAGTGCTGACCACTGGTTTGACTATGGTACTTTCCACCTCCTGTTAAATGACTATGCCAAAGCAGAGGAGTGCTTCCGTGAGGCTGTTGCTGTAAACCAGGAGCATATATACAGGTCAGAGTCACACATATTAATCTTGCCACACTTATTAACAATGTTTTAGACTGCCTAATAGTATCGCTGCACTAAAAAAGTGCAGTTTCATGGAACCTGATCTTGGTTTGGAGCGTATGTGAGATGGGTGGTGAGTCCTGATTTTGGTTTGGAGTGTATGTGAGATGGGTGGTGAGTCCTGATCTTGGTTTGGAGCGTGTGTGAGATGGGTGGTGAGTCCTGATCTTGGTTTGGAGCGTGTGTGAGATGGGTGGTGAGTCCTGATCTTGGTTTGGAGCGTATGTGAGATGGGTGGTGAGTCCTGATCTTGGTTTGGAGTGTGTGTGAGATGGGTGGTGAGTCCTGATTTTGGTTTGGAGCGTATGTGAGATGGGTGGTGAGTCCTGATCTTGGTTTGGAGCGTATGTGAGATGGGTGGTGAGTCCTGATTTTGGTTTGGAGCGTATGTGAGATGGGTGGTGAGTCCTGATCTTGGTTTGGAGCGTGTGTGAGATGGGTGGTGAGTCCTGATCTTGGTTTGGAGCGTGTGTGAGATGGGTGGTGAGTCCTGATCTTGGTTTGGAGCGTATGTGAGATGGGTGGTGAGTCCTGATTTTGGTTTGGAGCGTATGTGAGATGGGTGGTGAGTCCTGATCTTGGTTTGGAGCGTGTGTGAGATGGGTGGTGAGTCCTGATCTTGGTTTGGAGCTTGTGTGAGATGGGTGGTGAGTCCTGATCTTGGTTTGGAGCGTACCTGAGATGGGTGGTGAGTCCTGATCTTGGTTTGGAGCGTGTGTGAGATGGGTGGTGAGTCCTGATCTTGGTTTAGAGCGTGTGTGAGATGGGTGGTGAGTCCTGATCTTGGTTTGGAGCGTGTGTGAGATGGGTGGTGAGTCCTGATCTTGGTTTGGAGCTTGTGTGAGATGGGTGGTGAGTCCTGATCTTGGTTTGGAGCGTGTGTGAGATGGGTGGTGAGTCCTGATCTTGGTTTGGAGCGTGTGTGAGATGGGTGGTGAGTGGAGCGATCGCACCGCCTGCTCAATGACGTCATTCGAAGGCCCGAACTATTTTGATGGCCGGGGTTCATTTCAGTTTGACAGGTAAGTTGCCAGTGCAAATCTTGCTGCTCCATCCGACTATTTGTGCCCTGCATTCGCGCAGATGGTGGGTTGGGGTGGAATCACTCTCCCAAAGATGCAATGTCAGTCGCTCAGACCTTCCCAAGCACCAGCACAGAGATCAGCACATTGGTTGGTCTAGGTAGTGAGTTAGAGGGCTCTGCACAGGGTGATGCACTCATTAGTGAGCAAGGGCAGATACAAATTGGAACGACAGCTCAGGAAAGGGCTTGCCGGAGGCTAAGATCAGGTCCTAGCTAAGCTGAAGACAGAAATGCAGACCTTAGGGGCCCATCCTTCAAAAAAATAAGGTTCATATGCACTAACAATTGCTCACTGCATTGGACTACCTGCGTGGGAGCCACCACATGATGTCAGAGTGTGTGGATGAGTTCTCTACTGACTTGTGTGGGGTTCGGGCGCATGGCATCAACAGTCTGCAGTCAGGTGTGGAGTGTGTGATAACCTCAATGGATGCGGCAGCTGGGCATTCCTTGCAGGAGCCTGTGGCACCAGTAGTAACATCTCTCAGGCTCTGGGCTCCACATCTCATCCACCTTGGACAGACTGGGGGTCCGAATAGATAGGCTCTTCACGTGTCTGCTCTCCTTCAGATCAGTGGGAGTGCTGAGGCCCATAGCAGGGGCAGTGTTGCAATGAAGGTGGAACATGTTGCCCTCCCAGGATGACAGCATGACTGCACCCTCCACCCCTCAACCAATGCCTGCCCTGATGTCAGAAAGCTAGCTGTGCCAGACTGCCCTGGCAGCCGCTGAGATGCTGCAGTCTGCAGCCTGGCTCTCTTAGGCCTAAGCTCCTAGAGGTCACCCACTGCAAGCATCTCACGAGCTCTTGGCTGAGCCACAGCAGCCTTTCACCTCCCATGCTGCAGCCACTGGGACAATACCACACAGGAGCACTGAAGTGGGAAAGAAATCACTTAAGTAGGAACTATAGGCTAATACCTGGGTGATAATTAGTTTGATGGCATTTGTCTAAGCCATTAAAATGATAAACCATTTTGAAATCTTTGTCTGCAGAGTGTTCCTGGAGTAGCTGTTGATCCTGCAATGATAGACATGTATATCAATGTTGGTCTTTGGGCAGAAGTAGCTTATTGGTGGGTGGAATGACTCAGGAATGTTGGATAGGACTATTAATTTGTGGGGTAAGGAGGCTGGGATTGTTCAGCTGAAACAAGCTGTTCAGTGAACTGCTGCTGAAGATGTCTGGCTGCAGGCTGGTGTTGACGCCCTCCTGCTTCTTCACCATCCTCAATATCATCTGTGTTGTCTTTGTCATCTGGTTGAAAATCCAGTGGCGGCTCCATGTGTTACGCCTTTTACAAAGCAATGTTGTGCAGCATGCAGCAAACAACAGTGATACAGATCGGCTGGCTAGCATGGGTTTCTGAGAGGTATTATGAGCCAGGTGTGTAGGGGATTGCCCTTGGCCCTAAGTAGCCAGCCTCTGACTTGCCGTGCAGGGTCAAAAGTCTGGTGGGAATAGAGGATTGGCACAGTATGAAGGCTTCATGACAGCTGCCAGAAAAGTGGACACCAGCTGCACTTTACGGAATGGAAGCCCTTGCGAAGGCAACAGGCTCATTTGCAGAAGCTCTTATGACGAAGTGTGTGCAGTCAGTGATGCCCTTGACAAGGGGATGCCTGCAGTGTGTGTGAACACTGGAGCCCTCTCCTGCAGTTGTCCACGGCAAAAGTGATGAAAGTGTTTGCTGAAGCAAATATGCCATCAGTCACTTGCTTACTGCAAGCATGAACTGCTGACTGACTGATGTTGCTGATATCGCCTGTTGCAGCCTGAAAGGAGCTGGAGGCAAAAATATTGAGGGCTGTTGTTATTTTCACTGCAACAGATAATGCATTGCCAGCTGTGGTGTTAGTTTTGAATTTTGTTGTTGGAGGCAACCTAAGTCTGTGGCATCCTCCCTGGAGAAGTGCAGCCTCCTTATGCACTGCTCCTCAGAAACTGGAGTGGCTCTGGGCCTATACACCCTATTTGGATGGCAAGGGTGTCTGCGAGCTCCCCTCCTCATCTGGATTCTGTAGCTCCTGCTTCCACTCCATGTGGCCCTTCCATCTGTTGCTGCTGCTCCTCTTCATCCTCTTCCTCTAGCCAGAATGGAGTGGCCAAAAGGATTCACTTCTTGTGGTGTAGCCAGTACCTCCTTGAGCTTCCTGAAGGTTTGCAGGAACTAGAGTATAAAAAAACGTGATTCTGCATAGAAACATAGAAGATAGGAGCAGGAGTAGGCCATTCGGCCCCTCGAGCCTGTTCTGCCATGTAATGAGATCATGGCTGATTATCCAAATTCAGTACCATGTCCCTGCTTTCTCCCCATATCCCTTGATCCCTTTAGCCTTAAGAAATATATCTAACTCATTCTTGAATATATTTAATGAATTGGCCTCAACTGCCTTCTGTGGCAGAGAATTCCACAGGTTCACCACTCTCTGGGTGAAGAAATTCCTCCTCATCTCAATCCTAAATGGCTTACCCCTTATCCTTAGACTGTGACCCCTGGTTCTGGACTCCCCCGCCATCGGGAACATCCTTCCTGCATCTAGTCTGTCTAGTCCTGTTAGAATTTTATAAGTTTCAATGAGATCCCCTCTCATTCTTCTAAACTCTAGCGAATACAAGCCCAATTGACCCAATCTCTCTTCATATGTCATTCCTGCCATCCCAGGTATCAGTCTGGTGAATCTTCGCTGCACTCCCTCCATGGCAAGAACATCCTTCCTCAGATAAGGCGACCAAAACTGCACACAATACTCGAGGTGTAGTCTCACCAAGGCCCTGTACAACTGCAGCAAGACATCCTTGCTCCTGTACTCGAATCCTCTCGCTATGAAGGCCAACATACCATTTGCCTTCTTAACCGCCTGCTGCACCTGCATGCTTACCTTCAGCGACTGGTGCACAAGGACACCTAGGTCGCGTTGCACTTCCCCTTTTCCCAATCTATTGCCGTTCAGATAATAATCTGCCTTCCTGTTTTTGCCCCCAAAGTGGATAACCTCGCATTTATCCACATTATACTGCATCTGCCATGCATCTGCCCAATCACCCAACCTGTCCAAATCATACTGGAGTTTCTCTGCATCCTCCTCACAGCACACACGCCCACCCAGCTTTGTGTCGTCTGCAAACTTGGAGATATTACATCTAGTTCCCTCGTCTAGATCATTAATATATATTGTGAATAGTTGGGGTCCTAGCACCGATCCCTGCGGTACCCCACTCGTCACTGCCTGCCACTCGGAAAAAGATCCGTTTATTCCAACTCTTTGCTTCCTGTCTGCCAACCAGTTCTCTATCCAAGTCAGTACCAATCCCATGTGCTTTAACTTTGCACGCTAATCTCTTATGCGGGACCTCATCGAAAGCCTTCTGAAAGTCCAAATACACCACATCCACTGGTTCTCCCTTATCTATTCTACCAGTTACATCCTCAAAAAATATCAGTACATTAGTCAAGCATGATTTACCTTTTGTAAATCCATGTTGACTTTGTCCGATCCTGTCACTGTTTTCCAAGTGCTCTGCTATTACATCTTTTATAATGGACTCTAGCATTTTCCCCACTACGATGTCAGGCTTACCGGCCTATAATTCCCCGTTTTCTCTCTTTTTATAATAGTGGGGTTACATTAGCTACCCTCCAATCCATTGGAACTGTTCCAGAGTCTATAGAATTTTGAAAGATGACCAGCAATACATCTACTATTTCTAGGGCCACTTCCTTAAGTACCCGAGGATGTAGATTATCAGGCCATGGGGATTTATCGGCCTTCAATCCCGTCAATTTCTCTATCACCATTTCCCTACAAATACTGATTTAATTCAGTTCCTCCCTCTCATTAGACCCTACGTTCCCCGACATCTCTGGGAGTTTATTTGTGTCTTCCTTTGTGAAGACACAACCAAAGTATGTATTTAATTGGTCTGCCATTTCTTTGTTCCCCATTATAAATTCCCCTGATTCTGACTGCAAGGGACCTACGCTTGACTTCACCAATCTTTATCTCTTCACATATCTATAGAAGCTTTTACAGTCAGTTTTTATGTTCCCTGAAAGCTTACTCTCATACTCTATTTCCCCCCTCTTAATTAATCCCTTTGTCCTCCTTTGCTGAATCCTAAACTGCTCCCAATCCTCAGGTTTGCTGCTTTTTCTGGCCAATTTATATGTCCTCTCCTTGGATCTTATGCTATCCCTAATTTCCCTTGTTAGCCACGGTTGAGTCACCTTTTTTGTTTTATTTTTATGCGCCTCATACCATTTTTATGCCAAACAGGGATGAACAAATTCTGTAGTTCATCCATGCGATCTTTAAATGTTTGCCATTGCCTATCCACCGTCAATCCTTTAAGTAACGTTTCCCCAATCCAACCTAGCCAACTCGCGCCTCATACCATCGTAGTTTCCTTTATTTAAATTCAGGACCCTAGTCTCTGAGTCAACTACTTCACTCTCCATCTTAATGAAGAATTCTATCATATTATGATCGCTCCTCCCCAAGGGGCCTCGCACAACAAGATTGCTAATTAATCCTTTCTCATTACATAATACCCAGTCTAAGATGGCCTGATCTCTAGTTGGTTCCTCGACATATTGGTCCAGGAAACCATCCCGTATACACTCTAGGAATTCCTCCTCCACAGTATTGTTCCTAATTTGGTTAGCCCAATCTATATGTAGATTAAAGTCACCCATGATAACTGCTGTGCCCTTATTGCACGCGTCTCTAATTTCCCGTTTAATGCCATCCCCAACCTCAGCATTACTGTTTGGGGGTCTGTATACAACTCCCACTAACGTTTTCTGCCCCTTGGTATTTCTCAGCTCTACCCATACTGATACCACATCATCAGAGCTAATATCCTTCCTTACTATTGTGTTAATCTCCTCTTTAGCCAGCAATGCTACCCCACCTCCTTTTCCTTTTTGTCTGTCCTTCCTGAATATTGAATACCTCTGGATGTTGAATTCCCAGCCTTGGTCACCCTGGAGCCATGTCTCCGTAATCCCAATTATATCATATCCGTTTACATCTATTTGCGCAGCTAATTCATCCACCTTATTACGAATGCTCCTCGCATTAAGACACAAAGCCTTCAGGCTTGTTTTTTTAACACTTCGTCCTTTTAGAATTATTATTTACTGTAGCCCTGTTTGATTTACACCCTTGATTTCTCTGCCTTCCACTTTTGCTTTTCTCCTTCCTGTCTTTTGTTTCTATCCTTGCTTCCCTTTCCTCTGCCTCCCTGCACAGGTTCCCAACCCCCTGCCATTTTAGTTTAAACCCTCCCCAACAGCACTAGCAAACACTCCCCCGGTCCTGCCCTGGTGCAAACCGTCCAGTTTGTACTGGTCCCACCTCCCCCAGAACCGGTTCCAATGTCCCAGGAATTTGAATCCCTCCCCCTTGCACCATTCCTCTAGCCACGTATTCATCTGAAATATCCTCTATTTCTACTCTGACTAGCACGTGGCACTGGTAGCAATCCTGAGATTACTACCTTTGAGGTCCTATTTTTTAATTTACCTCCTAACTCCCTATATTCAGCTTTTAGGACCTCATCCCGTTTTTTACCTATATCGTTGGTACCTTTATGCACCACAACAACTGGCTGTTCACCCTCCCCCTCCAGAATGCCCTGCAGCTACCCCGAGACATCCTTGACCCTTGCACCAGGGAGGCAACATACCATCCTGGAGTCTCGTTTGCGGCCGCAGAAACGCCTATCTATTCCCCTTACAATAGAATGCCCTATCACTATAGCTCTCCCGCTCTTTTTCCTCCCGTCCTGTGCAGCCGAACCACCCATGGTGCCAGGAAGTTGGCTGCTGCTACCTTCCCCCGATAAGCCATCTCCCCCAACAATATCCAAAGCGGTATATCTGTTTGAGAGGGGGATGGCCACAGGGGACCCCTGCACTACCTGCCTGCGCCTACTACTCTGCCTGGCGGTCACCCATTCCCTTCCTGCCTGTGCAGCCTTTACCTGCGGTGTGACCAACTCATCAAACGTGCTATCCACGACATCCTCAGCATCGCAAATGCTCCAGTATGTATCCATTCGCAGCTCCAGCGCCACAATGCGGTCTGCCAGTAGCTGCAGCTGGATACACTTCCCACACACATGGTCGTCAGGGACACAGGAAGTGTCCCTGATTTCTCACATCGTGCAGGAGGAGCATGCCACGGGGCCGAGCTGTGCTGCCATGACTTACCCTTTAATTAATTTAAATTAAATTAAATCAAATCAATACCACTAATTACACTACAATTAAATGATATACTCAAGGGCCCTTGTTTACTAGCACTCCCTGCTACACAACAGAGACTTTAGAAACTATAACCACAAAAATTAAGACCTTCTAAACTTTATAAACTATTAACCTTAACTGTCAAACGACAGAGTAGTATAAGTACTCACCCAATCAGCTGCTTCCTCTTGTCCGCGTCACTTTTTGAATCGTGACGTGGCTCTGGAACGCCGCCGCCGGCCTACGAGATTGGTAAGCCTCCGAGGAAAAAAGCCCGCGAAAGTGAGTTTAAATACTCACTGTACTGCCACTCTCCTGCTGCTCCCGACACCAGCCAAATACTACAGAGAAATGCAAGCAGTATGTCCACTAAATGATTCCAGTGATCTAAATGATAACAAGTAACAGATTTCTGTTCGAACATACTGTGTGATAGATGAAGGACTGAAGCCATAAAATAATTTCTTTGTGATTTCACAGTAAGTAGAAGTGTGTGTACACTGCCATTTGACTTCACTGTAACCTTGATTTAAAACATACATAGAATGTGATTAGTGAAGTTGATATTGTGTCTGAATAGACTTTACAGTGTTTGTTATGATTTCTGCGTTTGACTGAATCTGGTGATTTTATTTCCAGCCTTATTTTGTGTGGTATTCTAGCATGTTTGAATGAGCATTATGAAGATGCAGACAATTTCTTTGAGAGTGCCAGGAGCTTCGAACCGAGCAGCGTGTTAGCTTGGACAATCCAGGGTAATGCTCAATTTACAATCTAATTCACCATCAGATTCCTAACATTGATACAGCCCCATCTTTTTCTTTATGATTTCTTACTACTGCTATGATTTAATTTGTACAGTAAAAAGATTCTTCAGTGTCAACTGTAGTGTAAATATACACTGAAGATTGAATTTTAAATAAAAGTTGTCTGGTCAACTTGCTGCTATATTTCTCATGCTGTAGTGTGAGAAACCATTTATATTTAAAACAGATTTATACTGTTTCTTTAGTGTGCTTCATAAGATAGTTTGTGACTGACCAGTGTGATAGCTTACCCCTCTTTTACTGTGTGCTGCACAAAATTGCTGAAGCTAGACATAATTCGTACAGTTTCTTCAGTTTGTTCATAAGACGTGTAGTTAGATCTTACACACACACTCATATGCACACAATAGTATACAAATTTGTACATACACATCTGTACACGTGTACACACACCAGGCATGAATTTTGAAGCAGTGTCCAAATTGAAATGTCAACTAATGGGATCAGTTTACATTCATTGTATTCGGGTGAACTGCTTTAGATCAATTATGTTTGTGATACCTACTTTGAATAAGTGGAGCAAGTTTTTGACCTTAATTGTTTACCGCTCAAGACCTTCTAAATTGTATTGGAAAATGATAATTATGGTAAACATTGCAAATCTAAAGTTTGGATCAGATTTTAAATTTGGACTTAAGTTCCCCCAACCCAATTGCATACATAGGTTCAATTATGCAAGTGGCATTAACATCCGTCTGTACATAATTACACACAGTCAAATTATTCACTGACTTTGTCTTTTAGAGGTACATGAGTTTAAATGTGTATAACATGCGTTTATCTATTTTCCTTTGTTGACGTCTCAGTTTTGCCTCCCTTTGTAATACTTCAGATGAAATCATCCTTCTATACCTTCACATGGGGGGCGGTGGTGGCGGGCGGGGTGGAAGTGTCCTTCCCAGGACAGAATTTGCTATATTCAGCAAGCAATCCAGTATCTCAACCAAGAACTGCCACTATTCACTCAATGAAGATATGTATCTTTGAAGTCCAAGCTCATCTAGTCTCTCCGTGGACTGGTAAAATGCTCTGAGAGCAGGTTTGTGAGAATGCCAGGCTCCATCAGTCCTGCTAAGAATATGCAAAAATCAACCATTGAAAACAGCTAGGTTGCCAGTTTAGTTAAAAATTGCCAACACTCATTCAATGAAAACAGAGATTTGAATGGCAGGTACAGCACTTGAGCTCGTGACTTACCTTGTAGCAGGTGTTTAAAAGTAATTAATGTGTGTGAGTATTTTCTTTTAATGAATATGGCAGACAGAAACTGAAACTTGCTAAATGAAGAGGGAAAGATCAGAAGTTAATTCTGATGGGAGTTCGATCGGATCTAGATACCACCCCCATGTTTTCATCATTTAAAGTGTTAATAACATGTAACTTAATCTAGTTCTAGTTTTTAAATGGAATAATTGTGTATTCAGGGCTGTTCTATGAAAGTCAGGATCGTACAATTTTGTCTGAAATGGCCTTCGCAGAGGCAAAAAAGCTTCAAACAGCAGCTGAAACACTGAAAAGGTCTCTGGATGAAGTGATCACTGACAAGGCGAAGGTAACCAAGGTTCCAGGAGGTGAACCGGAGATCGATAAAAAAGGTGAAAGGACACATATATATCACTCTCGAAATTTAGTGTATCCTCCAAGGTGTCTGCGGGCGCCACCCTCCTTACAAAGGAGCAGTATTGCCTGTAATCTTGCACATGGCTCTAGAGGAGGGAGAATGGTACTCTTTCCAAAAACTTATATTTACATCTTTAAATGTAGGCGATATGGTACAGCTGCCTTAATCAGGCGTACAACATGGACTGGGGAGGTCTAATTTTTTTGAATATGAAAATTGAAGTACAGAAAAAAGTGAACTCGGAAATGAACATTTATACTTTGAATTATAGTGCGTCGTATAACTTTGTTCTGCAGTGTCATATGGTACCAAAAGGATCACTACATCCATGCCTCTCACAGGGCTGCTAAGTATGTATATTTTGCCATCAGGAGAAAAGCAGCTTCTGCCATTCTTGTCATATTTTAATCACGTCTCAATGTACACCAATATGAATTAGTACATTTATATAGCGCCTTTCACAACCTCAGGAAATTCCAAAGCCCTTTACAATCATTGAAGTACTTTTGAAGTACTGTCACTGTTGTAATGTAGGAAACGTGGCAGCCAATCTGTGCACAGCAATGTCCCACAAACAGCAATATGATAACTCCCAGATAATCTGTTTCAGTGATGTTGGTTGAGGGATAAATACTGGCCAGGACACTGGGGAGAACTTCCTTGCTCAAGCAGATCCTAAACAGTAAAATTCATAACAGTGGAGGAACAGACATCTAGGAATGGAGACAATGGTCTGGAAATTGTGGTCGGAGGCTTCCCGCGGGCGAATGCCTCTGAACCGCAAGTAAACTCCGCACTAACCTGGTGCCTCGAAGACTCGCGCTCCTGGGCCTACAGGCGTAGGCTTGTGTAAAGGCTCACGTATCCCAGGATGCATGCGGTTCGCAAGCGTCGCTGAGATCACGTGCGCCAGCCCAACCAGTCACAAAGGGGGATTCCCATTATGCTTATGGGGATTCCATTTATGTACGGAATCCCCATAGGCATAATAGGAATCACATAAAAAACACTTTCCCAACTGAAATAAAAACAAATCATCACATGGTCAAAATTAATTAAAATACAATTTAATTTAACATGTAAAAAAAAAAAAAATTTTTTTTGAAAAATAAATTTAAACATTTTTCAAGGGGCCAAAAATAACCTAAACTAATTTTAAAGGTTCTTATATGGTTAAAATTATTTTTTAAATTTTATTTTAATATTTATTTAAACCCTTACGCTGGTAAAAGAAGGCCTTATGCCTGCTTTTACTAGGCGTAAGGGTTTCGTGGGCATTCGCTGGGCAATAGTTGGGCAAATAGCCCAGCTCTGCGCCAGCGAAGGTCCATTTCCTGCGGATTTGTACGATCTGTCAAGCTGAAACTTGACAATCGCAAGTTCCGGGTTTTCACGCATGCGGAAACCCGGAACTTGCAGGGCACTTACGACCACGTACGCTGTGCGTACGCGGTCATAGGCCCCGGAAAATCCGGGCCAATAAGTATTTAAAGATGGGCATACAGGTAGAAAAGACCCTTTTTAAAAAAAAAGTGGGATTCTGGGTTTCATATATTAAGGTATTCTACTACACAGAATTTGTACAACACGTTGGTTGGGCCAAAGTTGGAGTGCTATGTGCAGTTTTGGCCTCCCCATTATAGAAAAGATATTAGAGTCATGGTAATGCTACTGTGAAGATTCACTAGAATAATCCAGGAATTAAAGGTTATAGTTAGGAAGAACGGCTTGAAAAAAATGGGATTTTTTACTGGAACAGAAGGTTTTGGGGGATTTAATGGAGGTTTCCAATTTTTTTTCATTTATATTATGTCATTGTTATGATGTTAAGTGCAACTTACAAAATTTTAAAACTGCTTCAGCATAAACCAAAATGGCTCAACAGGCCAGGGAAAGGGCACCCAGGATCTCGAACGCAGCACTCGAGGCCTGTGTGCAGGGGGTGAACACTGGAACAGGAAACACTAAGAAGGATGTGGGACCAGATTACCGAGGCGGTCACTGCCAGCAGTGTCGCACACCCAGGATGTGGCTCCAGTGCCCAAACAAGTTTAATGACCTCACACAAGTGGTCAAGATCGGTGAATGCATCTTCAAAAGCCGTCTCCTACCAACTGCACCACTAGCCTCACACACTGCTCAATGCACCACACCCCCATCACTCACCTACCAACAATCTCTACCAAACATGAGGCACGCCTCACATTCCTAGCTTCACTTCACCCTCACACACTTAGCACTACTGCAAGCCTCACACCCACATCTCACAGCTTGAACACAAATGTTCCCCTCCTGACACTTGCTCCACTTGACCCACCTCATTCCCCAGAACCAGATCCAGCAATGCCTCCTTCCTTGTTGGGCCAGAAACGTACTGATCATGAGCCACGTCTTCAGTGGATAGCCCTTGTCTCCAAGCAGCCAGTCGGTAGGTCTGTTTGGAGGTGCGACAAGCTAAGGGAGGGTGGACTGGCGCAGCACGAAAGAGTCATGACAGCTGCCAGGGAATTTGGCACACACATGGATGATCTTTTTATGGTTGCAGATGAGCTGCACATTGAGGGAGTGGAAGCCCTTGCGGTTCACAAACACTCCTGGGTGATGATGGGATGCCTTCATGGCCACATGTGTGCAGTCGATGACGCCCTGCACCTGTGGGAAGTATCTGACTTCAAGGGTTCTGGTCAGACCACTTACTCGCAGTCATGAATGCTCTAGTTGTCATCCCCCTTGGCCTGCAGCACGATAGGGAGATGGAGCAGAGGCAGTGAAGAAGAGGACAAGCTGCTCGCAGAGGGAGGAGGAGGAGGGGGAAGAGGGCTCTCAGCTGGAGACCTTACCCACTTAGAGTCTTCTGAGAGCAGTTCTCTTACCTCAACCTGAGCCAGGAGCGGTGTGTGAGGCACCTGCGCTTAACGAAGGAGGTGCTCACAGAACAATGACACCTCTTGCAACCAGACCCGCAGCCTCGCTCCAGGGCAAGGACAGCATTGCCAGAGGCTGTGATGGTGACTGTTGCCCTGAATTGTTTTGCGTCGGGATCCTTCCAGGCTGGAGCAGGTGACATCTGTAACATCTCCCAGTTCACTGTCCACTGCTGTATAAGAGAGGTGATTGACGATCTTTATGCCAGGAGAGGGGACTTCATTGTCTTCTCTCTGACCAGCGAGAAGCAGGTGGAGCATGCACGTGGCTTTGCCAGGATAGCAGACTTCCCCATGATGCAGGGTGCCATCGACTGCACGCAAGTGGCTTTGCAGTCGCCGTATCTAAATGCTGAGACGTACCACAAGTGCAAAGGTTACCAGTCGCTAAATGTGCAGTTGGTGTGCGACCATGCTCAGCACATCATGATGGTGAATGTCCAGTATCCTGGCAGCAGTCATGATGCTTTTTTCTGTGCTCAGTCTTTGAGCCACCAAGACAAACCAGAGAGTGGCTGCTGGGTGACCAGGGCTATCCTTTGACGACCTGGCTCATGACTCCACTCTGCAACCCAACCACACATGGCCAGCATTCGTAAAACGAGAGCCATGCTGCCACACAAAACATCATAGAGCAGACCATTCGGGTGCTGAAGCAACGGTTTTGCTGCCTGGACCGCTCTGGAGGAGCCCTGCAGTACTCACCAGAGTGTGTGTCCTGATTCATGGTGGTCTGATGTATGCCTACAACCTGGCCATCATGAGGAAACAGCCTTTGCCACCAGGGATACGGCCACCAGCTCAGGAGGAAGAAGCGGAAGAGGAGAAGGAGGAAGCGGAAGGAAGGAGGCAACCCAGACAGCCCCTTTCTGGCCGAGATATCGGTAGCATAGTGGTTATGTTACTGGACGAGTAATCCAGAGGCCTGGACTAATGATCCAGAGATGTGAGTTCTAATCCCACCACGGCAGCTGGGGAATTTAAATTCAGTTAATTAAATAAATCTGGAGTAAAAAGCTAGTATCAATAATGGTGACCATGAAACTTATTGGATTGTCGTAAAAACCCATCTCGTTCACTGATGACCTTTAGGGAAGGAAACCTGCCGTCCTTACCTGGTCTGGCCTATATGTGACTCCAGACCCACAGCAATGTGGTTGACTCTTAACTGCCCTCTGAAATGGCCTAGCAAGCCACTCAGTTGTACAAACCGCTACAAGGACCAATAATAAGAATAAAACCGGACAGACCACCCGGCAACGACCTCGGCACTGGCTACGGACATGACAACGGCATACCCAGCCCAGTCAACCCTGCAAAGTCCTTCTCGACAACATCTGGGGACTTGTGCCAAAATTGGGAGAGCTGTCCCACAGACTAGTCAAGCAACAGCCTGACATAATCATACTCACAGATCATACCTTTCAGCCAATGTCCCAGCCTCCTCCATCACCATCCCTGGTTATGTGCTGTCCCACCGGCAGGACAGACCCACCGGGGTGGCGGCACAGTGGTATACAGTCGGGAAGGAGTGGCCCTGGGAGTCCTCAACATTGACTCCGAACCCCATGAAGTCTCATGGCTTCTCGTCAAGCATGGGGAAGGAAACCTCCTGCTGATTACCACCTACCGCCCTCCCTCAGCTGATGAATCAGTACTCCTCCATGTTGAACACCACTTGGAAGAAGCACTGAGAGCAGCAAGGGCACAGAATGTACTCTGGCTGGGGGACTTCAATGTCCATCACCAAGAGTGGCTCGGTAGCTCCACTACTGACCGAGCTGGCCGAGTCCTGAAGGACATAGCTGCTAGTCTGGGCCTGCGACAGGTGGTGAGAGAACCAACAGGAGGGAAAAACCTACTTGACCTCGTCCTCACCAATCTACCTGTCGCAGATGCATCTGTCCATGACAGTATTGGTAGCAGTGACCACCGCACAGTCATTGTGGAGACGAAGTCCCGTCTTCACACTGAGAACACCCTCCATCGTGTTGTGTGGCACTACCACCGTGCTAAATGGATAGATTCAGAACTAACAGCTCAAAACTGGGCATCCATGAGGCGCTGTGGGCCATCAGCAGCAGCAGAATTATATTCCACCACAATCTGTAATCTCATGGCCCGGCATATCCCTCACTCTACCATTACCATCAAGCCAGGTGACCAACCCTGGTTCAATAAGGAGTGTAGAAGAGCATGCCAGGATCAGCACCAGGCGTACCTAAAAATGTGGTGCCAACCTGGGGAAGCTGCAACACAGGACTACATGCATGCTAAAAAGCAGAAGCAGCATGCAGTAGACAGGGCGAAGCAAATCCACAATCAACGGATCAGGTCAAAGCTCTGCAGTCCTGCCACATCCAGTCTTGAATGATGGTGGACCATTAACTAACGGGAGGAGGAGGCTCCATGAATATCCCCATCCTCAATGATGATGGAGCCCAGCAAGTGAGTGCTAAAGACAAGGTTGAAGCGTTTTCAACCATCTTCAGCCAAAAGTGCCGAGTGGATGATCCATATCGGCCTCCTCCTGAGGTCCCCACCATCACAGAAGCCAGTCTTCAGCCAATTCGATTCACTCCACGTGATATCAAGAAACGGCTGAGCACACTGGATACAGCAAAGGATATGGGCCCCGACAACATCCTGGCTGTCGTGCTGAAGATTTGTGCTCCAAAACTAGCTGCACCTCTAGCCAAGCTGTTCCAGTACAGCTACAACACTGGCATCTATCCGACAATGTGGAAAACTGCCCAAGTATGTCCTGTCCACAAAAAGCAGGACAAATCCAATCTGGCCAATTACCACCCCATCAGTCTACTCTCAATCATCAGCAAAGTGATGGAAAGTGTCATCGACAGTGCTATCAAGCGGCACTTAGTCACAAATAACCTGCTCACTGATGCCCAGTTTGGGTTCCGCCAGGACCACTCAGCTCCAGACCTCATTACAGTCTTGGTTCAAACATGGACAAAGCAGCTGAATTCCAGAGGTGAGGTGGGAGTGACTGCCCTTGACATCAAGGCAGCATTTGACCAAGTGTGGTATCAAGGAGCCCTAGTAAAACTGAAGTCAATGGGAATCGGAGGGGAAACTCTCCACTAGCTGGAGTCATACCTAGCACAAAGGAAGATGGTTGTGGTTGCTGGTCGTAAATCATCACAGCTCCAGACATCGCTGCAGGAGTTCTTCAGGGCAGTGTCCTAGGCCCAACCATCTTCAGTTGCTTTATCAATGACCTTCCCTCCAATATAAGGTTAAAAATGGGGATGTTCGCTGATGACTGCCAGTGTTCAGTGCCATTCGCAACTCCTCAGATAATGAAGCAGTCCTTGCCCGCATGCAACAAGACCTGGATGACATTCAGGCTTGGGCTGATAAGTGGCACGTAACATTCGCGCCACACAAGTTCCAGGCAATGACTATCTCCAACAAGCGAGAGTCTAACCACAGCCCCTTGACATTCAACGGAATTACCATCGCCGAATCCCCTTCCAACATCCTGGGGGGGTCACCATTGACCAGAAACTGAACTGGACCAGCCACACACATACTGTGGCAACAACAGCAGGTCAGAGGCTAGGTATTCCGCGGTGAGTGTCTTACCTCCTGACTCCCCAAAGCCTTTCCACCATCTACAAGGCACGAGTAAGGAGTGTGATGGAATACTCTCTACTTGCCTGGATGAGTGCAGCTCCAACAACACGCAAGAAGCTCGACACAAATCAGGACAAAGCAGCCCGCTTGATTGACACCCCACCCACCACCTTAAACATTCACTCCCTCCACCACTGGCGTACCGTGGCTGCAGTGTGTACCATCTACAAGATACACTGCAGCAACTCGCCAAGGCTTCTTCGGCAGCACCTCCCAAACCCGCGACCTCTACCACCTAGAAGGACAAGGGCAGCAGGTGCATGGGAACACCACCACTTCCAAGTTCCCCTCCAAGTCCCCCACCATCCTGACTTGGAAGTATATCGCCATTCCTTCATCGTCACTGGGTCAAAATCCTGGGACTCCCTCCCTAACAGCACTGTGGTCGTACCTTCACCCCACGGACTGCAGCGGTTCAAGAAGGCGGCTCAGAACCACCTTCTCAAGGGCAATTAGGGATGGGCAATAAATGCTGGCCTTGCCAGCGATGCCCAGATCCCATGAACGAATAAAAAGAAAAGAATCATCTGCCTGCGGTACCAGTGAACGCAACCCCAATTCCCCATTCAACATTAGCCTAAACCATACCGTCCCTCTGTTACTGACCATCACAGCGCCTCTTGGCCACAATACTACAATAAAAGCCACCTGGTTGACAGGTAACAGCAAGTGCACTGGCGGAGTAGCAGTTGTGGGAGTACGAATGCTGTCATCCTGAGGGAGGGCAGCAGGGTCGGCCTCCACGGATCCGTTGCCACTCCCCCGGGGCTGTACCTCAGCAATCCTAGTAATCGGCTGGAGCACAGACTGCTGGACTGCTGTGACACCCTGCAAGCCCCTTTCAACACTGGTAAACCCAGCCATAATGGCAGCAGTCTGTGCTTGCATGGCAACAAGCTGAGCTTGCATGACTTCAGTCTGAGTTTTCATTGCAGCACTCAGACATTGGGTGGCTTCTGCTTGTGCTGACAGCTGAGTAGCTGACTGTGTTCAGGCCGTGAGATGTGGATGTGAGGCTTGCAGCAGTGGTAAGTGTGTGTGGGTGAGGTGAAGGTATGAACGTGAGATGTGAGTTGTGTTTGGTAGAGATTATTGTTAGGTGAGTGATGGGGGTGTTGAGCATTGAGCTAGTGGTGCAGATGGTGGGATATGGAATTTGAAGATGAATTCACTGACCTTGACTACTCGTGTGAGGTCATTACTTCTTCCTGTACTAAGTCCAGGTCCTAGGGGCTACACTGCTGGCATTTACCACGGAGACATTTTGCTCCCACTGTACTCTGATCTGTTGCCTGGAGGGCCTCCTGGCCCCCTGTGGGAAGAGGACCTCTCTGCTGGAGTTGGCCTCCTGCACCAATGCCTCCAATGCTGCATCAGGGAACCGATGTGCACGCTCTCTCTCCTGTTGTGCCATCATTAGAACTTTCTTCTCCACTGTGTTCCCAGCTACTTGAATCATCTGTTGCAGGCAGAGGGCACCTCCCCTTTAAGAGGTGCAGCCTGCCTTTAAGTAGTGCAGACTAGCTTTAATTGGAGCTAGCCTGGCACAAACTTGGGCCCCCTGCTGAATGTTCAGCCATTCAGTAGCACATTCAGTGCTGGGCTGAACGCTACAATCATGCTAACTAGCAGGCAGCACGAAGTTTGCGTGCCGCCTGCAGTCCTCCCTACGGACGCGGGTTGATTGCGCATCGCGATCGTTTTCGGGCCTTATCCAATTTCTCGGCCATAGACAAGAAGATGACAGATGGCGTATAATGAGAAATGTGAAATTATTCTCATTGGTAGGAAGAATAGGAAAGCAGAATATTTTTTAAAAGGTGAGAGACTCGTAAATGTTGGAATTCAGAGGGATTTGGGTGTCCTTGTACACGAATCACAGAAAGTTAACATGCAGGTACAGGAAGGAATTAGGAATGCAAATGGTATGTTAGCCTTTTTTGCAAGGGGGTTGGAGTATAAGAGTAAAGAAGTCTTGCTGCAATTATATAGGGCTTTGGTGAGACCACACCTGGAGTACTGTGTATAGTTTTGGTATCCTTACCTAAGGAAGGATAGAAGTCTTAGAGGGGGTGCAACACACGTTCACTGGATTGATTCCTGAGATGAGCGGGTCTTCCTTTGAGGAGAGATTGAGTAGAATGGGCTATATTCTCTGGAGTTCAGAAGAATGAGATGTGATCTCATTGAAACATTAAAATTCTTAGAGGGCTTGACAGGGTAGATGTTGAGAGGCTGTTTCCCCTGGCTGGAGAGTCTAGGATAAGGGGTCGGCCATTTAGGACCGAGTTGAGAAGAAATTTCTTCACCCAGAGGGTGGTGAATCTTTGGAATTCTCTACCCCAGAGGGCTGTGGATGCTCAGTCGTGAGTATATTCAAGACTGAGATTGATTGATTCTTTGGCACTAAGGGAATCAAGGGATATGGGGATAGGGCGGGAGAGTGGGGTTGATGTAGAAGTTCAGCCATGATCTTATTGAATGGCGGAGCAGCTTGAGGGGCTGAATGGCCTACTCCTGCTCCTATTTCTTATGTTGTTATTGTGCAGTTTGTAACAGATTATGAACACAATCTTGTTTGCTTCTCCTTTAGATAATCAAGCTGTCACAGATGAAACTGAACATGTGATCCATGAGACCTCTAGTACGCAGTCTGTTGCAACTCCTAGCGGACTGGCTACAGATGTGGTTCCAAAATCTGTGCCTGCAGTCAGCAGTAAAAGGAGGAAGTCTTCCACAAAAGGTCAGCCAGTATTTTATTTCTCTACCCATCAGCTCCTCCCCTTTTCACAACAACATTTCTCACCTTTTATATCTTGCCCTTTTGGGGAGAGGAATTGTCACTTTCTTCAGAACTGCATTCAGCACTCATTCTGAATTATCCCTCTTCTATTATACATCACAATAGCATGCTACCTCCTGGATACAACAACTCGCTGGGATTAAGTTGGGTGAGGGGGGGAAGAGTGTGACTGTGATTAGTGGTTGTGGTCATTTCCGGCGGTTTTCCACTCTAGAATTGATTCCCCGAATTCCTTTATGTTTTTTGGCCCTCCCGTGATCTGTCTGCCGAGTCCCAAGTCAGCTCATTCACATGTATTATGAAAGCCAATAGCACTGTAGTTCTGAGTTTCCTGCTTTTACACTCGCAATGCACTCAAGATAAGTTAGACTGAGAATTATACGGCTCAGCTCTTGCCAAGCTGAGCTGAGAGAGGTGGAAGTTAGGAGTTTATGAGCCTGAAGTGGGGAGAGTTTCAAGAGTGATTTCTGCAGCTGAGAACAACCTTTTGCAGGGCATTTTTGCATTCTGCTACAGAGACTTGGACTTGCTTCTCAGAGTTAGAGACCTCTGGGATATTTTGACCTCCTCTGTGAGGGCTTCTCATGAGGAGGTCTGGGATTCCCTTAGGTAAATGCCATTATCATGGCGGAGGAAGAAGAGCAGCAAAGGATAGAGCAAAGGAGAGTGAGGCAGCATTTAAGGAGGATGAACCCCACCAGATATTACCCACACCGCCCCCCCAGCCCAAAGAATATACAGGCAACACAGGTCATGTGTAGGAAAATGGGAGCACTACCATCTACTGCATGAGCGACTGCAGCCACAGTCTATCTAGATTGTGAATTAGTGCTGAAATATGGTCAGATTTATTTTATATGTGACCGATGTGGCTGACAGACAGAGTGAGAAAATGTCACCTTGATAGCGAGGATGAGATTGAAAAGCAGATAAAAGGAGATTACAACACTCAATCTTCCTGTTTTATAAAACGGATACACAGTAACGATTTCAAGTCTGCAACTCCTATTAGGGTGGTGGTTATGAATCCACTCAATGTTTTTAAAGTAGTGTTTGTGACTTTTAAGCAACTCTGTGATTTATTTTGTATGTCCTGTTGTTGCCGCATCTGTCCTACAGTATAAATGAGCCAAACTGTGACAGTTTCCAATGTCCGAAGCACTTTGGACAGGTAACAATATGGATTTTCAGTCACCTTAACTAAAATTGGATAGGTCAGTGTCGGTGAAATGTCACTTGTATACGATCTACTTGTTTTATTTCAAAGTCTATTTTTGTGCTACAGATATGAACGATCAAATAATTCAAAATAACATAGAATTTAAGGTTTTTTTTGACACAAAATTTGAATTATCCAGTCTTTAAGTAACCAATTAACCAGAGTAGATTGTGGGCCCAATTTTCCTTTCTGGGCCCCCTGCTAGGTGCCTGACAGGTGCAGCATACCTGAGGTTTGTTACAATTGTAAAGGGGGAGATACCCACAATTTTCCTGTGCTGACCCATTTGAATGGCCCAGGTACACTCCCAGCAAAGACCTGCAGCCTGGCAGGCTTTGCGCTGGGATTGGGAATGGCAGCAGGAGTAGAGCTGCAGGCCTAAGAGTCGTGCAGGTACGGTTGAGGCTGTCGGCATTGAGGCCCCCTGGCTGCTGCGAAATAAAGACTTATCTACTGCCACCATTGATATCATTGAAGTTCTTGTGCTGAATCTCTGCCAACTGCAGATACAGACACAGCCTCAGTGATGAGAGTTTGGGTTTCCCCAGGAAATCCTAGGACAATGTAGTGGTGTCAGAAATCTGGCATAATGGATAAAAGAAAGAAAGACTTGCATTTATATAGAGCCTTTCACGACCACTGGACATCCTAAAGTGCTTTACAGCCAATGAAGTACTTTTGAAGTGTAGTCACTGTTGCAATGTCAGGATATCTGCTCTTAATTCTTTTTTGTTCAAACACTGAATGGCTAAGCTCACATACACTGTTCACTAGCATGAGTCAGTACCTGCAGGAGAGGAAGAGAAAATTGTGGGGGGAAAAAAGAGCAAAAGAGATGCCAGGAGAATTGTGGAGGTCCAGCATTCCATTTCAACAGAGCGAGGACATCGACAAGTGAACAGGCTCCTCTGAATTCCGAATCTAATTGTGTTTTGTGAAGTCTAACTAATGTTGAGATTAACTAATGTTGCTTTAGATTCAAATCAAAAATGTTATGCAGAGCTGTAGAGTATCAGGCTCTTGAAAATGTTCTGCCTGTTGCAGAAACAACAAAGATCATCGATGCCTTTGAGAATACCCTAACAGCAATGCAACAGGATGATCCAGTACCCACTCCTGCTAATGAACAGCCACCAAAAGAGACCATTCCTACATTTACAAGAAGTATCTACATGCAAGCAGCATTGTTTCTATTGGAGGTTAATGCTCTGCAGGTCAGTTATAATCCTTACTTAATGAAAGAAAGACTTGTATTTCTATAGTACCTTATCACATCTTGGAAACAGGAGCAGCTTAATTTCCCATCCTCGTGGGGAGGAAATGATATGTGGCATGGAGACAACCAAAACAGTAGAAACTTGTATTGAAAAGGTGAGAGCAACCTCTGTGCAACACCCCATTACTGCTAAGTTTTACTTTACAATACTTATTTTTTTTATTCATCCAGATACACTACATTTGTTAGCCCTCTCTCACTAATCAAACTTTCAGTATGGCATTCTCAATTCCCAGAATACAGACTGTGCCCAGTGCAGTGCCACATCACTGTCAGCATCAAGACTCAGAGAACGTCTTTAAACTATCTGTAATTTTAATAAGCAGAAACAAACCTACATTTAATAATTATGTAAAGTTGAAATGACCACATAGTTGGTTAAGTAAGAATGAGGTGATCATGAGAAGCTGCAGATTCTCATACTAGATGATGAACAATTTCTGTTCTCGTAAGGTGAAAGTTCAGTTGAGTTTAAGTTATGTACTTCTGTACAGAACATAAACCCAACTATTTGTATATTATATACACACATACAGGGTACTGGAATAATTACTTAGTGGTACTTAGTACCTTTAATACTGAGCATTAAGAACAAATAATCCATACATTGAGAATTGTGATGTGTCTTGTCATTTTTTTTCGCTCTGCAAATGTGGGGCACAAATTACATGGCTCGCCCACCGTGATACTTTTCCCTGGGAGTTCCACCAGTGTCTTGCCAGATCAACAGCGAGAGCTTGTTGGAGCCTTGTAGAAATTCAGCCCAGTGTATTCTTTCGTTATTCATCCAGTGCCTTTGTCATTTCTCATTTATTGCACCCTCATTTTCTTTCCCAGTTTTTAGTTATTTTCTGCCTAACTTTGGTCACGGTCTATCCTCTGTGGCAAGTAATAAGCTAGTGTTTGGCCTCTGCCAATGCTTCTTTATAACTGTAGGCTGAGAAATACATGAGAAAGGCTTGAGGTGATCCAAACTTCAGTCAGCCTCCATTTTCCTCCGTCGCTGTTGGAACGTCTTGGTCTATATGCAGGGAACGTCTTGGTCTATATGCAGGGAACGTCTTGGTCTATATGCAGGGAACGTCTTGGTCTATATGCAGGGAACGTCTTGGTCTATATGCAGGGAACGTCTTGGTCTATATGCAGGGAACGTCTTGGTCTATATGCAGGGAACGTCTTGGTCTATATGCAGGGAACATCTTGGTCTATATGCAGGGAAGTGTGGCTTGCAAACTTGTGACCTCTGACTCAGCACAACATGCTCGCAATTCAACAAAGTGGTTTGCACAGCCTGTGAATTTCTAATACAGGAAACTCTCTTTTAACCGGCACCCAAATAACCGGAAATCTCTCTTAACCGGCAAAATTCTTGAGTAGGTAACCGGGGTTTTCCTTCATCTCTCCTTTAAAAATAACTTGGAAAAAAACCCCGAGGCGTTTGCCTTGTATCGGAGCGTGTAGATTGGGAGGGGAATGTGCAGCCCGGGTAGGCAGCGGACACGACAGATGGTCAGCTGGCGGTCCCCAGGGAGACGGAGCTCCGAATGCAGGCGCATGTCAGTGTGTACGGGGCTCTCGTACGTTGGGAGATATAACTCTCCGTTATCCGGACTTTTTGATTAACCGGCACCACGCCGGTCCCGTCGGTGCCGGTTAATAAAGAGTTTCCTGTAATATATTTCCTGCATTTTTTTCAATTAATTTATTTAAACCTCTCTCGCTCGCTCTACTTCTCTCTATGACAAGCCTGCCAAATTGTAGTACATCATCACACTGTCTGGCCATTGTCAACTCAGTAAAACTCTTTTTTTTTCTTCTTGCTATTAGTTTGTATCAAGAGCCTTGGCACATGAGCTGATTTGCTCTGAAATTGATCTAAGCTGTGAGTATCATGTGGTTCTGGCTCGGTTTTACATGCAGCAGCAAGAGTATGGAAAAGCAGAGGAATGTCTTGCGGAAGCAGGACGAATCAACCATCAGGTAAGAGAAAAGACAGTCTAGATTAGTCGGTAAGATAAACAGAATGCAGAATGTAGTCCAGATCAGTTGTCAGATAAATGAATCATGGGCCTGGAATTTCCTGGATCCCATTTAAGCCAAAACTATGCTGAAATTTATGCCAGTTTCTGTGCCAATCTTGCCAATGGGGACTTATGTCCAAATTTCCTGCAGAAATTTGCCGACGCCAGAATGTAAAATTTGGTGTCAAATAAGCGCAAATGCAGCGCCACCAATAGGGGTAATAGCGAGTGGGCTGGTGTCTTCTCTCATGGCAAATGTCTCTCAGAGCATATTGTCTCTTCTGCTCCACTTCCTCTTTTGTTATTGTGCAGAACAGGAGTATGCCCATTGGGAGGCCATTTCAGCTGCTGAGTCCTTCTGATCGCAGGGGGAAGGCGGGGTCTGAAAAAATTTGTGTGCACTGAGACTGGCAGCACTTTTAAGAATATTGCAGGATTCCATAAAAAAAATGTTTTATTTTATTCCAAAGAAAATCGCTATCAAACTCCCAAAATCTCAGTTATGCTGACATCAGGTGACTTCGGGTCGTATTGTGCGTAATTGTATCAGCGTAAATCTGTGCCAGTGCATTACTGGTGTAAATGCAGGAAACTTGCGTGAGCTGGTCTTTTGCATGGGTGCGGAGCTATGTAAATGAGTGGCAGGCGCTTTCATTGGAGCAGGAGTAGGCCGTTCAGCTCCTTGAGCCTGTTCTGCCATTCACTTAGATCATGGCTGATCTGTACCTCAACTCCATTAACCTGCCTTTATTCCATAATCCCTTGATACCCTTACCTAACAAAAATCTATTGATCTCAGTCTTGAAAATTTCAATTGATCCAGCATCCAGTCTTTTGGGGAAGCCAATTACAGATTTTCACTGCCGTTTTGAGTTAAAATGTGCTTCCTGATTTCCCTTCTAAATAGCCTAGCTCTAATTTGAAGGTCATGTTCTCTTGTTCTGGATTCTCCGACCATTGGAAATAGTTTCTCTGTATCTACCCTATCGAATTCTTTCTCATTTTAAATACATAAAATTTCGAAATTGTGCCCTGTACCCCCAAGTCCAAGTCATTAATGTATATCAAAAGCACCTTGGAGAACTCCACTGTATACCTCCCTCCAGTCTGAAAAATAGCCATTCACCACAACTCTCTGTTTCCTATCTCTTAGCCACTTTTATCCCATGAGCTTCAATTTTGCTAACATGCCTAATATGTGGTACTTCATAGGTAGTTTTATCCGTCAATAGTCTATTGTGGTCAGTTCCTGCCTCATCCCTCCAAAGTCAGCTGTACCTAAATTTAAAACCTTGGTTTGTGACTCAACCATCTCTATCTCAAACCTAATATTGAATTCTATCATATTAGGTGTTCCCTTTCAGTAAGACTATTGACTAATTCAGGCTCATTATTCATCATTAAATCTAATATGGCCTGTTCTCTTGTTGATTCAAGAACATATTGTTCCAGAAAACTGTCCCGAATACACTCAAGAAATTTGCTGCCTTTGGAATTCGAGCTGTTCTGCTTCCCCAGTCTATGTGAAAATTAAAGTCTCCCATTATAACGACTCTGTTTTTACAATAAGCTTCTCTGATCTCCGTGTTTATGTATCCCACTACTTTATCACTGCTATCTGGAGGTCTATAAACAACTCCCACCAAAGTTTTGCATCCTTTTCTATTCCTCAGTTTTACCCATTGCGTTTCTACTGCCTGCTCAGCCTTACTGATAGCCACTCTTTCTAATTCTGTAATAGTGTCCCTTGTCAATATTGCTACTCCTTCACCTTTTCCAATTTCCCTGTCCCTGACCTTATAACCTGGAATATTTATCTTCCAGTCATGCCCATCTTGTAGCCAGGTCTCAGTGATGGCCACAACGTCATACCCTTTAAGTTGAATTTGCACTTCTAGTTTTTATTTCTTATGCTACGTGCATTAGTGTATAGAACTTTTAATTGGGCAATAAACCCTGTCCTGCCCTTATGCCCGGATGTTGTTTTAACACACTTTAACTCCTTGTTTTTTTGTGGTATTTTATGTTGTTTTGTTATTTCCTATATTTTTTCTGAACCTGAAGTATTTATATTGTGCCAGATGACAGTGTAAATGGCCCTGAAATTCGCCTCTCCGGCTTGCCGCGGGGGTAAGGATCGCGCGCGCACTTACCTACTGCGCCTGCCGTTGACCTCTGGGCCCACAGGAACTTCAGCTCCTGGGCCTCTCCCAACTGCCAGCGCGCCGTGCTTGCATGTCCCAGGGGCGTAGTTAGTGCGATGCGTCCCCTGGGATCACGTGGGCCATGGAGAGCCAATGGCAGCAGACCATCTTTCATTCATAGATTTGACAGGAAGACCTGTCAAATCTATGAATTGAAATCGGCCCCAAAAGAACAGCTAAACTTAAAATAATTTTTTTTAAAAACCATCACATTTATAAAATAACTCTAAGTTAAATAAATTAACTACTTCAAACAAAAATTTAAATTTTTGAAAAAATTAAAATACTTTTTAAGAGTGCTAAAAATAAACTTACCTTTTAAAGTATCTAAAAAAGATAAACCTGTTGAAAAAATTTTTAAATTATAATTAATTAACCACTTACCTTGTTGAAAACGGGTCCTGCTTTTTAAAAGCGCAGGTTCTTCAATACTTACCCTCCCGTAGAAACCTGAAAAAAAACCTAAGTTTGCTGCGTGCGCGCAGCCTCTACCGCGCACGCGGTTCACCTAGGAACCACCCCCTTCACCAGACCGGAAGTTCCGGTTTCCCGCGCATGCGCAGTGCATGCAGGAAACCGGCACTTCAGGACGCCTTACAGGTGAGTGAGTACACAGTGCGTACTCACCCGGCAAGGGCCGAATTTTTGGCCCAGTACCTTTAACAGTACTGATGACCTGAACTTCCTTTTTGTAATCTTTAAGCTATTTTTATTTTTGTTTCTGCCTGAGCCCTCCCACCTCTCTCCCCCCTCCCCCAGCCCTGTTTATCCTTTTAGCTCGGACCTTAGTCCTAGCCCGGTTCAGGTGAAGCCCGTCCCAGTGGTACAGCTCCTACCTGTCCCAGTACTGGTGCCAGTGTCCCATGAAATGGAACTCCTCTTTCCCACACCAATCCTTTAACTTTCCTAATTTGTGCATCCCTATGCCAATTTGCACATGGCTCAGGTAATAATACTGAGATTATTGCCCTCAAATGCTAGAGAATTTGACCCAGCCTGGCTGGGAAAGGGGAAAAAAAAACCTTTAAGACTTTCTGACACTGTAGTATGGCCCCTCTTATTTTTTGTATCATGACCCTTCTCAGTTTCTGTACACTACAAGTATTATTTTTCAGCCGTGACTCAGTTGCCACAGTTTTCATTTTCCTTTGTTGCGTTTACCCTTGCTGTTATCCTAACTTTTTGTTGTTGTTTAGTTATGAGGGCTGATTTTCTTCTGCTGAAATGCTTATTTCCCAGGCATGTGGCAGAGAAAACTGGGGCAGAGACCTTTGGTGCTGGGTTTTCATCCTTTTAGATAGAAAGAAGAAAGAAAGAGCTTGCATTTATATAGTGCCTTTCCTGATCTTAAGATGCCCCAAAGCGCATCACAGCCAATGTAGTATTATTGAAGTTTAGTCACTGTTATAATGTAGGGAAATGCAGCAGCTAATTTGCACATAGCAAGGTCCCACACACAGCAGTGCGTTAAATGACCAAGTAATCTTTTTTTAGTGCTGCTGGTGGATGCTTAAGTGTTGGCCAAGATACTAGGAGAACTCCAATGCTGCTCTTCAAATAGTGCCATGGGATCTTTAATACATGATGCGGAGATGCCGGTGTTGGACTGGGGTGGACAAAATTGAGAGGTCGCACAACACCAGGTTATAGTCCAACAGTTTTATTTGAAATCACAAGCTTTCGGAGCTATCGATTGCCCCTTCCTCAGGTGAAGTCTGAGGAAGGGGCAATCGATAGCTCCGAAAGCTTGTGATTTCAAATAAAACTGTTGGACTATAACCTGGTGTTGTGCGACCTCTCAATCTTTAATACACCCATCTTGAGCAGACAGACGTTGCTTTAACGTCTCATCCGATAGATGGCACCTCTGACAATGTAGCACTCCCTCAGTACTACACTGAAGTGTCAACCTGAAGTAGGATTTTGAACCCCTGACTGTTTCACACAAAGGCGAGAATGCTACCACTGAGCCAAGGTTAAACTGGAATTTTCAGGGGTTCCTCGAGTGGGCAAGAGCATTGAAATTGTATGGAAATGAGTTGGCGTGACATCACCATGCCTCCCGCCTAATTTCCCTGGGTTGCCATTCGGCGGACGCTTTAGCAGATTGGCAGACATGAATGAATGGCCTTTACCGCTGCTTCCTGAGACCGACCACACCTTCCAAATGGTGACTTTGGGATTGGGGAAGACCAGCCAGCAGTGGTCCCAGTGGAGGCAGGGGGAGGAAAATTCTGGTTGGGGTGGTCGGTCTCATCCCTCGAACTTTCCCTCATGTCTAATTTCGAGCAGGATCGTGGAAGTGAATCCCGGCCTACATATTAAAGGAAGTGTATATCCAGAGGTCTGGAGCTTCCATATAGTTATAAGCCATTCAACTTGCCCAAATGCTCACTGGGTAAATGTATGGTGTGATATACCAGAGTATGTTTGGGTGCTACAAGTAGTTTCAGTCTTGCCAGGCGAGAAGTAAAAAAATTACTCTTGTTCCTGCTCCTGATTGGTATTTAGTAGGCCCTGTTGCAAACTGTGCATGTATGGACTTCAAGTGAGAACAAAATTAGGCTTAGCTGCGATGTCTCCATGGCCTATAGCCTGCCGCACTCACTTTCTTGGCTTACACATGAAGAGTGTCCATTCTGGTAAGGTACTGGAGAGCTACCGGTGCCAACGGAACCATACCCCTGCATAAATCACAGCCTTCCGGAGAGAAGAAAAGAAATCTGGTTGTGGGTGGAACATAGAACTTGAGATTCTGGGGCAAAAATTCTGCATCTTTTTAGGCCAACAGTGGCATATCCAATGCAGAGGAGCAAAAATTTGGGGTGAAATAGCAGATAAGCAAGGGTCACACTTTTTCTAAAATACATGCTAAATTCTGGTGAAACTGAGTGGCAACATAAGACGTGCCCACTCCCAAAGTGATGCAGGTATGTAAATGACAGGTTAATGAAGACAAAACCTGCTGTCCCAGAATTTCTATAATTTATGCCAGAATTGTACCTGACTTAACTTTAAAAAAAAAGGCGGATAAGTTATCCGCATGACTTGGCAAACCAGAGAAGTGGTTATGTCACAGGCTCTACAGTTTTTGTCTGAAATATCAGCTTTGACTAAAAAATTAGAAATACATTTTCTCAGCTATGCTGCTAAGTTAAGATTCTACGCACTGCCTTTCAGCAGTTTCAGACAGGGAAATCTTTTTCTTCCCACCCTCTGCTGGAGCCCTTACCATGGGTTCATAGTGGCCATTCCCATATATGTCCTTGGGGAATGCAGAACATGAGCAGGAGGAAGAGGAAATGAGAGAGGCACAAATGATAAGGCTACACCAAAGGAGAAAAAGACCAACTCGGAGGTACCCTCCCTCCAGAGTGTATAGACCATCATGCTCCTTGAGAATGTATCAGAAGAGATCTACTTAAAGAGGTGACATTTCATTGAAGAGGCATTGAAGGAACTGTGTGTCCTGTTGCAAACAGACCTCCAAACATCCTCTCAAAGACAAAAACCAAACAAAGAACAGACATACTTCAGAACACTGGACTTCATATCACAACACTCCAACAACACTCAGAAGCTCGACACCATCCAGAACAAAGTAGCCCGCTTGATTGGCCCTCCATCCACCACTTTAAACATTCACTCCTTCTACCAGCCGTGCACCGTGGCTGCAGTGTGTACCATCTACAAGATGCACTACAGAAACTCGCCAAGGCTTCTTCAACAGCACCTCCTAAACCCGCAACCTCTACCACCTAGAAGGACAAGGGCAGCAGGCGCATGGGAACACCATCACCTCCAAGTTGCCCTCCAAGTCACACGCCATCCTGACTTGGACATATATCACCGTTCCTTCGTTGTTGCTGGGTCAAAATCCTGGAACTCCCTCCCTAACAGCACTGTGGGAGTACCTTCACCTTATGGACTGCAGCTGTTCAAGAAGGCGGCTCACCACCACCTTCTCAAGGGCAATTAGGGATGAGCAATAAATGCTGGCTTTGCCAGTGACGCCCACATCCCATGAACGAATTTTAAAAAATAGTTTTACTGCGCACATATGTATTCATAACAGGCACTTCTTTTTACCAACTGCCTACCTCTAGTGCTTCTTTGTGCTGTTCTTAAAACTGTCCTGGTGTTCCACTGAGGTGATACGTGAGGGCCAAGGATGCCAGTGGTGCTTGGCTGTACTGTAGTATCATGAGCCTCTTGGCACTGAGGTTGCCTTCACCTGAGGGCTTGAGCCCTGACTGGACTATTCAGCTGGCTGCATTGCCACTGTAGATGTGTGGGCAACCTGGCTTTGTATCCTGCCACCAACATGAGCAGGCATCTGAGGGGACTGGCTGGAAAAGTCACAAGCTGTCATTAGAAGAGAGGATGACCCTCTGATGGCAGATTCTCGCTACACCACTTGTGCTCGGTCCTGGAGCTGAATCCCCATCGATCAGCCGGAGGGCAGACCTAATGGTGTCAGTTAGATCATGCAGACCCTGAGAGCTGCCACCCTGAATCTCTCTCAAACTGGTTGCCATTGTTCCCTCCAGGGAGTTCCCCAATGCCTGAAGGCCAGAAGTCAAAGCATCCATATTGGATGCACTGATGGGTCTGGAAGCCTCTCTGTCAGGGGCGTGGCTGCAAATGTTCACTGCAGGTATTGTGTCAAATCCTTCTCGGATACAGGCAGTGAGGATGGAATTGGACTCCCCCCACCACCAGCGTACCATAGTTGCAGTCCAGCGTACCATAGTTGCAGTGTATACTATTAACAAGATACACTGTAGCAAGTTGCCAAGGCTATTTCGGCACCAAATTCGCGACCTCCACCACCTATAAGGACAAGGATAGCAGGTACATGGGAACATCATCACCTCCAAATTCCCCTCCAAGTCAGACATCATCCCGACTTGGACATATATCGTTGTTGCTTCATCGTCGCTGGGTCAAAATCCTGAAACTCCCTACCAAACAGCATTGTAGGATTACCTTGACCACATGGACTGCAGCAATTCAAGAAGAGAACACACCACCACTTACTCGAGGGCAACTAGGGATGAGCAATTAAATGCCAGCTTTGGCAGTGATGCCCACAGCCTGAGAATGAATACAAAAAAAACTGCCATTATCACTGCCAACTGTCTCAGGCCCTCCAAGAAGGTCCTCAGTGCCTTCACATGAGTGTGATTTTCATTTAGTTTCCTTTTTGGAGCAGGACCCCAGAGAATTGAGTCTGCTGGCTCAGGAGTCACAGTCTGACCTCTGCAGAGCTTCCGTCGCCCACTGTCATATCTCACTTTCACCTTTATTTCCTCTGGCACCCTCATGTGTTGTGTCTCACCCACTGAAAAATTCTCATTGGAACTATATACATCATTCTGAGTGGATTTCTCTGGGCTGGTGAATGAGAGAGAAAGGATGAATGACGACGTGGGTGAAGAAATGGTTGGTTGCGCAGAGGTGGAAGACTGCTCACCTTTCTTCCTCCTCCTCCTCAGTGGCATCTTGCTTTGGGTTATCTTGAAGGAAAGGAAATGAAGAGATGTGACAGTTATGCAGCTACTGTGGCGATTTCTCTGTAGCTTTTGAAGGTACCTAATCATGTTTCTTGCTAGTGTGTTTGTGCTCTTAAACCATTATTCAGCAAGCTGCAGATGTTCCAGACAAATCTACAGCTGCCACTTGCCCTCTTACATCTCCATCCCTGTGGTACAATGGCGCCATTGGAATTTTGGGGCCTTTGTGTTTTAGCTGAAGTTGCCAACACACAGTTGTTAAGATTTTTCTATAGTCTCAATTGTTGGACAACTGGATCGACTCCGTTCATGTGAAGTATACGGTAATTTCAAAGGATGAGGAAGTCCACAACACAAGTAGGTAATCTAACTTATTCATGTTGTGCAAAACTGAGTGAAGTGAAGCCCTTTGGAGTTCACCTCTGATTTTCTGCTGAGACCTTTGTCATCCATTTTCTTCCTTATAAGCACAGAAAATAAAGCACTGTAGTAAGAATGTTAACCATCTGCGTAATTACTTGTGTTCCTTGTGTGTTCATACTAGCTTTGTTGTAATTGGAAAAGCCCCAGAATGTTCCAGACTATTTCAGTAGCAAAGTAAGCAGTACATGGGTTTTTCCTTGGCTTTTAGGGTCAGTGTTTTCAAATATTATACACAAATTTTTTTTCACAGTTTTGCTTGTAAAGTCAATTCCTGGTTAAATCATTCGCTTGTTAGAAAGTGAATTTTATTTTTTATGAAAGTTTCTTCTATTTGTGTGCTTTGAGAACCAATGGTTTGTTTGCAGTGTATATTTCAACCTTATACAATTTCTCTGATGTAACATGACCTCTGAGGAACTGGACGTCAACAGCATCATCTGAGACCAAATTGTGGTATAAATCAAATAAAGTTAGATAAATTATCTGTGAGCAGAAGTGTGTGCAGAAACTAGGATACTAGTAAATAACTTGCAAGTCTGTATTTCTGTATTTCCGAGCATTTCTTAATGGTTTAGTTTATAGAAAACCAACTATTCTTCTCATTAATTTTCTTCTGTTCTCTTGCATTGGAAGTGGAAGTCTGAATTTCCCGACAACTTTGTTGTTTCAGAATCCAGATCTATGGGCTTTGCTGGGACATCTAAGCTATATGAACGAAAACTACACCCAAGCCAAGGAATATTATGAACGTACTGTGTGTTATGTGGCTGATGCATTTGACATGCACGCCATCTGCTTGAGACTAGGCTCCATCTATCTGCAGGAAGACCAGATTCAGTCAGTAAGGACAGTTTAGTAATTATTTCAGTTTCACAGAAAATATAAATGACTGGGAATCATTAAAATAAAATTATCTCACTGAAGAGTTCAGATGACATTTTTATTGTTTATTTTCCCATATTATTGTCATTTAACCCCAGGGATGAAATTATTTCATCTTAGTCACTTCCACACAGCCCTTCTTCTAATATGTATAGCAGTATTAAAAGTAACACTTACTTTAATTATTTGATAGTTAAAAAAAGAGTTAAAAATAACATTTATCTTACTTATAACATTGCTGAAGGATTACGTTTGTGATTCAATCGCAGTAGGTTTACAAGAATTTAATCTGCAGTAGATTACTGGAAGGTAACGCAACAATGTATCTATTACATATTAACATTATAATTCAAAATGCATTGAAAACACCTGCATTAGGCAATGTTTATGGGAAATTCCATTTTAAAAGTATCCACATGTACTTGCACTACCAGTTATGCCTGCACGTCACATAATATTAGTTCCAAAATTGAGTGCTGGTACAGTAATCAGGCCTTTTGGGGCAGATTACACTTGGTGGTTGTGCACCACAATTCTTCCTTCAGTATATAGACACATAGCCATAATGTTCAGGATTTTTCAGAAGTCATGTAACAGTAACAGTAAGTATCTACATGGAAGTAAATAATTTATTCGGATTTTTTATTTGGAACCCAAAAGCGTTCACTAACTAAAAAATGTAAAGTACTCACTGTTGCTTTTGAAGGGCCTCTGATATGTTCACCTCCACCCCTCCGATTGATGGCCCACCAAAGAATTTTGACTGATGGTTAATTAAAAAAATTATAGTATTGGATCCGATTCTGCACCCTGACAATGCATATACGTTTTCCTGAGTGCTACCGAATTCCCTCCCACTGAATACAGTATATTGAATGTCCCACTACTATTGTGTGTGAAGGTTTAGAGCGCAGTACTCCCAACCTTCCCGAACCATCGCCAGTTATACCACTTCCTTGAGGCCCCAGTGTGTGCGCCTTCTTCCTGTACACTTTCAGTTTTCGTCTGCTCCCGTCTTAGTGTCTGCCACTTGCATGCACTGGTTTCAGTACAAAAGCCAATCGCTCTAACAGCATCACTGACAATTTCCACTCTGCCCTTGATCCAACTTCTCACTCAAGTTACACTGGCCTTGCCTACCACCACCCGCCCCCCCCCCCCCCCCCCCCCCCCCGAACCCTGAACAGTTTTCTGTCCACCCCAAGAATCTTTTCAGATTTGTCCCCACCCCCCATGATACATTTTTCAGCCCTTCCTCTCCCATCTGTTGATAGAGGTTATTGTTATTAACCAGTTTGCAGGCCCCAGCCCAGTGCCTTGCTCATTTCTTTGAATGGATTTGCAAAAGCTTGAAGTATCCACATTTGTGAAAGGAACTTGGAAAATTTGAACACCCCATAGACCTCAATCCAGTGGTTAAATTGAAATTTGTTAAGAACAAGTATTTACCTCTCATAGAATCATAGAAAGTTACAGCACGGAAGGAGGCCATTTCGGCCCATTGTGTCCGCGCCGGCCAACAAAGAGCAATCCAGCCTAATCCTACTTCCCAGCTCTTGGTCCGTACTCTGCAGGTTAGAGCATCCCAAGTGCACATCCAAGTACTTTTTAAATGTGGTTAGGATCCCTGCCTCTACCACCCTTTCAGGCAGTGAGTTCCAGACCCCCCTCTGGGTGAAAAAATTTCCCCTCAAATCCCCTCAAAACCTTCCCCCAATTACTTTAAATCTGTGCCTCCTGGTTTTTGACCCCTCTGCTAAGGGAAATAGGTCCTTTCTATCCACTTTATCTATGCCTCTCATAATTTTATACACTTTAATAAGGTCTCCCCTCAGCCTCCTCTGTTCCAAGGAAAACAGACCCAGCCTATCCAGTCTTTCCTCATAGCTAAGATTCTCTACTCCCGGCAACATCCATGTAAATCTCCTCTGTACCCTCTCTAGTGCAATCACATCTTTCCTGTAATGTGGTGACCAGAACTGCACGCAGTACTCTAGCTGAGGCCTAACTAGTGTTTTATACAGTTGAAGCATAACCCCCCTGCTCTTGTATTCTATGCCACGGCTAATAAAGGCAAGCATTCCGTATGCCTTCTTAACCACCTTATCTACCTAGCCTGCTACCTTCAGGGATCTGTGGACATGCACTCCAAAGTCCCTTTGTTCCTCGACACTACTCAGTGTCCTACCATTTAATGTGTATTCCATTTCCTTGTTAGCCCTCCCCAAATGCATTACCTCACACTTCTCCGGATTGAATTCCATTTGCCACTGTTCTGCCCACCTGACCAATTTATTGATATCTTCCTGCAGTCTACAGCTTCCTTTTTCAGTATCAACCACACAGCCGATTTTAGTATCATCTGCAAACTTCTTAATCATACCCCCTATATTCAAATCAAGATCGTTGATATATACCACAAAAAGCAAGGGACCTAGTACTGAGCCCTGCGGAACCCCACTGGAAACAGCCTTCCAGTCACAAGTCTCTAATGCTGCGTATCCTTTGATTCCACCTCTGTAACCTGTGACCCCTCTGTCGCACCGCTACCTCTTCAACGTGTGAGGTTCGGTACCATATTAAATACTTTCACTACAGTAAATTACACAATCAATGGTCTACACAAAAAAGAAAAAAAAACTAATTACACCAGATATATTGGAAACCAGGCGTTACCCGTGTTACAGAGGGGCTTTATTTACTTTTACAGTTTATTTATATTTATAAAGCATCTGATTGTTGTTTCTAATGTGTTTTTCAGTATCAATCAGCCAAATCTACCTACCTCTTTGCCTCCCAGAAAGCACCATCCTGTTTGTCCTGGCTAGGAGTTGGCATAGCCTGCTATAGGGTAAGAGTACTTCACAGAAGACCCACAATGCAGATAGAGGCCATTTCGGCCCATCGAGCCTGCATATCCCACCCTATCCCCGTAACCCCACGTATTTAATCCCCACAAATTTCCCACCCTATCCCCGTAACCCCACGTATTTAATCCCCCTAATCCTAAGGGTCAATTTATCATCGCCAAATCAACCTAACCCGCACATCTTTGGACTGTGGGAGGAAACCGGAGCACCCGGAGGAAACCCACGCAGACACGGGGAGAATGTGCAAACTCCACACAGACAGTCACCCTAGGCCGGATTCGAACCCGGGTCCCTGGCGCTGTGAGGTAACAGTGCTAACCACTATGCCACTGTGTTGCCCTTGTACTTGTTAGTACTTGTTAGAGGAATTATTTTGGAGTGAGGGGGAAATACTCAGTGGAGTATCCCCGGGCTCAGTGTTAGGACCACTGCTATTTCTAATTTGCATCAATGAATTGGATTCAGAAACTCATTGCAAATTGGTCAAATTTGCAGAGGATACCGAAATAGGAGGGGCAGTGGAATCAAAGGAGGCAGCTCAGAAATTTACAGAGTAAGTTGGACAAAATAAGTATGTGAACAGATGAATGGCAGACAAGTGCAAAGTACTGCATATAGGATAAAAATAAGCAACAAATGTACTCCATGAATGGCGCTGAAATAGCTATGGGTGAAATGGAAAGAGACCACTGAGTCTTGGTAGAGCCAATAGTAATCATATTCAGCCAATGCCGAACAGCAAGCAAAAAAGCCAAATGAATGTCAAACTATATAACCAGAACAGATGAATATAAATAAGAGGAAGTTGTGATCAAACTGTACAGTGCTCTGGTCAGACCACACCTCGAGTACTGCATCCAGTTCTAGTTGCCGAGAAACAAGGGACATATTCAAGCATCCCTTCGAAGGCCAGTATATATTTCCTGAGGTTCAGTGCCCAAAACTGAAAGCATTACTCCAGATGGGGTCTGTCCACGGCTCTGTACAACTGAAGCATCACTTCCTCACTTTGCATTCCAGCTTCCTTGATAAACATCAACATTCCATTAGCCTTTTTGATTACTTTTTGTACCGATGCATTAACTTTTAGTGCACAGGTACAAAGATTTGCTCCTCCACAGCTCCTAGTCTGACCATTAGAAAATTAAGAAAGTATTCCAATTTGTCTTTTTCAGATCCAAAGTGGATGGCCTCACTCTTTCCCACATTAAATTCCATCTGCCATAGTTTTGCCCACTCACTTAGTCTGCATATGTCCCTTTAGAGCTGAATAGTCTTCCTCATCTGTAATTATCTTGTGAACAGTTAAACTTTTTAATTAAGCAAATTATAGAAATAGAAGAACAAGTTCACAGGAAAGGAAACTCTTTATTAACCGGCACCGACGGGACCGGCGTGGTGCCGGTTAATCAAAAAGTCCGGATAATGGAGAATTATATCTCCCAACGTACGAGAGCCCCGTACACACTGACATGCGCCTGCATTCGGAGCTCCGTCTCCCCGGGGACCGCCAGCTGACCATCTGTCGTGTCCGCTGCCTACCCGGGCTGCACATTCCCCTCCCAATCTACATGCTCCGATACAAGGCAAACGCCTCGGGGTTTTTTTTAAAGTTATTTTTAAAGGAGAGATGAAGGAAAACCCCGGTTACCTACTCAAGAATTTTGCCGGTTAAGAGAGATTTCCGGTTATTTGGGTGCCGGTTAAAAGAGAGTTTCCTGTATAAAGATACCTTAGTTTTTCCATCAAGGCTCAAAGAAGGATAGGAAAATTAAATTAATTTTTTTTTCCTGAGATTGGCATCTGCACTAAATGTATTGTTCTATCACACATAATAATTTGAAATTAAATATCCGCCTAATCATTAGGTTGCTGCAGGTAGAAAAACATCTCAGAAGCATAACCAGACAAATATGGATACTGAGCCAAAGAAGGAGATATTAGCAGGGAAAGAGAGAGGTTTTAAGGACAGTCTTAAAGGAGGAGAGGAAGGTGGAGGGGATTATGGAGCTAATTCCAGAGTGTGGAGCCTCGATGGCTATTTCTTGGACCCTGTGTGCAAATGAGCTGCTGCTTTTATGTACAAAACAACAGTGACTAAAAAATAATTTGATCAGAATAGCATAGCATTAAATTGTGTTTGAGGTTCCCCACATAGTGATGAATTCTGCATGGGAGACTTAAATATTGGAATTAAAATTAATAAAAAAGATAAATGGGCAAATAACTTTTTAAAAGAATTGTGAAAGTACTGAGCACCTCTAAAATACATATTTCAGGGGATGCCAAGCACAGCTGAGGCCAATTATCTATGATCTTTTGATAGGTGCTTTTGTAATGCCTTGATCAGAGCTAAGATATTAACTCCATGTTCTTTCCTATACATACTCAGCTTAACGAACTGACAGATGCTGAAGATGCTCTCTGTGAAGCAAATATCCTGTGTAACAGTAATGCAGAGGTCTGGGGCTATCTCTCATTGGTGTGCTTAAAGGTACTTGTTATGAGTGGAAATAATTTCATATTGTGACAGATATAATTAATTATAAGTCATCTTGCTCAAAACATGTCACATATCACCACTTAAATCTTCAAATCTCACTCCCCAAAGAATTAATAGGTAAAGGCACTGGTTGGTGTACTTCTGAGTCATACAGACCAAGAAGGTCCCAGGCTCAACCTCTGGTCTGTGCTGAGTGGGCTGATTTCATCTGGGGAGGCAGTAAGGCTGCTACAATTTAGTATCAGTTTGACTCAGTGGTGGCATTTTGCCTCTGAGTGAGAAGGCTGTGGGTTCAAGCTCCCACTCCATACACTTCAGTGCTGTCCTGAGTTTGTGCTTTATTTTTATGCTGCCTTCTTTCTGATACAATGTTAAACCAAGATACTGCCGGTCCAGCTGGATGTAAATGATCGCATGACACCATTCAAAACAGAGCAGGGAGTTCTCCCAGGGTCTTAGCCAGTATTCTTCCCTTATCTAACACCACCAAAACAGATCAACTGGTCATTTTTCTCATTTGCTGTTTCTTGGACCCTGCTGTAAGCACATTGGCTGCCACGTGTGCCTACCATGGGTCATCCTGAGGACATGAGGATATGAAAGTTGCTATACAAGTAATTCTTATTTGACCTGAGCACCCCTGAGCTAGGGAAAGGAAAATGCTTCTATTCCTCATTGCCTTCTGGTGGTCCCTTGTCAAAAAGTGCTCTGTGAACATTGGGTGAAGATAGGATTGTGTTGGCTTGTGCCTCCTGCCAACAAAAACACACATCTGCAAGGCTTACATAAAAATGGTCACTTCACATAAGGTACTGCGGGCATCCAACATCCTTGGAACTGTATCTTAGCTTATATCATCACTTTTAGGAGAGGAATGGAGAAAATAAGAGAATATATCTGACTCAGTATGTATACAGCAAGTAAAATCTAAAACATTTTAAAAATTAAAATGTTCATTGGTTTGATATCTTTCTCTAATCTATTTTCTAATGTTCAAGAAACATGCTGTCTTAAGAAAAAAAACATATTCTAATGTTCTCCAGGCTCCTGATTCTTTTCATTCTGCATTAAAAATTTATAATAATTAATCTTTAGCACAGAGTAGTATTATTTCTCAGCAATCCACTGAAGATCAATTCTGATAATCTTGAAGTTCTTATGCCACAAACGTAATCTTCCATTGAAAGCACTGGAAATGAAAATCGGGCAGATTCAGTAGGGAGCAGTTTACTACCCAAGCGATGAAGGTGAAAATTATCCCCATTACGTCATGTCTTCAGAGTGTTACAGCCTTAACAGGAATAATTCTAGTCTTAAGAGCTCTGATTAAAGACAGGACATGATTATAATTTGTTTTATTTAGAAAAATGATTTTGTATTTTACCTGATGCTCCAATGTTTGTTTTTTTGGAAACACAGCAGTGGAAACATGCAGCTCCAGTCCAAATTGCCACTGACTGAGTCCTTCCTGAGCACAATTAAATTAATTTGATTTGTTTTTCACTGTTTCAGACGGGGCGAAAACTAGAAGCGGAGCAAACCTATAAATATGCAATAAAGGTTAGTTTCAAGTCTGACCTTGTTTTGTTTTACCACCTACGCTAACAGCTTATTGTAAAGGTTGCAACAGATAGTAACAAAGGAACAGGAGTAGGCCATTCAGCCCCTCAAGCCTGTTCCACCATTCAGTGAGATCATGGCTGATTTGTATCCTAATTCCATCCATCCGCCTTGGCTCCATGGGGGAAAAATTGAGTTGCTTTGCGCCTCCCATTAGCGCCCTGAGAGGGCGCTAACAGGGTGCAAAGCAACTAGCGCCCGGGCGCGGCACCACCCATGCCTCCCGCGAAATTCAGTGGGAGGTTAGCGGTGGCGCTAACCGGTAGCACCTTGTGGCGCTGCGCCGCCGGCGATGACATCATCGCCATGCACAGCGCCCAGGCCGCGATCTTCAGGAGTGCCCCGACTTACCGCCGGACGCTATGTCCGACGGGGTCAGGGGGGCCTACCTGCGGCCGGGGAGGCGCTATTTAAAGGCGAGGTGCGGGGCGGCCATTTTTGTTGCTGGCACCTGCCTGCGCTCCCGTCTCCGGCCTCCTGAACGGCCCCCCCCCGTGGAGTGCCGGCTGCGCTCCAAGAGCCCGACACTTCTCTTGAGTGCCGGGCTTTTTTGCCGGCACTCCCGATCCCCGAGGGCCCAGCTGGGCCTTGGGTCGCGCTGCGTAAGGCCCCTCCCCTTTAAGAAGAGGAGGAAGGCCTGCAATACCGCGGCACGTCGCGCCGCGATATTGAGTGGTTGCGCCCCAAGAGGGATGAGGGGCGCTTCCAGTAGCGCCCCGCTTCCCTCTTGGGGCGCAACCACTCAATTTCCGGCGCAGGCGGCGCTAATTTTTCCGGGAGGCTAAAAGTAGTGCCCCGGCGAAGTTAGCGTCCCAAATGGGGCGCTACTCAATTTTTAGCCCCATATCCCTTAATACCTTTTGGCTGGCAAAAATCAATCAATCTCAGATTTATAATTATTAATTGAGCTAACATCTACTGCTTTTTGTGGGAGAGAGTTCCACACTCCTACCACCCTTTGCATGAAGAAATGTTTCCTAACTTCTCTCCTGAATGATCTGGTTCTGATTTTAAGATTGTCATCTTGTCCTAGACTTCCCACCAGCGGAAAAAGTTTCTCTCTGTCTATCCTATCAATTCCTTTCAAAATCCTAAAAACCTCAATCAGATCACCCCCTTAACCTTCTATATTCCAGGGAATACAAGCCTAACTTATGTAATCTTTCCTCTTAATTTAACCCTTGGAGCCCTGGTAACATTCTGGTGAATCTGCACTGCACTCCTTCCAAAGCCAATATATCCTTTCTAAGGTGCGGTGCCCAGAACGGTACACAGTACTCCATATGTGGTCTTACCAGGGAAAACTTTTCAGGTTCTAACAACATTTTCAGTTTACAACCCTGTCGTGGGATGGTGTTTGGGGACTTTACATATTCAGTGTTAATTTCAATAATGAGAAAAGTAATTGTGACTGCATGTAGTTGATAATGTAACCCGAATAGTGCTTCCAGTATATAGTCATTTATAGCTGTGATGTAAATCTAGTTTACAGAAAATGCTGGAAATACTCAGCAGGCCAGACAGCATCTAGCTTGAATTACTTCTTTTAAAGACCAGAGGCACAGTGAGTTGGTTTACAATCATGCTGAGCCTTAGATTTGTATGACAGATTTTCTGCCCACGACAAGTTCCTTTTCTTAGCATTTGTGGAGAGTCATCAAATGTAGGCGAGGCACCTTTTCAAAGAGGAAAAAATTGACTCAACTCAGTCTCCTCTTGTTCAAAGCATTTTCAGAGGTCCAAGTTAGTTGGTTGCTCATCCCCACACCATTCTGCGCCAGGGAATGCTAAAAAAAACTGTGTGTGTGTATTTGGGGGAGGTGGGGGGTTGGCACGAGCAGAGGGAAGGCTATTTTCTGAAGAACTTCCGAGTTACAACACAGAAATTCTTGTTACTTTCTGTAAACTCAGTTTTTAATCAGTCACACCAGATTTTAGAATGGCGGATTTCTGAAGAGTACATTTTTGACGGTTTTTTGAAAGGTTTTGGTTAAGGATCAAATGATGAAAACATTCCCAAGATGCCACTAGAAATAATGGCACTCTCATTCTGTCCCTGACTTGGAAATTAATAATCTGTTATAGTGGCTTAGGCTGTTTTAAGACAAGATATTACTGTTAAAAGTAGCGCTTCCATCTCCAAATGGGGTAGCATTAGGGGAATTAAAGAAGCTAAACTGACTGACACAGCAACACGTACATATAAATATCCAGTTTAATGAGAGACATAGTTTTATGATTATCGCACATTGAACTGAGGAATAAGTGTAAATCAATGCATGAGATTCAGGCAGACAATAGTAGACTGTCAACAGGAGTAAAATATTAGTAGTAATGCTACTTTGTAATATGTTTTGTTTTACATAGTTAAGCCTCGAAAATAAACAGCTTCTTGATGAGATTCATCAGCTACAGAAAACACTTGGCTTTGGAAACCCTGCACTCTGAGTCCATTGCAATCCATCGGATCTAATATTGGTTCTGTGCTTCAGTACAATTTAAAAAGTCTACAATTTCTTTTTGGTTCTGATTGCTTTTATTATACAGCTTTAAAAGGTGTGATTTTGGCTAATATAAAGTCTGCCTTACATACAGATACTAAAGTGTGCCCCAAGATGCCAATGATTCTATGATGTTACAAAAACTGAATAAAATGGATTTTGAAAACTTTGTCTGTTTTCTGGTGTTTATGATGGTCTTGTAGATCCCGTTATCTTTTCCGCTTCCTTCTGCTGTTTCTATTAGTTGGCACGTATATCTTGCTACTTGAAATAAAACTCCTGTTACATACGCTTCTATTACGCTTCAGTCTCACCATCAACATCCCAATGTTGGAATGCTAGGGCAGAATAGCAATGCACCATGGTGATAAATTAAGGGGCCAGCTCTTCTTCCTTCAGTGACATTTTATAAATATAATTTCACCACTGACAAAATGACATTTCCTTACCTGTGACGTACTCATTTCTCTCTTATACGTTTAGAAATGTTAGCATGATGTGCAATGCAGTGCATTGAAGCACCAACATTTGACACCCTGGAGTTGTGGGAGGTGGGTTCCTGCCTGTAATGCCAAAACTACAGTTACAAAGGGCAACTACATAGATACCTCCAAGAGAGGAGGAAAATTCAGACAGTATATCAACTCAGGCTTTGTTTTAGTACCTCCTAAATGATGGTTTCATAGTTATTGGTAGAGCAGGATCCGGGTTACCCATCTACCCTGTTTACTTAAAAAGGAAGAGCCATCTTCAATAAAATAAAAAATTGGAATTGTGTTGTCACTATGCTATCAACATGGTGTATTTATTAGTGCCGTTAAGATGATGCCTGTGCGATATTGATTTTCACATTAAATACCATTTGCCATATGTTATTATTAATATCCTGTGCTACCCTTGATGGAGGGCATGGAATTTTATTTGCCAATGCTCTAGGAGAGGAAGATTTCTGAATTAATTGTAGCTGAATAAAATACAGTTCCATGAGCCAGGCTTCACCTCGATTTTGAGATTCTCATCCTCGTGTTCAAACCCCTCCCTATTTCTGTAACCTCCGCCAGCCCTACAACTCTCTGAGCACTATTTGTTCCTCCAATTCTGGCCTCTTGTACATCCCCTGTTTACTTCACACCACCGTTAGTGGCCGTGCTTCAACCACCTAGGCCCTAAGCTCTGGAATTACCTACCTAAACCTCTCTGCCTCTTCACCTCTCCTCCTTTAAGACGCTTCTTAAAACCTACCTCTTTGACCAAGTTTTTAGTCACCTGCCCTAATGTCGCCTTCTTTGGCTTGGTGTCAATTAATGTCTGATTATGTTCCTGTGAAGCGCCTTGGGACATTTTACTATGTTAAAGGTGCTATTTAAGTGCAAGTTGCTTTTGGCTGATCTTCATTTGAACCCCACCAGCCTCCACATTCAACAGATCATCCTCCGCCATATCCGCCACCTCCAGCGTGATCCCACCACCAAACACATCTTCCCCTCACCCCTTTCATCATTCTGAAGGGACCGCTCCCTCTGCGATACCCTGGTCCACTCCTCTATCATCCCCAACACCTTCCCCTTCGCCCGGCACCTTCACGTGCAAGTGCAGGAGATGCAACACATGCCCTTTTATCTCCTCCCTTCCCACTGTCCAGGGCCCCAAACACTCCTTCCAGGTGAAACAGCGATTTACTTGTACTTCTTGCAATTTAGTATACTGTATTTGCTGCTCACGATGCGGTATCCTCTACATTGGGGAGACCAAACACAGATTGGGTGACCGCTTTGCGGAACACTTCCGTTCAGTCCGTAAGGGTGACCCCGAGCTTCTGGTCGCCTGTCACTTTAATTCTCCGCTCCACTCCCACTCTGACCTCTCTGTCCTCGGCCTCTTACACTGTTCCAATGAAGCTCAACGTAAACTCGAGGAACAGCACCTCATCTTTCGATTAGGCACTTTACAGCCTTCTGGACTCAACATCGAGTACAACAATTTCAGACCATAACCTTTGCCCCTATCTTTTTTTCATTTTTTTCCTCTTTCTCTCACATGGCAGCTGTCGATCATTCTGCCATTGCCATTTACACCTCATCTAGAGTCATCTTTTGTTTCTTAACTTGTCCCATTACCATCTCCTTTTGCCTTGCACTATCATCCCATTTGTCTCTTAATCTCTCCTGCCTTCCATCCTATCACAGACCTTCCCTTTTGTTCTTTCCTCCCCTCCTCCCTTTCCTGCACCTACACTTGCTTAAAAACCTGTTCCATCTCGAACTTTTTCCAGTTCTGACGAAGGGTCATCGACTTGAAACGTTAACTCTGTTTCTCTCTCCACAGATGCTGCTTGGTCTGCTGAGTTATTTCCAGCATTTTCTGTTTTTATTTCCTATGAAGTGGTGTCTGGTAATGAGCTACTATTCAGTGGTTGATGAGCATACATAGCAGTATAATTAATGGATAGCAATGAGTACCACACGTGGTAAGTTAGGTTAACATGTTAATGGAGATAAAATAATGAATGCGTGGTAATAGTAGCATAGCAGTGGATAATATTTTGTAATATATGGTAATAGAAACATGATAATGATAACAAGATAAGGGTAATACCCCCAGTAATGGGTAGCACAGTAATACGCATTTTACAGGTTATTGCCTAACATAAGAAGCAAATAGTTGACAGACCTTTAGATGCTGAGAGGCTGTTTCCCCTGGCTGAAGAGTCTAGAACTAGGATAAGGATAAGGGACAGCAAAATACTGCGGATGCTGGAAATCCGAAATAACAACAGAAAACGCTGGAAAAACTCAGCAGGCCAGGCAGCATCCGTGGAGAGAGAAAGAGAGTTAACGTTTCAGGTCGATGACCTTTCATCAGAACTGGGAAGAGGTTGGCCATTTAGGACTGAGATGAGGAGAAATTTCTCCAGTAGAGGGTTGTGAATCTTTGGTATTCTTTACCCTAGAGGGCTGTGGATGCACAGTCGATGAGTATATTCAAGACTGAAATCGATAGATTTTTGGGCACTAAGGGAATCGAGGAATATGGGGATAGGATGGGAAAGTGAAGTTGAGGTAGAAGTTCGGCTATGATCTCATTGAATGGCGGAGCAGGCTCGATGGGCCGTATGGCCTACTCCGGCTCCTATTTCTTATGTTCTTAGACAAGGAAGTTTTCAGGTTTGATCTTTGTTCTGTGTTCAGTTAGTTGATCCTTTTAGAATGGTGATAGGAGCGCTAAAATTTGCCACAACAGCCCGAACCCAACAGAGTATGTGTCAGGAGTGTAACAGAGTCGACCTCGAATTCATCTGTTCGAAGCACTAAAGGTTTTAAAAATGTACTATATATAACAGATTGCAACCGGAGGCAACTATTAACAGAATACAATAGCAAAATACTGCGGCTGCTGGAAATCTGAAATAACAACAGAAAATGCTGGAAACACTCAGCGGGTCAGGCAGCATTCGTGGAGAGCTGCCTGACCTGCTGAGTGTTTCCAGCAACTATGAACAGGGCAGGCGTTGTGGAAAACTAACACCGGTGGTGGAAAGAGAGGGAGACACTTGTTCATCACATTTTCTAAACACTGTTCCTTTCCTGTCGAGCACATGGTCACACTTTGGACAGAACGAAACTCCAGTTCAGCTTTAAAGTTAAGTCAAAGTATTTATAGCAATACAATAAATACGGAAAACATTAAAATGGATTTTTGCCACGTGCGCTACTCGCACGTTGATATCCGTCTCTTTATTACTTATATTTCCACATTCACATTGTGTTTTATTGCAGATTGAATACTGCGTCCCCATGGCTCCAAATGCCCAGGTCAATTAAACGCATGCGCAGTCACTCTAATCCCGGCGCGGGAACTTTCATCTCGAGGGGGGGGGGGCGTCGTGGTGCTGGGCAAACGTGATGACGTACACGAGCGTAGCGCGGCGTGAGCTGTTTTGTCTGTTAGCTGCTGCGAGCGGTAACTAGAGCGGGATTGGTTGGCGTTACCGTAACCAGGGAGCGGGTGGCACGAGAAACGGTACCGGGCGAGTGGATGTAAACAGAGGAGAGGAGTGAGGGTAAAGCACAGAGCAATTGACTGACTAGAGGGTCAGGGACATAAAGAGAGAGAGAGAGCGCCAGTGGCCCTGAGACAGGGTGAGAGAGAGAGAGCCAGGGGCCCAGGGACAGGGAGAGAGAGAGAGAGAGAGCGAGCCAGGGGCCCAGGGACAGGGAGAGAGAGAGAGAGAGAGAGAGCGAGCGAGCCAGGGGCCCCGAGACAGGGAGAGAGAGAGAGAGAGAGAGCGAGCCAGCCAGGGGCCCAGGGACAGGGAGAGAGAGAGAGCGAGCCAGGGGCCCTGAGACAGACAGAGAGAGAGAGAGAGAGCGCCAGGGGCCCCGAGACAGGGGGAGAGAGAGCCAGGGCCCCTGAGACAGGGGGAGAGAGAGAGAGCCAGGGGCCCTGAGACAGAGAGAGAGAGCGAGCCAGGGGGAGAGAGAGCCAGGGGCCCTGAGACAGACAGAGAGAGAGAGAGAGCCAGGGGCCCCGAGACAGGGGGAGAGAGAGCCAGGGGCCCCGAGACAGGGGGAGAGAGAGCCAGGGGCCCCGAGACAGGGGAGGGGGGGAGCCAGGGGCCCCGAGACAGACAGACAGACAGACAGAGAGAGAGCCAGGGGCCCCCAGACAGACAGACAGAGAGAGGGAGAGCCAGGGGTCCTGAGACAGGTGGCGAGCCAGGGGCCATGAGACAAGTAGTGGGGACCAATAAATGAAAGGTATTGGACCAGATTTTGCTGTCAACGTAACAGTGAGGCTAGTGGCGCTCTGTTATTTATGCGTAAATGGTACTGGAACATCTGGCGAGGGACAGATGTGCGGTTAAACATGAATTTCCAAAAGTTGCTCTCCGATTTGTGCCGCTTCTCCGTTAGCTTCGCAAAAAAGGAATTTCACTGTCTTCCTCACCATTGACATGCATTGAATATCCTAAAATTGTTGTATTTTTGCAGGAGATAAGAACTAAACCCGCTGCAGATTTTAGGGCTAATAATTACAAGCGTAAATACCCTTTTAACAACCTGATAAGTGTTAATGACTGTCAGTCAAGCTCTCTGGCACTGAAAATTAACTGTTATAAGTGTGGAGTCTCATTCCTTAAGGTTGTGAATTGTTTTAGGAGATTTTTAAAATGTCAAATTTAAAATGTTTAAAAAAAAATTCTTATTTTTCCTTTGTCTCTTTTCCTCTCTTAATCCAATCTTTCTTTCCCTCACTTATTTCTCTTTCTGTACCTGATTTGACATTGAATTCACCCTCCTTCTCAGTCCTTCTGTTGTTTAAGGAGATACCCTATTGGTTGTCCTGTTAATTCAGGTCCCAGATGCCTGGTTTCCTTCATTATGCCGTTATCAGCTCTCACTTTCAGCAATTTAGTGGGCCAAAATTCTTTGAGCTGAAGGGTGCAGGGGCAAGTCTAACTAATGGCAGACACTGTTAGATGCCCTGCTGCAGCAAAATCTGGCTCATTGAAACTGACGGTATAAGCAAAATACTGTAGATGTGGGAAATCTAAAAGAAAAGCAAAAAATGCTGTCCACATTCAGCATATGTGAAAAGGACAGATAAGTTTTGACGAAGGGTCCATACCTGCAATGTCAACTTGTCTATTCTCTCCACAGATGCTGCTTGACCGGCTGAGTGTTTCCAGCATTTTCCATTTTTGACTGAGACTGACATTTGGGTTGCTGGTAAGGCATCCTATTAGGTTAGCAGAGAAAAAGGGGCTGAAGGTAAATTATTGGACTGGCAGAGAGGTGCCACTTAGATTTGCTTTTGGCTCCTGGATTTTTCATGCAGTTGCCCAATGCTATTTTTCTTTCAGACGATTCCTTCTGCGAAAATGTTCTCTTGTATTGAAAGATTTGATGTCCACAATAAGTAAGATTGATCTACTGGGACCACAGGAACAAGAGCATTGTTGAGGGGAACTTTGACAAGCATGGATAAGCCAAAAGGTGAGAAAAGAAATGGGCACTGAGTCTGCATAACCTAATTAAGATATATGTTTGCAGGACTCCCTTTTGGCAGTTAGTCTATTGCATATGGCATCTTAATTTATTGTTGCGGATAGCCGTTTCTGATGCGTCCGTCCATATATGCCAATTGTTTTTTCAAAATTTTTATTTTGGTGATGTGGTTTTTTTTCCCTCTGGTTTCCAGAAGCTGGTATAGCTCCATTAATTTTTTTTATGGCATCCACCTGCTATTCGGTACCACAGTTATGTTGTGAACAACTAACTGCCAGCATCTTTACCCCTTCTTTAAATCAATTCCTGTTTTACCGTGTTTCAGTTTTTGTGGTTGCGCTGCCAAGGAACTTCATACCTTCTCTCAATGGAACATAGTTCCATCTAATTCATAAATATGTTTTGTAGCAGGGCATCATGGATGACCCCTTCAGTATAAAATTATTCTGGACAGTGAAGTGTTTTCTTCAACTTAACAGTGTGAGAAACAGAAGGGTCTGCAAGTACTTGCACAGAACAACAGGGCAGCTACTCTATTGTTTGCTGAAAGAATTCAAAGATATGCAGAGCGCACAGAAGGATTCTATGAATAAGTACAGTTTAATAATCAGATTACTTTGTTTTTTGGTAATTCATTGAGAGGTGATTCATAAGAGGCGATTCAATTTTCAACATTCCAGTATTTTTTGTGGGGGGGGGGTTCCCATATATAATCTAATTATTATTAATTATGTTGATCTATTTACATTTCTCCAGGCACCAGGTTAAAAGTATGAAAGAACATAGTATGTATTATGCACCACAGCATGTTTTGTTTCCTTTTTTCACATCACTATTTTCTCCACACTCCTCTTGAAGATAATCATTCCCTTTCTGGAGTGCGGTTCCACAGGTACTGGTCACCTTGTTATCTTGCTCATGTGGGAATACCATCTCCACAAGGACTGAAGAGGTTCAACGACAAGGCTCACCACCACACCCATCTTCTTGGGGCATCTAGGGATGGGCAATAAATGTGGCATTGTCAGCATTGAGTGCCAGCTGTGGCTCAGTTGGTAGCACTCATGCCTCTGAGTCAGGAGTTTGTGGGTTTAAGTCCCACTCCAGCGACTTGAGCACAAAAATCTAGGCTGACATTCCAGTGCAGTACTGAGGGAGTGCTGCACTGTCGGAAGTGCCGTCTTTCGGATGAGACGTTACACTGAGGCCCCATCTTCCTCCTCAGGTGGACGTAAAATATCCTATGGCATTATTTCGTAGAAGAGCTGGGGAGTTATCCCTGGTGTCCTAGCCAATATTTATCCCTCAATCAACATCACTTAAACAGATTATCTGGCCGTTATCACATTGCTGTTTTGGGGACCTTGCTGTGTGCAAATTGGCTGCCGCATTTTCTACATTACAACAGTGACTACACTTCAAAAAGTACTTTGTTGGTTGTAAAGCGCTTTGGGACCTCCGGTGGTCATGAAAGACGCTATATAAATGTATTTTCTTTATTGTATTCGTGTGTGAGTCTTGACAGTATTGGCAGCCATTCACCTGCACAGGACTTCACAGCCGAGCCCAATCCTGTTCTTTCCTGGTGTCCACGCGTGCACAGTTCCATCAGGCGCTGCTGTATAACAGTCTGAAGTGGGGACTCTGGCTGAGCTTTTCCCCCCCGGCCTAATCCAAGGGTGCTGTAGCCAACCATGGCGCTCCTATCAATGCCCCAGCTGAGATCAGCTAATTTAGCACAGACTAGGGATTGAACTGTAGGATTTTCTTGATCTGTACAGCTGAGAGATAATAACTTTACTTCTGTGCCTTCTATGGAGCCTATGTATTTTATCTATTGTACATTTTATTGTAATTTTAGTCTTGCTGCCCTTTCCCCTCTTCCATAGTTCTCCCAGGCACTGCACCTATCTAGCAAGAAGGATTGGCTGGAGACCTATTACCTACCAGATATGCCAATGATGCTCAACAAACACAAGAGCATCTGGGTTGTATTGGCCCTGCAGTTTTCTGTGGATGCAAATTTTACAGCCTGTAATGTTATTTCCAGCGGTAGGTTTGCTGTTCTGAAGTCATGGTACCCACTCTTACAAAGATGCTCCAGGATATTCTCTGTAATTTTAAAGTGTTTCTTTTCATACTTTCCCCAGTGGTGCTTTATTTCCCTCCCCCATTGACCTGTTGGAAAAATAATTGCTTTGATTGACGCCTCACAGCTATATCCTGCCTGTGGCGTAGAACTCCTCTGTAGGGAAATGACTGAACATTTTCGCAAAAATAAAAAGTTGTTTTAACTTGCAATAGCCTCCCTTTTTGCCATATGTTCAAGTGAAATACATTGGCCGCTTAATCCATCTAAAATGTGTGCACTTTCCTTTTGCTTTTATTTTGTTGAGTTGTGCTTAAGCTTGATGCATCTTTTATTTTGAATCTGTTTCAGAGTCTGTGTGGCAGCGTCCGTATGTAAACATCTTCAAACACTTCAAATTGGAAGAATGGAAGAAATCAACAAAAGAAGGGGATGTCACCGCTGTTATGGTACTGTTTGTTTTCCTTTTCAGGACTTCTTGCCTCTTCCTTGAAGGTACCCACTTTTACTGGGGCATAGAATCACAGATGCCAGTAGCCCTCGGGTACTTTTTCCAAGTGACACTTTTTACGTGTGACCTGAGACAGTAAGGTCCCGATTTTAATAGGGGGAGCGGGTACGGTGCGTGCGAGCCCCAAAGTGGGAAGCGCACCCGGGGAGCCTGAGGACACGGAGGCCCGGTCGATCTTCATTTGAATAAACTTTCTTCGACTCCTGTATGAACGCGGCAAGGTCGATTATGCGGGCGGGGGAATTCTGCTGCAGGAGGCCGCAGCCGGGGAATGGTCCCTGGCACAGATGTGGGGGAAGGGGAGCTCTGGTTGCCATTTTGAGGTGGGGGGGGGGGGGGCTGGTAAGGAGAGCTCGGGGCACGGGCACGCCTGCCCCTCCTGGCCCACAAGAAACCCTAAAATAAAAATTTGTTAGGTCTCTTCTGTTCCACGATGCGGCTACCGGCAGGTCTTGTCTGACGGGGAATCAGTCATTGCTCCCCCGCTCAGGCCTCCTACTAAAACTGCAGATCAGGTCCTGATGACATAATTAAGTTCCGATCTGCATATTTTAAGAAGGACCCCGCTACCTTCCTGTGGGTGTCTGGTTTGCCTGCTCAGAAGAGCAGGTTAAGATCGGGACATGGTGAGATCGGAGGGATAACTGACTGGCCGCATTTTAACTGCCCCCCCTACGCAGCTTTCCGCCAAGCGGCAGTTAAAATCAGGGCCTAAATGTCAGCAGGCTATTCATTCATGGAGAACACTGCAGCCAGGCTTGGTCCTTGTACTTTCCAACAGCAGTCATTGGATGGAGAATCGGGTATGGGAGGTTTGGCTGATTTTACCCCTTCCCTGTTTCGATCTCTGCATGCCATTTTCTGCCTGAAAGAATGTACAGGTGATTAATCTGTAGCTCGCTGCTAGCAGTTGCACAGAGATATTCTGGTGTACCTTGCTCACCAATCTTTTTTTCTTTGATGATTAAATTTTTGGCCTTCGTCTGCCAGCTCTATGAGGGACCAATGATGCCCCTAAGGTGCGCAGCGCGCACCAATCGGGAGGTCCCGCGCAGGCCGCTCACCAGCTGCTGCGGCTGGAAACGATACCGCGCATTCAAGGCCACGCAGCAATTTTAAAGCGACCACGCACCAAAAAAAATTAGAGCGAACATTGCCAGAGATTAGAATTTTGCTGTTGGAAAAATAAGAATATAAGAAATAGGAGCAGGAGTAGGCCATTCGGTCCTTAGAGCCTGCTCCGCCATTCAATAAGATCATGGCTGATCTTCTCCCTCACCTCCACCTTCCCGCACTATCCCCATATCCCTCGATTCCCTTAGTATCCAAAAATCTATCGATCTGTCTTGAATATACTCAATGACTGAGCCTCCACAGCTCTCTGGGGTAGAGAATTCCAAAGATTCACAACCCTTTGAGTAAAAACTTTTTCCTCATCTCATTCCTAAATGGGCGGCCCCTTATTCTGAGACTGTGACCCCTGGTTCTGGACTCCCCAGCCAGGAGAAACATCCACCCTGCATCTACCCTGTCAAGCCTCTTAAGAATTTTATATGTTTCAATGAGAAATGCACCACCAGTGTGGTATTGAGGTACACAGATCTGTAAGGTTCCAGGTTTGATCCCTAGTCTGTTCTGTGCTAGCTGACCTGAGCCAAGGGGTGGAAGCGGAGCACTATAATAGGGCTGGGGTTGTCAGCAGCACATTTAGAATTGTACATAATGCTTCCAATGCTGTCATCCCTCCATGCACCCAAATGGAGCCCTGGTTAAATTTAAATAGTTTTTTTTTCTTTCTTCACACTTAATGATAAGATTTTTGGCAAGAGGAGGGGAACCAGGATGAAGCATCAGAGAAGAGAAACAAGGTGCATAGAGGACTGGGAGAGTAAACAGCATTAGAATAAAGAGTAGTCCAGAAAGAGGAGGTATCTGGCAAGGGAAAAATGCAAAGCAGACTAAAGCGGGTTTGGTGTGCATGTGCATAAGTGCACGGCACGTGACAAATAAGGTTGGTGAGCTACAGGCACAAGTTGCCACATGAGGTTATGATATAGTGGCAATAACGAAGACCTGGCTCAAACAAGGGCAGGAATGGGCACTTAATATTCCTGGCTACAATGTATTCAGATGGGATAGGGAACAAAAAAAGGAGGAAGGTGGCAGTATTGATCAAAGATATGGTTACAGCCCTGCAAAAGGATGATGTGCTCGAGGATTCAAAGACACAATCTATTTGGGTAGAGTTAAGGAGCAGAATAGGAATTGTTACGCTGCTGGGTGTATACCATAGGCCATGAAATAATGGGAAGGAAATGGAGGAGCAAGCAGGTTTCAGAAAGATGTGGAAACAATAGAGTAGTGATAATGGGTGACTTCAATGATTCTAACATAGACTGGGGGTGGTTGGGGGGGAGGGGGGGCAGTGTAAAGGGCAAAGTGGGGGAGGAATTCCTGAAATGTGTACATGAGAACTTTCTCAATCAGTATGTTTCCAGTGCAATGAGGAAGGAAACAGTGCTGAATCTAATTCTGGGGAATGAAGAGGGGCTAGTGGAGCAAGTTTCAGTGGGGGAGCATCTGGGAAACAGTGATCATATCATTAGGTTTAGTTATGGAAAGGGACAAAATCACAGATATAGTGGTAGAAATTGGTCATTGAACCTGTTTTCCAGATACTGTAGTGCTCTATAGCGTCTGTGTTAGTGCTCCAATGTGCAGAGGCATTTGTGTTTTTTTTTAATAAAGGCTTTGAATTATCCTTTGTGCACAATAACTTGTTTGTTAACTTCATTTACTGGACAACACAGGGAACAAAATCATTGTTCCATAAAGGATTCTCATTCCTTATCTCTAACGGAAAGTACATCTCTTGATCAATTTTCAACCACAGTAATGTGCTTAAATTGAGGAACAGTTAATAAATTCTTTGTGTGGTAGCAGAGAAATGATTGCAACTGTAATTGCAGGTAGTTTAAGGAGTTAATCTTGAGCTTGCACAGTTAATTGATGGATGTTTATTTTGGATTCTTTGTAAGGATAAAACCCTGAAGTGCACAGTGTATCGTATCCGAGGCTCCATTCCTGCTGGTAACTACATTCAGTTACCAAAAACTAGCACCCAATCCCTTGGACTAGTTGGCCGCTACCTCTACCTCCTCTTCAAACCAATTGTATCCAAATACTTTGTAGTTCACTTTGATGCAGTCACTGAGGTATGTAATGATTAGTGCCCTCTGGGTATTGTACATTCGTTGGCACGACTGTTTTCTTCAATGTTAGAATGATATAGTGCAGTTACTGAAAAGTCTGTATTAATGTTAATAGTTTAAAGCTACAATGTTCATTAAGGTCATTCAACCAATTAAACTGCATAGTTTTACAATGATCAACACAGTAATCCATTTGTATGCACAGTTGTTTCCCGTGGTGATGAAGCAAAATGGGCACCTAGATCTAGTGGAAAACCATTAATGCTCAGTGTTGATTGGAGCTGTGGAAGCTGTAGATTTGCCTAAAATTGCGAACAAAAACTCCCAAATCCCTTCAACTGCTCGAATACCCCGATTAAATCAGTCAACTTTAAATACGTTTGAAGATTGACGATATTTGCTGAGTTATTCAAAACTTTTATTTTTACGTCCAATTCTCTCTCTTACCCTTCCTCTTCTGAAGGTGCTGACATATGCTGTGGTACTGTTTCATGGCGTGTGGTGTTGACCCTTTAGTAACAGTCCCATGTGGGCAGTCATCAAGTGTGAGCCTGTATATAGATTTTTAGGAGGCTAATTGAATGTGGGGACCATCGCTGCTGAACCAGTTCTGTGCACACCTGTTTTCCACATATGCACGCTTTCTGGCCGTGTCGCTGGATAACAATTCAGATCGGGAACCCTGGCAGGCATTTCCACCATGTAAATTGAGTTTGACACCCTGATCTAGAAATGGCAGAGCTTGTTGTGGAATCCAGCATAGCTTCTGAAAAAGGAGTTTCTGTATCACCTACATGATGGAATTTTTGAAGAGATTACAGAATTGGTGAATGATGGAAATCCGGTAGATAATGGAACAAAAATCGGGCTTATAGTTTCCTGGTCAACAATTTAAAAAAAAAACTTCAGTTCTTTAAACGCTATACTTTTTCAATTAAATAACTTCTGCATAAGAACATAAGAAATAGGAACAGGAGTAGGCCATTTGGCCCTTCGAGCCTGCTCCGCCATTCAATGAGATCATGGCTGATCTTCTGCCTCAACTCCATTCACCGGCCTTATCGCCATATCCCTTGATGCCCTTACTAGTCAGAAATCTATCGACTTCTGTTTTGAATATACCCAATGACTGAGCCTCCACAGCCCTCTGGGGTAGAGAATTCCAAAGATTCACCACCCTCTGTGTGAAGAAATTTCTTCTCATCTCAGTGCTGAATGTCCTACCCTTTATCCTGAGGCTGTGGCCCCTGGTTCTAGACTCCCCAGCCAAGGGAAACATTCTCCCAGCATCCACCTTATCAAGCCCTGTAATAATTTTGTAGAGACGGTTCCTTTATATTATTGATGATGCATTTGAAAGAGTGAACTTGGAAAAATGTAAAGATGATTTTTCTTTTAAAAAAATACTTGTGCTGCTTCCCACTTACCTTGTTCCCTTTCAGCTCCATGTGTCATTCCTTACCTAAGAGGCTGGGCAATCAAACTGTTCCCATGCCTGCATGAAGATGTGTGCAAGCGCAGAGAAAAGTTTGATCTGTGTCCACAGTTTGGGACTTCCTGATATAGGACCCGCAGGCACGACCGTGCACCTTCTAGCTGTGCGGCACAGTACACCAAACACATTTGCTTTTTTAGCATAAGCTAATTACTTCGATTTTGATCTTGATCTCTAATTCTAAGTGGTGTCTATCTTGGGGGCAGGGTAGAGGCTGATTGGACTTTGCTACTTTCTGTTCTTATGAGAATTATTCCATGCAGTATTTCTGTGAATTGTTAAATCCATTTCTCTCCAGGATAGTCAAGTCATTCGGATTTCATTCTCCAACCTCTTCAAAGAGTTCAAATCCACAGCCACGTGGCTCCAGTTCCCCTTTGTTTGTGGTGCAGTGAAAGGCTCCGTGTATAATACCACTGTGAAGTCTGCAAAGCAAGGTATGCTGGGAAGAGTGTTCATATGCTTGCTATTGGTTTTTTAGTAGACAAGTTCCTCACTTGCCCATCTTTGGGGGAAAAAACAGTACTAATTTCTCTGTGGTTCCCTGCCAGAACATTGTGCCACTTGTACTTTTATTTTGTTTTCACATTTTACTTTATAACTACTGTACACAGTATGACAACAGTCCAATGTCCAAGATCTTCTTATGACTATGTCTCTATAAAATGTTAGTACTAGTAGAACATGTAGAAACAGAAGTGTCCAAAATCTTCCTTCACAAATATTACTTCCAATTAAACAAATCTGAAGTGCTCATCACGGCCTGTGCTGATTTTTATTTTGTAGGCTATGTGTTACATTGTGACGCTGTTTTTCCTCACTTGCTTTTTGATATCTCGTGCACACAACCTTCTTCAGCTTATTCTCAGATCTGTCACTGAGACACTTGAGCTGCTTGAGAGCATCTAGAATGGACCACTCTGGTGTGTTTATACCCCTTTTCTTTGTCCCTGTGGGAAAGCACCTGGCCTGCACTTTGTATCTAATCCTGGTGGCACAGCCAAGGTCAGGAACTCTTTGAGGTGTGAAATTGCAGGGATGAACCCGTGTCCCATCACGCTGTTGCAGAGCTTGTTGGTACTCCCAACTCTGCTGCCTTGTGGCTACATTGATTTGAGTTGATTGAGCAAGGTGCTGCTTTTTATTCATATTTGTTTTGTTTCTATGTTTTATGTTGGTTTATTTAATTTTTTCATGCTTGCTTCGCTACATGGTGCAGCCAAAGCAGATTAACTGCTGCTGCCCTGCTTTGTTCAGTTTATGTAATGTCTGTATCCTTCTAATCGCACCTTTTTTGGCAAACTGCTGAAAGCGCAGGTTGCAGTACAAGCTTAATGATTCTTTGTGATGTTTGCATGTCGCATGATCACATTCATTCTTTGCTTCTTTCCAATAACTAGGATAACATTAAACGTTCATATTAATTTTACAGCATCCATTTGACATTCCTGAACCACAGTGAGTAAATTTAAAGAGGCTTGTGTGTATTGGTGCCACATCCCTGGAGAAACACTAGGCCGTGGCCATTCTTACTGAATTCGGGCTCAGATTCATACGGAATCCATGTTATTCTCAGTGGTCTCAGCATGCAGAGAAATTTTGAGTCGCTGAGGAGGTGGTGGCTGTAGGGCTTCAGAGTAACGCACATCAATTTTTCCATGTTACTTTGAATGCATTTAGTATCCGAGTGTAGTGGTTTTGGTACAAGACTAGCTTCAGAGATTGTGAGTTCACACCCAACCGTGCCAAATTTTGAACTTAAATCCAACAAACCTAGTAATTTGTGGACTGGCATCAGAAAAATGACCGAAGATGTTGTCTGAATTGTTGTTGTATAAACCCAACTGGTTCACCAGTGTCTTTCAGAGAAGGGGGCCGACTACTCCTACCCAGTCTGGCCTACATGTGACTCTTAATGCCTCTGAAGTGGCCTAGCAACTCACTCAATTGTCCAAACAATTGACCAAGAAGGTGGCCCACCTCTTAAGATAAATAGGGATGGACAATAAATATGGCTTTACCAGCATTGCCCACATCCTGAAAAACTAATTTTAAAAATTGTTTGGTTTGAGCAGACACAGTTGGTTTGGTTTATCTGGTCGTGTGCTTAAATTATATCTGCTATAAGCATACGGTGCTGTGCTTCAGAAGATGGTGAGGTTGTGAGCTATTAATGTTCCTCTATTGTTTTCTTTATAAAAGTAACTTTCTTTTTACCTCTTTACTTGAATCCTTTGTATCCTTATTTATTTATAACTATTCTTTTGATGATGATTGTAAATTAGTTATTTTAAAGTATAAATAGTGTCTATAGTTACTACTGGGTGCATATTTTATCAGGTAGGTGTATTGATCTAATGCATGTAATCTTTTCCTTTACTTCTGTATACAGACCTGGTGGGCCTTGCCCCTGCTGGTGTGAAGTGGACATGCCTGATGATGGACCTTCAGTATATTCTGTCATTTTATCTGAACCGACACTACAGTCACCTGAAAAGCATTAAACTCTGCTCCAATATGTTTGTTAAGAATATCTTCACCAGTGAGCTGGTATTTGAGCCAAGTAAGTGATCACATTGCTATCAGGGACTAAGTGAGATAGATGTGGATCTTGGTGTGATTTAACATTCAGAGAATGAGTGGACCTAACTGCGCAATATATGTGTGGAAACGGTCAGTATTTGGTCAGACTCGCGAATTGTGCACAAGGAAACTGGGATAAATGAAGAAAAAAATAAATAAATTGAGGATCATGAGATAATTACTCATGAGGAAGGCCATTTGACTCATCTTAGTCTACCCATCCAAAAAGATCCTAAAATTCCCCCCCCATTTCAGTATCCAGTTGTTTCTTAAATAATTCCAGGGTTTTTGCCTTCACTACTCTTCCTGGATGCATGTTGTCTACACTGTGTGCAAAGAAGAATTTCCTGATCTCGGTTCTAAATTTGCCTTTATCAGTTGTCCTGTTCGTACTATTTAATTTAAAGTAATATTCCAGATTATTCTTTTTCTTTCCCTTAAATATCTAGTATAACTATAGGATCGTCCTCAGATGCCTCCCTTTTGAGTTGAAAAGCCCAAGTTTCTCGAGTCTTTCCTCATAACTCAGACCTTTGAGGATAAGCCTCGTCGCTCTTGTTTGCACCAATCTTTGCTTGAATGTCTCCCTTGTATCTTGGCAACCAGAACTGGACATGGTGCTGAAGGTACGTTCTGACCAGAGCACTATACAGTTTGGTCACAACTTCCTCTGTCTTCTGTTCTATTGTTTTGGCTATGTAGTTCAGCGTTGTGTTGGCTTTGTTGATTGCTACTCTCCATTGCATGGACATGGTTTCTTTCAGCTTCATCCATAGCTATTTTAACACCATTTATGGAGTATGTGCAGTACTTTTCTGCATTAAATTTTGTCTCCTATTTTTCTGCCGACTCACACATTTTATCAAACTAATTCTGTAGTTTCTGAGCCTAATCCTCCAATTCCATTGCCCCTCCTAGTTGCATATCATCTGCAAATTTGGCCACTTTGCATTTCTGAATCCAAGTCATTCATGTAAATTAGAAACAGGTTTTGTTTTGTAGTTCATATTTTTTCCTTGTTTTGTATAATGCAAAAATAAATAAACAGAATTAGTTCTAATACTTTTTCCCAGAAAATTACACACTACATTATGGTTGCTTTAAAAGCGAAAGAAATGAATACCGTCTTCCTTCACTGCCTCTCTTTCTTGGTCTACCCAAATGGCATTGCTCCCTTACGGTTTTGAAATAGCCAGCACATCACCTGCAGTGGCTTCTCCTCCAGTTTCTGCATGATTACCTCTGGCATGCCCCAAGACTCTGTCCTTGGGCCCCTTTCTTTTCCTGACCTGACCTGAAGCGAATTTCTCTAAGAATACGGTCAACTGTGTGTTTGCTGATGACACGACACCTAGCTTTACCTCTCTGCCATCTAGAATCATAGAATGGCTACAGAAGGGGGCCATTCGGCCCGTCGAGCCCGTGCCGGCTCTCTGCAAGAGCACTTCAGCTAGTCTCACTCCCCCGCCCTTTCCCCGTAGCCCTGCAAATTTTTTTCCTTCAGGTTTTATCCAATTCCCTTTTGAAAGCCACGATTGAGTCTCTCCACCACCCTTTCAGGCAGTGCATTCCAGATCCTAACCACTTGCTGTGTAAAACAAGTTTTTCCTCATGTCGCCTTTGGTTCTTTTGCCAATCACCTTGAATCTGTGTCCTCTGGTTCTCGACCCTTCCGCCAATGGGAACTGTTTCTCTCTATCTACTCTGTCCAGACCCATCATGATTTTGAATACCTCTAACAAATCTCCTCTGAACCTTCTCTGCTCTAAGGAGAACAACCCCAGCTTCTCCAGTCTATCCACGTAGCTGAAGTCCCTCATCCCTGGAATCATTCTCGTAAATCTTTTTTGCACCCTCTCTAAGGCCTTCACATCCTTCCTAAAGTGTGGTGCCCAGAATTGGACACACTACTCCTGGCAGGGATCCTGTCAAAGAAATAAGTCGCACGCTGTGGACTTCCGGGTATCCCATCTGAAACCTCTGACTTTTACTGTGTTAAAGGTGGTATATAAATGCAAGTTGTTGTTGTTTTGCATAGCTAGTGTGAAAACGTGAGTTGTGTGTCTCACCACCTAGAATGATTCCAAAGATGCAGTGTTCACTCGTGACGTGAGAATACTGTAGATTTTAGTCCCTGATATCTCCAGATTACACACCTCATCCACTATGGCACCTTATTGCAAGTTTAGCTTTAATTTTGTGCATTCTGCATACTAACTTAGATTATGTACTCTTTCTTTCTTTGTCCTTTGCTTTTCCTACTTAGGATACTAAACACTGTTCATTGGAGAGAGGAGGTTGAACAGATTAGATATCACTGATATGGTTGGTTAATGTGCTGAAATCTGGGTCCTAGTTTTGCAGTTTCTGAAATAAAAGGCCTATAGTATATGTGTATACTGCCAGAGCAAACCTGGACTGTGTCAGTGTGCCATCTCTATGTATGATTCTTTATCTGCATTTTTCAGGTGTGACCGTCTTTAAGGCCAAGCGGGCAGGACTGGTGCTGCACGATGTTTCCCCAATACCACGAGAAATGGCTTTCCTTGTGCCCAAAGAAGAAAACTGGCATGATATTTATGATTATATCAGGTCAGCATCACTGTGCATCAAGAGAGAATACGCCGCTGGTTACTGGGGATGCTGTATTTAAAGAAATTTAAATTTGTTTAGCACGTTATCAGAGCCTTGGGACATCCTAACGTGCTTTATCATCAATTGATTATCTCTGAAGTACAGTCATGTTACGTAGGCAAACATGTCACTAATTTGTTTACAGCAAGGTCCCACAAACAATGAATGAATGAGCAGAAAGTCTGCTTTTTGGTTATCCTCAAATAGTGTCATGTGACCTTTTATGACCATCTGAGCAGGGTGGGTGGGTGTGTTGGTTTAATGTTTTATCCAAAAGATGGAGCATCTGACAATGGAGCACTCCCTCGACACTGCACGGATTTGTCAGCTTAGAATATGGCCCTGAAATTCCACACACTGAAATTGCATCCCCACCATGAAAACAGCAACTTGCATCTATATAGAACCTATAATATAGAAAAATGCCCCAAGATGCTTCGCAGAGGCTTATTCAGACAAAAATGGCCGCTGAACTAAAGAAGGAGTTATTAGGAGGGGCTTGGTCAAATAAATGAGCTTTAAGAAGGGTATTAAAGGAGTGGAGAAAGGTGGAGAGGCCTTTACGGAGGGAATTCCAGAGGTTGGGGCACAGGTGGCTAAAAGCACAGTGGGAGCAGGGAGGGTGAATAGCATGAGGTCAGAGTCGGAGGAACAGAGAATTTTGGAGCGCTGAAGGAGGTGTACAGAGATATGGAAAAGGGTAAGGCCCATGAAGTTATTTAAATACAAGTTTGAGAATTTTAAATTGTAGTTGTTGAGGACCAGGAACCAATGTTGGTCAGCAAGGACAGGACTGATGGATGAGTGGGACTTGGTGCTGGATAGGATATGGTAGCAGAGTTTTGGATGAGCTGTGGTTTACAAAGCATGCAAGATGGGAGGCCGACCAGGAGAGTAGTGGAGTCTGGAGGTGACAAAACCATGGATGAGGGTTTCAGCTGCAGTTGGCTGACACGGACGGAGATGGGCGATGTTACGGAGGTGGAAATCGACAGACTTTATGATGGAGAGGATATGGGGTCGGAAGCTCAGCTCAGAGTAGAATAGGTCGCTAAGGTTGTGAACAGTTTAATCTGAGACATTGATGGAGGAAGGGAATAAGAACATAAGAAGTAGGAGCAGGAGTAGGCCATACGACCCTTCGGGCCTGCTCCGCCATTCAATAGGATCATGGCTGATCCAAACCTAGACTCGCGTCCACTTCCCTGCCCGCTCCCCATAACCCTTAATTCCCTTATCAGCTAGGAAACTGTCTATCTCCGTTTTAAATTTATTTAATGTCGCAGCTTCCACAGCTCTCTTGAGGTAGCAAATTCCATAGATTTACTACCCTCTGAGTGAAGAAGTTTCTCCTCATCTCAGTTTTGAAACGGCAGCCCCTTATTCTAAGATTATGCCCCCTAGTTCTAGTCTCACCCATCAGTGGAAACATCCTCCCCGCATCCACCCGATCAAGCCCTCTCACAATCTAATATGTTTCGATAAGATCGCCTCTCATTCTTCTGTATTCCAATGAGTAGAGGCCCAACCTACTCAACCTTTCCTCATAAGTTAACCCCCTCATCTCCAGAATCAACCGAGTGAACCTTCTCTGAGCTGCCTCTAGAGCAAGTATATCTTTTCTTAAATATGGAAACCAAAACTGTACGCAGTACTCCAGGTGTGGCCTCACCAGTACCCTGTATAGCTGAAGCAAGACTTCCCTGCTTTTATACTCCATCCCCCTTGCAATAAAAGCCAAGATTCCATTGGCCTTCCTGATCACCTGCTGTACCTGCATACTAACCTTCTGTGTTTCATGCACCAGGACCCCCAGATCCCTTTGTACTGTAGCACTTTGCAGTTTTTTTCCATTTAGATAATAACTTGCTCTTTGATTTTTTCTGCCAAAGTGCATAACCTCACACTTTCCAACATTATATTCCATCTGCCAAATTTCTGCCCACTCACTTAGCCTGTCTATGTCCTTTTGCAGGTTTTTTATGTCCTCCTCACTCATTGCTTTCCCTCCCATCTTTGTATCGTCTGCAAACTTGGATACGTTGCACTTGGTCCCCTCCTCCAAATCGTTAATATAGATTGTAAAGTGTTGGGGTCCCAGCACTGACCCCTGCGGAATGGAATTGCAAAAGTACGGAGTTTGTGACAAAAGAACTAGTCTAGCACCTTTCATGTCCTCAGGATGTCCCAATTGCTTTGCAGCTAATGAAATACTTTTCAAGTGCAGTCACTGTTGCTTTGTAAGCAAATGCGGCAGTCAATTTGCACACAGCAAGGTCCCATACAGCAATGAGATAAATGACCAGTTAATCTGTTTTTGGTGCGGTTGGTTGAGGGATAAATGTTAGCCAGGATACTGGTAAAACTCCCCGGCATTTCTTTGAATAAAGCCATGGGATCTTTTATGGCTATCTGAGCAGGCAAATGGGGTTTCTATTTAATATGTCATTTGAAAGATGGCACTTATAGAGAAATAATGGGGGTAATTTTAACCCCAAAAGCAGGTGGGTTTGAGTCGGGTGGGATGTTAAAATTTTAAAAATATAAAAAATCCCAAACCCAATCTGCCTCAACCCTGCCCACTTCAAGTTTTAACGGAGGTGGGGAGGGCAACCAACCTGCTCCAAGGAGACGGGTCACTCATTTAAATATTTTAATGAGGCTGCTTGCCTCTGATTTTATTTTGCTTTAACGCTGGCTGGCCGGGTTTTCTGGGCCTCGGAAACCCGGCAGCTAAAGTGAGGTGAAGACTGCTGTGTGGAAGAGGCAAGTGATTTTCTAGCACTGCGTGTGGGCCAGGAAGAGCAGGAGTGCTGCCCAGCCCCCGATCCCCCAAGTTAAACTGCTTCCCCCCACCTCGTGCAATCGGACCCCTCCTCCACCTTGCGCGATCAGATCCACTGACCCCAGCCCCCCCCCGGTGCACGATCACCAACCCGCCCCGAACACTCTCCAGCCCTCTCTTTTCCCCCCTCCCCCAACCTCCAATCCACACTGTACCCCCTCTCTACCCCGAGGAGCAGGAAACCTACCTGCTCTTGGGCTGCAGCCTCTCCTGGAGCGTTCCCCGCCTGACAAGGAGCCAAGCTTGTCAATCAGGCTGGATACTGGAAGGGGGGGGAGGCGGGATGACCTTAAAAAGAAACCTGCAGGCAGTGGAATTACAACTCGAGGTTTCCCGACCAGAACTCCTCCACCCCCCTTGGAAATCAATCCCGCCCCTGTAAATATCGTTCTGAATCTATTATAATTACTGTCTTTTTTTTTAATATGTCCTTTTGTAATTATAAGCTTAGGAGTTCTATTACTATCTTATATTGCTTTATAAGCGTGGGCTTTGTTGCACCTACTTCCTCCCACTCTACTACTGCATTTCATCATACAGTACCACTGGGGTGTTTGAGGGAAATATTTGTATGTCACTTAAGGCTGAAACCTTCTGTTGAAATTCTTGTACTGTACTGCTAGGACTAACAGACCTTATCAGGCAAATGCCTGTTAAAGTATACGGATTGTTTTCACTGTACCGTATTTAAACAGTGAACCTTTGCTAAACTAGATACTAAAGAGAATGAAGTCAATTTCAAGCACGTAGATGTAGGAGGGTTCCTTCCATTGCTACTGTCCTTAGTTTGTCTGCACTTTACAGGAAGGGTCTGTTACTTGCTGTTTAGTCAAGGATTCAACCATTTTTTTTAAAAATCACTTTTTTTATTGGATTACATTTTTTAAAAGGGACCAGCAAGTGCACCTGTAGCTGGCTTTGAATAACTGTCAAAGCTGGGATTCATAGCTGAGCTTTCCAAATGGGAATCCTTCAATCGCCCACAAAATCTACTGTCTATTTTACTAGTACAAATTACAAAGTATAACAGGCCATTTGACCCAACCAGTGTTTATGCTCCATACGAGCCTCCTCCCACCCGACTTCATCTAAAGCCCATCAGCATATCCTTCTATTCCTTTCTCCCTCATGTACTTATCTAGCTTCCCCTTAAATGCATCTATGCAAAATAAAACTGATTGCATCTTGTTTAGCTCCATTACATCTACCTTTGTGTTGCTGCATCGAGATTTAATCTGATTTGTATGCTTGTCTTCAGGTTTCCTTCAGATGGAGTTAAGATGCCATTCGACTCCATTCAAAAGGGACATTCCAGTCCACACCAAACAGGTTAGAAATGCAGTTAACTTGAAATGAAAAAAGTGCGAAGGAATTGAACAGTATTTATTATGCATTAGATTTTTAGTTTTTTTTAATGTCACCATAATTTCAAAGATGCAGCATTGCCAGCTCACGGTCTGTGTACAACTTGTGGCAATGCGAAGGACCGAAGGTTGATTCTTGCAGATCCTGTTGTAGGCTGCCATGGGTTGCTTCATTATACATTTACGAATGCTGTCCATAATTGATTTTTTAATTCTGAGCTCAAGAATCATTAATAAACTTGCCATTTCACACTGATACCTCTGATCCTACAAACCAGTCTTAAATGATGCATTTATAAAAACCAACCCACCTCTGCGCACACAACCAATCCTTTGCTGCCTTTGTCCCAGTCAAAAATATTTAATAATTTGCCCTTCAAAAACAGCATCAAAAGCCAGCATCTCTTTCTGCTACAATTTCATCAATGATGCCTTGTTTTTATCTTGCCTTATCCAGGTCATCCAAAACATTGCACTCCAATTAGAGTGAATCCGCACACAGTGAGTGTCAGTAAGGCAGTCCAAGACCGCGTTTCCCTCATCCAACAAATTACCAGCCCAGAAACAGTGAGTACCTGCCAAAAATTGGCACACTACTGATCTAATACTTTAAAGTGCTTGAATTTATTCAGTGCATTATCTTGTCCTCAGGATGTCTGGATGCCTAGCACTTTCAGTGGATTACTTTTGAAGTACAGTCACTATTGTTATGTAACAAAGAAACAACTTGCATTTATATAGTGCATTTCGCGACTTCAGGACATCCCAAAGCGCATCACAGCCAATGACGACCTTTTGAAATGTAGTTATTGTTTTAATGTTTAGAAATGCGGCAGCCAATTAACAGCAGTGAGATACATGAACAATTAAGCAGTTTTAGTGATGTTGTTTGAGGGATAAATATTGGCCAGAACAAAGGGGGGAACTCCTCTGCTCTTTTTCGAAAAATGCCATAGGAGTTTTTATGTTCAACTGAAAGTGCAGACAAGATCTCGGTTTAACGTCTTATCCGAAAGACGACATCTCCGACAGTGCAGCACTCCCTCTACTGCACTGGAGTGATGTGCTCAAGTCCCGAGTGCGGCTTGAACCCACAACCTCTTGACTTGGATGAGAGTGCTACCGCTGAGCCAAGGTTGACGCCTACTGTAGACAAACATGCTGGTCAATTTATGCCCAGCAAGATATCTCAACAACTGAAATGTACCTGTTTTTGGTGCTGTTTTGTCGAGGGAGGAATGTTAACCAGGGTACTGGGAAAACTGGTTGCTCTTCGAATAGTGCCATAATATCTTTTACACCCACCTGAACAGGCAGACTGCCTCGGTTTAATGTCTTATCCAAAAGATACAACCTCTAATAATGCAGCACTCCCTCACTGAAGTGCTAGCCTGGATAATGTAGTGGACATCAGCATAAAACTGATAAGTCAACAAGCATGCAAGATTTGTAAATTCACTCCACCCCCTGGGACGAATCAGGGATTTTCAGTTGCAGCTGGCAATTCTCAGAATTAAAAGGCATAAGAGTACGTTGTACAGCAAACAAAGATTTTGAATTATTATTGAACATTTGCACATACATTTTAAACGGTGTCAGGCAGATATAGAATTGGAGAACTATACACCAACACCAGTGGGTTTCATTTCCTCTGCAGTACTTTTAGTGCACGAGTTGATCACTTAAATTTCAGTCTGTGCTCTTTTAATGTGGTGGTTAATCCATTTTATTTTAAACGGGAATGACATTGGATAAATTCCTCTCTGCTCTATTTTAACAAACGTTATCTGATATGCCTAAAAAATAGCAAAAATGAAATAAACCTAGAAGTGTTTCCTGTTGTAAGCATATAATGTTTAGTGCTCTGGGGAATCTACATCATTTCAGGTTTTAGGAACAGGAGTAGGCCTTTCGCCTGTTCCGCCATTCAATTAGATCATGGCTGATCTGTATCCAAACTCCATCTACCCGCTGTGGCTCCATATCCCTTAATACCCTTGGCTAACAAAAATCTATTGATCTCCGAATTAAATTTATTAATTGAGCTAACATCATCTGCTTTTTGTGGGAGAGAGTTCCACACTTCTACCCCTATTTGTGTGAAGAAGTGTTTCCTAACCCCTCTCCTGAATGACCTGGCTCTGATTTTAAAATTATGTCTCCTTGTCTTCCCCGCCAGCGGAAAAAGATTCTCTCTATCTACCCTATTAATTCCTTTCAAAATCCTAAAAACCTCAATCAAATCACCCCCTTAACCTTCTATATTCCAGGGAATACAAGCTTAGTTTATGTGCTCACTCCTCATAATTTAACAGTCTCTATGTTGAACCTTATCGAATGCCTTCTGGAATTTCCTTAATTTCAGTTGTGTTTGCAGTAGTTTTAGTTTGTGACTGTGCTGGACATTCATTAACCTTTGTAAATTGCAGATTTCATGGGAGCGTGCCATTCTCAAATCTTCTGAAGTAATTGTACTCCAAAAACAAAACGAAACCTTTAAAATAATTTCTTGAAATTGAGAGCTCTTCAAATAAACTAAACAATGATGCCCTTTTGTTACTTGCTATATTCCTTAAGAGTTGTTTCCTCTTCTAGGCACCTTGTAGACATCGGAGATCCCCTCAGATCATTAAGAACATCCCAGAAATACACTTGGATACCACTGTATCACCCCGTCGTGACAAAGATAGCAGAGAATGGGAGGATGAAGCCACAGCAAAAAGCGATGAATGTATGAAAGTGATTCCTGCGGATGATGGTGGAATTCATGTTTTTGCGTGTCGAAGTGGTAGAGCTGCAGTCCACAAGTGCAGCAGTGATGCAGAGGAGGTGAGCTATAAAACACAGAAAAACTGCTTGTATTTTTATTACTATTACATTTGGATTAAGTATGTGAATTTTCATTTTAAGTCCGGAGCATAATTTGTGAATTTTTTGGTCACCGCAAACCAAACACACCTGCACAGATAAATGACCCAGTTTCTCTGTGCTATCCATCTTCACAGCCAATGCATTGGCGAGAAGGGAAGATTGGTTCCTCTTCCGTTGCCACTGATGCTTTGGCGCTGGCTGCTAGGAATTGTGAAGGAGCCCCTTGAGATGTGTCCCTCCATTTTTCCCCTTTCTGTGGGAAACCCTTGGATTCTGCACAACACCATCCTACAGCAGCACTGCTGTGATCAGGAGCTTGGCATGTGCTGCATCATGGGCAAGTTTTAAGTGCTGGAGTTTTCTAGTACATCTCCCAAGCACTATCATTTGCTGCTCTGGACTAGCCATCAGAAGACGTGCTACAATGGTGCAGTTTGTCTTCTCCTGGAATGGGAAAGCTACTACTTCAAATGAGGTTGGATCCTCTGTGTAGAGAATCACAGTGAATCTCTTTTATTCTGTAACACAGCATTTTTGCTGCTGAACTGCATCCCTCATGGTTTTTTTATATAACCATGCACTAATGCAGTACACCATGAATTATAAGGCCATATTGCCTTTGTTTTTCAGGCTATATGCACTAAGGTTTCTTCACCTACCAGGCTTCCTGGTCAGAAGTTCAAAGACCCTAAGGTAGGTCGTTTGATCTGAACATTTTCTTCAGCCAACAGGATAGATAGTCTGTCAGAAATATTTTAATTTTGAAGACTTTTACAGGGGATGAGAAAAGCAAACTGCATTGTGTTAAGAAATATCCTTAGGAACAAGATGAATAATCTAGGGGAGCTCTTAAAATTTGTTTGTGACCATGAACAATATCTCTTCACTGCTGAAGTTTATAATTTGCCTTTGATTAACGTGACTATTTTCTAATGACAAACCTCCATGCCCCAAAATATGCCACTGCTTCCCTCACTTCCACAATTTTTGGATCTATTTAAGAGTCTGTCCTTGATCCCTCGCTTCTATATTATGCCTATTCCTGTTACATGTGGGATCACACATTAACCAATATTTACCTTTGTGAACCACTTCCCCAAGACCCCACTGTAAATGAGGTGTGGCTTTTCATTGAATTGTCTTGTTAGAAATAATCTAATTCGATCATTTCTTTGTTCTGAAGCAACTCAGGAGGTGAAAGCTAGAGAATTTTCTATTTAAATTACTCCTGTATGTTTTAATGTTGAACTGTTTGAACTTTATTGTAAATCTATACGTTCCATTCAATCCCATTCTTCTCAGGGACTGCAGCCAGACCCTATACTAAAACTAAAGAAGATTATTGGATATGGAGGATGCACTGTGAAATGTGTAAGTGTGCTTTGAATCTAAAGCTGTATTGCAACGTGGTGATAATGCCTCAATGTCTTGTGTTCCGCCTTTTCTCCTTTTCTTTCTTTTTGTCTTGGTCTCATTTTTGCTACACAAGAAAAGTCAAATGTTGTGGAGAGGTTGCTAGCTGCCTTTTGCCACAGATAATGTCTTGCAGCTGCTGGCTAATGATTTACAGAAAAACTAAAAATAGGACATTTTAAATTGGGAAGCAACATTTTATAGTGTTTTTTTTTTTGCTAGTGATTAAAGCAGAATTTTTGTGTTAACAGCTCTCTTCTACTTCAGAGAAAAATCAACTTAAAATACACAGGTGCGTTTTTTTCTAGATTGCTGTGTAATTTCAGCCAGACTTAGTGATATGGTGACAAAAGATTAATAATGCTTTTTCAACACCAACCATGGCAATTATTAGTAAATAGGAATTGTCCATTTTGAGATGAGTTTACTGTGTCAGTGAAATAATACAAGTGATTCCATGCAGTGGACATGGGAAAAATCTTCTGTGCAATCAGTATAAGTTTTTGGAACCCAGAGTTTTGATTTAGAGGCACAGTCAGATAAAACAAAGGAAATGGGTAGCTGTTGGTTTCTTTTGTAAAGACTACTGCTTCTAACATTGCAGTATTTTGATATTGAGTTATAGGTATCCTCCCGAAGTTGTGAACTAGGTCTCTGGAAATGAATGATGGTAGTTTAAAAAAAGCATAGTTCTTTGAATCGACGTTAAAAATGCCTCCACATCTTCCCATATTCTAGAGGATATGATAAATAATTTGGAGAAGGGGGAGGGGCGGGGAGGAGAGCTCTTGGCTCTGAGTTTGTGCAATCTAGTGACAAAACATCTCCTTCCCTACCAGAATATAGAACTCTTACTACCTTTCCAGCTACACCAGAATCATTAACTTAAATCACTGAATTGGAGACCATTGGACTGAGGAGATTATTTTAATTTTAAAGGAATTATTTTCTCCCTTTTCCTTTCTGATCTTCTACACCATGTACTATCCTTGTGCCGAGGCAGGCAGGCAACCTGCTGTAAGGATTCTTTATGTCCTGCTCTATCATTGGCTACCAAGAAGTGGTAAATGCAATCTGGAGTGTACCTTTTTTTTTCCCCCCCACAAGAAAAGCTTGGCTTTGCTTTTTGACTTCTGACAGTGGCTTGACTGAGATTCTTGATCTTGCGACTGTGACACATTATCTTGTACATTTGTCTGTTGCTGATCACGGTTACCAAATGACAAAAGTTTGCTGAATGTATAATTTGAAAATTTTTGGAATTTTTAAAATAAAATAAATTTTGGATTTAAGTGACCATGCTTACGTAGCCACAGTTAAATTGCCTCTGGCCGCATATGCAGTGTAAGTAAACCTTTTGGTAACGATTGTAAAATATATTTTATAATGTTTGTTTTAATTTTTTAGGCTGCGTGGACTAAATCTGGATCAGCCGTGGCCTACCCCTGTCATGCTATAGTTGTGGTGATGGAAATTGATACAGGACAGCAGAGATTTTTCATTGGACATACAGACAAGGTAAAGTAGATGCATTTGTTGTTTTATAACCCCGACATTGCTGTTTTCAGAGAGGTTTTGAAGTGCGTTATTTAGATCTGTGCTTTGTCCAAGGGTGTTACGACATGCTCCCAAGCATCTGCCGTTTGTGTGAGCAGCTAGACTTGATTTTAATTGTTCCTGTCCCTATCCCCCTCCATCTCCTTTTTACAATTTACTAATGGCTTCAACATGGGTGCAGATCTAGGTCCTTCTACACAGTAGACCAATGTGGTACCCCGTCAAACTGCCATATATAACAAATAAATTTAAATACATTCAGCTTTCCTGTCAAAACCCTCTGTTTCTCTTTTGTCTGTTTTCTGGCAGGTTTCTGCTTTGTCCTTTAATGGCAACACAACACTACTCGCATCAGCACAGACTGGGAATGTGAGTCTGGTCAGAATTTGGAACTTTAACAAAGGGAGCTGCCTGGCAATGTTTAAAACCCACGTGCATTCAGTGTCATCCCTCAGGTAAGGCTGGACTGCAGGATTGCTGTTGTGTGTTCCTCCTTGCTTTGTTAATTATAAGTAAATTGAACAAAGTAATCACAGAGACTTTTTTTATTCCTCAAATTCCTTGTACTCCGTAAATCCAAAGAGACAATATGATGTGTTAAGTGTACTAAACTTTAGTGTTTTCTTAGATTAATCATTAAAGATCTAGTAAGAATATTTATTGTGCTAAATATATTGAGTTCCCTCACCTATTTATACAGTTTCAATTATCACTGTAGCCAATATGTTTAATAAACGGATGTTTAATACACTGATTTAACAAATAATCCTAAATAGTATGAAGGAAGCTATTTGTACACTTCTAGTTATCCCTTTTGTTGTATTTTAAATCATTTACATCCCACTATTTCCATTCCTGATGTTACGCTGGGAGGCATTCTGGACAAAATGTTTCTCGGTGTGCCTCCAACCAACAATTCTAAAGTGTGTATATATTTTTTATATATATATTTTTAAACGAGGGACAAGTTAGAGTCAATAATAACTACAGATATCTTAGTTGCAGCATGATAGGAATTTCAGCACAGAATAAGAAGATGAATCGCTATAATCAGACCTGTGCTGCTGCCAGCTCCACAGTGGAGCTACCTACTCTAAACCCATTTCCCTATTAATACCCAAGAACATAAGAAGTAGGAGCAGGAGTAGGCTGTACGGCCCTTTGAGCCTGCTCCGCCGTTCAATAAGATCATGGCTGATTTTCGACCTCAACTCCACTTTCCTGCCCAATCCCCATATTCCTTGATTCCCCTCGAGTCCAAAAATCCATCGATCTCAGTCTTGAGTATATTCAACGACTCTACATCCACAGCCCTTTGGGGTAGAGAATTCCAAAGAGTGAAGAAATTCCCCCTCATCTAAGTCTTAAATGGCCTACCCCTTATCCTGAGACTATGCCCCCTAGTTCTAGACTCTCCAGCCAGTAGAAACAATCTTTCAGCATCTACCTGTCAATTCCCCCTCAGAATCCTATATGTTTCAATGAGATCACCTCTCATTCTTCTAAACTCCAGAGAGAATAGGCTCAATCTCTCCTCACAGGACAACCCCCTCATCGCAGGAATCAATCTAGTGAACCTTCGTTGCACCGCCTCTAAGGCATGTATGTCCTTTCTCAGATAAGGAGACCAAGACTGTGCACAGAACTCCAGGTGTGGTCTCACCATAGCCCTGTACAATTGTAGTAAGACTTCCTTACTCTTATACTCCAACCCCCTTGCAATAAAGGCCAACATGCCATTTGCCTTCCTAATTGCTTGCTGTGCCTACATGCTAACTTTGTGTGTTTCCTGTACGAGGACACCTAAATCTCTCTGAACACCAACATTTAATAGTTTCTTGCCATTTAAAAAAATAATCTGTTTTTCTATTCTTCCTACCAAATTGAATAACCTCACATTTCCCCACATTATACTCCATCTGCCACCATATTGCCCACTCACTTAGCCTGTCCATATCCCTGTTGGGGGCTCTGTGTCCTCCTCACAGCTTACTTTCCCACCTAGCTTTGTATTGTCAGCAAACTTGGATACATTGCACTCGGTCCCTTTGTCTAAGTCATTAATATAGATTATAAATAGCTGAGGTCCAAGCACTGATCCTTGCGGCACCCCACTAGTTGCAGCCTGCCAACCGGAAAATGACCCATTTATCCCTACTCTCTGGTTTCTGTCCATTAACCAATCCTCTATCCATGCTAATATGTTACCCCCAACCCCATGAGCCCTTATCTTGCATAGCAACCTTTTATGTGGCACCTTATCGAATGCCTTTTGGAAATCCAAATATACTACATGTACTGGCTCCTCTTTATCTACCCTGCTAGTTACAGCCTCAAAAAGCTCTAATAAATTTCTTAAACATGATTTCCCTTTCATAAAACCATGCTGACTCTGCCTAATCATATTATGATTTTCCAAGTGCCCAGTTACCACTTCCTTGATAATGGATTCCAGCATTTTCCCGACGACTGATGTCAGGCTGACTGGCCTGTAGTTCCCCATTTTCTCTCCTTCCTTTCTTGAATAGCGGGGTTACATTTGCGACCTTCCAATCTGCTGGGACCGTTCTATGCTTATTCAAATGTTTGATTCCCTTGTAAATGTGATCTCCCTTTATTACTCTATAATTCGATGAACAATGTGTGGAATATAATTTCCCTGCATATAATTTCCCTGCAGTATCTGGTTGTTTTATGTTACATAGAGTTGCTCCATAAGCCACTCAAAACTCTTCTAATGGTTCTGTTGTATTTTTGTAGTGTTCAGGACCCTAAGACCAATGTAGTTGCAGAGTTAACCGTGTTTCTGTTCCTAAAAGAAACCAATTAAATCCCTCCACAAATAAAGGATACAATTGCTGAGGCTTTGATGTGACTCCTGAAGCAGTTTTGCACTCAAATATTTGAATAGTTCATGGGAGCTGATAGAATGTTTGTTATTTGTGTCAGAGTATTGCTTGAGTGATGGTTCACAGTGTGTCTTGATGTGTTGGTATTAAAGGCAATGATCCTGGCTGGTTAGGATTGGCCCAAATGACAGGAAAGTTTAAAAAAATAGTGTTTTCCTTTCCTTCAGTTTTTCGTTCAGTGGGGGAGTTCTCTGCGGTGTAGGAAAGGACGGTCATGGTAAAACAGTAAGTACTTTCAGTACAATAGCAAAATACTGCGGATGCTGGAAATCTGAAATAACAACAGAAAATGCTGGAAATACTCAGCAGGTCAGGCAGCATCGAGGAGAGAGAAACAGAGTTAACGTTTCAGGTCGAGGACCCGTTGTCAGAACAAGAACAGACACCCTCAAGCAAACCTGTCCAGCGATAACCTAAGTCGTTAATTGCATTGTGGGTGGTGCAGGTCAACCTATCCCTTTGTAAGTTAGATTTCTCTTAATTGTAATATTAGTAGAATAATATCACCAAACATTGACGCACACAGAACCAGGTACATTTGAAAAGCTCAATAGGACAAGTGCAAGTCAGTAAATCCAACAGTCTAGAGTCTGTAGAGAAATGCTGTAAACTATGCCACATTATAACTGCACGGCAAGTGCAGTATTTAAAGATGGGGCCTTCGTGCAATCCAGACTTCTGTCAAGAAGAGAATTTTGTCATTTAGACCTTTTAAAATGATCTAAAATCTTCGTACTATACCGAGAGGACTGCTACATTGCACTCTTATTCCTGAACCCCTTCATTGACAAAACACTATTCTAACGGGACCTGGTAGTACTTCATTTTTAGGCATTTACAATTTGCCCACGTAGTTAGAGCTTCCCATACCTCAAGTTAACTTCAATTTTCTATGATTACAAATAACTTCCTTTAATATCCTTTGCAGCTTTATTTCTCTCGTTTTAAAATTTTGTTGGAATACTTTTTGTTAAAACAAATAATGATGACGTTAACTCAGTTGAAATGTTAAAATTGTTGAAGTATGATTGTGGTAACACAATACAGCTTCCTGTGACTCGAACTTTATTGCATCACTTCCTGTGATTAGTCCAGGATAAATACTGGACTGATCAGTTGGATCCTGGAGAGGCATAGAGTAAGACCTCTTTTGTATGTAGCACCTTTTTAGTTGATTAAAGCTTACTTTAAGTTCACCACGCGTAAGGCTCATTCTTACGACAATGACTGTTTGAATTAACACTGGATTCCTCACGCTGACTGCCCCAGTAACCTTTCTCAGCTGTTTGCCCGATATTCTCGTTGGCACTTGCTGCTTAACTATAGGTATTCAAACAGGGTCAGTAAAATTTTAAAATATAAAGAATGCTACTTGTAATTTTTGAACACTTTTTTTATAAATTCATTTAAAAAAAAAAAAAAAAATTCTTGTTACATAAGTTTACTGCAAGCAAAGACTAGGATCACATAGAAAATTGAAGTTAACTTGAGGTATGGGAAGCTCTAACTACGTGGACAAATTGTAAATGCCTAAAAATGAAGTACTACCAGGTCCCGTTAGAATAGTGCTTTGTCAATGAAGGGGTTCAGGAATAAGAGTGCAATGCAGCAGTCCTCTCGGTATAGTACGAAGATTTTTGATGAGGCTGACACAGAAGCCCTGCAAATCCACAGGCCTACTGCACTGGTGGAAGTGTGGCAGAGCAGGAGTCAGTGACCTCCACTCCTGACCCTGATAGAGTATCTAAGGTTGAGACAGGGCACCTCATTAGTATACTTTGGAACTAGAGTCTTTGGAACTCTCTTCCTCAGAGGGCGGTGGAAGCAGAGTCTTTGAATATTTTTACGGCAGAGGTAGATAGATTCTTGATAAGCAAGGGGGTGAAAGGTTATCGGGGGTAGGCGGGAATGTGGAGTAATCAGATCAGCCATGATCTTATTGAATGGCGGAGCAGACTCAAGGGGCCGGGTGGCCTACTCCTGCTCCTAATTCGTATGTTCGTATTTAATGATCAGCACTGTGCCACTATGGGTGTATGTTGGGCATTCACCAGAGGGGGGGTCTATGGTGCTCCTAATTGGTGCTACCGGTGAAGAATTATGGGATTCAGGCCTGGACCCCTCCCCAGGTGGACTCGTCTTTCATACAATTTTCCATCCCTTCCACCGCACCCCTAGCTGACTTTCGCCAGGACTGTAAGTTGAATTTGTGGAAATTCAGATTGCGGTGGGGGGAGGAAAAGATCACTGGGTGGGCTCGGATTGCGGGGGGTGGTCTGGAGATTGGATTGTGGGAGGGGGGTCGTCCGATCATGTTGGGGGTTCTGGAGATCGCGGGTAGGGAGGAAGATTGTGGCAAGTTAGCTTGGGGGACCGGCGGGGTGGGGAAGCACTCCTCCTGGCCCATGAGCAGTGCTTCCTGCTGCTGGATTCGGCAGTTCTCTCCTCCTGCAGCTGCCAGGTTTCCCAATCCCTGGGAAAGTTGGCCCGCAGCCGTTAAATCCAAATGGCTGCTAAAATCTGAGGCATGCAGCCTCGTTAACATATTATAATTACTGACCTGCCCGATTCCTCAACCCGCCCTGGTTACACCGGATGTCGGCGCGTTTGTGACGGGTTGGGGTCGGCTTTCCCATTTTTACTATTTAATCCCCATCCACTCTCCTACCCGTCTGTTCAATTTGCATTTGACTGATGGCTTTTAAAAAAAAAAAAAAATTTTAAGTGGCATGTTACTCAAAATCCAGGATATCCCAGTAACCCTTCCTGGGATATATAACTCGGGTATTTTTGTTTGACTAAGGGGCAATTGGGGAACCTCATGAAGAGACAGTTAAAAATATTAGAAGAAGAAACCTATGACAGTTTGAAATATCTGGTTGAATACAATGGCCCAAAAATTAGTCCCGCGACGCGAGAGTACGCACTGCGTACTCTCGTGTATTCTGTCACCAATTGCCGGTTTTCTGCATGCACTGCGCATGCGCTGAAAACCGGCACTTGGTTTTTGGAAAAGGGGGCGGTTCCTCGGTGCACCGCGTGCGCGCTACAGGCTGCGCGCACGCTGTGCACTTAGTGCTTTGGACGCGCAGGTAAGGACGGAAGATTTTAGAAATGAAAAAAGGAGTAAGACCCACTTTTAACAAGGTAAGTAGTGAATTAAGTATTATTTTGAATTTTTTTTAACAGGTATATCTTTTTTAGAGACTTTAAAGACAGGTAAGTTTATTTTTATAACTTTTTAAAAGATTTTAAATTTTTTCAAAAATTTAATTTTTTATTTAAAATGGTTAATTTATTTAACTATACTTATTTTATTAATGTGATGGTTTTTTTAAAATTTAATTGAGGTTTAGCTGTTATTTTGGGGGTGTGTAAGATTCATAGATTTCACAGCACGTATGTGAAACTTATGAATGGAAGATGGTGTGCTGCCATTGGCTCTAACTGAGTCACGTGATCCCACAGCTCGCACGAATTCACTACGCCGGTGGGATACGCAAGCACTGCCCAGCTGATGTCGAGAACATCAAGTTCGTGCGAGCTGGATCTGAAAAAGCCAACGCGGAGTGAGAGATCGCGCCTGCTCCTTACCCCCGCGGGAACAGAGCGAGATCAATTTCTGGGCCAATGTGTATTTAAAAGCCATGAATAATAGATTAGATTCTCTTGGGGTTGCATTTTGTCTACTCGGAATTGGATAAAAGTTTGCGTGCTGTAAATATATAGCCATTATTTGACTCTTCGATTATTCTCTTCATTATTTATGCAACAAATTTGCTTCTTTATAATCTTTTAAAAACAAGCACGAGTAATTTCCAAGTGGGAATCTCCCAATCTCCCGCTATAACTTTGGCGGAAACTCAGGAAAAACTATGTAAACGGCTATTCACACGTTTCTCCAGAGTTTCCACTGAACTTGTAGTGGGAGTTCGGGGGAACCCCAATGCAAATTCTACCCTGAGCTCCACTGTGGTGCTCAATGTACCATTTTCAAAGATTGAATTGAAATCTTATGGAGGCATAAGGTTAGTCCAGTACCGTGTAGCAAATACTGTTTGGTAATTGCTGTTCATTTCCCGGGCACATTACCAAAACCTTTCCTAGATTTCAAGGCATGGATGGACAATCAAAGGTTTGGGGAATTGGGACACATCCACAAGAGTGATCTGAAATATGAGAGTAGGAATAATCTAGGCTAAGGAGTTCTAAAAAGACCCAAAAATGTAATAGTGGTGACAGCATGGGATGACTGGAGCCTTAAAGGGGAAGCCACCACAACATCAGACAAAAATTAAAAAAAATTAGCTGATGAGGAAAAGGAAACATGATGTAAATGGGAGGAGCAGAAATAAAACTCTGCAAATATAGGCAATTGCAGACTCTTTATTAGGGTAATAAAATAGGGGATGGGGATTGAAGTTGTCCTCGAAGTTATAGGATGTCGGGGAACATAGGGTCTAATGAGAGGGAGGAATTGAATGAAATCAGTATTTGTAGGGAAATGGTGTTTGGAAAATTGACGGGATTGAAGGCTGATAAATACCCAGGGCCTGATAATCTACATCCTAGGGTACTTAAGGAAGTGGCCCTAGAAATAGTAGATACATTGCTGGTCATCTTCCAAAATTCTATAGACTCTGGAACAGTTCCCATGCATTGGAGGATAGCTAATGTAACCCCACTATTTAAAAAAGGTGGTAGAGAGAAAACGGGGAATTATAGACCGGTAAGTCTGACATCAGTAGTGGGGAAAATGCTAGAGTCCATTTATAAAAGATGTAATAGCAGAGCACTTGGAAAACAGTGACAGGATCGGACAAAGTCAACATGGATTTACAAAAGGTAAATCATGCTTGACTAATCTACTGGAATTTTTTGAGGATGTAATTGGTAGAATAGATAAGGGAGAACCAGTGGATGTGGTGTATTTGGACTTTCAGAAGGCTTTCGATGAGGTCCCGCATAAGAGATTAGCGTGCAAAGTTAAAGCACATGGGATTGGGGGTAAGGTGTACTGTCTTGGATAGAGAACTGGTTGGCAGACAGGAAGCAAAGAGTTGGAATAAACGGGTCTTTTTCCGAGTGGCAGGCAGTGACTAGTGGGGTACTGCAGGGATCGGTGCTAGGACCCCAGCTATTCACAATATATATAAATGATCTAAACAAGGGAACTAGATGTAATATCTCCAAGTTTGCAGACGACACAAAACTGGGTGGGCATGTGTGCTGTGAGGAGGATGCAGAGAAACTCCAGTATGATTTGGACAGGTTGGGTGATTGGGCAGATGCATGGCAAATGCAGTATAATGTGGATAAATGCGAGGTTATCCACTTCGGTGGCAAAAACAGGAAGACAGATTATTATCTGAACGGCAATAGATTGGGAAAAGGGGAAGTGCAACGAGACCTGGGTGTCCTTGTGCACCTGTCGCTGAAGGTAAGCATGCAGGTGCAGCAGGCGGTTAAGAAGGCAAATGGTATGTTGGCCTTCATAGCGAGAGGATTCGAGTACAGGAGCAAGGATGTCTTGCTGCAGTTGTACAGGGCCTTGGTGAGACCACACCTTGAGTATTGTGTGCAGTTTTGGTCACCTTATCTGAGGAAGGATGTTCTTGCCATGGAGAGAGTGCAGTGAAGATTCACCAGACTGATACCTGGGATGGCAGGAATGACGTATGAAGAGAGATTGGGTCGATTAGGCTTATATTCGCTAGAGTTTAGAAGAATGAGAGGGGATCTCATTGAAACTTATAAAATTCTAACAGGACGAGACAGACTAGATGCAGGAAGGATGTTCCCGATGGCGGGGGAGTCCAGAATCAGGGGTCATAGTCTAAGGATAAGGGGTAAGCCATTTAGGACTGACATGAGGAGGAATTTCTTCACCCAGAGAGTGGTGAACCTGTGGCATTCTCTACCACAGAAGGCAGTTGAGTCCAATTCATTAAATATATTCAAGCATGAGTTAGATATATTTCTTAAGGCTAAAGGGATATGGGGAGAAAGCCGGGACAGGATACTGAATTTGGATGATCACCCATGATCTCATTAAATGGCAGAACAGGCTCGAGGGGCCGAATGGCCTACTCCTGCTCTATCTTCTATGTTTCTATGTTTCTGCAGATGGTTGTGGTTTGGAACACAGCAAAGTTGAATCGGGATGGTGAAGTAGTCGTGTTGGCAAAAGCTCACACTGAAGTCGACATTCAGGTGATGAAAATAGCTTCTTTTGATGACACTAGGTAAGACATTCAATGCCGTTATATTGACCTTTCTCTGTAAAATGATGTATTCCCTCCTCCCCCTTTTCCTGTAAGATGGCAATTACTTTTCTCTTCCACAATATGGTAGTGGTGTGTTTTCTCCCATCTCTGCCAGAGGTTGCAAGTTGTTTTCCCCGATTTCCAATTCAATTCAGTGTTGGATTAAATGTTGGCTCATTCATTGGAAAAAGCATGTAAATGTGAAAGATTATTATAAACCTCGTTGGAATACTTTTTACATTGAATATACAGCACAGAAACAGGTAATTTGGCCCAACTAATCTGTGCTGGTTTTTCTAATCCACACGAGTCTCCTCCCATTTTATCTACCTCATCTCAGCCTTTCAGCATATCTTTCTATTCCCTTTTCTCTCATCTACTCATCTAGTTTCCTTTTCAAAGCATCTAAGCTACTTGCCTCAACTACTTTCTGTGTTTGCGAGTTTCTCATTCTAACCACTCTTCGAGTAAAGAAAGTTCCCTTTATTTCCCTATTGGTTTTATTAGTAACTATCTTGAATTTATGGCCCCAAGTTTCGCATTCTCCCACAAGTGGAAACATTCTCTCCACATCTACCCTGTCCAACCCATTCATAATTTTAAAGTCCTCTATCAGGTGGTCTCTAAGTCTTCTCTTTTCTAAAGGTGAAAAAAAAACCCCAACCTGTTCAATCTTTCCCAATAGCTGTAATCTCTCACTTCTAGAACCATCCTTGTATACCTTTTTGCACTTTCTCCTGTGCTTCTGTGTCCTCTTTTATAGTATGAAGATCAGACTTGTGCACAGTACTCTAACTGCAGCCTGACCAGGGTCCTATACAAGTATAACATAACTTTCACTACTTTTGAATTCTGTAACCCAAGAAATAAATCCCAGTGCTTTGTTAGCATTTTGAATTGCTTTGCTAACCTGCGATGCTGCTTTTAATGAGTTGTTCACCTGTACCCTTGGATCCCTTTGCCCATTCAGTTACTTATTTTCTACGGTGTAGATACAACCATGATATCTTGATACAACCTATGTGACACATTTAATATTTGCATGTGACTGTACAGTGATTGCCTGACTCGTTGTTTGTCTGACAGGATGGTGTCTTGTGGAAGAGATAATATTCGCCTGTGGCGAGTTCGAAGTGGGGCACTGCGGTCTTGCCCAGTAAACCTGGGTGAATATCATTGTTTGGAATTTACAGATGTAGCATTTGAAGAGGGGCATCTGGCTGACAAAGACCCTGCGGACAGAACACTGTAAGGGCAAAAGCAAACAAAACAAATAAAAAAGGAAATAAAAACAGAAAATGCTGGAAATACTCAGCAGATCAGGAAATACTCAGCAGATCAGGCAGCATCTGTGGAGAGAGAAATAGAGTAGTTTGCCAAGACCAGTTCCATGTGATCTAACTCGAGTACTGATTTAAACTAATTTGATCAAACCTGCCAGTGTATGTTTCATATTATGTATCCTGTATATATCGCTTTAAAACCCATTTATTTACACAGGGATAGGGTACATGATCCATCGTTTATTTAGCCACATATTCAGCAGTAGTTAGAAACAGCTTTAAAGAGCTTTTTTCGTTCATTTCAAGAAGTGGCCTGTATAATGTTAAGATTTTTATTGGTTGCAGTGCTCATTCTAAAATCTCAATATTTAAAACAAACCTGTGGGTTATCTGATTAAGCTGAATTTATAGATTAAGGTGTTAAAGCCAATAAAAGATGCAAAGAAAGTGTGCGAGAAGACTGATGGTTGAACTGAACTGTTTACATAGGATGGGGATAGAAGCTGTAATTTTAAGCACGACTACATTTTGAGGATCACAGCAGTTTGGAAACACGATTTTATTGTGTTACAGAAATATACTACGGGCATGTTGAAGTTTAGGAACAGAAGTAATGGGGTGGGAGATGTTTGTCTTCACCGCCTGGGCGCTAATTTGCTGGAGCCAATCACTTGCTCTTCATAAAACCCGCCTGATTTCAATGGAATCGGGTGGGTCCTACAGCAGGTAGCCTCTCCGCCTCATCAGATTACCACCCAGGCAGGGAAGATGGAAATCTACCCCAACAGATCTTTATGTCTCCTGACGCAACCTGTCCAGTCATACTTTTTTTCCCCTTAGTAACAGTACCTATTTTTTTGGCTGGGGGGTGGAAATGTGAAACTTTATTTTGTGGCTCTCGCTATTAAAGGAACCCTGGGCAATTTTCCCATCCTTAACCCAGGGACATCCCTACTATACACCAGCTGAGAGTGGCTAATTCAATACAGTACAGTGGTCATACATGAGAACGTCCTGTTCTCTCTGGTTCAGCTACAAGATAAACCTGTTGACCCATCATGGGATCCTGGATTAATTGATATTTTTCATGAAACGGAGACTGAGAGAATTGAAGTAGTAATGGATTGTTCAAATCTATGATTTTGAGGGTTACAAGTGAGGAGATTTAATTAAGACGAGATTCATATTCTTGAATCAGGAATGACACCCATTAAGTCACCACTTCAGACTCTCTGTGCCTGTCAATTTATGATGCGGAGATGCCGGTGTTGGACTGGGGTGGACAAAATTGAGAGGTCGCACAACACCAGGTTATAGTCCAACAGTTTTATTTGAAATCACAAGCTTTCGGAGCTATCGATCGATAGCTCCGAAAGCTTGTGATTTCAAATAAAACTGTTGGACTATAACCTGGTGTTGTGCGACCTCTCAATCCTGTCAATTTAGGCAGTAAATGGTGTCTCAAATGAACATTATTCTGATTTTTATATTAAACTTGTGATTTTGACTTGAAGGTCAAATATTGATCTTTTGAAATTACAAAATTGATTTGATGAGGCAATCGTTTGTATGTTGTTCATCCAGTATACTTTGACAGTCATGTCTTTTCAACTGTTGCTAAGTTAGCTTGCTGATACTGTTGTGCTTGGTGACTCTGCCAAGGCCATCAACACTCCTTGTTTAGGTGTCAGCCGTGGCTCAGTTGGTAACTCTCGCCTCTGAGCTAGAAGGTTGTAGGATTCGATTCCCACTGCAGAGACTTGAGCACAAAATCCAGGCTGACACTCCAGTGCAGCATTGTTGGAGGTGCCGTCTTTCAGATAAGACATTAAACCGAGGTTCGGTCTGCCCCCTCAGATGGACGTAAAAGATCCATTTTGAAGAAGAGCTGGGGAGTTATCACTGGTGTCCTGGCCAATATTTATCCCTCAACCAACACCACTAAAATCACTACCACCACGACCTGGTCATTATCGCATTGCTGTTTGTGGGAGCTTGCTGTGCGCAAATTGCTGTGTTTCCTACATTACAAAAGTGACTACACGTCAAAGTTCTAAATTGGCAGTAAAGCGCTTTGGGATGGCCTTGGGTCGTGAAAGGCGCCTTTCCTCTTTAATCAAGTTGGGATATTGGATATGAAACCAATCTGAATACAAACTGTATTTATTTCTATTATCTTGTACAATTGCAGCTTTGCATGCAGCAAAAGTGGACACATCATCGAAATCGATTATAAAAATGTCGTGATTAAGAATGCACGTCGCTTGTTCCCCTCACAGCAAAAGCACTCACACCGACGGGAAACGGTGGGATTCAATTCAGGTAAGAGGCTACATTTCTGTTAAAGGTTAATAATTTATCTTGTAGATTCGTGTGTAGAAAGTACAGTTAAATGAAACTTGCAAAAGAAAAGTGAAATGATTGGAAAATTAGTTCATTGTGGTAGTATAGCTGTTATTTCAACTGAAATTATTTGACGCTTCCACAATGTATAATCCAAAGTCTATTCCACTAAAGGACTAAAATGTGTTTTGATGGTTCATTACATGGAGCGATGCGACAGAGGTTTGATTTCTCCCCCCCCTCTACTTGAGAGATGGTGATTCCTACTATTAAATGGACTGAATTATGACGATGGGCTGAAAAAAACCTTAAATTCTTCCGTTCAAAAGGAGGTGAATGTAAGGGAAACTCAAAGCCACGAAGCAGGATAGAAGAAATGAATCTGGAGCACAATCTTAATGTATGAAAGAAAGAAAGTCTTGCGTTCATATAGCGTCTTTCACGACCTCAGGACGTCCCAAAGCGCTTTGCAGTCAATGAAGTACTTTAGAAGTCTAGTCATTGTTGCAGTGTACGAAATGCAGCAGCCAATTTGCACGCAGCAAGCTCCCACAAACAGCAGTGTGATAATGACCAGATTTTTTTTTAGTAATGTTGACTGAAGGATAAATATTGGCCAGGACACCGCGGATAACTCCCCTGCTCATCTTCGAAATAGTGCCATGGGATCTTTTATGTTCACCTGAGAGAGCAGACGGGGCCTCGGGTTAACGTCTCATCCGAAAGCGCCTCCGACGGTGCAGCACACCCTCAGTACTGCACTGGAGTGTTGGCCTAGATTTTTGTGCTCGTCTCTGGAGTGGGATTTGAACCCACAACCTTCTGACTCAGGCGAGAGTGCTACCAACTGAGCCACAGCTGACACTTTACTGACATGACAAGGCGATATAGGAATAAACTGGTCAGCCAGATTTTTGACACACGCAAACCCATCATCATTTCTCCAAATGAAGTCACTGAGAAACCTACACACAACGCAGTTTCCCTTTTGACTTGGTAAAAGACTGATGTCAGGAAGCACGTCACCCAGTGTGATCAGTACCAGATGGGGTAGTGGATGCAAAAACTTTTGAATAGTTCAAGATGCAATTGGATTCTGTGATGGGGGCACCATGAATTTGTATCATAGCATGAACTACACAGGTCAAATGGTCTCCTTCATTTGTACTTATCTTTTGAATGTGTGTTCAGTCTGTTAAAGATAACCGAAAACAGGGAGGGTTAATCATTGAAATGCATCTTGAAATCCAGCAGGTGGTGCTCTGCTGCATTACAAAGTGCTTTAAGTGGGACGGGGCATTGTTGCATTGAGAGAATCATCTAGGTTATATTAGTGTATCTCAGATATGATGTATAATTTAAAGTAAAACCTCAGACTTTGAGTGTAAAGCTTTAGAAAGTAAGTTAAAATCTAATGGTCTGAAAAGTGGAATGGAAATGTTTATCCATGTGTTACATGTCAATACACAAGATCTAATGAGTTTTCTGTTTGTGTAGGATCTGTTATGTGACTATCCACTATTGTAAAAAAAAATGCACCTTTCAGAAATATTTCAGATACAATGTACATTTATTTATGAATTCCTCATTTAATAATTTGGTTGTGTGATTAATTCTCTAAATAGTACTCTATTCTATAAATCCTCTTGGTAGTCTAGGCCCCTGGTTATGACCTCACAGAAGTGGGGCTTTACACAAAGTAATTATCAAACTATAGCTTTTTGTTTCTTTGCTGCCTAAATATACATTGTAGCAACATGCAGGCACTAGCCCTGATGGTGCAAGAGATGTTAGGAAGCATACATGTGATTTTAAGAATACCTTGATCTGTCTCAGGGTTTGCAGTCGGAACTCGAATGTGTTTGTATCTTTCAGACACCGAGAATTAGTATGCTAGATAATATATTTTTTTTAAATTGTAGGTGCCGGTATTGCCATCAATAGTATCAGTGTTTCTGCAGCTTTCTGTGCCACGGGATCTGATGATGGTTATTTGCGTCTCTGGCCCCTGGATTTCTCCACTGTCTTTCTTGAAGCAGGTGACTGTATTGATATCTATCTCTACTTCGTCTAGTAGGTTTGTTGTGGTTTTGTGTAAGTTATTATAAATACACATTGATTTGTAAAATTTAGTCTTTCCTCCCCCGCCCTCCCTTCCTGTGCATCGTTCCCAGAGTCAGAGCAGGCAGACAACTTGCTTCCAGGCCTCTGCCTGGCCATTTGTGAGCCAATGTTTAGATTGCACAATGCAAGCTACCCTGTATAGGTTCTTCCACCTTGGTGAAGGGGATGTCTATATAATTGATGAGAAAACTCTGATATGGCACAACAGCTGTTGGAAGGCATTACCTAGAGGCTGAGCATGAGAACACACTTGCATGTATTCATGGCTCATGAGTTGGTTGCAGAAAGGCAAGCAGCTGCTGCTGGAACTCTGCACCTCCTGGAACCATGGTTAAATGGGGTTTGGTGAGTGTCCATGCTGTGATCAGCAAGATGGTGGCAATGCTCCCGCACATCTCATGTTGAATTGTGTTGCTTAATTTGCCACTCATAAGCAGTTCCCAAGACCTGCTGTTCATCTCGGAAGGGTTGAAATTCACAATTGTCAGTTGTCTAATGACCAAGTAGTGACTATCCTTCTTGGCAAGGGAGAAATAAGTGGGTTCTCGGCTCCAAGGTGACTTGGCTGGTGTTGGAAGTTCACAATGACTTGGCAATCAAATACCTGAACCAGGTAGCTCTGCACATTTCAGGGCCTGTTGAAGTTCACTAATGGAACATGGAGCAGTATATCTGTCACTTGCGGGTGGGGGTGTTGGAATTCTTCCCACTCAGCTCCAGAGAATCCTACGAGCCAATGTCCGAACAGGTAGCCTGGTCCTAGCTGGGAAATCAGTGGGAAGGTTACAGTGCTATGTACTGGTAAGCTGTGCGGTTTTGGCTGGCTAACCTCTAAGACCCCTGCGCACACTTGGGGGTCTCTAAATCTTGGGTCTGCCAATCTGTACCTATGTTCTCTTGACTTGGTTAAGTGGGAAGTGTTCCTTACGGAGAGAGAGTGTGCACTCTATATCAGGCAAACATAAACTCCTACAGGTGTAGATTTCTCATTAACTTGTTTCATGCTTCTGCTCATGTCAGACACCCACATGACCAAAAAGGAAGCAGGTATGAGAATTGGCTTCTTGACAATGTTCTGGACAATGATGGTAAAATGCCTCTTTTACTCTCTCTGATAAACAAAGCACTATACATTTTTTTAAAGTATGTTTTGAAATTGCTGCATGGCATAAATTAGTAAATAAATGGGTGACCGTACAGAATTACTAACTCCTGCATCTATCTATAGAACATGAAGGTGGTGTCAGCTTCGTAAGCATCGACCCTAATGGAGTGAAAGTGCTAGCAGCAACCACTACAGGTAACCTAGGATACCTGGATATACCCAGCAGGGGCTATACCACATTAATGAGGTCACATACAAACAGAATTCTGGCTTTCTCAGTGGATGGAATAAGGAGACATCTTGTTACTGTATCTGAAGACTGCACCATCCGTGTGTGGGACCTAGATTCTATGCAACAGGTGTGTATGCCCGGGTTAGAGGGTGAAAGATTTTATCTTCAAAAGCATTGAGTGTCTGTCTTTGTGTGTGTGTATTTGGAGAATCCCCTATTGAAAAAATACCAGCCTTTTCTAAAATAACTGATTATTGTTTTCACTTGTCATAACTGGTCTCTTCCATTTTTGAATCTAATAAAAACATAAAATGGAACTTTAGCCTAAATCTTGGTTGTAATTCCCTTACATAGGTGCATCGTCAGAAAAATAGTATAATTGCTGTTGTATATTGCTCCGTGGTTAGTTCTCTGAGAAGTGTGTTTCTCTTTCTCCTGGAATAGCAGAAACTTGTTATATACCTTAATTTGTTTTCCTCTCTCTCCCCACTCCAAAAAAAAATCTATTCTCAACCCCCTCCAAAAAAGATTGTACTCTTAAGTGATTTCATGTTGCTCTGGATCTTCATATTTCTGATTTGTATAGAATGGTTAAGAGGGAAATGATTTGCTTAAATTCAAAGGAATGTGTTGATTTACAAGTCATGTCAATCGAGTTGTCTTGTAGCTGAATATATGTTTTTATGACTAACAGCTATACGACTTTGTGAGTGCTGAAGAGACTCCGTGTGCTGTGACGTTTCACCCTACACAGCAGATTTTTGCTTGTGGATTCAGCAGTGGAGTAGTAAGAATTTTTAATGTGGGGAATTCCAGTCTCCTGGCTGAACAGCGGTGAGTGCTCAATTCTATAGCAGTACATTTTAGATTACGAGCATTTTTTATTTCAAAACTTATTTTGTACGACCCAGTAACAAAACTTGTTTGCAAACTTTGCTGTGGAGTGAATGAATGAGGTTTCAGTCCCAGGTTTTGCTGACATTTTGTGTGTGTGTGGTCTCCAGGCAGCACAGAGGACAGGTGATTGGACTTATTTTTTCCCCCAATGGAGAGTATATGTACAGTGCTGGGTCTATGGGTTCGTTGGCTTTGTACGATGCTGCTGAGGAGGATCACCATGTTGTCAGGATCCTGGGTAAGTTGTACAGTTTAGATCTAAAGTTTAGCCCAGCTGTTGAAACTGCTGAAGCACTTGCAGCACAATTCCTGTGGCCATCGTCTAAATCTCAGGGTTAACTGATATTTGATGTGGAATGCTTGCGAGGGGAGAGGAGAGGTTTGGAGGGAAGTCCAGGAAAGGGTTGAATTGATATGGGCCTCACAAATAACTGAGTGCAGTGTTACCTGAGGCCAAAATGGCTGCCACCCCATAACTGCAGCCGTGTTTTTCTTTCATCGTCGGGCTTTAAATTTACTTAACCATAGTTCGGGGAGCAGGAATTAATGGGATGAAGACTGAAGAAGTTCATATTTTCAAACCAGACAAGAGAGCAACCTTTCTTCTAGCGCTTTGAGCATAAAGCATTGCATCATTACCTACATTACAACAGTGACTACACTTCAAAAATACTTCATTGGCTGTAAAGCACTTTGGGACATCCTGAGGTTTTTAAAGAATGCTATATAAATGCAAGTTCTTTCTTTTATTTCCTGGGTGCACTGTTGCTTCTGGAGTCCCTCAAGAATCTATCCTTGGCCCCCTCCTATTTCTCATTTACATGCTGCCCCTCGGCGACATCATCCGAAAACACATCAGGTTCCACATGTAGGCTGATGACACCCAGCTCTACCTCACCGTCGCCTCCCTCGACCTTTCCACTGTCTCTGATTTGTCACACTGCTTGTCCTAAACCCAGTCCTGGATGAGCAGAAATTTGCTCCAACTAAATATTGCGAAGACTGAAGCCATTGTCTTCAGTCCCGCCACAAATTCCGTTCCCTAGCCACCAACTCCATCCCTCTCTCTGGTCTGTCTATCTCACTGTCTGAGGTTGAACCAGACCATTCACAACTTTGGCATCCTATGTGAGATGAGCTTCCAACCACATATCTGCTCCATTACCAAGACCGCCTACTTCCACCTCCATAACATTGCCTGTCTCCACCCCTGCCTCAGCTCATTTGCTGAAACCCCCATCCATGCCTTTGTTACCTCTCGACTTGACTATTCCAATGCTCTCCTGGCCAGCCTCTCATCTTCCACCCTCCGGAAACTTTAACTCATCCAAAACTCTGCTGCCCGTATCCTAACTTGCACCAAGTCCACCATTGGCAGCTGTGCCTTCAGCTGCCTGGACTCTAAGCTCTGGAATTCCCTCCCTAAACCTCTCCACCTCTGTCTCCTCCTTTTAAGATGCTTCTGAAAACCTACTTCTTTGACCAAGCTTTAGATCATCTGTACTAGTAGCTCCTTATGTGGTTTGGTGTCAAATTTTGTTTGGTAACGCTCCTGTGAAGCGCCTTGGGACGTTTTACTACATTAAAGACGCTATATAAATGCAAGTTATTGTTGGAGTGCAGAGAGAAAATTGGACAGGGAAGATCACATCTCTAATAGAAGTTCTCAATTTTCTGTCCATTTAATTAATTGGACAAAAAAATCAGGGGTTGGGTCCTCCCTGCCAGATTTTCTTTTGTGTGTTCTTTCCAGACAATGCTTTACACCCAAGTGCTAAAGAGAAATTTTCCTTAATGCATTCATATAGAGAAAAGGAGAAGATTGTTTTCTGACCTCACTGGGGAATGAAAGCTGTATGTGTCAAATGATGCTTTAATCGTTATCGGAAATGTATTGGTTACTATGTGTACACTGTTCTTCCAGGTAATGTTGTGGCAAGAGGCAGTTATCATGGTCCAGATGCACTAACTGTGAGCAGCGATAGCCGTTACTTGGCTTTTGTGGGCCCATCTGAATACATAGTCACTGTGATGGATGCTCGCTCACTAGATGAGGTAATCTGCTATAGTTCACCAGAGCAATTTTATCCTCCTAACAAACACATTAAGGGTCTGCTAAATGAATTTCTTCTTTTGAAGGGAAGACTCTTGTGTTTTATGTGTTCTATTGTGCTACAAGTCATTTGTAGCTAAGAGAATGGGTAGGAAGTCTTGTCCCCTGGTTTCTGCCAATGTCATTATGGCCTCTCGGTAGACAAAAGCAGTCTGCTTAATATAACTCCATAAATGTTCTCCTTGTGGGAAACCGTTTAGTGTCGCCTTGATGCTTCTAAGTAACAGCAAGGCTAAGAACATAAATTCAGCATGTGAGGGATCAAGGTTGTGAAAACCTGTGACACCATTCCATGCACGGTGTGTTTTTTTTTGTTCCAGGCTGTGGGTGATGCTGGCAAGGCCACATTTATTGCCCATTCCTAGTTGTCCTGAGAAAGTGGTGCTGGTCCTTCTCCTTGAGCCACTGGAGTCCTTGTGGTGATGGTGCTACCATAATAGTGTTAAATAAGGAATTCCAAGAAATTAACCCAACAGCGATGCAGGAACAGCGATATATGTCCAAGTTACGATGTTGCGTAACTTAGAGGGGAACTTAGAAGTGGTGGTGTTCCCACAGCAATGCTGTCTTGCCCTTCTCAGTGGTCATGGTCACGGAGGAGGGAGGTGCTGTCAAAGTAAACTTGCTGAGTTGCTGCAATGCATCCTGTAGATAGCACATACTGTAGCCATAGTGTGTCTGTGGTGGAGAGGGTGGGTATTGAGTTCAGTGGCAGGAGCAGTGATCAAATGAACTACTCCATCCTGGATGGTGTCAAGCATCTTGTGTGTTGTTGCGGCTGCACCCATTCAGGCGAGTGGTAAATACTCCATCACACTCCTGACTTGAGCCTTGTAGGTGGCGGACAGGCTTTGAGAAATCAGGAGGTGACCCACTTGTGCCAGAGTACCCAGCCTCTTCCCTGCTCTTGTAGCTACATTGTTGATATGGCTGAACAATTTCAACTTCTGGTCAGTAGTGAACCCCAACCCCCCCCCCCCCAACCTTCCAGGATATTAATAAATCCCCAACCATGCGGAATGGTGGTCCCATTGAAGGTCAAGGTGAGATGGTTGGGCTTTCTCTTGGAGATGGTCAACATCTGGCACTTATGTGACATGAATGTTACCTACCACTTGTCAGCCCAAGTTGGATATTATCTAGGTCCTGGTGTAGGCTGGCATGGGCTGCTTCATTATCTGAGGAGTTGTAAATGGATCTGAACACTGTGGAATCATCAGCGGACAGTCCCACTCTAGACCTTATGACTTGAGGGATGATCGTTGATGAAGCAGCTGAAGATGGTTGGGCTGAGTAAGCTTCCCTGATAAACTCGTGCAGTGATGTCCTGGGGCTACGTTGGCTGGCCTCCGACAACCAAAATCATCATCCTTTGCGTCAGGTATGACTCCAGTCACTGGCGCATTTCCACTGAGTGCTGCTTTTAAATAGAGGACAGCTACTTTCTTGTGGCATTCAGCTCTTGCATCCATGCCTGGACCAAGGCTGTGATGAGGTCAGAACCCAGCCTGAGTATCGGTGAGCAGGTTATTGTTGAGTAGGTGTTGCTTGATGGCACTACTGATGACTGGAAAGAGGCTGATGAGGCAAATCTTCCACATTGTTGGATAGATGCCTGTATCGTAGCTGTACTGGAACAGCTTGGCTAGGGGAGCAGCTAGCTGTGGTGCACAGGTCTTCATTACTACAGCCACGATATTGTCCGGACCCATCGCCTACACTGTGTCCAGTGTACTCGGCCTCTTCTTAATGTCATGTAGAGTGGACTGAATTGGCCGGACACGGGCATCAGTGATGGTTGGGACCTCAGCAGGAGCTAGAGTAGGATTGGCCACTTGGCTGAAGACACTGCAACACTTCAACCTTGTCTCTCGCATTTGCATGTTGGGCTCCACCATGGTCGAGGGTGGAGATGTTCATGGAGCTCCACCTTCTGGTAGTTGTTTGATTGTCCACCACCATTCGCAACTGGATGTGGTAGGGTTACAGAGCTTTGCTGTGATCCATTGTTTGTGGGACTGCATAGCTCTGTCTATAGTCTGCTGCTTTTAGTATTAGCATGCAGGTAGCCCTGTGTGGTAGCTTAACTACGTTAATAACTCACTCTAAGGTATGCCTGTTGATGCTCCTGACACGTCCTTCTACATTACGCATTGTGCTGGAGTTGTTCTCCTGGCTTGATGGTGATCAAAGACTGAGGGATGTGTTGGTTGTGAGATTACAGATTGTAGTTATATACAATTCTGCTGGCGATGGCCCACAGTGCCTCATGGATGCCCAATTTTGGGTTGCTAGATCTGTCCTTAGACTGTCCATTTAGCACAATGGTAGTACCAAACTACATGGTGGAGGATGTCATCACGGAGAAAAGCAGCTTCTGTCCACATCTGCATCATACATTAAAGAAAACATGATACAATCAGTGACAATACAAATAATTGACCCCTTTGAATGTGTGCGTGATTCAAGTTTCATTGGTAACCTGAAACCTTTCTACTTTAGAGCAGTAAATGAGCCTTGCCGCAGGTTGTTGGGTAGTTTCTGGATGGCACTCACTCCCAGGGTGTACAACTACGATATAGGCTTATCTGTACCAGTCACATTATACTAGCCGCAAGAATTTGTTTTCATCTATATCTTTTTTGTTGTAGATAATGCTTGTAGATGTCAGTATTCTGGACCTGGAGACGACCACCCTTGACACGGCTCTCAAAGTCTGCTATCCTTCTGCTGCAATCAGCCAGCTGCTAGTGACTACATCCTCTAATAAGATACTGTGGCTGAATGCAAGGACTGGGAGATTGATTCGAGAGGTACATATCTGATGATGAGGGCATTTCTTAGTAAAACATATAAAGTTAGGTGGTACTAGGGCCAATTACAGTTGTAGCACTGCATTAAGTGAACACTGCAGTCTACGACACGACAAAGACTTTATCGTCAAATATATTTGTTTGAAAAATACAGTCCGATATTTAAAATTATTAAAGATTTGTTTATAGCTCCCTGGTGGCTCAGCTGGTTCAGAGAGTGAGTAATTGCCCCACACAGACCAGGACGATTCTGGATTCAGTCCCTGAACTGTGCTAAGTTAGCTGATCTCAGCCAGGACAGTGGTCGGGCTGCTGCAAATGGCAGCCGTGGCAATTTAGATTTATTTTAAATTTAAATGTTGGGTTTTGATTTTGCTAAGTTGGCAATTTAAATGTTTCTTCATAACATGTTTCAGTTTGTTGATCAAAGCCTGAACTACTTCGATTTACTTCAGACAGCTCGCCCTCTTTGGTCAGTGCCAACACCTAGTTTAACAATCTGTGGAAGTGGGAAGAGGCATTTGATATTGGGTGAATTATTACAGGCTCTAAACCAGAGCCTGAGTGGAGTATAGTAGAGCTGCCTATTCTCTTGGAGGAGTTTTACAAAAAATATGCACTTTGCTTTGTAGTAATTGGACTGTATTGTTCCAATAGGTTTGTAATGTACACAAGACGGTCTCCTCCTCTTTAGCTATAAGTGAGGACATTCGGTACCTACTGACCACTGGGGAGAAGGTCATTAAAATCTGGGATTATCATATGAAACAGGACATTAATTTCCAGGTATGGAATTCCAGTGTCAATGTTTTTTGAACAAGTTAGACTGACCTACTACTTCAGTAGCAACACACAAGTGAAATCTGGATTCAGATTAACATCTCATATTCATATTGATACATTAAAAGAGAGGGGAAAAAATGAAGACGGAAAAGTTTTAAAAAAAATTCAGTTTCTCCCATTTTCCACATGAAATCTCCTGCCTTATGTCATCCAAAGCTGAGAGTCCTGCTTTTGGGCATTTATCGTTGCTACTTTGTGAGTCATTAAGAGCTTTGCTGGAGTGATTTGGGGCAACCTCTAATTTTTAACCGTCTCTGTGGCTCTACTCTGTGCCTGTATCACAACTGACATTGTCAGCTTACTGTTAGGACTTGGGGATGCAGTTCTGCAATCGCCCCTCTCGTACACCATGTTGGAGTTCCATTGTGCCTCACCACAGTAGGGTTCTGGGAATACTTTAAAGGGAGGGGGAGCACTGAACACAGTTGAGTTCCCGGATGAATTTGTTGTGTCCAGGCGAACACAGTTATTGTTTTGAGATCAATTTTAATGGTATTTATACATTTATAGCATTCTTATGTCTGTGAATGCATCTGAAGGGCATCTAATTCTAAATTGAAACAAATTATTCTAACCTTGTGTAAATCATTGGTGTGGCCACATTTGGAATATTGTGTGCTGTTTTGGGCCCTTCAATAGACATTGAAGCATTGGAGAGGGTTCGGAGGTTAACAACAATGATAATAGCAGGACTTGGGGCTCTAACTTATAAGAGAGATTTGCAGAGCTGAACTTATTTTCATTAGAGAAAAGACAATTGTGAGGAAACATAATCCATGAATGGATAGTGTAAGTGAGAGGTTATTTAACTTGGACTGTAAGTGCACAACCAGAGGATGTGAATATAGAAGTAAGAGCCTCAAAAAGATGAGATTAGAATGATTTATCTGTCTTCTCCCCCGCCCCAGAGTGGTGAATATGTGGACTAGATTGCCAACTGAATCAGTTGATGCGGTTTCAATTGGACTTTAATGAAGCTAATTGCATATCTGGTTGGAAACTGGATTGAAGATTATAAGAATTGGTACAGATGGAAATGATTGAATGTTGTGTGGAACGTAATGGCTGAGGCTGTGAAGAGATATACCTGTGATGTAAAGAGGTGGAAATAGAGTAGAACAGATGGAAATTTCAGCATGATAATGAAGAATCTACTGGTGGCCATCGTACAGCCACCAAAGAGAGAAAGATAAATAAAAATTGGTGTACGAGATAAATGAGGGAAAGTGCTGTGTAGGTGGTGTCTTCAGGTGTAGCAGAAAAAGACGAATAAAACCCAATCTTCTGATATTTTGTGAAATGTGTATCAGTCAATTTGAAGTGAAAAACCAGTAAAATCTGAAAATGGTCCTTGATGGTGCATAAACTACCATGCTATAATTCTAAACCTTGTAAATCACTGGTTCTTGGTTCAGTCGCTAGTCTGTATTCAGTTGACTCATAGCAGTATTGTTGGTATTACTACTGGACTTAATTTCATTGGGTTAGGATAGTAAAAAAAAAAAAATTCCCAGGGTTCCCATTCCCTGATGTTTGTCCAGTAGCCACTGCTGGAAAGTGTGTGCATGAACTTGATGATGGCAGGATTATTTGGTTGTGGTGCTTTGCACAGTTGAATAGTCTGCCAACACTGTCTCGGCCCATGTGTCAACAGCAGGCACTTGGGCTGGTAAGTGGGCTTCCAACATCTGGAACTCTACCACAGCAAGAGTCACTGCCTTAGGAGTGGAAGGGTGAAACCGGAATGAAATTAAAAACAGACTGAAAATGAAGAACCTTATTCATAACATACAACCACAAATCCAGTGTATGTATAGTCACATAAAAATGACAGATACTCACATCTGATACTGTATGCCTTAATCCCACCTCTTGTACGGTATACTAGAAACTGTGTAAGTTGTATGTTCATTATAATACAGCAGCTGATCCTGCACAGCAGGATGGCTGTTTTCAGGAGGACTTGTCTTATTTTCTAGCTGCTTGGATGGATAGATATCCTGTGCAAATAGATTTTGGATCGCACGTCATCTAGCTTTGTAAACTGCATGTGGTCTCCACTACTGAAGCAGCCTGTCAGTTTAGTTTTACCTGATGACTGGTTATCTAATTGCTCAGCTCCTTCTGTCTACAGTTTTGTTGCATGTTGTTTACACCTCTCAGCGGGCACTCTTCAGGATCAGGATAGCTTCCACTCCTGTTTGTGCTTATGTTCTTTCTTACCAGGTGTTCATTGGTCACTCTGAAACAATTCAACAAGCTACATTCACTCCAGACCAGCTCGGTGTAATCAGTGTTGGAGATGCAATATTTGTCTGGGATTTTCTTGCTGCTGTACTAGACCAGGAGACTAAGTAAGTAAAATGGTACTTTATACACTGAGAAATTCCTTGGCCCCTTGCTGGGATTGTGGCTGCACTTTAAGGGGCTTGTGGACCCCCTAGCTAGAATTTATTTTGGTAAGATTTGAATGTTTTGGTCTATATTTAGATGATTAGTTGATTTTTAGTTTCCAGAGCTTTTGTTCTCTGGAGCGACATAAAACAGAGACCAGTTGGTAAGTAATGCAGACAGTCAGCACACTGTTTTAGAAAGGAGTTTAAATGGTTAGGGTGTATTGTTTATTGATGGGTTATTAATTATTTCTATTTTTCTTTCTCAGCAGCCTTCCCTCAATTCAGCCATTTGCACTTCATAGAGCCGGTGAGTTTTCAGCTGTTAAAAACTATTGATTTCAGGCAGAGTAATAATCTTGAACTTTGTGGAATTGCTGTGTATTATTTCTTTCCCTGCTTGCTCTTGGGTTCTTGTGCGTCTCTGTGCCAATTTTTCATGTTTTATTTCTTGCCAATACTATTACTGACTTCCCAATGAGAACCTTCCTATCTGAGGTATTTGGAAGCAGAAGAGAAAGATATACAGAGGAATGCCTGGCAGATAAAGCTGCAGGAGAACTGCTCTGGGACCACTTGCTGTGACCCTCACATTCATAACTGCAAAGAGAGGTGACCGGACCTCACTTGGCAGATATTTAGTGCTTGCAGAGGCCCTTCTTCCCAAAGGAAGCTGCAACAGCAGACTCAATGGCACCACTAAGATGTGTGAATGTCTGACTCATCAGAATAAATGCTTCCTCAGAAGCACCCCAAACATGTGTATGTCATGCTTTCAGTGATACTGCAAGGAAGCTTGCCAAAATGATCAACAGTCAGTGTATTCTGATTGGTCACACCCGTCAAGATGCCACTAACTAACTTGCACCCCTACCTGGCAGTGACCTTGAAGAACTGTCTTCACAGGGTCCAAGTCAGCAGCGAACCAGATGTAGAGCCCTCCCATCTTTTGCAAGGACACCTGCAGCTGGCGTGCACTGTAGAGCTGGCACATTAATGGTTAACTGCGGCCTGAAATTTGGCTCCACCTTCTTTTGAGGCATGCTGATCTTCGTGGATGGTGCAGTGATGTGGAAGAGGGCATCCTTCCTCATAACGTCTCCTGCAGAACCACTTCCACTTCGCAAGCCATCAAGTGGGGTTGAGTGCTGGGCTGCTCCATCACTTGCCTGCAGACTCATGCTTGCACCCTGGGTTTCCTTTTCCTTCATTATTGCTTGTCAGTTAGCACCCTCCTCTCTGTAGGGGAAATGCCTGACCTCCACTCTTAGTCTCCCCACAGAGGCATGACTGTAGCTTGGTGTGGAGGACTACAGGTACAAACCTGTATCCAATGCTTCATTGCAAAATATATTTGCGGTCCAGAATGCTATATTTCCCCATCTGGGTTGTATTCGTGACGAGCAGCATTTATATTGAAATAAAACCTTTAAACTATGAATCCGATTTTTGTTCTTTGTTTTAGAAGCTCCCTCAATTGCAGAGGGCAGTGAGCTGTTCCAAAACAGTGGGATGCCTCGCCAGTCAGTACCAGTCCCCAGCTCCTCCCCACCACAGCTCAATGTCAGTTCTATTGAAAGAAATGAACAGGATGGTAAGTACCACAAGGGGCAGATTAGGGTTCCCATCCAGTTACTGCACATGTATTAAGCATATACAGTACACCACTACAGTCATCATGGGAAATTTATAACTCTGCTTTTGCCAGCTGGAATATTAGATGAAAAGCAGCTCTTCCATTTTCTGTACGTCTTAATGCTCATGTACCAACTCTCACACAGTCAACCTGTGAATTTTGCACTTAAGGTGAAGGTATGGATTGATATTTACAACATACAGCCGTATGACCGCTACCGTCTCAGTGTGCAGTGAGAGCCACACTCTCCTGCCCCAAAGGTATTTGCTAAGAGAGACATCAGCTTCCAGCCTGTACTCCTTGATGGGTGACAAGGCAGCTGCCCTGCTTTTACCCTGGCCTCTTGAGTACAAAAACAGCTAATAATTTCAATAAAGAAGAAATAAACAACTTGCATTTATTTGGTGCATTTAATATCCTCAGGATATCCCAAAACACTTTATAGCCAACTGATTACTTTTGAATTGTAGTTACTGTTGTTATAAAGAAAGAAAGAACTCGCATTTATATAGTGCCTGTCACGACCTCGGGACGTCCCAAAGTGCTTTGCAGCCAATTAAGTCACTGTTGTAATGTAGACAAACGTGGTAGCCAACTTATGCACAAGGTCCCACAAACAGCAGTGACATAACTAACCAGTTAAGCTGTTTTAGTCATGTTGGTTGAAGGATTAATTTTGGCCAGGACACCAGAAGATCTTGCCTACTCTTCAAATAGTCCATGGGAACTTTTACTTCCACCTGAAAATGCATTGTTTTAACATCTTATCTGAAAGACGGCGCCTCCAAGATTATATGCTTAAGATTATGGAGTGGTATTTGAACCCACGATTGTTTATGTATAAAAACTGATTGAACTAAGAGAAACACCCCCCTTGATGCATAATTAACCCAAGCTCTAGAAACTTACCAGGAAATTACTACATTTATGACTTATTAAATATAATTTTTTTTAATCTATTACTAATTACATACAATGTCCGTGTCAGCTGTGACTCATTGGGTAGCACCCTTGCCTCTGAGTCAGAAGGTTGTGGGTTCACAGTCCCACTCCAGAGACTTGAGCACAAAAATCTAGGCTGACACTCCAGTGCAGTGCTGAGGGAGTGCTGCACTGTCGAATGTGCCGTCTTTCGGATGAGACGTTAAACCGAGGCCTCGTTTGCTTTTGCAGGTGGACGTAGAAGATCCCATGGCACTATGTCGAAGAAGAGCAGGGGAATTATCCCCAGTGTCCTGGCCAATATTTATCCCTCAATCAACATCACAAACAGATTATCTGGTCATTCTCACATTGCTGTTTGTGGGAGCTTGCTGTGCGCAAATTGGCTGCCGCGTTTCCTACATTACAACAGTGACTACACTTCAAAAAGTACTTCATTATCTGTGAAGCATTTTGGGGCGTCCGGTGGTTGTGAAAGGCGTTATATAAATGCAAGTCTTTCTTTTTCTTACAATAAATTGTTAGCCAAGAATCTACACTCAGTTGCTAGATTATCCAAGCAAAATCATTCTACAGGAAACTTTCGTTTATCCGGCACCCAAATATCCGGAATTCTCGCTTAACCGGCAAAAATCATCCTCCGAAAACTCCTCTCAAATAACCGGCAATGTTGCCGAGTCGCAGTCGAGTCTCCGCGAACGCCGAGTGCTCCGAAAAATCCTCTCAAATAACCGGCAATGTTGCCGATCCCGAGTCCGAGTCTGAGTCCGCGAACGCCGATTTAGTCAGTAGGGGTACTTTTCAAAAGTGCCACTACTCGGCCTCCTGGCGCTGTCGCAAGTCCGAAACATTGCAGTAGCATGAGTAGATTCTCCCGTGCTGCTTGGAGTCTCTTTGTTAAAAATAGCCTCGGTAGATATAACTCTCTGTTATCCGGTACTTTCGATAAACCGGCACCACGCCGGTCCCGTCGATGCCGGATAAACGAAAGTTTCCTGTATAAAGCTACTGCAGCTCAGAATTTCTTCACAAATTTAAAACATTATTTTTTCAGATGGTGAATGTTTCAAACATAATACTGTATGTGTCTGTATATAGGCTTCTGTCTGCAAGCATTTCCTGTTCTGTAACACTTTCGCAGTTGCACGTTCATCATCAATTGGCTGAAAATAAAACAGCAGCAAATCTGATATGAATAGATAAGAAACCTATTAATCAAAAGTGAGCAAAATGGCAAAATAAATGCTATTAAGAACTTACTAATACTATTTGACCAGTCAGGTGAGCCGACCAGTAAAATAAAGATGAACCAGTCAAATCATTCAAAACACTTTCTGTAAAATGTCTTGCTTCATTTTTTTCAATAACTGAAATTTCTAAAGTCCAAAGACTTAGAAGAAAATTGAAATTAAACAAAATTACATACAATCCCCACCACTTACACCACCCAGGCTTATCACGGGCAGCTGCCTATATTGGGCAAATGGTGCTAAGCATTTTCGATTACCATGCGAGTCAATTGCAATGGCACTACTTACAATGTATTAAGCGCGCCAACTATTTTGGGCAGTTCAATAAGTACTTACCCTGTACTTACTGATTTAAAAGGCTCTGCTGATTTCGGGTAAAGTCGGGTCTTCAAGCAGTTTTAATCAGCTGTTCGCACCTTGTTAAAGTGTGATTACCTTAGCGATGAGATTCTGGATGCAACTGCTAACTATTAGGAGAGGTAGTAGCTAGGTGGAGACTTCCTGTTTTTAAAAAATATGTTGGTTAATTCGCTTTTTTAGTTTTACCATCCACTGTTCTTAGCAGGCAAATTGTGTTAATCCAACTTGCCCGCTATAAGTGGTGAGGACCGTATTGCAATAACGAGATTAAATTTACCCCAGTGAATTGTCTCGTGTCTTTTGATATCTTCATTAAAAAATTATTTCAAGGCCTCAGCCTGTTTCAAAGCCTAGCTTTCTGAGAGTTGAAGTAGAAAGTTGTTTCCCATCATCCTTTGTGGATTTCAGTTTCTTTGCTTATTCCAAAATATTTTAAAACAAACTAAAGATGGAATTCTCGAGGCTTTCTTGCAGACAAGTTTCACATCAAAGTAGTTCTATTAATGAACTGCTTAATTTTTTACTTCTCTGACCAACAATACCTGTGATTAACCACGCATATGGTTTCTTCTGTTGACATTTAGAAAGTAAATCAACGATTGTTTCTTGAAGATAATTCCATTTTTTTAGTTTAAAAGTTGAATAGGATTTCAGTTTGTTTTTCCAACTGAATTAAACCAAGCTGGAAGATAAATTTGAATTGAGGTTCCTCCTAATTGGTTATTGTGCATGTCAGTCATAACAAGCTGCTCCTTGAGTTTTGATTCCAAATTCAGTTTTTAAAAAAGTACTTTCTGCAAAAGATAGAATCAATTTGTTCATTAAAGGTAATTTATTTTTGTATCAAACCTTGGAAAATACATAATCTATCAACTTTTGAACATTTTAAGACCATTTTTATTTTTATGGGAAATTAATGTTTACTAAAACCTGATTAAGTCAGCAAACACACTAATGTGCACTAATTGCTTTAAGGTTGATGATAGGGAAATGGGGCGGGGCGATGGTGCCTACTGGCCCTCAAAGAGCTGTGATTGGGTTCGGGGGAGGAGGCAGGAGTGCTGTGGGGAAGGGCCCGATGGTCGAACAAAAAAAAGCTACAGACAGTTTGATCCCAACGTCCTGGGCCCCCCTCCACCCTAACATAGCCAAACCCCTGTCCCAAAAGCTGCCAGTCCCTGGCACCCCCCAATATATCCAGACCCTAGCTCTGCAATGCTGCTGGAAAAGTTGAAGAGGATTTCAGTTTACATTTTCAAGTATTTTCAACCTTGCTGGAAGATGATTTTGAAATATGAGGTTCCTCCTGTTTGACTATTGTCAGAAAAGAGGATACCCTGGTCTGCTCTAACTAATCAGCTGTTACTGTTTATGTTATAGTTTAATATGTGATTTGTGATGACAAATGTCAGGTGATACTTTACACAAATTTGACACTTTCTGTCCATTGATTTGCTTGATACTAATAGATTTTGTGGGATTTTTTTTTTCCCATAAAGAGTTTTTGTCTGATGCTGAGCATAACGATGACCACAATAAGAGAGATGGCTCAATCACAGTTAGAAGAAATGGAGACTCATTCCTGCAAATCCATGAAAGCATGCATTGCGAAGAGGATGTGTCCTCTTTCCTGAGGCCTATTGCTCATCAGGAGCACCAGGAAGAGCTGGAAGAACCAGGTAGCTCAGCAGATGCTAGTCACCCATTTCCTTTGCCCCCACCATGTCCAATAATTATCCTCCACATATTATGTAATTAGCCAGTGCAACAATTGGGAGAAATTGCAGAGATGGTTTGGTACACAAATTCCTCTCTTGGATACATCTTTCTCTACTGTCCGCCTGTGGGTTATTCTGAACCAAGTTTTCAACATTGAAAGTACTATGTACATCAGTGAGTTTATAGTTTTATCACTAAGCTAATGGATCACAAGTTATTTTATCAAATATTACAAAAGCTTAATTAGTTTGTTCATTTTTTTTTTAATCTTACATTTTATAGATCATCAGGCAATGGCTGTTCATACTGAAAGTTGCTGCAATTGGGAGGACTTCAGTACAGTAAGAGCTGCATAAACTGAACTGACAAAGTTAATTCTATGGTTGTTGGGACTCTTGACTGATGTAGACTTGCTCTGGGTGCCACCAATAGCAGTAGCACCACTGCTAGAGAGCTTGGGCTTTTAAATTTTAAATCAAGTATGCAACGAAAACAGACATCAGTGTAAGCTATCATCTCCCCATTGGCAATAAATGTTGTCTAAAGTCCACAGGAAAGGTGAGAGCCCGCACTGAGAGGTAGAGGAGTTTGTGCTGTTGTTTTCCTCCGTATTTAAGTTTATATCTGATGACCATAGCAGTATTAACATAAAACTTTGCTCAGAGTTGAAAAAACCCATCCCACCTTATTCATACATGAATTGGAGTGGCATTAGTTTTTCAAAATTCCATATGCAGGTTTTTCAGTAGAGGGTCAAAAACTTCTTGTTCTTCCCATCAAAAGAACAAATGGATTTTGCCTTTCTGCTTCTTTTACGTTCATCAAATAATCTTGTACTTTCTTTGTAAAGTTGCACTGAGCAGATTCTATAGACTATGATGATTTAGTGCAGTCGCATTTATCTGTATATGTAACATTGATAACATGATTATCCCCATGTGGAACTAATATATTTAGAATTGCCTCTGCACATTCATATGAACAAGTGCATCTGTCAAGAATATTTTTTATCGTAACTCTGTAACTTTGGGCAACACGGTGGCATAGTGGTTAGCACTGTTGCCTCATAGCGCCAGGGATCCAGGTTCAAATCCGGCCTCGGGTGACTGTGTGGAGTTTGCACATTCTCCCCGTGTCTGCGTGGGTTTCCTCCGGGTGCTCCGGTTTCCTCCCACAGTCCAAAGATGTGCAGGTTAGGTTGATTTGGCTATGATAAATTGACCCTTAGTGTTAGGGGGATTAAGTACGTGGGGTTACGGGGATAGGGTGGGATATGTGTCGGTGCAGGCTCGATGGGCCGAAATGGCCTCTATCTGCACTGTGGGGATTCTGTGATTCTGTCCATTGCTATTAATCTCAAAAATACAGCACCCTGTCTCATGAAGGAGTTGCAGACCTTTACTTGAGTGCATTTTGATTTTAACACACTCTTCTTTCATAGCATCCCTAATTGGAGATGGCGATTTTCCACACAATTGTACACGACCAGATTCATATAAACATTTTGCTGCTCAATTCAAAACCTCGTCTGTCTCTCAGGTACATTTAACACCCTTAATTCATCATTATAAGTGATGGGTTTTATAAGTGAGGGAATACTGTAAGAAGATCCAGAGCCGGTTTAATTGTATGGTATTTTATGTGGCTTTGACCATGTTCTCACTTAGTATCCAATTGAATCCAAGTACAAAATAACTTGATCGAGTGCCATAACAGTTGAGAGCCCTGCCTGTCTTCTCTGGAACTGCAGTTCCAGACTTGACTAAACTTGAGGAAAAATTAGCCAGGGTTCGTGCTCCAGTTGCTATCCTGAACTTCAGACTGAAGTCACATGTGTCTAGAGATTTAGTGAAGATGGGATCAGGCTCGGGTGTGATGCTCCTGACACCCCATAGTGGAATAGCCTGATAATACTCACCATTCAGGCTTAAACTTAAATATTGGCTATTTGGTTAACAAAAAAAAATCAATTTTGTGAGTATGATGAAAAGGGTATCTTTCTAAGTTACGTGAAATAAAACAAAACTTGCACTCATATAGCTCTTGAACACATCTCTAAGAAATGTCTCTAAGAGATATCCCATGGTGCTCATGTAAATTACTTAGAAGTAAAGTCACTATTTTTAGGTAGACAAAACATTGCAGCTGTTTTGCCCACAGTAAGATCTTCCAAACAACAATTTTTGGTGGTAATGGTTGAGGGTGAAATGTTCGCCAACACATCAGAAGAACTTCATGCTCCTCTTTGAAATAATGCCACGGGATCTTTTAACATCTACCTGAACATGGCTTTGGTTTCATATTTGATTTGAAGAACACTGCCTGTGACAATGCACTACTCTGATCTGTTATCCTGCACCACACAAGGGGCAGGTAGATCGGCTGATTGCAGGCCAGCACTGATTTGAAATGCAAGCAATTTGACATCTGGCATAGTGATAAATGTATTTAAATGTGTTTCCTCCCTGCTGGGGTAGGGAGTTCAGATTAGGACAGTATGATAACTCAAATGGACGCCTCAAATTTCTGTGCCTTTGCAGTGTATTGTCTGACAGCACCTGCACACCTTATTTCACTTTGCAGTTTACTCCACACTCTCTCTGCTTCAGCATGCATGTGATAGTAATGCTATCAACTGATACTGTGAATCTGCCTCATAGGATGCAGTCCTCCCTGATGGGAAGGAGGATCTGAAGCTGAAAGTAGTAATTGGATACAATGGAAATGGAAGAGGAAATATGGTCTGGAATCCTGACACAGGTAATTGTTAGAACATGACTTGAAATCAGGATGCAGTGAATCAGTAGAAAAGAGAATATTGTTTGGAATCAGAATGTAGGTAATCAATAGATATGGGAAATATGTATGATCGGGAAGGGAAACGCACATTATGCAGCAGATGTTATTCTATGTTTATGGCTATCTTGAGATGCTTACCAAATTAATACTTTAGTTTGCATAGTGGCTTTCCTGTTCAATTTAACTTGTCCATCTGCTGTGGTAGGCATTAAACATATATTTACTAACTAGGTGCGATATAAATGTGTTCTCACTTTTTAACCCCCGTGTATGCTTTACTTGTACAGTAGCTGCCACTGAGTCATATACTACTAGCTGTACAGTGCAAAATGTGTTTAAACTCCTGCACTGGGTAAAAGGAAACACTGATATATAATAGCAGAAGTAAATGAATCTGCCTTTATGCATTGTTACAAAAATGTTGAAAGTAAACCTGAAGTGGTATTTTTTTTTAAAGCATAATTGTATTAAAATTGCATTTTAGTTCTGATGACACCAGCTGCTATTGAGCCATACAGGTCAGGATTGTCTGAAATGTAATCCCTGGTCTGTGCTGAGTTAGCTGTTCCCAGAGTGGTGGTAATGAGGGTATCACCGGACTCGATAATTGAGGAAAAAAATTAGCCAGGGCTCCTGTTCTTGTCCGTTTTCTAGTGACCACTATTGGGAAGAGCACCTATGTAGATATCAGGTTGGACTTAAGGTTGTGGTATCCATCGTACAACTAAACAACCCACTGATGTTTGCAAATGCTCACGTGTAGAATGAACGCTTGGCCAAGGTAGTGAAAGGTTGCCAATCCTTTATCGAACTGTACTTGTCCCTTTCAGTAGGAAATTAGTGGAAAAAATTTTTAGTTTGCAATTCAAAATGAAGGTTTGATGGAAACTAGCCAGCTAATGTTTTCTTTACTTAAAATGGTTCTTGTAGCGATAGGTTGATCTGCAAATTAATGTCAAATGCTGTTTTCATGTGCTCAATTCATGTACCAAACCTAAAACACTGAAATACAGCTTTTCAACATCAGGTTGCAACCTGCATCTGGTTAATCAATTTGTTGCTTTCTAATAAATAGTGACCTAATACATTTTCAAAAGTTTGGACAATGTTTCTGCCATTGTTTTGATTGTCTCTCTGCATTTGTCTCTCCCAGCTCTGTTTGCATATACCTGTGGCTGCTTAGTGGTGATTGAGGACTTACATTCTGGATCTCAGAGACACTTAACTGGCCACCAGGAAGAGATCTCCACCCTTGCAGTTAGCCATGATGTGCAGGTACGCTTGGGCTGGATTTAGTTGAAATTTGATCTAGTCACTGATGAGTGACCTAGGGATACCCCTACATACCTCAGTTAATGGCATCCCATTTGGTCACTAATGTGCTAATTTATAGAATAGTCTTCAACACCGATTGTAAGGCTGTGCTTCCTTAATTTATACGGTGATAACGGTTCTTTCCAGTTCTGTAGTTGGCACTGAAGTAGTAGTCCTGCTTTTAATCTCAAAGATGTATATAACATGTAAAGCTCTTTTTGTACCCAGGTAAGTGTACTTTTTGGGGGGGAGGAAGAAACGGCAGTATGTTCTTTTCCATTTATTAAAGTTCATTTAATAATGCCTTGCAATATTCAGCAATATGTATAATTTCACAGTGCCCTTTTGTAAATGTTGACTTTATAAAAGTACTCTCAATCTGTTGTAATGAATCAGTCCTTTTAAGGTCTAGTTCACCTATGTCAGCAGGATGTCTTGGATAGAACCTATTAATTTAATCAGATGACATGTATAGAAGTTTTGTGACCTTTTCAAAATTTGGTATTCATAGAGTTAAGTTACAGACAGCCTAAGCCATGGTCTTTCCATTATCTGTTCAACATTGAGGGGGGGAAGCAAAGAAAGATGTTAGACGACCTGCCTAGAGGAAGAGCAATAGGCAAAGGAAGGATTAACTCTTTCCATTTGCCCCCACCACCACCGAGGGGGAGCGAGCATTTATAGAGGTGTCCACGTCTCTTCAGTTTTGAGTTCAGCAACGTTTTCCTAGGAGTGGAGTCTGTGTGCGATTATGGGATTTGAGGATTCCTTCAGTTACTGATTTCATCCCTTAACAAAACCAGGAGGATTTGCCTGATAATTATTGCTGTGTTTGTTCTGTCTGGAAGGATCTCGCCTCAGCTTCAGGAGGTCAGGATAAAACTGGCTGTTGTATCTTTATTTGGGATGTGATGGGTGGCTGCTGTAAGAAGGTACTTTCTCAACACACGACTGAGGTACAAGCTATGGCCTACTCCAGAGATGACCGGCTCCTGATGTCTGCTGGTAGGTTCAGAAGCACTACTTTGTTCAATGTGAGTAGATCATTAGGCTTTGCTTAATGTGGATAATCTAAAATTGGGACAGTTTTGTTTCCAAAATTAAATCTTTACAGGGTTTAATCAAATTATAGAAGTGGAGAGATTCATGTTATGGCTGTATTAAATTAATGGCCACTACAATAACATCAAAATGCTTCAGCAGACATGACCTACCTTACGACGTGTCTTCTCCCATCCCGACACTAGATATTTGGATTTTTTTTTGTTGAAAATGGGCATGATTTTAACCAACTGTGTGTCAATTGTATGTGCATGTGCAACAAGGGATAGATTTGTTCAACAAATTAAAAATACATTTGTTAACGGCACAGCTCATTGGTGATCCAGCAGTCTGTGCCATAAAAGTTATAGGACAGAGATTATACATTCATTATTCAGCTGTATCGGGGAAGAAACTAAAGAGTTGGGTCAACTTGATCCAGAAACTCGCCGGATCCACATGGGGAGCAGACGCTTAAATCCTCCGTACGGCAGCACTCGCCCTGGCGTACTCTGCAGCGGTGTACTATTCTCCACATGGCTATCAAGTCCGTATGTGAAATCCGTTGCTATCCAGCTAAATTCTACTGAGAATTATCACCGGTACGTGGCGTAGGTGTGGTGGTCCAATCCAGGCCGACTTGAACAACCTACCACCAACCCGTCTCAAATCTAGAAGCCCTTCAGCGATCTCCTCTCCGCTTTGATGACCGATGGCGAAATGCTTGGAAGAACTATGACATACGGAATGGATTCCTTATAGAGGACCCCACAGTACAACCTGAAGGATCAAACCTTCCTTGCAAATAGTGGACAACCATCAACCGCCTCAGAACCGGTCATGGTAGATGCTGCCACGTTCTCCATAGATGGAAGATTAAAGCATTTCTATCATGCGACTGTGGGAGCTCCTAATTGGACCCTGGAGCATATCATTGAACACTGCCCTCAGAGGAAATTCGCAGGCAGCCTACAAGATATCCACGCTTTGGCCTGGATATCTGACTTAGATATTTACATTTAATTTGTTTGGCTACTACAATACGAAAGAAGAAGAAGCTGTATCGTTGGGAAGAATCAACTAGCATCGGCCGTGCTCTTTCCAGGTTTCCATCATGCACCTCCTAATGGCCAGGTCAAGGCTAAGTGCATTTGGATTTTTACCATACTTGGGAGGTAATCTTTTTCAATCCTTTTGAAAATGGAGTTGATTAGGAATCAAAACATTGGACTGTAATTTCTAAGTCTGGTTACTGTTCCTGCTCCCTCTCCTTTCATAGTCTTTACCCATTTAGTGGACCTATAATTCTGCAGTCACCTTAAGGAATCTGGTGAACAGATATCTTTCTCCTTCGATCCAACTGCAAAAGTGATAATTATAAAAGAAACTTTTATAGATGCTACAATGGGGAATGGAAGAATGAGATCAAATGGGCTAACATATCTTTGTAAACATTTGCACAGTACATTAATTTGTATTCAGCTGCCTGTGTTTGAAAATAGAAGATCAAGCTAGATGGCATTGCATTTGAAGTAAAATTGGCTACACTGAAATTAAAATTAGTTATACCTTTTACAGCTCACCACTGCTCCCTTCATGTTTTATCCTTTTATCTCGGCCACTCCTTTGAATCTGAATAATTTGTAATTGTCCCTACTCTATTGTCAGAAAAGGAAAAATAAATCAGTTACAATAAACAAGGCTCATGACTAGTATACTCTCACCCAGAAAGTCTTTTCCAAAAGAAAAACATCAAAATAACACAAGCAGAAGCAAGTTCTAGTTCAGCTCTTTGGATCAGTCTAACCTAATTTCCTTCGGAGCGGTGCTTCTGCTGAATGAGTCAGAGTGCATGCAGTTTCCATTGCTAATAGAGACATTTCTACGAGCAAAAGCAAAATACTGCGGATGCTGGAATCTGAAATAAAAACACAAGATGCTGGAAAACACTCAACGGGTCAGGCAGCATCTGTGGAGAGAGAAACCGAGTTAACGTTTCAGGTGGATGACTATTCACTTTTAAAGTTGCTGAAAATAAAGAAAAAGGTATTAAACAAGATGAGACATCAGATTTTTTTTTAATGGATTGCGAGCTGCAAATAACAGTTGAAGCATTATGTGCAGTACCAAACCATGAGTGGTATGGTACTGTATAAATGCTCCACTTGATACCATACTGAGTAGCATTGCATAAAGGCAGAGCTGTAAACCAAGTGATAATACTGCTAGACCATTGTAATAACAAAACTGTGCTGTACTTCATATTGCTTATGGTAAAAGCATATGATTGTTCTTTCCTTTAATATTCAGTAGCTAACTCTTATTATTTTTTCACTGAGACAAGTTAAAATCAATTTGAATTTGTCCCGCAATCCGCCTAAAAGATATTTCTATTGTACATTGTTTTTTAATTTATTTTGAATACAGAAATGCCACTGCATTCCTCAAAGTTTAAATTAGGTGTATGTGTTGCAGGATATGGCCCCCAAAGGTTACTGATGCTGATTGATCTAATTCTTTCCAGGAGATTACAGGGATCTCACAATTGCTTTATGGAATACCAGGAATTATGAGCTATTAGCGACAACAAGAGTATCCGATCCTGTCCATGACTTAGCATTTGACCCAACTGCTGTCAATGAGTTTGCCTGCGTTGGGGTAGGAGCTGTGCATTTCTGGCTGGTCGAGCAGACTGGTAATGAAGTCCAACTCAAGGTCAGTTTGTGCATACTAGAATGCATTTCTTGAAAGCCAAGTGTTTACTATTAGGCTTTTCCTTATTTTAAGTGTATTTTGAACAATCTCTTTAAGTTACCCCATGCCACATGGCTTCTGTTGACTGGGAGGACATCTAATTTCAGGCTTTGCTGGTGCTGCTTTACAATCATGATGTATGTATAAGAACAGCATGAGGTGACGAACCCCTGCCAAAAATCCCTCCAGCTGTCTCGTTGATTATGGCCCAAAAGAAATCTGAAACTACATGTGTAGCTGAACCCCCCAGTCTTCTGTTTTGTGGTAACCTACCTTCCTGCCCCTCTTTTTCCCTTCCTTCTGCTAAAGACGATGACTCTCAGGGATATCGTTCTGTTGGGGCTGGCATTTCTCCCATTACCGTGGCCATACTTCACTTGTGAACCAAGACAACAAGCATCAGAAGCGTATTAAACAATTGATGCATCACAGCTAAGCCCAGTCCTGACCTGGATGTGCGATACACACGCACTTTCTAGTAAAAGTTAGTGGATTCCAATCGGGAGGTTGGACTCCACTCCCTAACCTGGGAATACGGAGGCTAATTTTAGTGAGCCACACACCCTGATTTCAGCTACCTAAAGGTTGAACTTGATCATCTTGGTCAGCGTGGATCAGTATCCCATCAGATGTTGCATTTACTGTCACTCTGTCACCTTGTTTTCTGCATTTTAAATAATTTGCTGTCGTATAATTCAGATTATACCCATGTTTTAAGCAGGCCATCACTATAGTGTATATATACTGATAGTCTGCTTTTTTCATGTCATCTTTAGTTCTTCCTCCCCTCCTTGCTTTTGAGGTCTTCCCTACCTCAGTATTTTTTAAATTCCTGCCCCAATCCCAATGCTGCGGTACTGCTACTGCTCAGACATAATTGTCTTTTGTTCTTGATGTCTGGCCTGTGAATATGAAAATAAGAATTGATGCAGAAAATAACAGGTTTGCACAAAGAAGCAGCACATAAACAGCATTTGCACAAATGTCTTAAAATTAGGCCTTTTGTGTGCAGCCATAAAGATTAAACATTAGTAAGCCTTTAAAGTTTATTACGTACTAATATAAATTGAATAATTCCTGGTTTCCCTGTGAAAATAAAGTGCCTCATATGTGAAGTCCCTGGCCGTGAAATTCAGTATGTTAGTGCCTCCAATTAGTGCCTGGTCGGGGCACTAAGGGGTTAGCGCCTGGGCGCGGCGAATGCAGCGGCGCCCGCAAACTTCAGTGCTGGTTTAGCGCTGGCGCTAACTCTTAGAGCCTGGGCCTCTAGCGCCTCGCAGATCGTGACATCATAAAGTGCGCAGCGCCCCGTTATCGCCCCAGATGGAAAATTGACTCGCGCCCTCTGCTTTATCGCCTCGCGCCGACAACGCCAGCAAGAGCAGGCGTTGTGAACTCGGCTGGCCGCTTCCGGAGCGGTAATTAAAGGGAATGCTTTTCATCTAGCGCAACCTTTATTATTTGCACCAGTCTGGTGCCTGCGCAAAGTTTTTAATGTTTCATTGGTGCAAGATGTCCAAGCCCGCCACTTTGTGAGAGTGTTTGGGGCTGTGATGGCGGTCGCCTTGCAAAACAGAACTGACGACAACCAGCTTGTGCAGCATCACTGGCCCGGCCCTTCCCTTTAAGCGAGGGAAGCAGCCTCTGTGATGATAGAGCGCCGTTTACAATGCACACTCAATTATTTAGTGCACTGCTGCTACCACCCTGCTCTCGGACTTTAGTGCTCCACTTTCCTCTTGGAGCGCTAAAACTGAATTTTGCGGGAGGCGAGAATGATTAGTGCCTGCTGCTAATTTTTCAACTTTTAAAGTTTTAGTGCCCCAAACGGGGCTACACTGAATTTCTCTTCCCCGCCCCCTCCCCCCCCCCCCCCCCCCCCCGTCCGCAATCCCTTTAAATTTTTAACTTTAACCTCAACACGGAGAGACAGCAATATTTATTGGCTTCTTGCAGTGCTTGATTTAATTTATTCAGTTCAATAACGCTACGCTTTATTAGAACAAGATGAGTAACTGATTAGATATTGCTCTGTACTACAGTGTTACAAGGGCATGGAATACTTTACCAGGTAAAATCAGAGATCAGTATAGGAATACTGAATTTACTTCCCAGATGAGATTATTTTTAAGTTAGAATAACATATAGTTCATAATGCTAAGAAAAAGGATGGACATTTGACTTGCACTAGTGCTGTTTTGTAACCAGCTTCTAGAAGATCTTGAGTTGAGCTTGGTAACTTGAGATAATTAGCTCACTGCTGGTTTACATCCTGTTAAACATAACTTCCCATTCTATATCCCAAACTCATCCAATCAGTTCCTTTGAGTAAAACAATTTTTGATCTTGTCCTAATAATTCTGAATATTGTATGTAATTTTGTTATAGGTTCACAGAGTCTCAATCCCAGATGAGGTGGGTGCTGGGGAGCTCACCGCGCTGTGCTATAACAGTGATTCAGTTCTTTATACTGCTACCAACACAGGGAAGATCTGTGCCTGGGACACCCAGCACAATAGGTGTTTCATGACTTGGGATGCAGATGAGGGGGAGATTGGTAAGTATAAATACAATATGGCACAGCACCTAATACAGTGTGATGTAGTGTTATTTACTGGACAATTCTTCCGTTATAGGAATTGTACAATGTCGAGGATATCGCCTGATCAGTGGCAGTAACACGAAGAAAATCCGGCTATGGGCAGTTGCTGCAGTGCAGGAGATGAGACTTGAGGGAACAGGAGCAAGGTGATGCTGCTGTAATGGGGCTTTGTCACTGCATCGCTGGGTGTGCTGGGCTGGGGCTCTTGGTCTAAGTTATACTTGTACGAAAATGGAAATTGCTTAATATTAGGAAAGATTAAACCTTGTACCTTTCAGAAGGCTGGGTTTATATGAAATAAGATCCAATGTGTCTGTTCAGGATACATAATGTGATACCTTGTCTGGTTGTGTTTGTGTCTGTGGTATATAACTTATCCAGTGCATCTAAAGTGACAGTTCTGATTTTCCTTTCAGGTCAAGTTCGGTGCTCCTGGAACATGAAATGATTCTGGATGGTACAGTAGTTAGTGCAGTCTTTGATGATATCATGGACATGGGTATTGTGGGAACCACAGCGGGGACTCTATGGTATATAAACTGGGCTGAAAATACCAGTATCCGTCTGATCAGCGGCCACAGAAACAAGGTTAGGTAACTTCCAAACTGTTTAAAGGTTGAGATTAGTCGCAGCTCGGCGAAGCATTCACACTCAATCGTGGAGCAATGAGCAAATGAAGATTCAATGAGTGCCCTGCTCCTCATTTCCTTCATAACTGCATTGAGTGGAAGCTCTGGGCCCTCCCAGCAAAGGGAGGGAGGGAATTAGAGGGGTTGCTTTGCTGACCGTCGGAGCAGGCCATCTACCTATTCTCTGGGCAGCAGAAGGTGAAGGATAATTTGCTAAAATTATTATATAAATAAAAAAATGCTTTAAAATAATACCTTTAGATTATGTGAAAAAATGGATGAAAGATCACCTTTAGCGTAGGGAAATTCAGAGGGAAAGTTAACCTCAGAATAGTTTTGCACACCCGCTGGCTGACTCAGAGCATTGCCAGAGTCCTGGACCAGAGAGGGATTTCATACACTCCAAAATAAATGAAAACATATGCTAAAATTACTTACTTAAAAAAATGCATAATGATCCTTTTTAATGTGAACAGTAATTCCACGCACTAGTGTGTGCAGTCCATCATGGTGTCCATGCACTAATGTTTGCAGTCCATCATAGTGTCCACGCACTAATGTTTGCAGTCCATCGTGGTGTCCACGCACTAGTGTTTGCAGTCCATCATGGTGTCCACGCACTAGTGTTTGCAGTCCATCATAGTGTCCACGCACTAATGCTTGCAGTCCATCGTGGTGTCCACGCACTAGTGTTTGCAGTCCATCGTGGTGTCCACGCACTAATGCTTGCAGTCCATCGTGGTGTCCACGCACTAATGCTTGCAGTCCATCGTGGTGTCCACACACTAGTGTTTGCAGTCCATCGTGGTGTCCACGCACTAGTGTTTGCAGTCCATCGTGGTGTCCACGCACTAGTGTTTGCAGTTCATCGTGGTGTCCACGCACTAGTGTTTGCAGTCCATCGTGGTGTCCACGCACTAGTGTTTGCAGTTCATCGTGGTGTCCACGCACTAATGTTTGCAGTCCATCATAGTGTCCACGCACTAGTGTTTGCAGTCCATCGTGGTGTCCACGCACTAATGTTTGCAGTCCATCATAGTGTCCACGCACTAGTGTTTGCAGTCCATCGTGGTGTCCACGCACTAGTGTTTGCAGTCCATCATGGTGTCCACGCACTAGTGTTTGCAGTCCATCGTGGTGTCCACGCACTAGTGTTTGCAGTCCATCGTGGTGTCCACGCACTAATGCTTGCAGTCCATCGTGGTGTCCACACACTAGTGTTTGCAGTCCATCGTGGTGTCCACGCACTAGTGTTTGCAGTCCATCGTGGTGTCCACGCACTAATGTTTGCAGTCCATGGTGGTGTCCACGCACTCATGCTTGCAGTTCATCGTGGTGTCCACGCACTAATGTTTGCAGTCCATCGTGGTGTCCACGCACTAATGTTTGCAGTCCATCGTGGTGTCCATGCACTAATGTTTGCAGTCCATCGTGGTGTCCACGCACTAATGTTTGCAGTTCATCGTGGTGTCCACGCACTAATGTTTGCAGTCCATCGTGGTGTCCACGCACTAATGTTTGCAGTCCATCGTGGTGTCCACGCACTAATGTTTGCAGTCCATCGTGGTGTCCACGCACTAATGTTTGCAGTCCATCGTGGTGTCCACGCACTAATGTTTGCAGTCCATCGTGGTGTCCACGCACTAATGTTTACAGTCCATCGTGGTGTCTCCTGTGTCCTAGCACTTCGGAATCTCTCATTTGAGACCAATGAGGAATTTCAACAGCTGGCTCGCTGTAGAATTTATATGCTGCCCTCGGAGTCCTCATAAGTGTAAATAAGCTAGAAATTGTTGAGCATTTTGACCAGTTTCTTTTTCTTTCCTTCCTTCAGGTTAACCAGGTGATTTTTAGCCCAGATGAAAGTCACTTTGCCACATGTGCAGAGGATGGCAGCTTAAGGGTGTGGGTCATGCACAGCACTGAGCTGGTTGTTCAGTTTCATGTTCTTAATCAGGTATGTTGCCAAAAGGGAAATGCACCACAAGTGGGATGAGGAACAGTTTGTCTTACAATAGATGATGAAGGGAGTTTTCATCAGCAGTATAAAGTAAAGTGATGTTACTAAATCATCAAACAACATTCAACATTTATTGAGCACAGTAATGTTTTTCTTCATTCTACTAGCCAGATATTTACTGCATGTGTGAATAGTGTACAGCAGTTATTTCATTGAACTTATCACTAGTTTCTAAAAGGTTATGGTAGATGAAAACTGACCCTGTTTGGGAAAGCAGTCACACTTTCTCTGTTTTGTCCCAGAGCTGCTTATGTATGGCGTGGAGCCCAACACTTAACTCAAGGGAGTGTGCAGATAAACAGCAAATAGTGGCAGGATACAGTGATGGCACAATACGTCTCTTTGGAGTGTTGAAGACTGAGATGGAATTGAAGATTCACCCTCACCCTGTGGCAGTCAGTGCTGTTGCATACTCCATGGATGGTATGTTCCACTGACTACTAATATAGAGCATGTGCTACACACATTAGAATGCTGATCATAAACATACAACACTAATGCATGGCTTCTGCCCAGAATGCACGCCAACTGTCCTGCCAGCACCACTGCATGTGGTGTGTGATTAACATTGACAGATATTTTGCATTTATCCTCAGGTGAGGTCATCATTTCAGGAGGTAAAGATGGCCTGATGGCTGTGAGCAGTCCTCGGACAGGAATCACCGTTCGTGTCATTAGCGATCATAAAAGTTCTCCGATTACTACAATCGAATGTACACGGAAAAAAGTTAGTTCAATATTAATGATAGGTTATAGCATAAAATTGCAAATTGGGGGGAAAAAAGCTAGACAGTATGTATGTTTAAAATAAAAATGGACAGCTATGAGCTGCAACACTCCACTGAGCATCTTATGCTGCTAGCTTCCATGTTGTTTTCAGCTAACATGGGTAACAAATTGACATAGGATATGGAATCTGAATTTAGAGCACTGGATTATTTTGCATTTCTTTTCCAGTATGACGATTTTGGACTTGAAGGATGTGAAATGTGGTTGGCTGTCAGTTCAGATCGACGTGTTAGTGTTTGGGCTGCTGATTGGCATAAAGACCAATGTGAGCTCATTGATTGGTTGACATTCCCAGCACCTATTGAACCTGAGGTGAGGTTAATTTCTGTTTTATTTGGGAGTGGATAAAGTACAGGATGGGATCTGTTTGCCAAACCTGTAAAACCAGGTTCTGTTACCTTTCTCATCTGTGGGGTATAATGTTGTGGTTTAAGAGTTAAGACACTTTGTGCCCATTTATGAATACAGAAGGTAACTGCTGGTCCTGGCTTTGTAGATATGAAAGGGTTGTGTAGAGTCAGCAGTGTGACAGGGTAAAATGGGACGACCCTCTGCCTGCATGTGTGAAGGAGGGTTGCATAGATTGGTGTGGCTGGTTTAGAGCCAGGGTTGTTGTGTACTGGGAGCACGAGGAGAAAGAAAGAATCTTTCAAATCTTCAGGATGTCCCAAAGCACTTCACAGCCAACTAAGTAATTTTAAAGTGTCGTCATTGTCGTAATGTAGGCAAATGTGGCAGCCAATTAGCGCACAGCAAAATCAGCAATAAAATAATCTGTTTTAGTGGTGTTGGTTGAGGGATAAGTATTGGCTGTAACACCAGGAAAACGCCTAGATCTTTTTATGTCCATCTTGACCGACAAATGGGGTCTTGGTTTAACGTCTCATTAAAAAGACGACGCCTCCAGCAGCACTGCACTGAAGTGTTTTACAAGATTATATGCTCAAGTCTCTGGAGTGGGGCTTGAACCCGCAAAGGAAAATATATGGCCATATTGTGCATGTGCTTTTTCCTGTGTTAAGAATAAGGACAAGCCATTGTGTACTAAATAAAGGTCACAATAAAAATCAGAAGGTGTTTCAGATGCTCTTTTGATGTATGTTGTGTGCTTTCAAATATTTTTGTTTCTCTCAGGTATGTGACAAGAGTAGCCTGCCACCAAGCCTGGCCGCCTTCTCACCCAGTCAGAGTGGTGTAGTGGTATATGTGGGATTTGGAGTGAAACCAGAGATTATCTTGTACAGTCTCTATAGAAAACAGGTAAATGCCAACAACAAATAAATCTTTATCTAAACTTCTCTCTTTTAAAAAAAAAAACTGTAGTGTCTCTTGTGGTACAGCGTATTTGTACGCAGATCGTCTGCACCAAGGAGTTGGAGAATGTAAACCAGCCTCTACTGTTCTTCACACCAGTGAGTTTTCAATCTGCAATTTAGGGCAGAGAATCAATCCGCAATACAGTGCAGTGGTTGGTTGCAGTGTGGAATTGCAAATGCTTGGGGAACAGGTCACTTGCCATCTGGGTTAGAGAGTGGTGCCTGGCATAGGTGAACCAACACTCAGGAAAAAGTAAAGATGGGAAAATGTAGCTTGACTGCCTACAAAAACAAATCAGGTTTCCAGAAATTGTTCAACATATCTTAACTGTTTGTAGCATCACCCTTTGTATAACCCAAACTCTCTCTTTGTGTCTCTTTGCAGACAATTAAAAAGATTGCTTTGCCTCACTGGGCTACAAGTTTGAGCCTCTCTCCAGGGGGGCAGCTTATTGCTATCGGGACCAATGGTAAGAGTGAGTTTTGTTCTACGATTGTGTGAACCAGGGGTTCTTGCAGATGACGTTTCACCCAGAAAAGATGTGCAAACACATGACCTCTGATCAGTCATGAGTGTCACAATATTACTTTATTTTTATTCTCAGATTACATGTATAAATAGATAAATAACATACACGGAGTGAGGTACAGGAAAAATAAATCGACTTAGTGACGTCAGGGTGGCGCATCAACACACCGTGGTGGCATGGGAATTTATACCAGTGGTGCCTTGTGCTGAGTTACTGGGAAATTCTGTTACAGATCTGAGTTAATCTACTGCACTTCCTATCCGCTGGATTTAGAAAGATATTGGCAGACCCAGGTTTGTTTACCTCTGCTGTACATGATTCATGGCACAGGGAGACTAGCAAGAAGTAGGGAGAAAAATATTCTACAGAAGAGAGAGACTTGCCCTCATCAGAAAAGAACTACTCAGTGATGGAAGTAGTGAAAAAGTGGCAAAGGATCCATGTATTGAACTAGCAACAGCCCACTCCTGTGCTGAGTTCAGAAAGAGTCACTTAAATTGAATGTCAGCATATGTAATAAATGATGGCAGTCCAATTAATAACATAGCGATCCTGTGTAGATATCATAATGCAGTGGTAATGTTTTTTTATAGACTCTTTATTGCCGCCTTGTGCAGACATGCTATATTACAGAAACATAAGACATGGGACGTAGGAGCAGGAGTAGGTCATTTGGCCCCTCGAGCCTGCTCCGCCATTCAATAAGATCATGGCTGATCTGATCTTGGCCTCAACTCCACTTCCCTGCCCGCTCCCCATAACCCTTAACTCCCTTACCTTTCAAAAGTCTGTCTATCTCCATCTTAAATATATTCAATGACCCAGCCTCCACAGCTCTCTGGGGAAGAGAATTCCAAAGATTCACGACCCTCTGAGAGAAGAAATTCCTCCTCATTTCCGATTTAAATGGGTGCCCCCTTATTCTGGAAATTATGCCCCCTAGTTCTAGATTCCCCCACGAGGGGAAACATCTTCTCTGCATCTACCCTGTCAAGCTCCTTCAGAATCTTGTATGTTTCAATAAGACCCCCTCTCATTCTTCTAAACTCCAATGAGTATAGGCCCAACCTGCTCAACCTTTCTTCATGAGACAACCCCTTCATCTCCGGAATCAATCTCGTGAACCTTCTCTGAACTGCCTCCAATGCAAGTATATCCTTCCTTAAATAAGGAGACCAAAACTGTACGCAGTACTCCAGGTGTGGTCTCACCAACGCCCTGTACAGTTGTAACAGGACTTCTCTACTTTTATACTCCATTCCCTTTGCCATAAAGGCCAACGCTCCATTTGCCTTCCTAATTACTTGCTGTACCTACATGCTAACTTTTTGTAATTCATGTACAAGGACCCCCAGATCCCTCTGTACCTCAGCATTTTGTAATCTCTCCCCATTTAAATAATAATTTGCTTTTTATTTTTCCTACCAAAGTGGATAACCTCGCATTTTCTCACATTAAACTCCATCTGCCAGATTTTTGCCCACTCACTTAGCCTATCTATATCCCTTTGGAGATTCTTTGCGTCCTCCACACAACTTGCTTTCCCACCTATCTTTGTATCATCAGCAAATTTGGCTACATTACATTCGGTCCCTTCATCCAAGTCATTAATATAGATTGTAAATAGTTGAGGCCCCAGCACTGATCCCTAGTTACAGTTTGCCAACCTGAAAATGACCCATTTATCCCGACTCTCTGTTTTCTGTTAGCATGGATAGAGGATTGGCTAACTAATATATTACCCCAACCCCGTGAGCTCTTATCTTGTGCTGTAACCTTTTATGTGGCACCTTATCGAATGCCTTCTGGAAATCCAAATACACGACATCTACTGGTTCCCCTTTATCCACCCTGCTCGTTACATCCTCAAAGAACTCCAGCAAATTTGTCAAACATGATTTCCCTTTCATAAAACCATGCTGACTCTGCTTGATTATATTATGATTTTCTAAATGTCCGGCTACCACTTCCTTAATGATGGACTCCAGCATTTTCCCAATGACAGATGTTAGGCTAACTGGTCGTTAGTTGCCTGCTTTCTGTCATCCTCCTTTCTTAAATAGGGCCGTTACATTTGCGGTTTTCCAGTCCGCTGGGACCTCTCCAGAATCCAGGGAATTTTGGTAGATTACAATCAATGCATCCACTATCTCTGCAGCCTCCTCTTTTAAGACTCTAGGATGCAGGCCATTGGGTCCAGGGGACTTGTCCACCTTTCGTCCCATTAGTTTGCCTAGTACTTTCTCTCTGGTGATCGTGATTGTTTTAAGTTCCTCCCCTGCCCCCCCACCACCACCCCAATAGCCCCTTGATTATCCATTTTTGGGATGCTTTTAGTGTCTTCTACCGTGAAGACCGATACAAAATATTTGTTCAAAGTCTCCGCCATTTCCCTGTTTCCCATTATTAATTCCCCAGACTCATCCTCTAGGGGACCAATGTTTACTTTAGCTACTCTCTAACTTTTTATATACCTGTAGAAGCTCTTGCTGTCTTGTTTTTATATTTCTTGCTAGCTTACTCTCTCAAGCTATCTTCTCTCTCTTTATCATTTTTTTTAGTCGTCCTTTGCTGGTTTTTAAAAATTTCCCAATTCTCTGGCCTTCCACTGTTCTTTGCAACATTGTATGCTTTTGTTTTCAATTTGATACCATCCTTTACTTCCTTAGTTAGCCACGGATGGTTCATCCTTCTCTTAGAGTCTTTCTTTCTCTCTGGAATATATCTTTGCTGAGAGTTATGAAATATCTCCTTAAATGTTTGCCACTGCTTTTCTACGGTCTTACCCTGCAATATATTTTCCCAGTCCACTTTAACCAAGTCTGCCTTCATACCTTTGTTTAAGTTCAGGACACTAGTTTGAGACCTAGCTTTCTCACCCTCAAACTGAATTTGAAATTCTACCATGCTATGATCACTCTTCCCAAGAGGATCCTTCACTTCGAGATCATTAATTAATCCAGCCTCATTACACGTTACCAGATCTAAAATAGTCTTCTCCCTGGTTGGTTCCACAACGTATTGTCCCAAGAAACCATCCTGTATACACTCTAAGAACTCTTCCTCAAGTCTACCTTTGCCAATTTGCTTTGTCCAATCAATATGAAGATAAAAATCTCCCATGATTATAGCTGTACCTTTCTTACAAGCCTCTATTATTTCTTGATTTATACTCCGTCCTACAGTGTGGCTACTGTTTGGGGGCCTGTAGACCACTCCCACCAGTGACTTTTTACCCTTATTATTTTTATATCCACCCAAACTGATTCTACGTCTTGATCTTCTAGGCCAATATCATTTCTCGTTACTGCACTGATCTCATCCCTTATTAGCAGAGCTACACCACCTCCTTTTCATTCTGCCTATCCTTATGAAATGGCAAATACCCCTGAATATTCAGTTCCCAGCCTTGGTCACCTTGCAACCACATCTCTGTAATGGCCATCAGATCATACCCATTTATTTCTATTTGTGCCATCAACTCATCTGTCTTGTTGCGAATGCTGCGTGCGTTCAGATATAGAGCTTTTAATTTTGTCTTTTTACCATTATTCCCTACTCTGACCCCTCTTTCTGATGCACTCTTATGTGTATACGCTCTGTCCCTTCCTGTCACACTCTGGTTATCATTATCCCTATTGCTACCCTGCACTTTTGCCTTCCCATTTTTCTTTGACTTTTTTAATTTCCGCTCAGCATATTCCTCCCCCCCACTATTTAGTTTAAAGCCCCATCAACAGCCCTAGTTATTCAATTCGCCAGGTCACTGGTCCCAACCTGGTTCGAATGAAGCCCGTCCCGATGGAACAGCTCCCTCTTATCCCAGTACTGGTGTCAGTGCCCCAGGAATCGAAACCCATTTCTCAAACACCAATCTTTGAGCCACTCGTTCATCTCTCTGATCTTATTTACCCTATGCCAATTTGCATGTGGCTCAGGTAGTAATCCAGAGATTATTACCTTTGTGGTTCTGCTTTTTAATTTAGCCCCTAGCTGCTCATATTCCCTCAGCAGAACCTCATTCTTTGTACTACCTATGTCATTGGTACCTACATGGACCACGATAACTGGATCTTCCCCTCCCACTCCAAGTTCCTCTCCAGCCCAGAGGAGATGTCCTTTACCCTGGCAGGCAACACAGCCTTCGGGACTCGCGCTCTTGGCTGCAGAGAACAGTGTCTATCCCCCTAACTATACTGTCCCCTACCACTACCACATTTCTTTTTGCTCCCTGTACCACGGTGCTGTGGTCAGTTTGCTCATCCTCACTGCAGTCCCTGCTCTCGCCCACACAGAGAGTAAGAACCTCATAACTGTTGGACAAGAGCAAGGGCTGAGGCTCCTCCACCACTACCTCCTGGGTCCCCATACCTGCCTCACTCGTAGTCACACCCACCTGTCCCTGACCACGGACCAAATTTAAATTAATTAATCTAAGGGGTGTGACTGCCTCCTGGAACACAGCGTCCAGGTAACTCTCCCCCTCCCTGATGTGTCGCAGTGTTTGAAGCTCGGACTCCAGCTCATCAACACGGAGCCGAAGTTCCTCAAGCAACCAACACTTACCTCAATGGTGTCCACCAGCTCCCACATGTTGCAGCAGCAACACATCGCCTGCTCTGCCATCTCTAATGTATTTAATTAATTAAGTGTTTAAGTTTTGAACATTTAGTTTTTAATCCCGGCTCTTAATTTAAACCAATGCCCAAGAAAAAGAGAGAAATACTGACCAACCAATCACTTCCCTGCTTTCCTGTGACATCACTCCTTGTTTTTTGTTGTTCTTTAGCTGCTTTCCTTTGATGTCCCACTTTGATATTTTTTTCTTTCACAGGTCCCGCTCAGGTCCACTGCCTCTGCTCTCGGGCCTTGCTCTGCAGCGCTGTTTATTTGCTCCGCCTCCGCTCTCCCTCCCGCTCAGGTCCGCTGCCTCCACTCTTGGGCCTTGCTCTACCGCGCTGCTTATTTGCTCCTCTCTCGCTCCCGCTCAGGTCCGCTGCCTCCGCATAACTGATGGCTTTAACATGAATGGTGATATATGGCCTAGATACCCACAAGGATGGTTGTGACATATAGAGCACTTTCTCATCAGACCAGCCTACAGTTTTCTATGCATTTGTCTCTGCTTCTGCACTGCCCCGTGTACTGGTTCCAGGTTGCTTTAAATACCTTTCCATTCTTTCCACTAGCTAGCCCTAAACACAGATGATAGAAATCTTTCCTGTTTAAAGTTAAACCTTAAAGATGTAGTACAAAACCCTCTTAAGGAGCAATAAAGTTAGTTAACATGGGGTCTGTGCAATAAACATGCATAACACTGTTTACCAAGTTGCTTCATTAGCATGAACCGATAAAATTGCTACAACTTAATACCCACTTGGAGTGTGTGCTACCTCTAATGATCTAATTTATCTTGCCCCCAGTTTCTGGTTTGGAGTGTAAATGATTGCAGCTCTGCCATTAAATGCCTCAAGAAGTACTGAGGGTAGTAACGGCACAGAATGTACTCTGGGTGGGGGACTTCAATGTCCATCACCAAGAGTGGCTCGGTAGCACCAATACTGACTGAGCTGGCCGAGTCCTGAAGGACATAGCTGCCAGACTGGGCCTGTGGCAGGTGGTGAGAGAACCAACACTAGGGGAAAACCTACTTGACCTCGTCCTCCCCAATCTACCTGTCGTAGATGCATCTGTCCATGACAGCATTGGTAGCAGTGACCACCGCACAGTCCTTGTGGAAACAAAGTCCCGTCTTCACACTGAGGACACCCTCCATCGTGTTGTGTGGCTCCACCACTGTGCTAAATGGGATATATTCAGAACAGATCTAGCAGCTCAAAACTGGGCATCCATGAGGCGCTGTGGGCCATCAGCAGCAGCAGAATTGTATTCCACTACAATCTGTAACCTCATGGCCCAGCATATCCCTCACTCTACCATTACTATCAAGCCAGGGGACCAATCCTAGCTCAATGAGGAGTGCAGAAGAGCATGCCAGGAGCAGCACCAGGTGTACCTAAAAATGAGGTGCCAAACTGGGGAAGCTACAACACAGGATTACATGCATGCTAAAAAGTGGAAGCAGCATGCTATAGACAGGGCTAAGTGATCCCACAATCAACAGATCGGATCGAAGCTCTGCACGCATCCAGTTGTGAATGGTGGTGGACAATTAAACAACTAAATGGAGGAGGAGGCTCCATGAATATCCCCCACCTCAATGATGGTGGAGCCCAGCACACGAGTACAAAAGACAAGGCTGAAGCATTTGCAACCATCCTCAGCCAAAAGTGCCGAGTGGATGATCCACATCAGCCTCCTCCTGAGGTCCCCACCATTACAGAAGCCAGTCTTCAGCCAATTCAATTCACTCCACGTGATATCAAGAAACGGCTGAGCGCACTGGATACAGCAAAGGCTATGGGCCCCGACAATATCTCGGCAGTAGTGCTGAAGACTTGTGTTCCAGAACTAGCTGCACCTCTAGCCAAGCTGTTCCAGTACAGCTACAACACTGGCATCTACCCGACAATGTGGAAAACTGCCCAGGTACGTCCTGTCCACAAAAAGCCGGACAAATCCAATCTGGCTAATTACCGCCCCATCAGTCTACTCTCCATCAGCAAAGTGATGGAAGGTGTCGTTGACAGTGCTATCAAGTGGCACTTATTCACCAGTAACCTACTCGCCAATGCTTAGTTTGGGTTCCACCAGGACCACTCGGCTCCAGACCTCATTACAGCCTTGGTCCAAACATGGACAAAAGAGCTGAATTCCAGAGGTGAGTGTGACTGCCCTTGACATCAAGGCAGCATTTGACCGAGTGTGGCATCAAGGAGCCCTAATAAAATTGAAGTCAATCATCTCAGCCCCAGAACATCGCTGCAGGAGTTCCTCAGGGCAGTGTCCTCGGCCCAACCATCTTCAGCTGCTTCATCAATGACCATCCCTCCATCATAAGGTCAGAAGTGGGGATGTTCCCTGATGATTGCACAGTGTTCAGTTCCATTCGCAACTCCTTGGATAATGAAGCAGTCCATGCCCGCATGCAGCAAGACCTGGATGACATTCAGGCTTGGGCTGATATGTACCAAGTAACATTTGCGCCACACACGTGCCAAGCAATGACTAGCTCCAACAAGCGAGAGTCTAACCACCGCCCCTTGACATTCAACGGCATTACCATCACCGAATCCCCCACTATAAACATCCTGGGGGGTTACCATTGACCAGAAACTTAACTGGACCAGCCACATAAATACTGTGGCTACAAGAGCAGGTCAGAGGCTAGGTATTCTGCGGTAAATGTCTCACCTCCTGACTCCCCGAAGCCTTTCCACCATCGACAAGGCACAAGTCAGGAGTGTGATGGAATACTCTCCACTTGCCTGGATGAGTGCAGCTCCAACAACACTCGAAGCTCAACACCATCCAGGACAAAGCAGCCCGCTTGATCGGCACCCCATCCACCACCTTAAACATTCACTTCCTCCACCACCAGCGCACCATGGCTGCAGTGTGTACCATCTACAAGATGCATTGCAGCAACTCGCCAAGGCTTCTTCGACAGCACCTCCACCACCTAGAAGGACAAGGGCAGTAGGCACATGGGAAAGCCATCGCCTGCAAGTTCCCCATCAAGTTATACACTGTCCTGATTTGGAAATATATCGCCGTTCCTTCATCGTCGCTGAGTCAAAATCCTGGAACTCCCTCCCTAACAGCACTATGGGAGTACCCTCACCACGGACTGCAGCGATTCAAGAAGACGGCTCACCACCACCTCCTCGAGGGCAATTAGGGATGGGCAATAAATGCTGGCCTGGCCAGTGACGCACTCATCCCAGGAACTAATTTTAAAAAATACAAAAGCAAGACCCCACAAGGAGCATGTATTACATTTCCATTTTAAATGCTAAAAAATTCCTACTAATTAGGAATGGGAACTCTTGTTGTTTTTTTTTTTCCTTTCCCCTCCCAGACTGGGCATACAGGCCAATTGTAATGCTTTGGCTGGATCAGCTAATTCAGCAGAGACCCGAGATCAATCCTGATCCTTTCTGTCCTATATGTACTGAACTACCTTTCAATTGGTATAGGGGCCCATTTAAACCTAAATGTGGTATTAAAATTGGTTCAAGACCTGTTGTGTTTTTTTTGTTTCGATGAAGAGGAGGTTGCAATACCAGTAGACAATTGGTGCATTAAATAGAAGTTATTTGGAGCCTGAACTTTGCCTTTAACGCATTCTGTAACGATGTTGGCAAACTGTTCAAACTCCAGTTCAAAAATATTGCTTCACATCCAAGACTTTTAAAGTTATCCTTCATGTTTCTGGTTTTGCGCAGGGAGACTTCTGAAGCTAATTCAATACCCTTGTGGAAAATTCCAGGATTTCACCGGACATAATGATACCGTTCACTTCAGTCGATTCACGCCATCTGGGAAATTCCTCCTATCCGCTGCGTACAATGAGGTGCTGGTCTGGGAGGTCCAGAAACTACATAGCAATCTCACCAATGTACAATATCTCTAAGCTCCCACAGCAAACATGAAGGGTGGATTAGCTGTGTCACTGCTATCCTAAGTACAGACCCCCTTTATAATTCTCCGAGATCACATATTTCATATGGCTCTTTTCACAGTAGAGGCCTCATAATATAGCTCAACCCTAACACAATTTTACAGTTCCCAAGATTGCTTTGTAAAGGGCATCTGCTATTGCAGGTGGAAAAATTAAGTCATGTAAAATATTGACATTAATGTTGAAATCCTTATTAAATGGTGTAGTTGGTGTACTGCACACATAGTGGAGTTTTTATGAATAGTTGCACTGAGATTTTTTAATTAAATTTGGTTAGGTAAGGTTTTATTGCAAGATTCTACTTGTCAAGTAACACTGATCATTTAATATTTTTATTATACAGATGATTTTTGTACTTTTCGATAAATAAAACTTTCTTACTGATCTCCAATATGAGTGTTGATTCAGGATTTGTGATGGACTGTACTCCATCAAAACATTGCTCAATTTTTTTTTTTAATGTATGTATGTTCTGTGTTTACAGTTCTGTCCTGAAATATTACCCAGCCTACAGGACAGGTAATTTGTGCTGAGCAGTTCACAGGACAGGTTGTCTTTGCTGTGCAGTTCACTGCGTTAGAGCGTAAAGATCCTACTCAACTTGTGAACCATAAAATGGAAACAAATTATTGCTCTGTCAAAAATAGTGAGAATTCCTTTATAGTGAGCCAGTGTATTTTACAAGTCATTTTAAATGCAAACAGGACACAAGTATAGAGAACGTATCTGAAAACTAAGCTGGAAATCAAAATCACGTTACCAGACCCCCACCCCACACAGTATTGAAGGATTTTCAGAACTTCTTCACTGAGATTTGGATGATTTTTGTCTTGTTACCACCCTGATTTTCAGCATGAAGAGGTAACAGGATGAACATTTTAGAATAATTTCCCAGTGAAATCGTGCCCAAGGTTTACGCAACTCTATTTTTGAGCGGCCAGTGCTCCCGCCTGAAACAGTAAGACCCCGACACAATTTTCAGGTACCAATAGGCAGTGCATGCTCTTGCCCAGTGGTACTGGACATGGCCTAACCAAGGCCACTCCAAAAATGGGGCAGAAGCCACAATGACACCGATTGTGAGTGCCTACAGCTTGCCAATCTAATTCAAATGGGGCCCAATCACAAATAGTTTGGGCCTCTTGCTAGTGCGATTGGGCAGGTGGTGCGATCACTTCATCCACTTGCCTGCCTGATGTGCGCTACAATTGAAAGTTGGCCCCTATATGTCCTAGTGACTGATCTTGGGGTGGGTGTTAATTTGGCATATGACTGCTACTTTTGGAGAGGGCGGGAAGAGATCAGAAACGTGGAGGGGATCAGAAACATGGAATGTAGGAGAAGATAATGACCAGGAATTTGCGGTCAGCAGAGAAGCAAAGGCGTTCACCACTGGCCCCGAAGTAAGCTTCACACAAAGATCTTGCGATCTCTGTGTCATGAACTTCGGGTTTTCCAACGTTCAATTCAAATTAACGGAGTTTAGTGGGGATCCCCTTGTGCGAGCTGCTGTGATGTCAACAAGCTGTCTAATCAACCAATCAAAATGCAGAAATCCTACAGACAGCGAACAAGGAAGTGAGTAATCTCTTAACATTCTAACTTTTTAAAAATGTTAGAGAGCAAAACAAAAAAGGCAAACCTGGAATAAAGATGGATAAACTTTTTTTAAAAAAATGTACCTTTTTTTTGTTTCTTAAAAATGTTAATTATTAAAATGGATAAATTTCACACTGCACAAAATTTAAATTCGTTTTTCAGGCCCTTAACCTTTGTTTAGCAGTCAATATGCTGTTAAAACCCCAGTTACACCTAATCCCATTGGATCTAACTTTTAGTGGGGAATTTAACAGCACGATTACTGCGGAAGAGCCAAAGTTTTCGTCAGTTTCCCTGATTTGAGTGATGACACGGATTGCTGGCTCTTTCGAGGGGGGGTATAGTGCAGCCTGTGTCAGAGCAGTGAATGATAGACCACAATTTCAGGATTTCCGCGTGCACCAAATCCCGAAGTTGCGGTCAGTTTCAAAGGCAGACCGCAAATTCCAGGCCAATAAAACTGAGTCAATACCTTATTATTCCCGACCATTAAATCCAAGGGTTCAAGTGCTGTTTCCTGAAGTAGGGTCTTGTATGATTAAATTAAAATAAAAACTCAAAGGCAATGGTTCAGTACCAAAAATAATAATCTATGCTCATGCGCATCAGCACCCTGGTTCCCCCAAAAATAAGTTTAAAAATGAGCATATACTTGGGTCAATATTAAAATGTAATTCTTAAATAATAGTGAACACATTTAGTTTAAAGTTGATCATTCCTTTGTAAATGAGAATTATTACAATTATGGTGGAGACTTCAGTGTCCCTGATTTTATCCTTTATATCGCCTTTCTTGTGGCATAGCAGCCATAGAAATTGTGGTGGGAATTAAATCTTAAATACAAGCAAGTACTTTCAGCAGAGAGCTCTGGAATTAGTACAAATTCCTATTTGTGACTCCATACAATAATTGAAAATTACTCATAGAATCATAGAACAGTACAGCACAGAAGGAGGCCAGTCGGCCCATCGAGTCTGTGCCAGCTCTTTCGAAGAGCAATCCAGTGAGTCCCACTCCCCTGCTCTTTCCCCATATCCCTGCAATTTTTTTTTCCTTCAAGTATTTATCCAATTCCCTTTCGAAGGCTACTATTCAATCTGTATCCACCACCCTATCGGGCAGTGTATTCCAAATCCTAACCACTCGTTGCATAAAAATTCTCTGGTCACTGTATAAAAGCAAACACTCTGTTTGTTACATATAACTTGCTGTAGATAGGGTAGTGTACCATAAATCAGGGGAAATAGTTTTGGTTGTATACCGGCTAATTAATTTTATATCACACTAAAGCTTAGCTTATATATACAATTAAAGTGCCTGTTATATAAATTAGTATTATTGTGGGGCTACTTTTTCATTCCATAATTTTAATTGCTGTTTCAAATTATTATGCACATGCACTGTTACGCTGTTTCTTAATAGGATGTTTCTTGCTTTATATGAATGCAGCATGTTCAAAGCCTTCAATTTGTATGCAAATTTCTGCTGGTAAGAGTAGTCATTTCACCTGCTAAGATTTAACTTTTTTGTTACATAGCTTAATTAAAGATTACTGCTCCTGCCAACAGCAATTTGCAACGTGGTTTGAAGGCCAAATCAGGTTCTGTAAGTGTTGCCTAACAAAAATAAATATTTATAGACAAATGACTTCTACGTCAAAGTACATTGCTGCTGTGTTCATACAATACAAGTCAAATTCCCTTAGGAGATTAAATAGTAATTATTGTGTAATTTCTAAGAAGGTTTTGGTCCCTATGATTTAATTATGGTCTTTGTTGCATACTTAATTTATTATGTGTAAAACCATTGCATAATACGACATTTGGAACTTTTGGCTATAAACAACGTTCCGTGAATAATGAAGATAATAGACATGTTTTATTAGAAACATGATTTGTATAAATACTGAGCACAGATAAGCCTTTGGTCAAATGTAAATATATATTAAAGTATCAAGACGATTAAAGTGGATAAATAATTACTGTCAACAAAGGCCACTAATAAACTCTGCTTTTGTGCTACTAATGATGATCATGTCACTGTCTCATAGGACTGCCTGTTCCAGTGTTACACAAGAATTATAATTTCAAACCGAAACCCTCATTAACTTGGTTGATTTGTTATTATAGTTCAGTTGAACAGACTTTTCTTTAAGGACCCATCTTTGCTCCCTCAATTCCAAGGGAGGGTGGGGGAAGACTTGAAAATATCTGGCACACAACTGGTATAGCCATCCATCATCAGATCTGGCAGGACCACATCAAGCATTATCAGGTCTCACTCTCCTCTACCAAAACCACACACTACTCCAGGATCATCCCTGACTTATTTTCTCCACGATCAACCATCTCTATAAACCTCTCTCCCCCTGCCCCCTTCACTCTCCCCTCCAACAAGAAGTGCAGGAAACTCAGTAAGTACGAGATCATCTGTTTAGCTGCCTCTCTTGCTTACCTCTAGCTCACCAAGCCAAACCTTCCCTCTCCCTGCCCTAGCCCTGAACCCTCAACTTTCTTCAGTTTCTCTGTCCCTAATGTCGTATCCGAACTCATCTTGTCCATGGCATTACGACAGTGACTACATTTCAAAAGTTCTCCATTGGCTGTGAAGCACTCTGGGGTTTCCTGAGGCCATGAAAGGTGCATTATAAATACAAGTTTGTTCTTTATTATTTTATGAAACCCGCTTCCTGCTCCCTTGACCTTATCTCCACTAAACTGCTGATCATCCAATTTCCCTTCCTACTACCAATGCAAGCTTACATTGTAAGTGGTTCTCTCTCCTCAGGTACTATCTCCTTTTCAAAAACTCGATCATCATCCCTCGCTCATTTTCCTTGCAAACTACCCCACCCCCCATCCTCCCTGACTGAGAATAAGTAATAGTTCTGGATTGGATATGTGTAGCAGTGAATGAATGTTGAGTTTTAATGTATTTAGGTAACTATTCAAATCCAGAACAATGCCATTGCAACATTGGAAACTGTAAGAGAAGAATCTATCCAAAAACGTACATCAGGATTTCTTTTGTTGGATTTATTTCAGTGACTAGAGCAGATTCTGAACTAGAGCAATTAGATAGATAGATTGTGTCAAAAATGAAAGAGGAAACAGGCATTGTAAAACTGTTTCTGAGGTAGAGAATACAGGGATAAATGTCCTAAGTACATAGAAATTTACAGGACCAGATAAGACTTTTGCAGTCCATTTGGCTGGCCCCAGTGTTTGGGAAATTCATATTCCACTATACCCGTCATGTCGTCTTTTTACCTATTACTTATCCAACACTGTTGAAGTTGCTGATGCAATTCACGCCCACTGCCTTTCTTGACAGTTCATTCCACACATTTTCCACAGTCTTTCAACCATCACTCTTCTAAGTTTAAGGTTGTGTCTCTTGTAGAATGTGTGACTATATTAAGCATAATGACATTTACCTTCTATACCCATTAGGATCTCGAATACTTCTATAAGGTCACCCGTGAGCTTTATCAGCGTAAACATTCCCAGCTTTTACAGCCTCTCCTCACAACTCAGATACCTAATCCTAGCTATCAACATAGTAGCCCTTCACTGGACCCTCTCTAATGCCTGGTTGTCTTCCTCATAATACAAGACCAGAAACTGTACACAGTGCACCAAGTCAGGCCAGGCCAGGTCAGTGTTCTATACAAACTCAATCACTTCCTTAGATTTGTGCTCTGCTCCTCTGGTTGTAAAACCGAAGGTCCGCGTTGCTTTCTTTACTGCTGCTGCTCACCATGCTGATGCCTGCAGCGATATATCCATCAGTATTTGTATATCTACAGATAATCAGGGAGAAACCGAAAGTCAGAAAAGCCATGTTATTTGATATAGAGGAGTAACTGTCCCAGACTGACCAGAAAATCATATTGTCCGCTTAGTCGACCAAGAAATAGAAGCTGTGTATGCTGACATCTACGGGGTGGTGAGTGTGATGCAAATCATTCACCAGATGGTGCGGTGAGAGAGATTTTTTTTGTTTTTGGGATGTAAGTGACACTGTCGATGCTGCATTTATTACCCATCCCTGAGAAAATGGCGGTGCACCTTCTCCTTAAACCACTGCAGTGCTTGTGGTGATGATGCTCCCATAATGGTGTTAGTCAAGGAATTCCATGATATTGACCCAGTGATGATAAAAGAACGATAATAAATATCGAAGTCAGGATGGCATGTAACCTGGAGGAGAACTTCCTGTTTTTGTCCTTTTTGGATGGTGGAGTACACAAGGAAAAGAAGTGCTGTTGAAGTAACCTTGGTGACTTGCATCCTGTAGATCATGTGTACTACAACCACAGTACACCATTGGTGAAGTGGGTGGATATTGAGTGCAGTGGCAGGAGTGCCAATCAAGCAAAATGCTCTGTCTTAGAGTATCCTACCCCTGCCCTGCTCTTGTAGCCATGATGTTGATATGGTTGGTCTAGTTAAGCTTCTGGCCAATGTGTCACAAATGTTACCTGCCATTTGTCAGATCAAGCTTGGATGTTGTCCAGGTTATGCTGTAGGCTGGCATGAGCTGCTTCATTATGGAGGAGTTATGAATGGAGCTTAATATTGTGGAATCCTTAGTGAACAACCCACTCCTGCCCTTATGATGGAGGGAAGGTCATTAATGAAGCAGCTGAAAAAGGTTGGGCTGGGGACCCTTCCCTGAGGAACTCTGGCAGTAATCTCCTTGAGCTGCAAGGATTGGCCTCTGACAACCACAAATCATGTGTGTTAAGCATTAACTTAAGTCAGTCCAGCCACTGGAGGGTTTTTCCTTTGCCCCCATTGACTTCAGTATTACTACGGCTCCTTGGTGCCTTACTCAATCCAATGCTGCCTTGTCAAGGGTAGCTACTCTCACCCCCTCTCTGGCTTTCAGCCCAGCGTTCATAGCTGGATCAAAGCTGTGATGAAGTCGGGAACTGACTGTTTCTGGTCGAACCTGAACTGAGCAGATTTTTGGTAAGTAGGCATTACTTGATAGCACTATTGATAACTCTTTCTATCACTTTGCTGATGATTGGAAGGAGGCTGATGGGATGGTAATTGGCCAGGTTAGATTTGTCCTGCTTTTTGTGGATAGGACATATCCAAGAGTCTTTAACATTGTCTGGTAGTTGCAGTGAATTGATCATTGACTCTGCTGTTCTATATACATATAAGGAAAATCATGAAGTACATGTATGGTAGCTCCAGATCACTTTTTATGTTGGACAAGAAATGCTGTAGGCGAAAGGCTCTAAGAATTGCCTTAAATGTGTCCTTAAAATGGAGTCAGTAGTCAGACTGACTGCTAGGAAAGAAAAGGGCTAATGTTAATTAAACCATGAAGGCTTATACAAACAAAATATTTCTTATGTTTGGATGGATAATAAGCCATTAATCACAGATGGCTCGTTGAGGGGGACATGTGTGCAACCCCTTTGTTAGCAAAGACATGAGAATCTAGGGAGTAAATAAGCAACTTGGCAAGTCTAAGTGCTGATGCTTCATTGATTTAGAATTCATCAAGAGTACCTGTGTGAGGGGATTGAGACCAGAAGGACATCCAATACATGTCTCACTCAGATTGGTCAAGAAAATTAAGGAGGTTTCTTTGGAAATTCAGTATGTGTTTTGCTCTTCAGTCTATCGTTCTTAGTTTAGTTCTAACTCTTTTCATAGTTCTTGTAAAACTTTGTAGTAGACAGTGCAGGAGTTCTTTGTCTATTGTATGTAGAATGGTGCCTCTGTAAAATCAGAGTGTGCATTTCTGACAAAGATAGAGAAAAATGACATAAATTGGGATTGTACGGCTATACCAGTTCGATACAGGCAGATATAAGTGTGTCACTTAGATATACAAGTTTTCCTGAAATCCTGGGGAGATGAGATTTAAGCCAGCTAGTCCAGATACAGAAGGTAAATTTACCCAGGGATCCAGGAGGAACCGACGGCAGTTTTATAGATGGAGATTTGTGACTCTAATGTCAGAAGGTGAACTCCACCCTCTCAAAGTTGTTAGAAACTAGGGGTGCCTAAAAATGTATATGGCTACATGAATAATACTGTGTTTAAATGATAAGTTTCAGTTTCCTGGAAAGCTTGCATTAGAATTTGAGACAGTCTTTTTAATCAGTTAGATTAGGTGAAACATAAACATTCCACATGGGGGTCCATAGGATGGCCCTGCCAGGCTAGCTATCTGTTGTTTGTAAGTTAGGGTTTTGACTTTGTTAATGTATCTTAATTTGGCCAGTGAAGGCCCAACCTATGTTTCTTCCATTATTACTAATAACCATATTTCATCTCTGCAGATAGAATTTGGAGTTTGTTTAGCAGACCTGCTTGTGAAGATAATTGAAAGTTAATTAGGAAAAGACATAGAATGAAATGAATTTGAGGAGGCTAAGGTATCCATCTTAGAATGGTAATTTGCTAGATGAAGGTGATATAGCGACTGGCTAATGTGCGACAGCTCTGGCTGGGGCCATGATTAAGAGGGACAGGGCTGGGCCTTATACTTGCTGGGTTAAGGAGGATAGAGTCAAGAGAGATAAGATGGATTCCAATGGAGGAACCTTCAAAATGTAAAAACAAGAAAAATAAATTGGATGAAGTAATGAGACCCTCTTTTTGGGAGGGCTTTCATCCAAGAACTAAGACAAAGAACTTGAGTTGTCATTGGTTGATGAGGTTTTAGAGGAACCTCTATAGGTTAAATGGTCTTGTCAATAACTTGGCCTCGGGCCCACCCCTAAAAAGAGAATAAAAAGTGACACCCCCAAGGGCTTGCCCACAGACGGTGGAGGGGAGAGCCGAGCAGAAGTTAGAGTCATAGTCATAGAGTCATAGAGTTATAAAGCACAGAAAGAGGCCCTTCAGCCCATTGTGTCTGCGCCGGCCATCAAGCCCTGTCTATTCTAATCCCATTTTCCAGCACTTGGTCAGTAGCCTTGTATGCTATGGCGTTTCAAGTGCTCATCTAAATGCTTCTTGAATGTTGTGAGGGTTCCTGCCTCTACCACCCTTTCAGGCAGTGAGTTCCAGATTCCAACCACCCTCTGGGTGAAAAAGATTTTCCTCAAATCCCCTCTAAACCTCCTGCCCCTTACCTTGAAACTATGCTCCCTGGTTATTGACCCCTCTACTAAGGGGAAAAGTTCCTTTCTATCTACCCTATCTATGCCCCTCATAATTTTGTACACCTCAATCAGGTCCCCCCTCTGTTCTAAGGAAAACAACCCCAGCCTGTCCAGTCTCTCTTCATAGCTGAAGCGCTCCAGCCCAGGTAACATCCTGGTGAATCTCCTGCACCCTCTCCAATGCAATCACATCCTTCCTATAGTGTGGCGACCAGAACTGCACACAGTATTCCAGCTGTGGCCTAACTAGCGTTTCGTACAGCTCCATCATAACCTCCCTGCTCTTGTCTTCATTAGCCGAGGCATAGAATATAAGTATCCCATATGCCTTTTTAACCACCTCATCTACCTGTCCTGCTGCCTTCAGGGATCTATGTACATGCACACCAAGGTCCCTCTGATCCTCTGTCCTTCCTAGGGTCCTACCATTCATTGTGTATTCCCTTGCCTTGTTAGTCCTCCCAAAATGCATCACCTCACACTTTTCAGGGTTAAATTCCATTTGCCACTGTTCTGCCCATCTAACCAACCCATCTATATCGTCCTGTAGCCTGAGGCTTCCCTCCTCGCTATTTACCACTCCACCAATTTTTGTGTCATCTGCGAACTTACTGATCATACCTCCTACATTCATATCTAAATCATTAATGTACACTACAAACAGCAAAGGACCCAGCACCGATCCCTGCGGTACACCACTGGACACAGGCTTCCAGTCACAATAACAACCTTCGACCATCACCCTCTGCCTCCTGCCACTAAGCCAATTTTGGATCCAATGTGCCAAATTGCCCTGGATCCCATGGGCTCTTACCTTCTTGACCAGTCTCCCACGCGTGACTTTGTCAAAAGCCTTACTGAAGTCCATGTAGACTACATCAACTGCACTACCCTCATCCACACATCTAGTCACCCCCTCGAAAAATTCAATCAAATTGGTTAGACATGATCTCCCCCTGACCAAGCCATGCTGACTATCCTTGATTAATCCTTGCCTCTCCAAGTGGAGACTAATTCTGTCCCTCAGAATTTTTTCCAATAATTTCCCTACCACTGATGTTAGGCTCACTGGCCTGTAATTCCCTGGTTTATCCCTAATACCCTTCTTAAATAATGGTACTACGTTAGCTGTCTTCCAGTCCTCTGGCACCTCCCCTGTGGCCAGAGAGGTTCTGAAAATTTGTGTCAGAGCCCCTGCAATCTCCTCCCTTGCCTCACACAGCAGCCTGGGATACATCTCGTCTGGGCCTGGGGATTTATCCACTTTTAAGCCCGCTAAAACCGCTAGTACCTCCTCCCTCTCAATACTAATTTGTTCAAGTATATCACAATCCCCCTGCCTGATTTCTATGCCTACATCGTCCTTCTCCATAGTGAACACAGATGCAAAATATTCATTTAAAACCTCACCTACATCTTCCGGCTTGACACACAGATTGCCACTTTGGTCCCTAATGGGCCCTACTCTTTCCCTGGTTATCCGCTTGCCCTTAATATACTTATAAAACACCTTGGGATTTTCCTTTATTTTGCTTGCTAGTGTTTTTTCATGCCCCCTCTTCACTCTCCTAATTTCTTTTTTTAAGTACCCCCCCTGAACTTTCTATACTCCTCTAGGGCTTCCACTGTTTTTAGTCCTTTGTATCTGCCAAAAGCCTCCCTTTTTTTCCCTAATCCATTCTCGTATATCCCTTGACATTCAGGGTTCCCTGGACTTGTTGGTCCCACCCTTGACCTTTACAGGAACATGTTGGCGCTGTACTCTCTCTATTTCCTTTCTGAAAGACTCCCACTGCTCTGATGTGGCTTTTCCTACAAGTAGCTGATCCCAGTCCACTTTGGCCAGATCCTGCCTTATCATATTAAAATCGGCCTTCCCCCAATTTAGAACCTTTATTTCCGGTCCATCTTTGTCCTTTTCCATGACTACCTTAAATCTCACCGAATTATGGTCACTGTCACCAAAATGCTCTCCTACTGACACTTCTACCACTTGCCGGCTACATTCCCTAGAATTAGGTCCAGTACCGCCCCCTCTCTTGTAGGACTTTCTACACGCTGGCTCAAAAAGCTCTCCTGGATGCACTTTAAGAATTCTGCACCCTCTAAGCCTTTCACACTCTGACTATCCCAGTTAATATTTGGGAAGTTGAAATCCCCTACTATTATTACCCTATTATTTCTACACTTCTCTGAGATTTGCCTACATATCTGTTCATCTATCTCCCCCTGACTGTTTGGGGGCCTATAGTACGCTCCCAGCAAAGTGCTTGCCCCCTTTTTGTTTTTAAGTTCTACCCATATGGCCTCATTAGAGGAACCTGCTAAGATATCATCCTCCTTACAGCAGTAATTGACTCCTTGATTAATATTGCGACACCCCCTCCTTTTACACCCTCCTCTGTCTCGCCTGAAGATTCTATACCCCGGAATATTGAGCTGCCAGTCCTGCCCCTCCTCAACCATGTCTCTGTGATAGCAAAGAGAAGTTGGGCTGGTCGAATGCTCTTTTGAGAGTGATCCCATGCTCACCATCGAAGGCCCGAGAAAGAGAGAGAGAGAGGCCAGAAGCCAGAGAACTATTCACGCATGCCAGCCTGTCTGATCGGGTCCGGTACCAGCTGCTTGTCACGGTCGTATGTTTTTGCTGTATTACTGGTGTGTTATATTCCGTTCTAAACTCAGATTAAACACAATGTACCCACCATATTGGTTTGCACTCGATCCTGTTTACCAGAGATACATGAATCTCTACAAAGTTCCCAGCAATTATTCTAGTCAAAATGAACATAGTAGGTGGAGAATAGTCTGCATCCATGCCTTGTTACTTTGTTGAGTCAAAAATAGCACAGATCAAAGGTCTGAAACAGAAAAATCGCGAGTACATCTGTGAATAAGCAGCACAATACGCACAACTTGTGCCAAGAAATGCTTGCACCGGGGCTAATTAAATCTGTAGTCTTGCACCAAGGAGAATTTTAACTACTATCTCTGTGCAGTATATTACTCTTTGTTCTATGGAAGAAAACTTACAGCATAATTTGTAATACTTTAGCTCGCTGGCTAAATAGCAAATAAGTGAATAACCAATCAATGGTCACCTATTTACGGCGAACAAATTAATTCCATTAACTTTTTATTCAACAGAAATCTACAGATGTGCCAATACATAATTACTAGTAGATTTATAACATGAGTAACACAAGATAAAAGGCAAATTTCCACTGATACAAAGTGCATCAGCTCCCAAGATTAAGACCGAGCCGCTGCCATACAAGAAACATGTAACATGTTTGTGTAGATCCAAATGTTGAAAATTGGACGGTACAATAACCACCTTTTTTAAAACTGTCATATTCTAAGTACTTAAATACTAGACACTATAGAAATTGCAGGTATGCATTACACAGGTAGCGCCTGATGTTCACAAGTTAGCATTTTTACAAGGATCCAGAAAGTAAAATGCCAATGGAAGTTTGTGTTTTGTCGCTGCTGACGGATTTCGGGTTTCAGTTTTGCCGGAGTATGTGTAACTACTTGAGGCAGCTAACACTTTACCATCAATTTACCAGGACATGGGACTTGTTATTAAATATAGATTTACCTAGGGGGTACGATCAGCTTCATATCCTCCCCCCCCCCCCAACCCGTAATAAAAAATAGTTCCAAAAATACACAGCCGGCCATGAACGAATGATGGAAAAATAAGCTGGCGTTGCACAATGAGCTCTGAATTCTCCACAATCCAGTACTGCCGCGCTTTCTGTGTATCATAGGTTTTATGCTTCAGTCTATTGTTTAACATACCGTTGAGCCTGTGATTGCTGTTTAGCTGCTGCAGTTTACATTGTGATTTTTATTATTTACACATCCATCTGCAATGGGGAATAAGCGTTTTTGCGGCTGATTCACTGCGCGGAAAGACTGATCACCCTTCCTCCTTTCTAATCTGGGAAAGGACGGCGGTCCTTTAGTTTTCTTATTTTTAGAGCTTTCCTTTTAGTTGAAAAGTCGATTTTGCGACAGTACAAATATTAAGCAGCCTGCGAAACATAACCGCGTGCACCCGTGTGGAGGGTTCCTCATAGAAGTTTAGAGAGTTAAATATACAGCGACCAAAGGGCCAGTGGGGTGGATCTGGACTTCGGGCGATCGTGTGAAACAGGTGCTAGCCAGTCGGCAGCGCATCCATTGAAGTAAAAATCAGGAGATGCTGTAAAACAGGCGGCAGACTCCCCACCACCCGCTGTGCACTGCCTCCCAGTCCAGATCCACCCTATAGATGGCTGCAGTTCCGCATTGAGGACTAGTGGGGTCTCCCTGCCCCCGAGCCCCGCTGCTGGCGCTGTCTGTGGTGCTGATTCCGCTGGCGCGCTCTGTCCTTTCCCATCCCCGCCAGCATGCTGCTGATCTGCTGATGTTCTGCAGAGGGTCGCACTGAGATGATAAAGTTTTTTCTAAAAGTGTCACATAGCGTAATGTAGATGAAAGGATTGAGGCAGCTGCTGGCGTAGCCCATGCCGATCGCCACATTGTAGGTGTAATAGAAGAGCGAGCTGGGCTGATCGTCGACCAACTGCACTAACTGCAGGGCGTAAAAAGGAGCCCAGCAGATAAAGAAGGCCAGGCAGATTGCGATGGCGATTCTAGCCACTCTTCTAGTCCGCAGCCTTGCTCTTCCGTGCGAGATGAGAGTCCTGGAAGAGTTCATCCTCAACAGGATCCTCTTGTAAGCTATTGAGATGACAGTGAATGGTATAGCGAATGCCAGGAAGAACTGGTAAAGGGTGTACCAGTAGATATCAGTCTTTGGGTTGGGAAGGTGGATCCCGCAGCCTAAAACCCCTCCGGGTAGTGGGATAAGCCTGGCGTACATCCAGACCGGGGTGATGCTCAGAAAGGATAAGATCCAGAGAAAGCAGATGGTCAGTGTGGCGAAGCCGGGCGTCCGGAACCGAGTTGATGTGAGTGGGTAGACGATGGCTAGGTAACGGTCAATGGTCATAGCAGTGAGGATGTAAGTACTGGTGAACTGGCTGTTGGTGTCCGCGACTGTGATGATGGTGCACATGGTCTCGCCGAAGTGCCAGGCTCCATTCCCCAGAAGCTGATGGATCAGGAATGGCATACCCAACAGAAACAGCAGGTCCACCACAGACAAGTTGATGATAAAAATATCTGGCACCCTGCTGCTACTGGATTTGAATTTAGAGGTTTTAATAACAGTGAAAATAACAATGCTGTTACCGATAATCCCCAACAGACAGATTATACCGAAAATGATTGGCATGATGATGCTGGTATAAGCGACGTGATTCATACCATCTGAAATAAAATGGAAATTCATTACAATCTAGAGTTTGAGACAATAATGAGATCGATGTGCGGACGGCAGTTAATGTTGGTCAGTGAGATTAGCAGGTCCTTCTGTTTTATGCGCTATCGGTGGTGTGTTTTCTTTCCAACATGCCTTCCCTTAAAAATCCACAGCTACCCGACCCAACGAACTAACATCATGTCGCCAAGTGACCTTCAAAAGATTTTTCATTTAGAAATTCAACTATAGAAAGCTATTTCTTAAAAAAAAACACGCAAAGTAATATTCTCGATGAGAGAATCAGGATTACTTCAGATATCCAATGTAGCAAACTACTCCAAGTAAATCCGCCAAATGTCAAAGTGCATAAAGAGGTTGAAATTGTAATGACTGATCCCCCCCCCCCCCGGTCTACACTAAGACATAAAGAGCTTTGAATTATGTCTCATCATTTCATGGGTGTTGTGTGTTGGTAAAGAACAGCTTCTTACCTGGAGATGTTAAGTTGTTGAACAAAGTATTAGAACTGTTGAATGTAGCCATTCCTTTGCAGCGAGCTTTCGATCTCGCTTAGTTCCACACCGCTCTGCTACTCTCCACATACACTATCCGTTTATATAGAGCCCGTGATGCTCTCTCTGACAGATCTCTCTTAAAGCCATGATACACCGATAGCTGCAGATTCCAACAGCACATTGATCTATTACTTGTGTTGCACCACTTCAAGCGAGATATTGCACCCTAATAATTGTACTTTAATCATTTGATCGACACCTGCGGTGTCCAAATTGTAGCGAGCGACCCGTCCAGGAGCTCTGGGAAGCCCCGTTGATTCACATTGCTGTAGTCTGCGCCATTTCTATTTGTACTTGTGTTCTTGCGTGACTCTGTTTGGCTGTTTGAATTTGGCGAGCTTGATTCTGCCTCAACAGAAAGGGTGGTCTAGGTGAAGAAATAGTGAGAAACATCCTAGTGCTCTATGCTGATACATTGCATCGTTTTAGTTGATTAATCTCCAGTAGCACCCCTATCCACACTTGGTTAAGGTCCCTAAAACTTGCCTAAGCTCTCTGGGCGTAGGTGTGTCCATCACGAAGTGGATGCCGATACTCTATTTATGTGGGCTTCTTAGAAGTTTGATTTGGGGATTCTTGAGCATGGTTTCTGGCCCTGGACTGCCCAAAAGAAATGGTGGACAAATTCTAAATCTAAATGGGAGAAGAGACCTTTTGAAACGGCCAAGTTTGACCGATTCAAATAGGTATAAGAAATATAAGGGCAAAAAAAAGAAGCGGCAAGTTCAAATAGTTCCTTCAAGTTTAAGCAGATGGTTTGTAAATTCAACAAAAGGCAAAATACTGTGGACGCTGGAAATCTGAAATAGAAACAAAACGTTTATATTGGTTTGTAACTCAGATTGAGAGATCACGTTTACGCGTTTTTAATTTCACAAAATAAAATTCTAATTTAGCAGAAGTGGCTGGTTGATAGCAATAGCTCTGCATCAAACACAACCCTACAAAGTTGACAATAAATGTCACTTTTTAAAAAGTGAGACTTGGTCTCTGGAATATTCACATCCTGATGGATTTGAATTGTGTCTGGTCTGTAAATCTACTGTTACTGTCTGAAGAAGGCCAAGGCAGCACAAGAACAAATGTGGTCACTTTCAAAGTCAAGCAGAGAAGACAAGCTGAAAGAATTGAAGAGGGGTTTACAGTAGCAGATGTTTACTTTTCCAGCTGCCACAAAAAGCACCAATAACAACAAGTTAAGAATTTTCACAAGGATGTAAACCAGTTAGTGATGGGGAGTTTGTCAAAGAATATTTGTTGGATGTGGCCAATAACTTGTGTTCCTGAGAATGCTTAAAGTTTGATTTTGTCAGCCTAAGCCTGAATACCTTTCAAAGCTAAATCTCAGACATGGTAACTGATAACCATGAGCAACTAAAGCAGAAGACACAGACAATCCTTTTCCACAGGCATTAGTAAAAGCATAGAAGCTGCTGATGTCAGTCAATTATTATTTTTTGTGTGAAGCATTGAGCAGCTCAACATCACTGAAGATCTACTTGATGTGAAGAACACTGCAACAAGATGTGATACTGCAGATATAGAATTGAAGAAGCAAATAAATAAGTCAACTTGATTGAAAAAGGCCAATTGCCATAATCAGTAGTCCAGTGGCAAATAGTGTAAAATCTGCACTAAATAAATCCTGTTGTGGAAATTCATGTTCAAAATTACTCGTCAGTAGTTACAATGACAAAGTCCCACTTCTGAATTGTTTCCTCCTGGGTGTATTTCTGTCCCACACTGGAGATGGGTATCTGCCGAATGGCTGATTTATACTAGTGACTCCACATCATTATCTAATCAAGGAAAGTAACAACAAGAAGTTGCATTTATATAGTGCCTTTAATATAGGAAAATGTCTCAAGGCGCGTCACAGTGTAATCAGACAAAAATTGACGCCGAGCCAAAGAAGGAGATATTGGATGGGGTGACTAAAAAGTTAGTCAGAGGTAGGTTTTCAGGAGTATCTTAAAGGAGGCGGAGGAGAGAGGTGGAAAGTTTTAGAGAGGGAATTCCAGAGCTTAGAGCCTAGATTACTGAAAGCATAGCTGCCAATGGTGACGCAGAGGGAGGGGGGGGGGTGCATAAGAGGCCAGAGTTGGAGGAATGCACAGTTCTAGGGGGGTTGTAGGACTGGAAGAGATTACAGAGATAGGGAGGGACAAGGCCATGGAAGGATTTGAATATGAGGATGAGAATTTTAAATTTGAGGCATTGTTGAACCTGGAGACAGTGTTCTTCAGTGAGCACAGGGGTGATGGGTAAACGAGACTTGGTGCGAGTTAGGATATGGGCAACAGAGTTTTGGAAGAGCTCAAGTGTATGGAGGCTGCCCAGGAGAGCATTGGCTTAGTCCAATCTGGTATCAAATAACTTGATATTTAAAATTGAATTTCCCTTCGGTAGAAATCGTTATCACGAACATCAGAAACAAAGTAATTTTATACATGAATTAGTATAATATTTGATGCAGCGATGAGGTCGAGTCGCGCTATCTTGTTAAACAGTCCCCTATTGTGCATAGAACTCAGTTTTATGTTTTAGGAAAATTAAGCACTGATGTATTCGTTGTAAGTTTCTCATTGTTGCATTCACAATGTGCTATCTGCACTTCCTTATCTTCTGTGTTTTTGCATGTTTTCTAAATATAGTCAGATCAATTTATAGTCAGGGTTGATTAAATCGTGACACAGAGTAACTCACTGTCTGACACCTTATCGGAACAAATCCCAATTGCCAAAGGGTTTTGACGATTAAAGCGACAGACTGTAAACACGCTTGAAGATTGAATGCCAACCGCATCCGCCTGGAGAAATCGGTCGGCAGAGGCTTTTCATTTCTGATGCTCGTGATAAAGATTTCTACCAAGGGGAAATACAATTTTAAATGTGGAACGACTGAAATCACTGGGGATTATATTAACCTTTAGGCAAAGGGGTTTAGAAGAGTGGCTCTTGCCTGACCAACCTCATAGACTCTTATGCTAGAGACATATTTCTATAGACGGATGCTGTTCTTCTTGCTTTACAAGGTATTTAATTCATACTTACAATTCGTTTATGTTCTTCTGCCTCTCCAATAATTTTTTTAACGAATTTGTTAGATTTTTCTGCTTTTCAAACGTGACATTGCAGCGAGTCCGCAGACTTCAAAGGGAAGAACATAAACCTGTTCCTTTTTCAGGTTTGTTCCGTTTAGTAATTTAAAAAAAAACGCGATTACCCAACTTGACAATACATTGCGTTGGATTAAATCGATTCTAAAAGAAATTCCTAATTTAAAGATTCATTACTGTGTCATAAATAATGGTCATGTTCAGTTTAGGACCTTTGTTCTTCGAATGATGCATCGTCCACATACCATGTTAAAACTGGCAGATGTGATTTCCCCAGAACCAATGATTCTAGCGCGCATAAAAATGAGATTGAGAAGGTGTCCGATAGAGCGAGCTCCTCTCTGGCACAATTTCTCCTCCTGAATTTTGCAGTACACGTAAAAAAATGGCTTCTGCTGTCTGAGCGGGGCGGCGTTGCGTGTCATCTACTGCACCCCTGCACTACGAGACCCCAGCACCTATGAATCTTCCCCAGAACAGCCAAAAACTATTCCTACATTGCCCGAGGCATGGTTGGGTAGGATGCATATTTGTTAAATGAGTGTAAATAAAGTCGGTGGGAATAATTGATTTAGCTCCACAACTACCACCAGAGACAGAATGCTTTCAGCTACTTTCCCCCCCCCAGGAATAACCCAGTTCTTACATCGGGTAGAGATGGGCACCGTGACTCCAGAACAGCAGGTTATAATTCTGACATGGAATAAAAATTCACTTTCCAAACGTACAGCCAGGCTGACTGAAAAACATTGAAGTGCAAACTAAAAAAGGTATTTTCACTAATTGTATTGACGGGGCTGTGTATCCCTAGTGGCACGGATTACCAGTAAAGTGTGCAGATCTAGGCAAGCGATTACATGATAAATATTAGAGCTATGTAAAGTGCAGAGTGAAGATTCACAAGAATTATATCAGAGATTAGAGAGAGCAGCACCGAGCAACGTGGAACTGTTTCCACTGCTTAGTTTTATGTGAATATTCCAAGCAAAGCAGAACTGCAGTTACAAATGTCGATAGTTTTCTCTAATATTATAAATGTGTCCTGTTATACGAAATTCAGACATCACATCTAACCTTTAGAATACAGACATCTCCAAGAATATTTTGGATCCCTGGGCCAGCAGCAATTTTTTTTAAAGACTTCAAATAACCGGAGGCACAAAGATGTATAAATAATGCCGCGACAATAATAAGGATGGTCTTACTGCAGTAATGTGAATTTTAAAATCCCTGATATAACTTTCTAAAACCTCCACTTTATTTTGTCATTGCTTCTCAAATTTACTTGTTTTCTCAATCTGCCCTCCATTTCCCTGTAGGATCACAAGGAAAGATTTCCTTTATTCGCAATGTGTAATGGAATCAGAAAGAGCAGGTTTATGATTTTGTAACAAATACTGAACAGAGGAAATTATTCCCCAATCAATGTCTCGTACCTGTTCCAAAGGGCTTTTTCCCCCCCGGTGACCATTAGATCAAAGTTCAATAATCCTCCTTATCACATTGGCAGGCCAAACTTCTGATTTTAATATTTGGGTGACTTCAAACTGCTGAATTGGATAAGTGGTTGGTATCCCGTTTGGGGATTTTGGTCAAATGAATGATTTCATCTGCAGCACTCAGAAGTTTAAAGCCTATCTCCATAATCTCTGGGTTACATAGTGAACATCTGATAAGGGGCATCATCAGGAACAGATGAAACGTTGGAATAAAGAAATAAAAAATTCTATCAGGCAAAGGCAGGTAGAAAATACGACGACACTGGTTAATTTTTAAAATATAAAACTATTCATCATATTGATTAATATGGGAATTATACACTGAGGTGTGACTTTACACACTCAATATCAGACTACTTGTCGTGGAGTCCAGGAGTTGAACAGAAACCCTTTTAACTGTATTTGGCATCACTGGACACTATCATGTGCCCACAATGTGATTTTGTTGACTTTGGAATGTAGTAGAATACACGTTCTATAAGACTGTGGCAAGAGAAAATTTATTAACAAATGTGTTTTAAAAAAGCAAAGAGAAACAGCACATTTACCATAATTTTTTTATTTGTTCCCGGGATGTGGGCATCGCTGGCAAGGCCAGCATTTATTGCCCATCCCTACTTGCCCTTGAGAAGGTGGTGGTGAGCTGCCTCTTGAACCGCTTCAGTCCACGTGCTGAAGGTACTGTCACAGTGCTGTTAGGGAGGAGTTCCAGGATTTTGACCCAGCGACTATGAAGGAATGGCACTATATTTCCAAGTCAGGATAGTGTGTGACTTGGAGAGGAACTTGGAGGTGATGGTGTTCCTATGTGTCTGCTGCCCTTGTCCTTCTAAGTGGTAGAGGTCGTAGGTTTTGGAGATGCTGTCAAAGAAGCCTTGGCGAGTTACTGCAGTGCATCTTGTAGATGGTACTGCAGCACCAGTGGTGGAGGGAATGAATGTTTAAGGTGGTGGATGTGGTGCCAATCAAGCGGGCTGCTTTGTCCTGGATGGTGTCAAGCTTCTTGAGTGTTGCATAACTATTTCTCCTCAGAATACTGAAAATAATAAAGTCATGTCTCCTGCACAAAAACTCAAGTAAAAATAGACTTGATGCAAGGTCCCTGACTGTAACCATACATAAGGTATGCAGCCTTCTGCCCATCTCTCTCTCTCAGAAGTACTGCTGAATTGGGACAAGCCTAGTCAAGATAAACTTTTAAATTCTTCATTTTGATCAGAACAAAGGAAATCAAAGATGCAACTTTCAAACTCATAATACCGTTAATCAAACATATACTTAAAAAATAGGATATTTGTATTTGAATGGAGTGACTGGCCCTGCCTGGGACCAAACTAATTAGTTTCAAACACATTAGATGAACTATTCCCTTATCTGAGAACAGGTGCAATAAATCATATCAAGGTCTTCCTGTACTATACCACAGACACAGATATGCGAGTGTACTGATGTGTATGAAACAGCCTGGGCAATTTCTTTAAAGGAAACAGGTTTTAACCACAAAGGTACCATAACACGAAAGAAAGCAGCAAATAATACAATAAACTAGAGACAAAATATTTCACGTCTGTCACATAGGAATTGCTAGATGAAAAAGAGCAAGGTCCATCTAGTTCGCCTTCGACCATCCTAGTACTTGCATAATACAACAATAATGGAGTTGTTGACTAATCATGGCAATTAATCTCCATCAATTAGAGCCAGACATGAGGCGAAGAAACCCCCAGTGGTGGAAAGCTTTGGGAACCATAGGTCCAAAGTCACCTGTTCTTCCCAAGCACGCTACACTTACCACATGTCATGTCTCAAATTACTCATATACCTTATCCCAAAATATGATTTACTGAAATAAATCTAGTAATTGGCATTTGAATGAATCAACACTCTCTGCTTCCACCATCTCTGAGGGAGCCTGTTCCACAGATTTACCACTTGCTCACTGAAATAATGTTTCTGCAGATTAGCTTTGAATTTAACTCCTTCAAGGCGCAGGCTGTGTTCTCTGGTTCTACTGTTCTAGACAATATGAAACAGTTTGCAATCATATCACCTCTTAACCTTCAAAGTTGTTAGTTGATGCATTGAAAAGTGTATACCTTGTCATACAGATCGCAACATATTTAAGTAAAAAATCCATTGTTAGTAACACATAGGTGCTTCTTTACAATAATATAGAAAGATCAATATTTATTACATGAGCAGTACAGTGAGCATCTAGAGTTTGCACTGCAATGCTGATCAATGTTATTGTCCTTAAGGTAATGTTGGACCACCCGAAACACATGCAGTTTGGTTTTGGCTGAGGAGGGTGAAAGTGATAAGCAAACTAATTTGAAGAAAATCACATCCAGCGACAAAACATCTGTGCATGAAGAGACAAATATTAGAACTAGTCAGCTGGAAGAATCATAGAAATTACAGCACAGAAGGAGGCCACTGGCCCGATACACCTGTGTCAGTGCTAGCACTTCGACTAGAACTATCTACTCATATCCCATTTCCTTGCATGTTTTTCTATTCTTCCTTTTCAATTACCGAGAAAATTACATTTTAAATGATGCTATCATCTCTGCATCAATAGCCACATTTGGCAAATCATTCCATATCCTAATGTCCCTCAGTGAAAAAAATCTTATAACTTCCCCTTTTGTTCTTCAAGTGATAATCCAGAGTCTGCCGCTTATCACCGATTTGCCAGTCAGTGGAAACAATCTTCTACTGCTTACCCTCTCAAAAACTTTTACAATTTTGAAATCTTCTACTAAGTTGCCTCTTAACCTTCAGTATTTCAGTGACAAAAGCCTACATTTTTGGAGCCTTTCTTTAGAGCTATAATTTCTCAATCCCAGTATCATTCTAGTGAATCTTCACTGCACCCTTTCATTGGTTTTTCATAACTACACACAATACACCACCTGTGGCCTAACCAATGTCTTGTACAAATGCAGCATCACTTATTTGCTTTTATATTCAATGTGCAACGCCTGAAGCAGATGCCCTGTCCCTTTGCATATGCAAATAAGGGGTCTAACACCAGTTTGAGGCCACCTCTCCAAGACTGCTCTGTCCTGTCAGGGACACCGGGCCTAGGGAATTGCCTGTTAGGCTCAAACAAAACTTTAAGGGGGAAAAATTCAGTTGGTTGCGCCTCCCGTTAGCGCCTTAAGAGGGTGCTAATGGGGCGCAAAGCTGCTAACGCCCGGGCGCAGCGATGTTTGCGCCGCTCGGGAACTTAACTTGACATTGTGCGGCGGCGCTAAAACTTACCGCTGCGACCACCTGCGCGCGCAGATTGTGACGTCATTCCATGGTGCAACGCCCTTGTGGCGCCCCGGAGCGGAAATTGAGTGGCGCCCCCTGCCTTACCGCCTGGCGCATCCAACGACCAGAAGACTGGAACGCTATCAATCGCTGTGGGGCTGGGGGGGGGGGCGCTATTTAAAGGGGGCCTCTCCTGTCTTTTATTGTTGGTGGCATTTTTGAACTACGCATTCTGAGAGCGAGAGGGAGAGACTTCTGGAGAGATTCAACGTTGTGTGAAGGAGTTTTGGGTACTGAGCAGCACTTTGCAGGTTCATTTTGATTTGCCATTCCTTGTATCGATTTAGCAGAGACTGTGGGAGCTGCACTCTGAGCTCTTTGCCTGGTACTCTCCATTGTTCTTTCCAGCACATTTGATGTGCAAGTCTCTCCAGGCCGAGATTCAAGGCTGCAATGAACAGGATGTGGATGGAAAGCAAGATTAACCATCCCCTTTAAGAACTGGCCCGTGCCATTGTGTGTGTGTTCCATTGCTGACTGACATTACATGAGCTTCGCCAGCGCTCTGAGGTAGCGCCTCACTCCTTGGCCTTTGCGCCTTAAGACAGGTGTGCAGCGCCTGCTTTAGCGCTCCACTCACCTCCCGGGGCGGTAAAAGTGAAGTTTCCAGTCAGTGCCGATAATTAGCGCCAGGCGCTAATATTTGCGTCCAGACGATATTTGCGCCCCAAATGGGGCGCGACCTAATTTCTACCCCTAAGTAACTTAACTGAAGGTTGAGTCATGAGGAGCAGGAGTGCTCCTCCCAACCCCACATTGAAGGAACTGATTGCTGCTGTCCTCCCACCGCCCTCCTCCCCTCAACCACTGCTAACACCCAATCTCCTTCACCGCGCTCCGGACCTGTGATTCCCGGCCCCTGCGATTCCTGGACCCTATCTCACCCGATCCCACTTATCTAGGGCTGCTGCGATGCTAGCAGTGGCACGATGGCTCCATTGTAATGAGACCCAAATCTGTAGAGTCTCCGCCCTCACCATTCAAGCGCAGGGAAAATTGGTGTGCCCGAATGTCTATTTTGTACTTATTGTTAACCCACAAGAAGGCTATTGCACTAGTAGAAGCTATTTAATTTCATTAAAGACTTTGCACCATGATAATTGGTAGAATACATTTCCCTACTAAGGCATAAGCCACTATTTGGAGATTGGGATCTTGTTCTTCACAGGACAAAAACAGTTGCGAGGATAGCCCATAATTTTGTTTTTTATATGGAAAAGCCAAGCATTATAGAACATCCTTTCCCTATCAGACATATGAAGCACTGGAAATGTTTAGAGCCCATGAGTTCATTCTCACCATGAAGAATTTGTTCTTGTGAAAACTCTTTAGTAATGCTGAAACCTTAAACTAGATTGGAAGAAGGTTGAGTCTTAATGTCTCTCCATCTCCCCTGCTTTCTATCCCACCACTGACCTTCCCCTTTGTTCTTTCATCCCCTCCCCCTTTTCCCAGCTTTATACTTGCTTTAAATCCATTTCACTTCCTGCTTTTTTCCAGTTCTGACGAAATGTCTTCGACCTGAAACGTTAACTCTGTTTCTCTCTCCACCGATGCTGCCTGGCCTGCTGAGTTTTTCCAGCGTTTTCTGTTGTTATTTTAAGAAGCCTTTCTTGCTTACTCTCTTTGAAAATAGGTAAACTTTGTTTCGCTGCATTTGCCTCAATTTAAAAATTCTCATCCTTGTTTTCAAATCCCTCCATGGCCTCGCCCCGCCCTATCTCTGTAACCTCCTGCAGCCCTACAACCCTCAGAGATCTGTGTTCCTCCAATTCTGGCCTCTTGCACATCCCCGATTTTAATCACTCCACCATTGGCGGCCGTGCCTTCAACTGCCTCAGCCCCAAGCTCTGGATTCCCTCCCTAAACCTCTCCACTTTTCTCGCCTCCTTTAAGATGCTCCTTAAAACCCACCTCTTACCAAGCTTTTGCTCACCTGTCCCAATATCTCATGATGTGGCTCGGTATCTATTTTATTTCGATAACGCTCCTGTGAAACTCCGTGGGACATTTTACTATGTTAAAGGCGCTATATAAATACAAATTATTGTTGTTCAAACTTTTACAGTTTACTCCTTTTAATTCAAAGTCGCTTAACTCAAATTACAAGATAATTCAAATTGCAAACCTTTTAACCGTCAGTTAAAAATACAAATGACCAGTTTAGATTCCGGTACTAAGTTTATTTTAATACAATGTCGCAAGTTTTGTCAGTTACAGGCTGGTGAAAGAAATAATTCAAACTCAAACAATGTTGCGGGATAACAACAGAAAGCGCTGGAAAACTCAGCAGGCCAGGCAACATCCGTGGAGAGAGAAACAGAGTTAACGTTTCAGGTCGAAGACCCTTCGTCAGAACTGAGAAAAAAAGCAGGAAATGAAACAGATGAAAAAGCAAGTTTGGAGGCTGGGGGAGGGAATAAAAGAACAAAAGGGAAGGTCTGTGAGACGTAGAGACATTAAGAGATACACAAGGCGAGACGAGATGGTAATAGGACAGGTTAAGAAACAAAAGATGACTCAGAAGTGTGAAATGCGCTGGCAGGATGAAAGACAGCTGCCATGTGGGAGAGAGAGAAAAAAAAAGGGAAAAGGCACAAATCAAAAGGGGGGATAAAAATGGTAGGGGCTGGGGTTATGATCTGAAATTGTTGAACTCGATATGGAGTCTGGAAGGCTGTAAAGTGCCTAATCGGAAGATGAGGTGCTGTTCCTCGAGCTTACGCTGAGCTTCCGTGGAACAGTGCACGAGGCCGAGGACGGTGAGGTCTGAGTGGGCGTGGAGCGGTGAGTTAAAATGACAGGCGACCGGAAGCTCGGGGTCACCCTTACGGACTGAACGGAGGTGTTCCGCAAAGCGGTCACCCAATCTGCGTTTGGTCTCCCCAATGTAGAGGAGACCACATCGTGAGCAGCGAATACAGTATACTAGATTGCAAGTACAAGTAAATCGCTGTTTCACCTGGAAGGGGTGATTGGGGCCCTGGAGAGTGGGAAGGGGGGGGGGGGGGGAGGTATAAGGGCAGGTGTTGCATCTCCTGCGCTTGCACAGGAAGGTGCTGGGCGAGGGGGAAGGGGTGCTGGGGGTGATAGAGGAGTGGACTAGGGTGTCTCGGAGGGAGCGGTCCCTACGGAATGCTGAAAGGGGAGGTGAGGGGAAGATACGTTTGGTGGTGGGATCACGTTGGAGGTGGCGAAAATGGTTGCGTGATTCATTGGCCCAGATTTTGCGATGGTAATGATGGCGAAACGGTCAGCGTTCGCCATCATTACCCCTTTGAAACTGACCACAACTTCAGGATTTAGTGCATGCGCAGATAAACGCGGAAAACCAGAAGTTGTGGTCAGTCATTCCCTGCTCCGCCATGGGTTGCGTTGTGGAACTCCCCAGAACTGACAATCAATTCAAATCACTTGAACTGATGAAAACTTCCCCCTATTACAATGGAACGAAGCTGTTAGAAACCCCCTGAAACATTAAGCCTTGTTGAAAGAGATGTGACTGGGTTTTTAAACGGCGTACTGACTGCTGAACAGCTGTTTTGGCCCTGAAAAACTAATTTTATATTTGTGGAATGTCAAATTCTTCCATTAATATGATTAAGAATTACACATTTTTAATATTTTTAAAAAGTTTATATTTCAGCTTCTACCTTAATCATATGTGTATGTTCCAATCTTTATTTCGCTTTGTAAAATCTATTAAAAGTAAATTATAATCTGTGCATTTTACTACCTGGTTTGCAGTCTGAGAATTCTTCAATATGATTGGCTGCTGAGCCAGCTTGATGACATCACTGTTGCTGGATGCTGTTGATTCGCTCGATTTGGCGCCAGATTCAAACTAAGGTCAGGAGAGCTGAAATTGACACCAGAGATTGCCAGATCTTTGTGGGCAGCTTTCTCTGAGGTCACTTCGCCACTGACCGCAAATTCTGGGCCATTTCACTGACAGTTCTTTGCTGGAATTTGAAAGATCAGATATTCGAAATCTAGGAAGTCCGAGTAACTTTCTTTCAGGATATAAAAAGAGAGGTATTTTGAAATCTCAGAGAAGCAACCAGTCATTACCATTCAGTATGGTATTCCTGAAAGGAGAAACTCCATGCATATTTAATAGCTTTTTATAAATGGATAGCTTAGTTCTTTATTATTTTTGTCTACTTGGGAGGAGTTAGGTGGAAGGTTGTTGACTATTACAACTATATTCTATGATTGTATTTTAAGTGCTTGTTCATCTTTTGTAAAATAAACTTGCTTGATATTTTAAACTTAAAGTGAACGTGAGGTATGATGTGATATTCTATCACTTTCCAACACCAGAGGGAGATCTTATGAAAGCCTAAGATAAGCCTAGTAGCTAAAAGAGATGACGAGGCAGGGTTTGCTTTCCGTTTCTTGTGTGCCTTACCTAGATCTCAAAGCAAGGATAGAAACTCTCAAAAGGTACGGAGAGTGATCCAAGATACAAGAGCTGAAATAATCTAGGATAAGAGGTTAGCAAAGACCCAAAATGTAAGAACAATCGAGATCAAAATGTCCGTTGGCTATCGAGTAGCCAAGCACGCCTTAGGAGCGAGCCTTTGACTCCATGGTAGCATTCCCGCCTCTGGACCAGAAGGTGCAGGGTTCGAGCCCCACTCCAGACAGTCCCAGTGAATGGAGTTGGAGCTCCGGCTTTGAATTCTGGGTTGACATCCAGCGGGATACTCACGTCCAGTAGGTGGGCCCCCCCCCCAAATCGTATGGATTGTGGGAGCCCATAAACCCTCCCGCCATATAGGACTAACCACCCTACGGGCTGGTATAAAGATGGTTACGGCCATGGAAGGAGTGTTAACGTCGCGGCCTGTCAGACTGTTAATCAGCCTGCGGATCCTTCCACTACTTCACATTGTTTCCCAAAGGGAGCAGCGAGAAGAAGCAGCACACCTTTATCAGTACAGGGAAAATCACCTCACATGTATCAGATACTCAGGTTACTAGCAACTGTAATTTAGTCACCATAGAATGTTTTCTGTGCAGCAATTGTTTCTTCATAAGATAGACCTGGTTCAGCTTGTACAGCCCAAACATGCTTATAAACAATGTGTTTAGAATTTTGCTATCCTTAACAGAGACTTAGTTTGCCCAGTACACCTAATATGCCCTCTAATATTTTATGCACTACATAGACTCTTTATAGAGTTGTAGAGTTACAGAAACTCTGCAGAAGTGCTTTCTCACAAGTGCTGGGTTGTACACAAGCTCTACTAAGTAAAAAGCTATTGGAATTAGTTGCAGGAACTTGGGACAACTAATTGACCTATGCAGGGACCAAGGACTCAAAGGCAGATAGATGACCATGAGAACAAGCCATCAGTAACCATTAAGAGTTTCCTATAGTTGCCCACGGAAACATTCTATTTGATCCAATGAGTGCTTCTCCACTGCTACGATTATATTAAAGAAGTACTTTTCATCTGGCTCTAAACTCAGCAAGGGTGTAGCTCAGCTCATCCAGGGTACTCTACTGGCAGTAGTTCCAATGCCTCGTAATTGTGTTGATCTACGTCAACCAAGTTTTAGACTTAGGACTGGAATATGCCAGGGGATTAGACTTTAGACAACATTACTGACAACAAGAATGAATCTTTGCAGTGTATATGATGTAATGGTTTGATATCTTTTTCAAGTTGCAGGGCCTACTAAGCTAAATTAGATAGGCCCCATCATTAGGGCATGGTCAGACATAACCACTTGTTTAAGTGCACTGGCATCGCAATAATCGGACCATCTCACTCCACATGCAGGATGGGACTCATCAGTGCCATCGTAAGTACAATTAAACTCCGTTATTACGTCCTCCTCTCCGTTGAGTAGGATATATTTCTATTGAATTGGAGTTGAACACTGCAGTCACGACATAAATTACATTTATAAATGGCTTCTGCTCTATGCAGAAATACTGACTCTATGCATCAATATTCAAGAAGTCCACCTAGAATAAGGTAGGGTTACATACTGCCATTTTGTGCTTGCAAAACTTTGATGGCCTTCAGATCCGGTTGTTTGTTGAAAGCTAATTTCACCAATGGCCAGAATCTTCCTTGGAGTCATTGGCACCTACATGGGTTTAAATGTAACTACAGTATTTCAATGTCCTTTGCTACCTACACCATTATTAGATTTGAGGTTTCTTAAAAAAAATAGAAGTTGTAAATAGCAGTGATAGTTACATGCAAGTAACTTTCAAATTAATTTAGTGTTTACTTAGCTCTTCAAATTGGAGATCAATCAATTCAATTACCCAGCCTACAAGAACATGACAAAAATACATAGCATAATGGTTTATAAAATCTTATCAACTATTCGTGCTTTAAAATAATAAGTGTGGTTTTATATTTTCCTTTTGTTAGAGAAAAGTAACAAAGGTGCATGAAAATCATGAAGCTATGGCAGCTTCATATATAAATGCATCTTAATTGTAAAGATGAATCCATTACTATCCACTCTGAATCAGTTTCAATAAGTTATACAGAATGCAATAAAGACATGCATAAGACTGAAACGAATAGAATTGGTTTCCACTACATTATTAATAAACTGGTGAAATATGAATACCAATGTTAAAAAGCAAGATTTATTCTATGAATTTTGTTCTCTACCAAGAAAAGGGAGTACATAGTTGGAAATGGAACATGTTTCTCTTTAGGCCTAGTAATGACAAGTGAGATTAGGCAAGTATAAATTGCAATAGGTCTTGTTTGTATGAGTCCCCAATTACACCATTCCGCCCCCCCCCCCCCCCCCCCCAACTTTAGATTTGTCATACCATCCATCATCTGCAGCCTCGTCAAACTGCCAACAGCCAGACAGCAGAAACTATCATTCTGTCCAGCTTAGATTTCGTTTTAACTTTGTCCTATTAAGTGCAATCTAACTTGTTAATATTTATTAAAAAATAGGATAACAAATCTGCGGTTTCTAAATGTATTAAAGTAAGTTGTTGTGCATCAAATGCAACTATATTGCTTTGAGTACCTGTTATATTAGCATCACACAGCAGTTAGAACCCATAGGTCATCGTTGGTGCAGATATGACGCATGGTATAATGTGCCCAATCACTAGATTTCCATGTTATAAGATTATATTAAAATATTTTAGGTTAAACATGGTCTTGTTACAATACCAAAAAAAAGTTTAAAGTGTACTAAAATTCTCATTTCATAATGACAGTAAACAAACTAAAACTCCTAACAAATTTTGAGGACTAACATCCGCTGTTAACAAAAAATGCAATGCTATCAAAGGCAAAAAGAGCTCTTCTCATGAAACAAAAATAATAAAAATAGAATAGTTTTACATAAATACAACTTAATGCAGAAATTGTAGGGGTATTTGGTATCTATTCCTTCTTCTGGGCAGATTTGGCTTCAGTGTCATCTGGATTTGAACTTGCAGAGTAGCCGATGGTTTCTTCTTTCTTACTTGGAGTGCTTAGGAAAAGGTAAGAATATTTTTAACAGTGATCTGTATTATCTAATTCAAATACATTTGCTGTGTTACTCAATGCAACTAAAATTATAATTGAGGTAAGAAATAAAGAAATATAGAGCAAATGCATAATTCCCCACACACTAGAATTTAGCCATATAACTAAAAGCAAAATAATGCTGGCAATTTGAAATGAAAACAAGAAAAATTGCTAGAAACACTCTATAGGTCAGGCAGCATCTGCGGCGAGAGGAAGGTCCTCAACCTGAAATGTTGACCCAACCTTCCTCCCGCCACAGATGCTGCGGAGTGTTTCCAGCTTTTTCTGTTTTTATGTTAGCCCTGTAACTTTAGAGCTTATGGAAGCTGTGGAATAAACTGAAATACTGAAATGCCTACTTTCCGTTGCTTGAGAGAGCATTACATTTTACGGAGGTCCTCCAGTACTGGTGGCTTTACAGCAATAGATTAACTTTTTGTAAAATACCTAAAGGCTGCCACAACATTTTTGGTATGGTCTGGCTGTTTTCCATTCTGTGTTTTAGGAGTTTCCATTCAAGATAGTGGGAAAGTGTGGCTGAACCTAATTCGCTAGATATCTCAAGAATCAGGAAGGCTACAAAGGCAAGTGTGCAGGGGTTTATATTTTAAAATGTAAATAACAGGGTCAAGTTGAACATCTTACAATTTTGATCCTTTCCATTCCACCCAGTCGATTGGACTCTGATTCCCTATGCTTTTAAACTTTTATTTTCCAAGTCTCCCCAGACCTTGACAGAGGGAAGTTGCCTAAACTTCTTGGGGATTAAATTGGTCTTCGGACGGTAGTGCAAAATAGATGATAGTGAAATGGCTTGCTCGTTTTACACCCTGCCCAAGTTTCTATTCCATTGAAGTCTTATCTCTTTGGTGGCCAGAAAAGCAAATTAATTTGGATGGATTTGATTCAATTCCTTAAGTTTCAAGAATTGATCAAAAAGTGTCTTAATTTTCACACAAGTACATTTTGTACTGACATTAACTTTCTCATGAAGAAATAGCGATAGGTGGAATTCCACCTCCGAGATGAGATGCGTCCTTAAAACGTCAATAAATAGTCTCTACAAAAAGACTAAGGGCTTTTCAGAAATGTGTTCAAGTACATATTAAAGACATTGAATGAAACACTATGATTGCTTGCAATTTACAGCACCTAAGATTTAGTACCTATGAAAAATAAATTTTTGCAAATATCTTCGATACAAGTTTTAATATATTTTATTGTACCTATCTGAAATTAAAGTAGCTCTAAATTTTTATAGTTAATATATTAAATTCCCTAATGGAATTAAATACAATTTACAGTATTAATGAAATGTCCTTACCTTGAATTGTGAAAATAATTCATTGTCGTGGAAAAGGTAAAATAGCAGATAGCCAGAAGAGAAGAGATGGCCAATGAAATGAGAACCAGCCCACATAGAAAACAAAGGAGGACAACTCCACCTATTGACAGCATCAGGCCTGGTAGATAAGTGAATAAAAAAGCTACATTATACAGGAAACAAAATGTTTTATAGTGGCAATCTGTCAATGTAGGAGACTTGATAATTAAACTTGATATTTTTTCACTTCCTGTAGATATTATGAACTCATAATTTTGATTTTTTTTGCTAAAATGGTTATTTTCACCACGTCAGGGAGATGTACAAAAAATGTTTTAAAAAAGAAAAATATTGATAAAGACAAATCTGTAAATTACTTACATTATCTGGAACTCTATAAATTCAGCAACTAATTAACCGAAAATGAAAATAATTTACAATGTAGGTGAAGTTGCTCGGATGCTTGTGTGGTCAGAATATGAATATATCACACAAGAAGGCACCTTAATTGTTAACATTCTGTGAAATAAGTATAGGCTCCAATTTACAATTCATTACCATGGGCTTTACTTAAGCCTTGAAAATAAATTAAACCATTAAGTATTACCTTGGGTTTTCTGCCATTTCAATTAAAACATTTCAATGTTATTTTTTTTGTGCCCAGAATGAATTTCATCATTGAAACCTTCCTTCATATGCATATGTATTGCAGAGCAATGGATATCAAACTACATGTGAAATTGTTGTCTAGATGCCTGTCTCTGGGATTCTCTAGTGAGCTACTCTCTGACCAAACTGGCTGGTGTCCACAGGGTTGAAGCAGAACAATCAGAATGAGGATCTCTCCTACCGGGTATGATTTTTTATTTCAATTGTTTCAGATGGTGTGTGTCTACTTGGTTGAAAGTATATCTTCCGTGGCCCCAACCCAGACACACACAATACTCTCCTCATTAAAATGTAATTGCAGATCAGATGTTCCTATTGTTTTTATTCAGTTTTTGGTTAAGTAAGTAATTCTGATCAGAAATTCAATTAAAAGGAATAAAAACAGATGGGCCTAGAAAATCATGCATGCTCATTTTTTGCATTTGAAAATGTCATTAACTTATATGTTAAGTAACATATGAACAGCATGCATGATCTCTACATTTAACAATAAACAGAATTTTCCCAGAGATGCTACAGGCAAAAGAGTTACATAAAAAATATTCTTGAAGCTTTCAGTACCTTCCATCACAATGAAACCAATGCAGGCCAAAAGAGATGTAATCACTGCAAAAATCAGGAACAAACCAACTGGTACAGCTGACATTATCGTAAAAACTAGTAGTAATAAGGCAAGGAAAGGGTGGTCATCTAGGTACTGACCCACAGAGGAACTCATGAAGGCTGCAACCTACAAACCAAACACAGTAAGAGAGAGATTAGAACCAAAAAGTGTGAAATCATTTTTTGTACAGTTGCGATCATACAATTGTTTTTCTTTGGTAAACTGAAATTATATGAATAGTTTCCAATTTAATTTGGACTTTTTCCAAAAATGTGGGGAACAATTAATTTTCTAGCACTCATTAGTAATCATGGATTTTTATAAAGTACACTAAGTTATTTACAAAGTACAATAGAAATATCAAATGATAAGAAGAGGACAGACTAACAAAGGTTTAAGGAATGAGACACGGTCATTCGCCCCATTAGGTTTGCTCTTTCTAGGAGTCTGTGTACTACCTCCATTATAAAAGTCTAGCTCCAACTAATTTTACATATCCCTCTTTTCCCCGAGCATGCACCAACTGTGCCTAAAAGGGCACGTGGATGTCTTGCTTCTAGATCTCACCAATGCTACTTTTGAATGAACCACGAAGCGCTACACAAAAGCAGCAACTCATTTTACCCTGTTGGGAAGTGTAGGGCCTCCAATCAGCAACTGCCCAAACAGCATCACTGAGAAGCAGAACTGATGTGGAGGACCATGCGTATGAAACCACATCCTGCTACTACGTATTGAAACTCCAACTTGCTATTTCATTATGGCATCCTCTTCCTAACTAATTTAACTGCTGAGGGATGCAAAATACCAAGCAAAAACTGTGAAATTACCTCCTTGACCCTTAAGACATCAGAGCAAAAAAAATTCAGCATATAAATCTAACGCTGCTTTATGCAGAGTTGTTAACAAACACAAGTCACTAAAAGTAGCGACGCATGTTAATAAGGCCATAAAAAAAAACAAAGCACTGGGGTTCATTTCTAGAGTGATAGAATTGAAAAGCAGAGAAATTATGTTAAATTTGTATAGAACCTTGGTTAGACCCCACGGAGTACTGCGAACAGTATTATAAAAAGGATATAGAGGCACTGGAGAAGGTGCAGAAAATATTTACTAGGATGGTACCAGAACCGAGAGATTATACCTATCAGGAAAGATTGAACAGGCTGGGATTCTTTTCTCTAGAAAAGAGCAAACTGAGGGGTGACCTGATAGAGGTCTTTAAAATTATGAAAGGGTTGGATAAGGCAGACGTAGAGAAGATGTTTGCACTTGTGGCGGAGACCCGAACTAGGGGCCGTAAATATAAGATAGTCACTAATAAATCCAATAGGGAATTCAGAAGAACTTTCTTTACCCAGACGGTCATTAGAGTGTGGAACTCGCTACCACAAGGAGTAGTTGAGGCGACTAGCATAGATGCATTTAAGGGGATGCTAGATAAACACATGAGAGAGAAAGGAATAGAAGGATATGTTGATGGGGTTAGATGAAGAGTGGGTCAGGTGGAGCATAAACACTGGCATGGATCCGTTGGGCCAAGCGGCCTATATCTGCGCTGTAAATACTATGTAATACTAAGTGATAGGGAATTTTTTAACCAGAAACAGCGGTGGAATCAAAATCCAGAATAGCGTTTAAAAGGGAAGTGGATAAATATTTGAAAAAGAAAAAAAGTACGGGCAAAGGGTAGGGGAATTGGACTAAGTGGATTATTCTTTCAAAGATCCAGCAAAAGCACGATGGGCTGAAAGGCCTTCTTCTGTGCTGTATGATTCTAACCTGATTTAACAGTATGGATGTCACATACTGAATAGAATATTCAATTGGTATTCTTATATTTATTTCAGTAACTTCCAATCCCTTTCATAGCCAGTACGGCAATTAAATCGACACAACATTAACTAACTTCATTAAATGTCTGTTTCTTGCATCTACTGTTCTGTGGCAGGAAAGAAAGATTAGTTTTATATACAGTATTACTTGAAACTTCCCAATTTTATACTTGTATTCATTACTTGACTGTTCGCAACCTCAGCATCCTATTTCATTCAGAGCTGAGCAACGGACCACATATCCTCTCCATCCCAAAGACTGCCTTACTTCCACTTCCGTAACATCGCCTGTCTCCGCCCCTGCCTCAGCCCGTCTGCAGCCGAAAGCCTCATTGATGCCTTTGTCACCTCCAGACTTGACTATTCCAATGCTCTACTGGCCGGCCTCCCACCTTCCATAAACTTCAGCTCATCCAAAACTCTGCTGCCCGTATCCTATCCTGCACTAAGTCCCACTCACCGAACACCCCTGTGCCCACTGATCTACATTGGCTCTTGGTCCACCAACACCTCAAAATTAAAATTCTCATGTTCAAAGCCCTCCATGGCCTTGCCCCTCCCCATCTCTAAGCTTCTCCAGCTGTACACTCTTACGCATGCTGAAATCCCTTCGCCCCACTATTGGCGTCCATGCTCAATATAGCCCCAAACTCTGGAATTCCCTCCATAAACCTGTCCACCTCTCTCTTCTCCTTAACACATACCTCTGACCAAGCTTTTAGTCACCCCTCCCAATATCTCCTTTTTTGGCTCGGTGTCAATTTTTGTCTGATTATGCTTCTGCGAAGTGCTTTGGGAAGTGTTTCTACATTAACGGCGCTATTTAAATGAAAGTTGTTAAATAGTCTGCTTCAACTTGTAATAAAATATCCTTCAGGTACATCTCAGGAGTTACTTTCATTTCATTATCAAAATCACATCAAAATTTTAAATCTTTTTCAACAATATTCTGAAGTTACATGTAATAAAAATGAAATTTTACATTTTCAGTCACTGCTAATCAGTATCCTCACTATTTGTCTCAGTTCAGTAACCAGGCAGTTCAATGGAATACTCTTGTTGTGACAAAAGCACTCCTGATTTATATAGTACAAATGTGAGTGCTGACCTTCCATTGTTTAGCTTGTATGGACAAGTGGAGTGTGCATCACAGATCAATGAATTTTAGTATGTATATGTGTACAATTAATTATATCTTTCTAAAACACTCATTCAAGTTTGGCTAAAAAAAAATATTTCAATCACAGTTCCCATTCAGGGTTCTAACACAATGCAGCATTAGACTGAATGAGTCTTTCAGTCCTTGGTCAATCGAGGTTGAGAACCCAACACTTTCAAGTGAAGCTGATTTTAAATTGAACTTGATGCTTTCTCCATCTTAAATCAAAGTTCCAAGGCTATAACAAATCAGCTAGCTTCTGATGGTGAAACTCCCAGAACTGCAAAATATTTTTTATGCCAAATAAGAATTCAATGTTAAATAACAACAGAAAACGCTGGAAAAACTCAGCAGGCCAGGCAGCATCCGTGGAGAGAGAAACAGAGTTAACGTTTCAGGTCGAAGACCTTTTGTCAGAACTGGAAAAAAGCAGGAAATTAAATAGATTTAAAGCAAGTATAATGCTGGGAAAAGGGGGAGGGGATGAAAGAACAAAAGGCAAGGTCAGTGGTAGGATAGAAAGCAGGAGAGATTAAGAGATAATCAAAGCAAGAGGAGGTGGTAATGTGACAGGTAGAGGCTAGATGAAGTGTGAGATGCGCTGGCAGAATGAAGGACAGCTGCCAGCTTCTGGGAGGGGAAAAAAAGGCCAAACAAAAGGGTGGATGAAAAAATAAAATAAATATATATATATATATATATATAAATAGGGGCCAAGGTTATGATCTGAAATTGTTGAACCCGATGTGGAGTCCAGAGGGCTGTAGGGTGCCTAAACGAAAGAATGTTATTCAGTTCAAACATTTTTTTCAATCCAAACTGCTGGCTTAATCTTTTCACAGCATGTGTACTCTTAAGATTGGTTTCAAAATGTTTAATATATTTTGATTCTATAAACATCTAAACAAAAGCCAGTCATAATCTGAAGGAAACACCAAGCAACAAGAATATACCAAGCTGGAAGCAACCTAGAATTGTTTAGTTAAATGATTTGATTCTGTAGCAAACAAATGAAATTACGGCTAATAGTGAACAAAATAATAGATTTTGATAGTACAGAATCATGAGATGGATAATCCAGTATAAATCACACACACACACACAAATAGCAAATAGAATATCAGGTTTCTGAATTATATAAACACGTCAGTGCCAAGTTAGACTATTACAAAAGGAATTTAGTTTGGTTTGTCAACCAAAGATTAATAATTTATTTGAGCCAGACCCTTTTAGAATGACATGTTGCTATGCAAGACTGACCACATACAGTAGTTACTCAGGAAATGGCAAGCTCCAGCTTGTTCAAAACATATTTTCAGTCAGAGTTTACCTAGTTAGTTACTCAACTATAATAAACCAAGGTCCTTTAGGGCATGGTGTGTTTTCTTTTGTATGTTATAGTTTAGGCAGCTTCTAGTTAATAAAACATGAGTCACCAATTAAAATTCTGGATTAATGAATAATACTTGATAAATCTACACAGCTCTAAAAATGGCAAAATATTTTTCCTATGAATGTCTGTACAGCAAATGTATTATTGATGCCAAAAAGACATTATTAAAACCCTTTTTTGCCTTTATTCAGTTCGCTACTCAATCCCATAAAAATGTGCCATAGCATAATGCTCTTAATATTTAGACATGACTCCTGCACCACCCAGAGCTCAACAGTCCAGCTCTTAGTCCAGAAGTGATGATGACGTACATGAAGGACATCATACCTTGGAGTTGCTGTTGATTGTATGCATCATTGTATTAAATCGATTCTGCAGGTCTTGCATTTCTCTTGATAACGGTAACCCTTCAGAGTCTGACATTTTACCCTGCATTTCATTTACTTCCAGCAGGATGGATCCTCAGCGATACGAAATATGGTCTGTACAGAGAAAAGAGATTTTTTTTCAAGCAATGCACAGATCCCACTTGCTGAAAATGTAATAAAACTGAGTGAGATTACAGGTGGCTTGAAATGCACAGCTGCAGCGTCTTCTGAAATTTTAGTACCAGAGCAAACACACAAATAGCGATCACAAACTAACACTGTGAAATGGGAATTTCAAGTAATTACATTTTTCTAATGCCTGGTAACAATAAAACTGTGAAGCTTTTAAAATAAAATAAAGTTCATCTATTTCCATTTACAGGCATGCCCATCAGGTCAGGGCTGCTTTCTAACCATGCAAAAGACTAATTCTCTCCCCATCTCCCTAAAAATATTTGGTTAGATTCCCGCAGAGATTTTCCCTTTAATAGAACGGTATCTTTTTTGCTCACACAGGAGCATGAGGTTCAACTTCCTGAAGGAAAAATAGAATGCTTTTATAGTCACAATAAATAAAGTCAACAACTGAACCAACTGTTTCTTTCACATTTAAAAAACCCGACACTAAATTTTGTCCAGACCCAGTGGCTTAATGAATAAACCACTGGCCTCGTAAGCCATCCAGGGTAAAGCAACAGTGTTTGGATTTTTGACTGGATTATTTGGTTCAGTTGGTAGTCTCTGGGTCAGAAGGTTGTGGGTTTGAGCTTATATCAGCACTTGAGCGCATGAACCAGCCTGATACTCCAGTGCAGTATCGAAGGAGTGCTGCATGGTCAGGAAATGTTGGATTTTAGACATGACCTTAAACAAAGGTCCTGTCTGACTATGCAGGTGAGCGGAGGTTAAACGTCGTCACGGGAAGACAATTGGTCTTCTGAAAAAACGGTATTAAATGGACGAAAGGCCTTCATCCAAAGCTATCTTGTGACAAGTACAATCTAGCTGATTCACATTTTAACTGATAATGACTCAGCCATTATCAGATTTATAGTACATTAACTGGCTAGGGTTCTGATCTGTACTCTGGTAATAAAGGCATGCATACAATTTCACTTTGTAGGCTTTGACATTTAAAAATTGGAGATAGGGCTACAATTCTGCAGTGTTATTTCTCTGACCTGTGCTCCCCACTGGGAGAGTACAATCGATGATTTTACACTTTAGAGATTAAAAAGACAGTTTAGTTACTTCGCTCAAAAGCAGCATTAAATTTTATAATAGCAAGGTTTTGGATTTTAAGTAGACTATTAAAATAATGAGAATTTGGACTAGTTGCAGCTGCACTTTAAATCCCCAATGTTCTTTTTCATATTTTATCCTGTCTATTCCTACTGTGGCTAACCAGCTGTATTATTCTGACTCTTTAGACTCCTCGAAATAAAACTGATCCCCTGCATCAGTGTTCTTTGATACATAAGATACGTGTGCCCAGCATTGAATAATAAGCCAGACTCTTGGTTTAATTTGTCTCTATTTATAGCTCGGTCTCTAGTTTAACAGCTAATTTCACTAATGGCTATCGGGTTATAGTGCTGACTTCAAATGGTACGGTACAGTCAGCTGTAATCTTCAAATTAACAATACAAAGCATATACAAATCAGAACCCCTATTCATTTGAAGAAGTACAATTTCTATCACATGCATTTAAGTACAAGAAAAGCCAGAAAGCTGGATGCCACAGTGCATTGATGAAGGTGCTATCTTTCGGATGAGCTGCTAAACTGAGGCCCCATCTGCCTATTGAAGTGAACTGAAATGATCCCATGGCTCTAGTCGAAGAAGAGCAGGGGAGTTCTCCTGCTGTCCTGGCCAACATTTATCCCTTAACTAACACCACCAAAATAGATTAAATGGTCATTTATATAATTGCTGTTTGCATGACCTTGCTGTATACAAATTGGCTGCCACATTTGCCTGCATAACAGTGACTACACTTGAGGAATTCATTGGCTGTGAAGCGCTTTGGGATGAACTGAGGATGTGAAAGGCACTATTTAAATGCAAGTTAGTTCTTTCTTTAATATTAAGTTATTGGATTCCTCTTCAGTTCCACAACAATGCTACAATGTGCTATGTTAATTGTACACTACTGTAAGCGTATGTAATATATAACAGCATTTCTGAAGATGTGGCAAACATATGATCACGTAGATATACATGAATGCACATAGCGAATGAAATAAAATAAATGAGAAGCTCAAATTCAGCTTAAAGAGTATAATGTAGTAACCACTGCAGAGACCTTGCTACAAGCTGGGCATGTCTGGGAGCTAAATATTCCAGGCTATAGGATCTTTAGAAAGGACAGGGAAATTGGAAAGTAATATTGATAAAATATATATTTACAGCAGTAGAAAGAAAGGATTTCAGTAACGATTATTAGTTAGTGGAAAAATTATGGGTCGAACTAAGGAACAGCAAAGGATGCAAGACTCTGATGGGAGTTGTCTACAGACCTCCTGACAGTAGTGATGTAGGGGGTGAATAAATATGGAGATCAGAGAAGCATATAGCAAAAACAATGTGGTTATAATGAGAGATTTTAATTATCATATAAACTGGGAGAAGTAGAACAGCTAAAGAAGTAAAGGCAACAAATTTCTAGAATATATTCAGAACAATTTTCTGGCACAATACGTTTTAGAACCGACCAGGCGATACTCGATTTAGTGATGAGTAACAAACCAGAATTAGTTTACCATCTGATGGTAAGGGAACATCTTGTGAAGTGATAATAATTTGCCTGAATTTGATATTAGATTTGAGAGGGAGAAAGAGAGTCACAAACCAAGGTTTTAAATTTAAACAAGGCAAACTTCGAAGAACTGAGAAATAAATTCACCACAGTAAACTGGGCTGAATTCTTAATGGATAAACCCACAAACAGTGGGAAGTATTCAAAGTATTTGGTACAATACAAAACCTGTACATACCCCATAAAAGGCAAAAGCTCCACTTGTGTAGTTAAGCAACCATGATCAACAAATGAAGTATGAGACAGAATCAAAGACTGAAAGTAAAGGCTTACAAAAACGCAAGGAAAAGTAGAAATCTAGCAGACTGGGAGAGCTATACAAAGCAACAAAAGGATAGTAAGCTCTGCTGATGGGAGCAGGAAGTTACAAAGGGACATAGATAAAGTGAATGAACAAAACTGTGGCAGATGGAGTTCAATGTGGGGAAGTGTCATCCACGTTGGATCCAAGAAAGACAAATCGGAATATTTTCTTAATGGTGAGACTAGGAAGTGACGCTTCAGTAGTGCAGAGCTTTGGTCAGACCCCAACAGGAGTACTGTGTTCAGTTTTGGGTATGGCACCTCACCTTGGAGGGGCAACAGTGCAGATTCACCAGAATTATACTGGGGCTTAAAGGGTTAAATGAGTTACATAAACTTGGCTTGCTTTAGAAGGTTGAGGGCAGATCTAATTGAGGTGTTTAAAATTATAGGGAATCAATAGGGTAGAAAATAGATTCAGAGAACTATGTGAAACCTTACTACATTTCTTAATTTGTAAACTAAACAATTTCAGCATTTACAATAGACACAAGAATTGTAATACAAAAGCAAAATACTGCAGATGCTGGAAATCTGAAATAAAAACAGAAAATGCTGGAAATATTCAGCAGGTCAGGCAGCATCTGTGGAGAGAGAAACAGAGTTAACATTTCAGGTCGATGATGAAAGATCTGTGTGTTTGTAGCCTTCTCAAACTTAATGTCAAACTCTATCGGGTTATAGTCAATGTTTGCAAGATGCTCCCTTACCGTCAGATTAATTAATTAATTTTGGCTTGTTACTCATCACTAAATCTAGTATGGCCTGTTCCCTTTTGGTTCTAAAACATATTTGCCTGGAATTTGCGGTCAGCAGTGAAGCAAAGGCGGGCGCCGCTGGCCCCCAAGAGAGTTGCCCACACAGATCTCGCGATCTTTATGGCGAGAAGTTTGCCTTTTTTGACATTCAAGTGATTTCAGCGCAGTGTAGTGGGAATTCCCTAGTGCGATCTGCTGTGACGTCAACAAGCCATTTAAGCAGCCAATCACATTGCAGAGTTCTCACAGGGAACCAGGAAATGAGAAGCTGCTTTTATCCGGACTTTTTAAAAATGTTACAGAGAGCAAAACAAAGATTGGGGCTCATATGGGGATAAGGCTGAACCTGAAATATCATGAACAAACATTAAAAAAAATTAAAGTTTCTTAAAAATTGTGATTTTTATCATAATGGAGAAGTTTGACACTCCACAAAATTAAACTTAGTTTTTCAAGGCCATAACGTTTGATTAGCAGTGAATACGCTGTTAAAACCCCAGTTACAACTAATTCAACAAGGCTTAACATTTAATGGGGTATTGAACAGCGATATTACTGCGGAAAAGGCCAAGTTTGTCAGTTTCATTGATTACACTGATTGCTGGCTATGGTGGGTGTGGGTGGGGAGGGCCACAGGACAGTCAGTGTCGGAGCAGTGAATGACTGACCGCAACTTCAGGATTTCCACGTTTAGCTGCACATGTGGTGTGATGTTGTGGTCAGTTTCAAAGGGGTAATAACAGTGAACACTGTTAGTTCGCCGTTATTATCCACCACAAATTCTGGCCTATTGTTTCAGAAAACTGTCCTGGATACACTCTAGAAGTTCGTTGCCTTTACAACTTGAGTTGTTTTGCATCTCTCAGTCTATGTGAAAATTAAAATCTCCCATTATAACTGCTTTGCCTTTGCTTCATGCTTCTCTGATCTCCGTATTTAAACTAAAAATGCATAATCCAAGATGTTACATAACAAGATCAGAGTTCAATAGTTCCAGCACGCTCCTCTATTCTATTTCAATAAAAAGACAAAAACTAAAAACTGCACAGAATATAGAAATAGCCCCTGTAGCATTCATACACCAAGATCCAACTCTGACTGTCAATATACTATCTGAATCGCCACAAGCAACTATGCAACACCACCTACAAGGCAATGCCTTCATTTCTTTCACACCAATGCTTTTCAAATTTTAAGATTACTTTGCCACCTGCAATTCCAACTAGAATCAATACACAAGCAACTTTATTACCTGTGTTTAATGGCTGTGCCCAATCATAGTTTAAATTTTAATACCACGATTCATGTGATATTCTGTTTTATACATTATGGAAAACAATAGTTGCTTGGTGACAAAGCTGTAAACAATCTCAGTTCAGATTACTTTATAATAAGTAATTGAGTTTTGCTTTTAGGTTCAGTGTGTTCTCTGAATTATGATTATGTTGCACACACTCCAAACCTTCTATTCTATTGTACAACTAAATAATTGTTGGGTAATTATTTGACATTAGAATTCTTCTATTTGGTATCACAGCTATTATAGAACATGGATAATATGAGTACATGTAGGCTACATTTAGAATTGTTGGCAATAGAATCACTAAAAATTACCACAAAAATGTTTTCTTCCTTCTACAAAATAGTGCACTGCTTATGCTTCCGTCAAGCCTACCAATTTCAATGTGTGCTGTTGGGCTGAAGGAATTGGCACTGTGCATTGCAGCCTAACTACAGCAGGACTCAAATTCCCAAGCAGTGTACGGTAGATTGTCTAAAACTGAGAAGTTTATCAAACGGATTGAGGATCCGTACCCCATCCAATGGCTGTCAAACCTTTGAGCAGTAGGCTTAATCAGCATGCCACAACTATTGAATGGGCTGCCTCTGAACAAATCACTTTTGAGGCAGATAGAATCACAGTTAAAAACCAAGACCAACTCACTGTTTTCTGTCTCTTGGGAGTCATGGAGTGTGCCATTTCTACCAGGTGTAACAAATTTTTTTTTTTTTTTTAAATGAGCAGCTACAGGATATTCTGGATAGTAATGTACAAACTCACTTTCTCTGAAATAATTTGCAGTAGTCTGTTCACTCAAAAGTCACTGACTGAAACGGGAGACAGCGCTGATAAAACTGCAGTTTTCAGCTGCTAGCTCCTCCACAATGAACCACAAGACTTCTCTGCAGCCAGCAGACAAATCAATATTCAATTTGTAACACTTTTTTAAGAATACAGAAATATCACATGGAAACATTCTTAACTTACTTTCCATCAAAACATGCAAAGCAAACGCCGAGCCTGGTGACTTTTTTTGGGAACCAACCATAAATGACTGATAATAAAAACACTATTTCCAATGTAAGAAAACATTAATTAGCAGGTATTCTTTGTCAATTCATTCTATTTCTACACCAGTTGCAATTTCTGCTGAACCTGCAGCTTGCTAACTGCATGCACCAGGTTGATAGGAGAATTGCCATTAATCTTTGAACTGCTTTGGAGCTCTGCTTAACTTCCCTATGAGCCCACCCGAGAACACTCAACAGTAAATTCCTATGCCTGAGACTATAATTTTGTCATAGTAAATTGTTGGGGAAATTATTAAGTCATGATAAAAATGTCAAAAGCGTTGGAAATCATAATAACGATCATGAAAAGTCATGGGAAATGTTTTCTGGTAATAAAGCCGTCTTTATTTTGATATATTTTTTCTCTCTCACTCTGCAATTCTGTTTCTCTTTCTTATTTCACTTCTTTGTCTCTCTTATCCACTTGCTTTTTTTAACCTCAAACTTTAAATTCCTTATTCTTCTGTTTTACTTCTTTCTCCTGTTTATCTCTAAAGGGAAGTTAAACACACATAAAAATGTACACTCAAAGTTTATGCTAGGTCAGAGAACCAAACGACAGGCTAGAAAAACAGATTATCTGGTCACTATCACATTGCTGTTTGTGGGAGCTTGCTGTGCGCAAATTGGCTGCAGTGTTTCCAACATTACAACAGTGACTACACTCAAAAAAAAAAGTACTTCATTGGCTGTAAAGTGCTTTGAGACGTCCGGTGGTCGTGAAAGGTGCTATATAAATCCAAGTCTTTCTTTTCTTTCTTTAGAAAGGAGCTTTAAAGTGGCTGGCTTGGAGCAGCAGTATCAGCAGATAGATTAGTGCCACCACAATCTGGAATGAGGAAGGCAGGAATTAGGTGAGTGGAGTGGAGCAAACAGGTGGCCGAGTGGGTTGCAGTCTGCAGAATCGGGAATCAGGTGGGAGAGTGAGTTGCAGTCTGCAGCATCAGGAATCCGGTGGGAGAATGGGTTACAGTCTGCAGAATTAAGTGGGAGAGTGGGTTGCAGCCTGCAGCATCGGGAATCAGGTAGGTTTCAGCTAGCAGCGTCAGGAATCATGTATGTTTCAGCCAGCAGCGTCAGAAATCGTGTAGGTTTCAGCCAGCAGTGTCAGGAATCACTTGAGTATCATTTTCAAATACTTCCTTGAAGAGGAACCCCACCAAATATTGACACACTCCTGGGTACCCTCTTATTTCCAAAAGTTAGTGCAGCCACCCAAACAAAAAAGCTGTGCTATAATGGCAAGACATATTTATTAAAATACAGCAATAAAGAGGCTACTAAGTCAACAAACAAATCTGAGGATACATGGATACAAAACGAACTACCTCATGGACACCCTGGGATTCTTTTGTAGATCCCCTTGGATCAGGAATCCCAGTTTGAAGATATCAAACTTATGACCCAAGAATCGTTTAATTGAATTTCTGCTAATACAACAGCTTGCATTTAAACAGCATCTTTAATGTACAAAATGGCCCAGGAACATCAGAGTGGTATAAGAGGAATATAAAAGCATGCCAGGGAGAGTGAGTTTAGGGAGGGTGTGTGAAGTCTTTGGCAAAAAAAGGGTTTTGAGAAGGTTCCCAAGAAGAGAAAAGGTGGAGTATAGGGAAAAAGTAAGTACTACTAACTGCTACATACTCCCTCCCTAAACCTTTCCAGCTCACTACACAAGCCACACTCCCAGCAAGCTAAAACTCCAATGCAGTTTGCTCACAGATTATTAACATTAGCAGTGTAATTGCTAGATTCTCTGACCTGAAACATGAAGTGTTTTTTGAAAAATCTTTAATTTCCTGAAATCTATTCAATATGGATTCCAACCACTTCCTGTAAGAAATACTAGGTTCAATGCCATACTGCAAAATCTGGAAGGTCACTCACTGTTGATTAGACTTGCCCCAACGCATCGCTAGGAGTTAACTGTCAGAAAAGTTTAGGCCCAGAAATTGATCCGGCTGCGCGAGAGTACGCACAGTGTACACTCACGCAGCCAGACTTCAATTGCCGGTTTTCAGCATGCACTGCGCATGCACTGAAAACCGGCAATTGATCTTTCGAAAAGGGGGCGGGTCCTCAGTGCACCGCGTGCGCGCTACAGGCTGCGCGCACGCAGTGCACTTCATCGCTTGCGCACGCAGGTAAGTATTGAAGAATCTGGAAAAGAAAAAAGGAAGCGCAGGAGACACTTTTAACCAGGTAAGTACATAATTAAGTAGTATTTAGAATTTTTTTTTACAGGTAAATCTTTAGTAGCGACTTTAAAGACAGGTAAGTTTATTTTTATAACATTTTAAAAGATTTAAAATTTTTTCAAAAATTTATTTTTTTGTTTAAAAAGGTTAATTTATTTAATTACACTTATTTTAATTATGTGATGGGGTTTTTTTTTAATTTAATGGAGGTTTAGCTCTTCTTTTGGGGGCTTGTTGTATTCCTAGTTTTCACAGCAGTTCAATGGCCGCTGTGAATTCTATGAATGAGAGCTTGGTGTGCTGCCATTGGCTGTAACTCAGTCACGTGATCCCACAGTGCACTCGAACTAACTCCGCACTGTGGGATCACGATGCACTCGCAGCTGATGGCTGGAACATGAAGTTCCAGCGAGCTGGGACTGAAAAAGCCAACGCGCAGTGAGACATCGCGGGAAGGGCTTACCCTCGCACGAACCCTCACACTGCAATTTCTGGGCCAATCCAGTCCAGTCCTTGAATGTGATACAGACTTGCTGGTTTCATTAGAACAGGGGCGATTTGGGGGTGATTTGATAGAAGTATTTAAAATTATGAAGGCGTGGAACAGTGTAGATAGAAACAGACTGTTTCCAGTGATTCAGCAATCCAGAAGGTGAGGACATGAGATACAAGATTAAATGCAAGAAATTTAGGTCAGAGAGCAGGCCTAGGAGATTTTTTAAAAACACATCAGGTTATGGGGCAGTAGAACACACTCTCAGAGTTAGTGATTGAAGCAGAGACCATGTCAATATTTAAGAATAAATTAGGTAGGTGGTTAAAGGACAGGGGAATAAAAGAATGTTGGAAAAGAGCAGGCACGTGGGATCAGGATTACTTCTCGTGTGAAGGATAAACAGGGACTGATTGGATTTAACGACTGCTTATTGTAATTTTCTATGCAAGCAGGTTCCTTTCTCCAGACCACCTCCTCGGCAGATGAAAGCAGCCCCTTCCCTAGGCCCCGCATAGCAACAAGCAATGAAGCCCCTTTCCCTGGGCCCGGCATAGCAACAAGCAATAAAGCCCCTTTCCTTGGGCCCGGCATAGCAACAAGGAGCGAAGCCCCTTTCCTGGGCCCGGCTTAACAACACGCAGCGAAGCCCTTTCCCTGGGCCCGGCATAGCAACACGCAACGAAGCCCCTTCCCTGGGCCCGGCATAGCAACGGAGGCGGAGCTCCCTCCTCCAAGGCCCGGGTAACATCGAACGACGCCGCAGCCGCACTCCGGCCTCCCATAGCAACCAGTTCACGGCCTGGTCCTCTCCTGGAGGCGGAGGCTCGATGGGAATTTAGAGCCGAAGCGGACCCGTGGAAATGGACGGGGCTGCGAGCAAGGCTTTACCACAGGACGCTCGCTTAAATTGCTGCTGATCCGAGGCGGCAGATCCTCGCCCTGCCCAACACCCGGCCAGAACCAACCTGCAGGATGCTGCTTCCCCAAACACCCGTGTCCCCGGCGATGTTAAACCTCCTTCCCCGCAGCGCTCGGGCTTGCTTCCTTTCTCTCCGCTGTTAATGCCGCCACAGCTACTCTCTACTGATTTATTTTATACACACTTTGCGCCCGAAAATGCAGAATGCATCGAGTCCCGGAAGCTATGGTTCGCTGTTCCGGAATCTAAGGGACGTGTCTTTACTGCTAAACACTTGAGAGATACGTGCACATGATCTTGGGGTAGGGACTGGAGGGCGTGGTGGATAGTGCAAATAATGTTATTTAAGTTCATAAATTTCCTTTCATTTTGCTTAAGTTCTTTATTAGTTGTACCCCTCTTTTTTTTTTAAAAAGGGACACTTTTGTTAGGTTTTTCGTTTGATGACACTATTTTCGGAGAATACTCCCTCTAATTTCCCCCCAGTTTCCTCCCGTTTATAGCTTTCGTAGATACCTCTTCAGAACTTCCTATCGGAAGATAACCGAAATTAGCTTAGTGGAGTAAGGATCAAGTTTTTTAAAGACCTGTATTTATATAGCACCTTATCACGCCTCTCAGACACGTTTCAAAGTACTTCACATATAATGAATTACTTTCAAGTGCAATCAATGATCGTTATCTTGGCACGAGCGTAGTACAGCCACTGCCTTTTCAGACGATTAAAGCTACACAGCTTAAAAAAGCGTGTTTTTGAGGGGTGAATTGTAAGTAATGCGATATAATTCCAAAGATGTTCTCTTGCTCCTCGTTTAACAATGGACATTGACCCTTATTCTTTAGCCTGAAAACCAAATATCATGGCCCCTGTTGGGTATTGGAATTGCTCCAACTCATCTACTTTACATCCTTAGTTACTATTGAATAGATATTGCTGTATATGCAGCTGACTTGCACTTCCTAGCTTGGACACCTCCTGCTCCGCATTCTGGCCAGGTCAAAGTCTGTTCATTGGATCCTTTATGGAGCAATGTGCTCCCATGCCTGACAGCAACAGAACAGCTGTTTGATGTGAGGGGAGACCCAAATTGATCATGGCCTGGAAAATTTTGATAAAATAAGCATTTCATCTCCTTGATTGGAGACTTTAAACCGAGGCTCCATCTGCCCATCTCAGGTGAACTTTAAAGATCCCATGGTACTATTCCTCAACAACACATAAAACAGATGATCTGCTCGTTATTTCTTTGCTATTTGTGGGACATTTCTGTGCACAAATTGGCTTCCAGGTTTCCCTACACTTCAAAAGTACTTCATTGGCTGTAAAGCGCTTTGGAACATCTTGAGGTTATGTAAGGTGCTATATAAATGCAAGTTCTTTCTTCGTCTTTTTTAATTACAGTTGCGGACTTTTTTGTTGCGTCAACATACTTTTCTCTTATTTAACTTGGAAGAAAAAACTAATTTGAAAACATGTAATACACCCAGTCCATTTAGAATACAGCATCAGGCAAAAAATTCAGGGACGCTTCATCCTTGCATAACAATGGAGAGAATCTTGGAATTACTTGCCTACAACATTTATCAGATTACCAAATTATAATCAGATACAAAATGATATAATCAGACAAATGAAACCAACTGTCCGAGCTGGAGTTCATTCTGTATCTCTGAATGATGTACACTGAAGCAGATTTACTATACCCTACACCAGCAATGTATGAGTATGTGTTGTGACTAAGAATAATTCCAATGAAAAAGAGAGAATTATCAAAGTAAAAACATTTAAAGGAAGTAAAGGTAGTAAATTAAGGGTAGGGCAGGGCAGGTCGGCAGCGTGGAGTGATCCTCCTGTGCTATGTGGGAAGTCAGGGACACTTTCGGTGTCCAGGGCGAACACGTGCAGGAAGTGTCTCCAGCTGCAGCTATTCGAAATCCGCGTTCTGGAGCTGCGGCTGGAGTCACTGTGGAGCATCTGCGAAGCTGAGATCTTCGTGGATAGCATGTTTAATGAGGTGGTCACACCGCAGGTAAAGCGTGCACAGGCAGAAAGGGAATGGGTGACCGCCAAACAGAGTAAAATAACTAGGAAGGCAGTGCAGGAGTCCCCTGGGTCCATCTCCCTCTCCAACAGATTTTCCATTTTAGATACTGCTGGGGGAGATGGTTTCTCAGGGGAATGCAGCAAGAGCCAAGTCCATGGCACTACGAGTGGCTCATCTGCACAGGAGGGGAGGAAAAAGAGTGGGAGAGCAATAGTGATAGGGGATTCTATCTTAAGGGGAACAGATGGACGTTTCTGTGGCCGCAGGCGTGACTCCAGGATGGTATGTTGCCTCCCTGGTGCCAGGGTCAAGGATGTCACTGAACGGCTGCAGGGCATTCTGAAGGGGGAGGGCGAACAGTCAGAGGTCGTGGTTCACATTGGTACCAACGACATGGGTAGAAAGAAGGATGAGGTCCTGCAACAAGAATTTAGGGAGCTAGGTAGCAGATTAAAAAGCAGGACCTCAAAGGTCTTAATCTCTGGATTACTCCCGGTGCTACGTGCTAGTGAGTATAGGAATAGGAGGATAGAGCAGATGAATGCGTGGCTAAAGAGTTGGTGCAGGAGGGAGGGCTTTAGTTTCCTGGATCACTGGGTCTGCTTCTGGGGAAGGTGGGACCTGTACAAGTCGGACGGGTTGCACCTGAACCGGAATGGGACCAACATCCTTGCGGGGAAGTTTGCTAGTACTGTTGTGGGGGTTTGAAACTAACTTGGCAGGGGGATGGGATACGGAGTGGAGCTATAGTTGGGGGTGATGCACAGCCAAATATAGAGGAAAAAAACAAGTCAGCCTGGAAGGCAGAGCAAATATGTAACGGCACAAGGGAGTATGGCAAGGCTGGATGGCATTTATTTTAATGTAAGGAGTCTTGCAAGGAAGGCAAATGAATTGAAGGTGTTGATGAACACATGGGAGTATGATATTGTTGCTATCACAGAGACATGGTTGAGGGAGGGGCAGGACTGGCAGCTCAATATTCCGGGGTATAGAATCTTCAGGCGAGATAGAGGGGGGTGTAAAAGAGGAGGGGGTGTCGCAATATTAATCAAAGAGTCAATTACTGCTGTAAGGAGGGATGATATCTTAGCAGGTTCCTCTAATGAGGCCATATGGGTAGAACTTAAAAACAAAAAGGGGGCAAGCTTTGCTGGGAGTGTACTATAGGCACCCAAACAAACAGTCAGGGGAGATAGAGGAACAGATATGTAGGCAAATCTCAGAGAAGTGTAGAAATAATAGGGTAATAATAGTAGGGGATTTCAACTTCCCCAATATTAACTGGGATAGAGTGTGAAAGGCTTAGACGGTGCGGAATTCTTAACGTGTATCCAGAAAGCTTTTTGAGCCAGCATGTAGAAAGTCCGACAAGAGAGGGGGCGGTACTGGACCTAATTCTAGGGAATGTAGCCGGGCAAGTGGTAGAAGTGTCAGTAGGAGAGCATTTTGGTGACAGTGACCATAATTCGGTGAGATTTAAGGTAGTCATGGAAAAGGACAAAGATGGACCGGAAATAAAGGTTCTAAATTGGGGGAAGGCTGATTTTAATATGATAAGGCAGGATCTGGCCAAAGTGAACTGGGATCAGCTACTTGTAGGAAAATCCACATCAGAGCAGTGGGAGGCTTTCAGAAAGGAAATAGAGAGAGTACAACGCCAACATGTTCCCGTAAAGGTCAAGGGTGGGACCAACAAGCCCAGCGAACCCTGGATGTCAAGGGATATACAAGAATGGAATTAGGAAAAAAAGGGAGGCTTTTGGCAGATACAAAGGACTAAAAACAGTGGAAGCCCTAGAGGAGTATAGAAAGTGCAGGGGAGTACTTAAAAAAGAAATTAGGAGAGCAAAGAGGGGGCATGAAAAAACACTGGCAGGCAAAATAAAGGAAAATCCCAAGGTGTTTTATAAGTATATTAAGGGCAAGAGGATAACCAGGGAAAGAGTAGGGCCCATTAAGGACCAAAGTGGCAATGTGTGTGTAGAGCCGGAAGATGTGGGTGAGGTTTTAAATGAATATTTTGCATCTGTGTTCACTATGGAGAAGGACGATGTAGGCATAGAAATCAGGCAGGGAGATTGTGATATACCTGAACAAATTAGTATTGAGAGGGAGGAGGTACTAGCGGTTTTAGCGGGCTTAAAAGTGGATAAATCCCCAGGCCCAGACGAGATGTATCCCAGGCTGCTGTGTGAGGCAAGGGAGGAGATTGCAGGGGCTCTGACACAAATTTTCAGAACCTCTCTGGCCACAGGGGAGGTGCCAGAGGACTGGAGGACAGCTAATGTAGTACCATAATTCAAGAAGGATAGTAGGGATAAACCAGGGAATTACAGGCCAGTGAGCCTAACAGCAGTGGTAGGGAAATTATTGGAAAAAATTCTGAGGGACAGAATTAGTCTCCACTTGGAGAGGCAAGGATTAATCAAGGATAGTCAGCATGGCTTTGTCAGGGGGAGATCATGTCTGACCAATTTGATTGAATTTTTCGAGGGGGTAACTCGGTGTGTGGATGAGGGTAGTGCAGTTGATGTAGTCTACATGGACTTCAGTAAGGCTTTTGACAAAGTCCCACATGGGAAACTGGTCAAGAAGGCAAGAGCCCATGGGATCCAGGGCAATTTGGCACATTGGATCCAAAATTGGCTTAGTGGCAGGATCAGAGGGACCTTGGTGTGCATGTACATAGATCCCTGAAGGCAGCAGGACAGGTAGATAAGGTGGTTAAAAAGGCATATGGGATACTTGCCTTCATTAGCCGAGGCGTAGAATATAAGAGCAGGGAGGTTATGATGGAGCTGCACAAAACGCTAGTTAGGCCACAGCTGGAATACTGTGTGCAGTTCTGGTCGCCACACTATAGGAAGGATGTGATTGCATTGGAGAGGGTGCAGAGGAGATTCACCAGGATGTTACCTGGGCTGGAGTGCTTCAGCTATGAAGAGAGACTGGACAGGCTGGGGTTGTTTTCCTTAGAGCAGAGAAGGCTGAGGGGGGACCTGATTGAGGTGTACAAAATTATCAGGGGCATAGATAGGGTAGATAGAAAGGAACTTTTCCCCTTCGTAGAGGGGTCAATAACCAGGGGGCATAGTTTCAAGGTAAGGGGCATGAGGTTTAGAGGGGATTTGAGGATTGGTTGAAATCTGGAACTCACTGCCTGAAAGGGTGGTAGAGGCAGGAACCCTCACAACATTCAAGAAGCATTTAGATGAGCACTTGAAACGCCATAGCATACAAGGCTATGGACCAAGTGCTGGAAAATGGGATTAGAATAGATGGGGCTTGATGGCCTGTGTGGACACGATGGGCCGAAGGGCCTCTTTCTGTGCTGTATAACTCTATGACTCTATGACATTCTAAACTCACAACAAATGTAATTAGCATTCCTACCGCCATCAGCTGCATTGAAACCAAACCACTAAGGAATATAATGAACCATTAAGTACAACTTTTTAACTTCTTTACCTAATTAATTTTAATATACTGCACTGCATACATGAAGACTTGCACATTATTTTTATTTTTATCTCTCTCGCTTGTTGCACTGACCATAATTTACGTGATAAAGTCATGAAACTCTATAGCACATGATTTAGATTATGCATAATTAAGATATGAATGCTGTGCAAACTGTAGCCAAACTTCCAGATGAAAAATATATATAATGGAGCAGTTATGCACATTTCATGTTGCTGCAGTTTGATTTTGGCTTCACAGAGACACAAAATGTGCAGTGTAACTACAGCCAAACCAGCACCACATCAGATTTCAGATTAAAATATAATAGCAGCTTGAGGAAGCCGTCTCGCACCATTTCAGTTTCATACTTGCTGCATTATGATTACAACATGCAAAACAGTTTTTTTTTAATTTATAGTTTCCAAGTATTGGTGGATTGCCTTTAGATTTCTAATGTTATAAAAAAAGGAGGTCCAGAATAATACACTAATTTACTGGCATTCAGCTGCTGGCTCACAGAGTTTACACTTTTAAGGTTGTTCTCACCTCACCAGAGAAGTGCTAATAGCCTTTGGTAGTGCCAGCTGACACTGCTCTCAAATGGTGCCTGCAGCATGAATAAATATTTTCTTGGAATTGTAGTATCCAATTATTTCTTAAATGATTCCAGGTTTTTTGCCTCTACTGATGTCTATTCCACAGGTTGGGAGGTAGGAGACAGAGAGGAGGGATAAAGGGTTCGTTCTCTAATTGGCAGAATGTGGAAAATGGTGCTCCCAGGGGTCTGTACTGGGGCCTTAGCTTTTCACTATATATATTAATGACTTGGATGAAGGAATAGTTTGGTTTGCAGATTACATTAAGTTAGGAGGCACAGTAAATTGTGTGGATGGGAGCAGAAAGTTACAAAGGGACATAGACAGACTAAGTGAGCAGATAGAGTTCTCTGTGGGAAAGTGTGAGGTCATTCACTTTGGATCTGAGAAAGACAAATTGGAATATTTTCTTAATGGTGAGAGACTAGGAGGAACTGTGGAGAAGCAATGGATTTAGGTGTCCATGTACACAAATCACTAAAAGTTAGTGCATAGGTACAAAAAGTAATCAATAAGGCCAATGGAATGTTGGCCTTTATCTCAAGGGGATTGGAATTGAAAAGTGAGGAAGTGATGTTCAGTTGTACAGAGCCTTGGTCAGACTCCATCTGGAGTACTGCATTCAGTTTCTGGCACTGAACCTTAGGAATGATATATTGGCCTTGGAAGGGGTACAGTGCAGATTCACCAGAATGATACCAGTGCTTAAAGGGTTAAATTATGAAGACAGGTTGCATAAACTTGGCTTGTATTCACTTGAATTTATAAAGTTGAGGGGTGATCTAATTGAGGTGTTTAAAATGATAAAGGGATTCAATAGGGTAGGTACAGAGAAACTATTTCCTCTGGTGGGGGAATCAAGAACAAAAGGTGCAATCATAAAATTAGAGCTAAGACATCTAGGAGTGAAATCAGGAAGCACTTCTTCACACAAAGTGTAGTGCAAATTTGGAACTCTCTCCCCGAAAGGCTGTGAATGCTGGGTCAATTGAAAATTTCAAAACTGAGATTGATAAATTTTTGTTAGGCAAGGGTAGTAAGGGTTATGGAACCAAGGCGGGTAGAAGGAGTTAAGATACAGATCAGCCATGATTTAACTGAATGGCGGAACAAGATCGAGGGGCTGAATGGCCTACTCCTGTTCCTATGATTACTCTGTGTGAAGAAGAATTTCCTGATATCTGTCCTAAAATTAGGACTAAAATTACCGTTTACTAGTTTGAACCTGTGTCCACTGGTTCCTACTCCCGCAGTTTAATTTAAAGTAATATTCTGGGTTAACTTTTCTATACCCTTAACAATCTTATCTATCTCTTGAGATCACCTCTCAGACGCTTCTTTTCCAGGCTGAAAAGCCCAAGTTTCTCCAGTCTTTCCTTATAACTCAGAGCTCTGACGCTAGGGGATCAGCCTGGTGGGTCCTACCTGCATTGTCTCTAATGCTTGAATGTCCCTCTTATTATCTTCTCTATTTAGGATAGTTAAATATATTTGGGTATATGTGGTTCAATTGTGAAATCATAATATAATTGATTTTATTTTTCACTTATTACATTGTGTATTTTCTTCAAAACTTCTTTTAAGTTTATAAACTTGCACTAATGTCATATGTCACAAATTTTATGCATAGTATAACCACATCGTTTTATTTTAATTAAAAAAAGAGAACCGTGCTCCTAATTTATTGGCTGCATCGCCTATGCCAGTAGAGTGTGTAGATGTGTACTGTATTTATTTGGACACCTGTGGCTTTGACTGATCCAAGCTCTTCAGAACAAGGACAAGGACATTAAAGTGTCAGCCAGTCGCTCAGTTGGTAGCACTCTTGCCTCTGAGTTAGAAGATTGTCAGTTCAAGTCCCACTCCAGAGACTTGAGCACAAAAATCTAGGCTGACACTCCAGTGTAGTCCTGAGGGAGCTGCACTGTCAGAGGTGCAGAGGTCTTTTGGATGAGACCTTAAACCAAGGGCCCGTCTGCTCTCATGTGGACTTAAAAGATTGAGAGGTCGCACAACACCAGGTTATAGTCCAACAGTTTTATTTGAAATCACAAGCTTTCGGAGCTATCGCTCCTTCCTCAGGTGAAGTAAATTGGATACAGAATCGCCAGAGCATATATAGATGGAAAAAAAAGCATGTGTACTTTACAATTGCAGACCAATAAATTAAATCATCCTGACTATCTGCCGAGGTGTGATAAAGTTAATTAAGTCAGCCAGGAAGGTACCACATCAAAAGACATAGCAAGATACAACTGAGACAATGAGGTGTAGTCGCAGGGGTTCCAACGTGTCAAAAGCTGCCGTCTGTATGTAAAACGAAAAGCTTTAAAAAAAATTTACTTTTTTACTGGGAAAATTTTTACTTTTTTACTGGGAATCACATCTGTGAACAAGCTAACGACAACTCGAGTCCGGATCACGTCATGTATCGTGACATAAACCCAAGATCCCGATTGAGACCGTCTTCATGAGTGCGGAACTTGGCTATCAGTTTCTGCTCGATGATTTTGCGTTGTCGTGTGTTTCTAAGGTTGCCTTGGAGAACGCTTACCCGCAGATCCGAGGCTGAATGTCCTTGACTGCTGAAGTGTTCCCCGACTGGGAGGTAACAATCCTGCCTGGCGATTGTTGCGCGGTGCTCGTTCATACGTTGTCTCAGTGTCTGCATGGTCTCGCCGATGTACCATGCCGCGGTGCATTCTTTCCTGCAACGTATGAGGTAGACAACGTTGGCCGAGTCACATGAGTATGTACCATGTACCTGGTGGGTAGTGTCCTCACGTGTGATGGTGGTATCTGTGTTGATGATCTGGCATGTCTTGCAGAGTTTGCCATGGCAGGGTTGTGTGGTGTCGTGGTCGCTGTTATCCTGAAAGCTGGGTAATTTGCTGCGAACGATGGTACTTCTGAGGTTAGGCGGCTGTTTGAAGGCAAGTAGTGGAGGCGTGGGGATGGCCTTAGCGAGGTGTTTGTCGTCATCGATGACATGTTGAAGGCTGCGAAGAACATGTCATGAAGACGGTCTCAATCGGGATCTTGGGTTTATGTCACGATACATGACGTGATCCGGACTCGAGTCGTCGTTAGCTTGTTCACAGATGTGATTCCCAGTAAAAAAGTAAAAATTTTCCCAGTAAAAAAGTAATTTTTTTTTAAAGCTTTTCGTTTTACATAGAGACGGCAGCTTTTGACACGTTGGAACCCCTGCGACTACACCTCATTGTCTCAGTTGTATCTTGCTATGTCTTTTGATGTGGTACCTTCCTGGCTGACTTAATTAACTTTATCACACCTCGGCAGATAGTCAGGATGATTTAATTTATTGGTCTGCAATTGTAAAGTACACATGCTTTTTTTTCCATCTATATATGCTCTGGCGATTCTGTATCCAATTTACTTCACCTGAGGAAGGAGCGATAGCTCCGAAAGCTTGTGATTTCAAATAAAACTGTTGGACTATAACCTGGTGTTGTGCGACCTCTCAATTTTGTCCACCCCAGTCCAACACCGGCATCTCCGCATCATGACTTAAAAGATCCCATGGCACTGTTTCGAAGAAGAGCAGGGAAGTTATCCAGGGTGTCCTGGCCAATATTTAACTCTCAATCAATATCACTAACATGAGATGATCTGGTCATTATCACATTGCTGTTTGTGGGGAGTTTGGCTGCCGCATTTCCTACATTACAACAGTGACCACACTTCAAAAAGTACTTAATTGGCTGTAAAGCTCTTTGGGGCGTCCGGTGGTGGTGAAAGGCGCTACATTAAAGACTTTCTTTTTTCCTCGGGAGCCTAGCAACAGGAACGCGGTAGCGCATAGCAACAGTGTGCCCGGATGTTATACAAGGAGCCGCCATTCTGCGCGGCGCTGATGCCGATACAGGTGTAGCCTGGGGGATAGACCCACAACTTTACCAAGCACACAAACGTTTTTTTAAAATCAGAAAGTTAATTCAGTTACAGAAAACTTACTAAACGATCCAGTTCGACCTGGTAATCTGACAATGAAATTTTGGCGTTTAGAAAGTCCAATAAAAGAGACATTTGGAAAAAGTTGCGTCCCAACTTTAATGAAGGTCACAGAGTGTGGGGGCATGGCCGTCAGCAAGACGCAAAGTTACAGCTTTCTGTGACGAAACAAAACGGCGACTGTTCCTTAGGAGATTTGCACGTATTAATGACCCAATATGTTGAAGACTTTTTTCAGGGACTGAGGGAAGTTTTGATCTAAGAAATTGCTTCTGCAATTGCTGCTACCAAAGATGGAAGATGAGGAGGTACGAACCAGAACCGTTTGTGCGCGAGTTCCTTCGCCTCCTGTGTATCTCATGTTAAATGTTTCTTCTATTCAACAGGTTTTATTTTTGAATGAGTGAAATATAACTGCGCTTTCTAATAGCGAAATTGAAATCTAATAAGAGCTACTTAAATTGTCAATCTTAAAACTTAATTAATGCACAAGGCGCAATTTATTGCATAACGCGCCTCAATGTATAATATATAATTAAACAAATTCATAAATTCAAAACAGCATTGAAAAGGTTTTCCTAAACGGGAAAACAGAAAACAAAATGCGAATGGAATTTACTGGCTAATAATAGTTCTTTTCCTGCAAAATATGCTCAAATTTCTGAATCAGAATTTGTTTGCTAGTCATATTTTGTATCTGTTTCTATATTTTAATACAATGTCGGGTAACGCACTTAGAATTTCGATGTATCTATACTGGTAATTATACAGGAAATTAGTAACACACAAGTTGCCTGGCACCAGTGCGCCGAGGTGGCCAAACAGGTCAACGTGAGAATCATTGCACCTAGCATCTGGCTGCAATGTTGAAAGAAGTGTACAGGGCTGCAAAAGGAAGTCTCACAACTCCCGTCTCTCTTACTCTTAGCACTGCATTACCTGTACTCCCAGCACTTGCAAGCCTTCCTCCACTGCTTCCCATCACTTTCATGCAAGCACAGCAACTCACTTCATTGAACCACTTCCTGCTGCTACTGGCACACTCTGCACTGTCATCACAATTACTTCCCTACACCTGTGCCATCTTTCACGCACCATTAACACACACATCCTCACTAACTTTCATCAGGCACACTTCTTACAAGAGAAGCTGACACACAATATAAGGGAGTCACCATCCATCCACCTGCTATCCCCATTAGCAGAGGTGGCCATGGAAATTGTGGGCAGAGGGCATGTTAGAAACATTGCGACTGGCATCTCTTTAAAGTAATGGATAGGGGACTTGCTAAATGTTTTGCTATGTTTTAAACATAGTGGCTCCAACGATGTCAGAGTCATAACGGCACAGAAGGAGACCATTCGGCCCATTGAGTCTGTGCCAGCTCTCTGTAGAGCAATCCAGTCAGTCCCATTCCCCCGCTCTAGCCCCGTAGCCCTGCAAGTTTATTTCCCTCAAGTGCCTATCCAGTCTCCCCTTGAAAAGATTGAGAGTCTCCGCTTCCTCCACTTCCGTTGGCAGCGAATTCCAGGTCATCACCACTCGCTGCGTAAAAAAGGTTTTCCTCACATCCCCCTGTATTTCTTGCCCAAAACCTTAAATCTGTGTCCCCTAGTCCTTGTACCATCAACTAGTGGGAACAGCCTTTGCCCGTCTAGCTTATCCAAACCTGTCATAATCTTGTTCACCTCTATCAAATCACCCCTCAACCTCCTTTGCTCTAATTAAAACAAATCCAGCTTCTCCAACCTGTCCTTGTAGCTAAGATCCCCCATCCCCGGAACCATTCTGGTAAATCTCCTCAGCACCCTCTCAAGGGCCTTAACATCCTTCCTAAAGTGTGGTGACCAGAGCTTGACGCAATACTCCAGTTGTGGCCTAACCAGCACTTTATAAAGGTTCAGCATAACTTCTCTACTTTTGTACTCAATACCTCTATTTATGAAGCCCAAGATCCCATATGCTTTGCTAACCACTCTCTCAATATGTCCTGCCACCTTCAGGGACTTATGCACATTAACCCCAGGTCCCTCTGTCCCTGCGCACTCTTTAAAACTGTGCCATTAAGTGTATATTGCCTCTTTCTGTTCCTTCTGTCAAAATGCATCGCCTCACACTTCTCTGTATTAAATTCCATCTGCCACTTGTCTGCCCATTCTACTAGCCTTTCTATGTCCTGTTGCAGTCAATTGGTGATATAAAATATGTTTGTTTTGGTTTTAATAAGAGATAAGATGAATCTGAAAACTGCATGCAGGCATTTATGCTGTAGCAGGTACAACACCTTGACATGACATCCAGTACGGGGAAGGGCCTAGAAGGACAAGGGCAGCAGGCACATGGGAACACCATCACCTCCAGTTTCCCCTCCAAGTTACGCACCATCCGGACTTGGAAATTCTTTCATCGTCGCTGAGTCAAAATCCTGGAACTCCCTCCCTAACAGCACTGTGGGAGTACCTTCACCACACAGACTGCAGCGGTTCAAGAAGGCGGCTCACCACCAATTTCTCAAGAGCAATTAGGGATGGGCAGGAAATGCTGGCTTTGCCAGCGATGCCCACATCCCAGAAACGAATTTTAAAAATCCTGATAGTTGGTGTCCACCATGACATCGTCGATCAGAAAACTCCATGAAAGAAAATATTTAAATAACTGATAAGTGGGAATGATTTCAAGATTGTAATCTTATTTCCCAATTCAAATGACTATCATAAATCATTTCAGCTTCACTCAAGTTTGTTATTTGAATCCACATTGCTATGTTATCAGTCCCAGATATCAGTTTCTCTAAATAATAGAACTGTCTGGCAAAGAAATGAAATGGAGATGTATTATAGTCTTGGAAGCAATAAATGTTTAACAGGTATACACTTAAGAGGCCACGCTGCTGTATTTGAATTTTCAGAGGGCTCATTTCCTAGTACACAAAGGGACAGTGTGCCCCAAATTTTAACTATAGTACCCCCGTACTGGATGTCATGTCAAGGTGTTGTACCTGCTACAGCATAAATGCCTGCATGCAGTTTTCAGATTCATCTTATCTCTTATTAAAACCAAAACAAACACATTTTATATCACCAATTGACTGCAACAGGACATAGAAAGGCTAGCAGAATGGGCAGACAAGTGGCAGATGGAATTTAATACAGAGAAGTATGAGGCGTTGCATTTTGGCAGAAGGAACAGAAAGAGGCAAGGTTGCGGGTTTGGGAGGTGCTGTCGAAGAAGCCTTGGCGAGTTGCTGCAGAGCATCTTGTAGATGGTAAATACTGCAGCCATGGTGCGCCGGTGGTGGAGGATGGGGTGCCAATCAAGCGGGCTGCTTTGTCCTGGATGGTGTTGAGCTTCTTGAGTGTTGTTGGAGTTGTACTCATCCAGGCAAGTGGAGAGTATACCATCACACTCCTGACTTGTGCCTTGTAGATGATGGAAAGGCTTTGGGGAGTCAGGAGATGAGACACTCGCTGCAGAATAGCCAGCCTCTGACCTGCTCTTGTTTCCACAGTATTTATGTGGTTGGTCCAGTTAAGTTTCTGGTCAATGGTGACCCCCCAGGATGTTTATGGTGCGGGATTTGGTGATGGTAATGTTGTTGAATGTCAAGGGGCAGTGGTTAGACACTCTCTTGTTGGAGGTAGTCATTGCCTGGCACTGATGGGTAGATGCCAGTGTTGTAGCTGTACTGGAACAGCTTGGCTAGAAGCGCAGCTAGTTCTGGAGCACAAGTCTTCAGGACTACAGCCGGGATGTTGTCAGGGCCAATAGCCTTTGCTGTATCCAATGTGCTCAGCCATTTCTTGATATCACGTGGAGTCAATCGAATTGGCTGAAGACTGGCATCTGTGATGTTGGGAACCTCAGAAGGAGGCCGAGATAGATCATTCACTCTGCACTTTTGGCTGAAGATGGTTGCAAGCACTTTTGGCTGAAGATGGTTGCAAACACTTCAGCCTCATCTTTTGCACTCACGTGCTGGGCTCCGCTATCATTGAGGATGGGGATGTTCATGGAGCCTCCTCCTCCCATTAGTTATTTAATTGTCCACCACCATTCACGACTGGATGTGGCAGGACTGCAGAGCTTTGATCTGACTCGTTGGTTGTGAGATTGCTTAGCTTTGTCTATAGCATGCTGTTTAGCATGCATGTAGTCCTGTGTTGCAGCTTCCCCAGGTTGGCACCTCATTTTTAGGTACACCTGGTGCTGCTCCTGGCATGCTCTTCTACACTTCTTATTGAACCAGGATTGGTCCCCTGAGCTAGAGTTATTTAAATGAACAAGCTGCTAAACTAGGTGGCAGATTACTGTATTACAAGTTCACTCTCTGTATCGCTGAAAGTGAGCTGTCCAGGAGAGCAGACTCCATTGCAGAATAACCACCTACTCCACCAACTACCACCATAGCTTTTAAACCTTTTACTCACTGCACTCAGGGGACTTTAAACAGGTGGACAGTAAATTGTTTAAAAGTCATAATGCAATGCTTAGCTGTATATTTAATGTTCCCTTATAGGAAATCAAGAATTTCAAGGTTTGTTTAAATAAATCATTGCAAGTACAAAGCAATGGCAGAAATAATCAAGAAGTTAATTGAAATATAATTTTCTTTACAAGCAAATCATTTTTCAAACTTGAATTGCAATTTAATATAACTTGTTTCTGATTTCAAGGCTCAGAGGTTGATTATACACATAACAGCAAATATGGAAGCAGCCGTGTCTGTGCACATTTGTTGCTCCGCTTAATTTCCGACAGTTTCCAACTCTCCAGAACTGGATTAATGCTGTTACTTGACTAAGTGTTTGTTAAGACAATTGTGAGGCGCAAAGGAAGCATTGCAACAGGCCAGTTCTGAGGGGCTAAGTTTCTGGAGCAAGTGCTATTGACTGAAACCACCCAGCAGAAAGCAGAAGTAACTAGGAATTCCATTTGTTGCCATTTAAAATTTTAAAGAAATAGTGAGATTACCATTCCTGTTTCTAAAAGCAGAATGTATAAGTATAAATTGCCAGAATTTTTGGATGCACATGACAGTGGATGGATTTGCTGCACAGCATGACATATATTCTTGTGAAGATAACTAATATCATTCCCCGTTGACTATACTAGTTATTACTTTGTCTTTAGAAATATGTTGACTAGCACAAGATGGAATAACAATGAGGAGCAAATGGCAAGAATATTATCTCTTTCTTTGCTTGGAAGGAATGGTGACTATTTGAAATTTTATACCTGTATTTACATTGGGAGTCAGTTCCTCAAAGTTTCTCCCAGATTTTTATTCTGAGCTCTTGCACGTTCCCAGAAGCTGCAATATTTCTGGTTCCTAGTCAATTCCTTCTGCATTACCACTGAACTGATCCTGGAAGCTTTAAATGTCAGGTTCTCTCTGCCAGTGAATGCATTCTATGTGTCATGACATCACCACATAAATGTAATGATGTTGCAATGTCTAGAGGTTTTGGACCATTTGCAGATCAAGTTTTGGAGATGTCAGTATAAATTGGCTTTCCAAACCAGAAGTGGACTTGGGATTGATTCGCTCATGATTTACTTAGTAGAGTGTGAATGCACACAAACACATTGAGGGAGCAATTCAACTTGCGGCGAAAACGGGTGTAGCAGCCGATACGCTTGCCCAATGACCTCAGCGAGAAGCACGTGTGAAATTGGTGCACGTGTCTTGTTTGTTTAAGATTGGTAAGCTGCCAGCGCTACTCACACTGTTTATTGGCAGCTCGCTGATTGGGAGCATGGGAAATCGGGCGTCAGTGATGCCATTTAAAGGCAGCCTGCGTTTCTTAAAGGGGAGGTGTACTTTGCTTTTACTTAGTGCTGTATAATGCAAGTGGCAGGTAGTACAAGGCTCCCTGATTCTCAGATGCAGTTCTGGAGATTCAGGAAGTGAGTAGGAGGTGCTGTTTCCAATGGGAGGCATAGGGTATCCAGGCAAGTTGCCTAGCATCAGTGGACAGAGGTCAATGTGAGAAGTATTGCACCTTGGATCTGGCTGCAATGTTGAAGGACGTTTAATGATCTGAGCAGGGCTGCAAAGGTAAGACACCCAACTCTAATCTCTCTTGCTCTTAGCCCAGCACTACCTGTAGTCCCAGCACTTGCAAGCCTTCCCTCCCCTGCTTCCCATTACTTTCCTGCAATCACAGCAACACACTTAATTGAACCTCCTACTGCTGTACTGCCAAACTCTGGACATGCTACTATCATCACAATTACTTCCCTACATCTAACACACTCCCTTTATTTGTACAAGGAAAGCTGGCACACAATATCAGGGAGCCACCATCCATCCACCTCCTGCCCTCATTAGAAGAGGCGGTCATGGAAATTGTGGGCAGGAGGCATGTTAGAAGCATTGCAACTGGCGAGGCTGGAGGATACACTCCTTGGTGTTTGCCTATCTTACCCTCGTATTTTTCTTTTCTCACTGAAATCTCTCCGTCTCACACTCCATGACAAAGTGATGCTGCATTGAGCTGCCGCTCATCTGTCACTACTAACCCTTGCCACTAACTGCTAACCCGTGTCCCTGCCTTCTCTGTCCAGGTCCATGACAAGTAACAGAGGAGAGGAAGACAACCCTCCTGAGCACACATGGTCACTCGACCTTACTCTTGCAGGCACCTGCTCAGAAATCAGGGTCAGTTAGAAGGGTCTGCACAGGGAGAGTCACCAGCGCAAATGTGCAGGAGCAAGGGCAGGGGGATGTGACAGCCCAGGAGCCAGCTCCCTGAAGGGCACAGATGCTGATCTTAAAGAACCAAGCCAATAGAAGAAGACTGATGGCTGTGTACCACCATCTGCTCAGTTCATTGGACTGCCCACCAGGGGGTCCGCACACAATGTCAAAGAGTATGGAGAAGTCCAGCACCAACCTCTGTGGGGTATTTGCGCATGGCATGAAAACAGTTTAGTCAAGCATGGTGAGCTCGATGAACACTGCAGCGGGGCCCTCAATTATGTAGCCTCAGGTGACATCTCTGACAGGTTTCGATGGAAGCTCAGACTGCTACTATTTTGGCTCTGGGATCCAACTTCTCCTGACTTTCAAAGCGTGAAGGAGAGCATGGGAAGGGGCTTCCAAAATGTCACTTCACTCCTGCACTCTGTCCTTGCACAGATCTGCATGACACAATTCCTATTATCACACACTAGCTGTACATTGAGTGAGTGGAAGCCCTTCCTGTTTAGGAATAGTCCGGGATCTTCATCTGTAGTATGCAAGGCTGTGTGGGTACAACCAATGATGCCCTGTACTTGTGGGAAGCCTGCTATTCTTGCTTTGCTGCCACCCTGGGGAAATTAATGCATTCATTATGCTTAGCGAGGAACGTATCTATCACCAGCTTGATGCAGCACCTATTGCAGCTTGGATTGACCTGGAGGCATGGAAATTCAGGGCGATAGGCACCTTCCGAGCCACAGCCAATGATCTCTGTGACCTGGTCCTGGGCTGCAGTTGGTGTTGCAATGGGTGACATAACTCTGTCACAGCCTCCCTGGTGAAGGGATTGCAATAGAAGAGTTGTAAAATCTACCTAGTCAGGGGAGCGGTATTCCAAGTCTTGACGGACTTAGGCTTTATAAAGAGTTAAGAGTTCATGAGGGGAAAAGCGTTGGGCATGAAAAAGAAATCTAAACTAACTTTCTGGAGGCAGCTCAGTAATTGAGATATGGGACTTTCCATCTGAGATCAGAGGAGATGGTGCGACCAAAAACATGAAGAAGGACTAAGGGTAGATCCATCAAAAATTAGCTCGCTGTTGGCTATACTTATGAGAGACATGAGGAACTGTCTCTGAGGAATTGAAAGAAACAAAACTTTCATTGCTCCTTTGAAAGACATGGAGGAAATCAACATATAGTTAAATCAAACAAAGCATTGCAAGAGGCATGAAGTTTGTGCTTACTGAGGGCATGAGGAAGAGAGTTGATGAATATAGAGTGAAATCATCAACAAAAGAGTGGGTAGAGTTAGATGATGAACAGAAATGGTAATTGATGTGAAGAAAGAACACAATGGGAGAGAGGAAAAACAAGTCAGAAGATGAACCATTAACTACAGCAATTTTTTGAGAGGAAACTCTGTAGCCTTGGGCATATCTTTGGTGGAAGACCATATTATGGCAACTTGTTTTGAAGTGTACTGTGCCAGACTGCGAAAGGTTTTGGAGGCATCCAAGGGAAAAATAGATAACTCATCAAAATGTTCAACAGTAGAGTTTCAGAGGTGTGCATCATAGACACAAGATTACCAGTGGAATTAGCATGTTGAAAATCATACTGGCTATTGAGAATTAGGTTAGAATATTGCAAAACAAATTTTATTTCTAATTAGCTTATTTTTGTTGTAGAACTTACCAGAAGGTGGCAGGCCTGCTGATTGGGCAATTGTCATCTTGGTGTTTCTGAGGTTTGGGTGTGAAAACATGATGTGTAGTCACTTAGCCTCAGCTTCCAGCACCTTCTGGTGTTTATTGAGAGCAATGACCCGAGGCTAAGCAACAGAATTTCATGTTTCTGCACCTAGGCTTGAAAATAACGAGAAGATGGTGATCCTGCTTGGGAGGCAAGCATAAAACAAATTTAGATTTATTATATAATCTTTTTCTAAAGTACAAGACTGTATCTTTAGTCAGAGAGAAGGGTATTTATAAGTCCCTCCCTTTGTCTATTCTACCAAATCAAGTTTTTAAAAAAACTATAGTTTATAAGAAACATATATTATCAAACTGATTGACTAGTCACAGGTTAATGGAAAACTGAAAAGTTGTATGTTCAGGGGCAAGTTTCATAAAATACCTTAAATGCCTTCATCTTTGGGCACTGAAGTATATCCGTTTAGAACTACAGAAAACTAAGATGCTAAAGATCAGCTACTGTATCAAAAATTCTGTTTTATTAACTCCTAAATGCAATTTTACTAGAGTAGACTTATTAGTGAAAATTCCTGTTACACTGAATTGTTGACAAGCAAATAACCCTCTGTTGTTGACTTTAGTCACAGGATGGTCCTATACTTCACAGTAGTTATACAAGAGGGTTGCCTGGGTTGCCAGCTCTGCCTCCTGACCGCTGTAGAGAAGCTTCAGAATTATATAAGGTAAAATAATTTTAGAGTGAGAAAAATATAATTAAAATGTCAGGTACAACTTTTATCATAGGTGAAGATCAATAAAGGTCAATTTGCAGAAAGTAGTTTCCAAAAAATCGCAAGGGTGTTGTGAGGTAAAGTGTTTTATGCTTAATTTTTAAAAATGTAATCTAAATATGAATATATGAAAACTGCATCAAAATGCTCGTGCTACCTCTGATACAGTGGTGCCTCAGGCAGGCTGATTTGTTATTCAGCTCTCCTGGCATTCCACATTGTTCACTCTTCCCCCTGCCACATTACTGAATTTTCTGATCATTTTTCCAGAGAAAGGATTTGGAAAAGAGTTATTTTTAATGCTGGGGACTTCAAAACAATGTGTATTCTCAAGTTTTTAAAAAAGAGGCACCCAGACAAAAGGTGGTTAATACACTAAACAGGAAATTGTTTTTTTCCAGAGCCCAAACAATAAGCAATTCATTAGCTTGTCCTAGTTTTCAGAAAGACACCTTGTACCATGATGTTGGAGAACCCTTTGTGTTGGTCTGTGAGAAAGACTTTTAAAAATCTGAACAAAAAGACCAGAAAGTCTGTCTAGTTTTGGAAACCGGGTTGCCTAGGCAGTTAGACAGACAGCAAAAGGCTGTGAAATGAGAGTTGTTTTACCAGAGGACTGAAGGTCAATGCAGAGAAGTTATGCCGTTTGAGCTAAGTAAGGTGACCCACTGAAAATGATAGGACTAAGTGTTCTTTACTTTATATCATTATATGAACATACCAATTGACCTATGCAGCTTTAGTCATAACCTACTACTCTACGTTTCTCCTTACTATGGAATGAAAAATGAACCTAACCAAACTTCACCTCATCTAGTGTTAACTTGGTCTGCCTTTGGAGAAATCCAAGAAGTATAGACACTGAAATCTAGTCCAAATCACAAGGGAGTTTCATTATTCCACTCCTCGGCCCCGCAATCGTGCTAGTAGATATAAGCAGTCTGAGTCAACTCCCATAAAAGTAAGGTATTCTAATTGCTTATGGGTGTGACAGATGAAACAGAACCTGAGAAACTATCTACAGCAAACCTGTATGCGTAACACAAGTATTTCTGGATAAAATAGGAACTTCTATCTCAAAGGTGAGTAGACTGATGCATCAATGAGGACGTGTGTTTCAATCCATTGGCATAAAAGGAATCATGTTAAAGGTATTTCATTTAGTCTTGTAAGGAAAACCATTTCTACTATAACTTTTTTTATATGTACCAACCAGATGCAAAATGTACCTGAATTTAAATTGCAACTCACTAGAAACTGGTCCCTTGGATAAAGCTTGACAATTGCTTGTTATCTGGCAGCCTTTTTTAGATTGCCATGATTAAATGTAGTTGATAATTGCTGCTTCTTAAAGACATGGGGATAATTTTAACCCCTAGCAAGTTGCGAGGGGGTGGGACAAATGGAAATTGCACTTGCTGGCCTGGGATGGTGGGGGGGGTTCACCTCTACATGTTGCCGGTTAGCTGACCACCCAAAATGGGCGGAAAGCGCCAGCGGGCGTGAAAGGAACCAAAGGACGGCTCACCGGCAAGCTGGTCGGGCAGGCTTTTATTGGGCACGGTTAAACTTGCAGCATTTGTGAAGGTCCAGGGAAAATGGATCTTTCTGGCTGCCAGGTGAAGCAATATCTGACAGTTTTAGCATCATCTGGCTGTGGGAGACTCAGACAACAGGGGCCAGTGGCCAAAGAACAATATAAAAGCAGCTAATGTGATTCAGCCCAAGTCATCAGAGCTAGGGAACAAACATGTCTTTGTTCAAGATTTTAATCTTTGAACATTATAATTTTAATTAATAAAATCATTAATTGCTATTTAGGTTAGGGACTTAGTGGAGCAAACTTTTAAGGACTTTTTATACTGTATGACTCCCCTCTTTCATTTCTTTGTGATTATTTGAAACCACTTCAGTTATATCTTGTACTGATTTAAAGTGAGGGATGCCACCACTGCAGAATTAAAAATATTTCCACTTTCTGCATCCAGTGTCAGCAGTCCTTTCTCCAGTATAGCACAAGGTACAATGCAGAATAAAGCTCCATCTACTCTGCTCCAAGAACTTGTCTGAACCCTAACCGTAACAGATCAATGCCCTGCACCAGTCAAGAGCTGAATCTTGTACTGTTGGGAATCATTGATGTGAACCTATGTCATGCTGCCATACCAGTTGAGAAGCAAGTTTCCTAATGCGCAAATGTGCATTAACCAGAAGAAACATCTTGTTTTGCTGAAGGGTTATACCTGAAACATTAACTTGTCTTTTCTGTTTACAGATTCTGACTGACCTGCTGTGTATTTTCAGCATCTTCTGTTTTATGGCCCCAATTTTAAAGGGGAGGGGAAGCAAGGGAGGCCCAAGGCTTCATTGTGAGGCCTGGAGGAGCACTCCTGCTCCTCCTGGCCCACAAGGAAACCTAAAATGAAATTTTTCACACTTACCTGCTGGGCCTCTTCTGGCGCACGAACAGGCTCCCAGCAGGTCTGGCCTGACGAGAAAGTAGTCACTGCTTCCTCGCTCAGCCTCCGACTAAAATTGCAGATCGGATCCAGGTGACATCATGGACCCGATCTGCATATTTAAAGATGGACCCTGCTGCCTTCCTGCGGGTGTCTCGCTCGCCTGCTCAAAAAAGCAGGTTAAGATCTGGACACAGCGGAATGGCTGTGGGCTCAGAGGGGGTAAGTGACTGGTCTCATTTTAACTGCCTCTGCCAGGTGGGGGCAGTTAAAATCGGGGCCTATTTTTCAGAAACATTTCTATTTCCTGATGTGATAATCATAACCCAAGACCATCATGGCTATAGTGCAAAACAATGGCCGCTATTTGTTTTAATATTGAGACACCTGGGTAACAATCAACAAAAGTTAAATTTTCAGAAAAAATGGTAGGATTGTTGCTGAATAATTTTGTGATTGTAGGTTTTTGCTAAAGAGTAATATGTTACGATCTACCATGCTTGGAATCAATTGTTAACAGCAGAACAAAAATTCCTTAAAAAATGTATTTGTTGGAAAAGTTAGTTAATTCTTTAAAGGAATCTGATACCTTATGAATTGGTGATAAGCACTTGAATACGTGTAAATGAAATGTGATCCACCAGCATTTCAAATGCTTTTTATTGTGCTTAAGGATATGAATATCTTTTGATTGCTGGATTTCTAGGACTCCAGATACGTATGGCTTATGAAAAGAGGATTTGTACAGATCTTCAGTGCTTTGAGTCTTTAGAACAGAGGAACACAAAATAAGTAAACAGCTTTTCTGTAAAGTTTTTTTGTTATGCTGCTGCTGTGAGCTAGCTGATGAGAACAATAAAGAGTAACTTGATTTGACATATGTTTCACTTATATTTTATACAACTCCTTCCTGACCACAAGTACTTCCAGTTTCTGTGATCACCACTAAATTTTGTAGAAAACATTTTGCCTTTCAAAATCTTTACTTCCATTCCCAGTATCTCTGCTGGTGACCTGGCCCACTTCACCATCTTTCCACGTGTGGAATCTTCGACACAAACTTGCATTACATTTCCCCGTAGTAGGTGCATTGATGCACCAGTAAACCATCTAATTTTAGTTAAGGTTCATAAATTTAAAGTTCAATCTTCCAGTGAAGTCTGTTTTCTCAGGCTCATGGAGACTTTAGCACAGTCAAATATAAATTGCTTATTAAAGTACTTTTGTAAATTGCAATGTAGGTCTCAAAAACTCAAAAGAAATGTTACAATTTTAAAGTGGTTATTGACCAGTTAGTGTCTATAGGACTATTATTTAGATAACACAATATAGGTTTATTTTGTTCTTGTGTTTGAACTTTTTCATACCATTCATGGTTCAATCTTTTCAGGATCTCCAAACAATCATATTATAAAATGAATTCAGAATACATTTGGACAAAAGAAAATGGTTATGATCCAAGTTTTCAAATCAATATGAAGAATATTCAGTGAACTAAGTATCTCCTCTGGGATTTATCTCCACAAGTGAGATTTAGTTATACTAGAAGTGTTCAGAGAGAGGTACATTGGAGTGTGTATTGGTCGGATAGACTGCAGTTATACAGGAAACTCTTTGGTATCCGGCACCGACGGGACCGGCATGGTGCCGGTTGATCGAAAGTTCCGGATAACGGAGAGTTATATCTACCGAGGCTATTTTTAACAAAGAAAAATAAAAAAATCAAGAAATGTGCAGTATACAGTATTTGGGTACTCACCTACAGAATGTTGTGTTAAATGGATGGTGGAAGATGCTTGATTAAGTACAGTACTGCCAGTTGAGAGTAATCCATAACTCTTTAATTACTTAACAGTAAGTGAGACTCCCGGCAGCGCGGGAGAATCAACTCCTGCTACTTCAGTGTTTCGGACTTCCGACAGCGCCAGGAGGCCGAGTAGTGGCACTTTTGAAAACTACCCCTACTGACTAAATCGGCGTTCGCGGACTCGGGATCGGCAACATTGCCGGTTATTTGAGAGGAGTTTTCGGAGTACTCGGCGTTCGCGGAGACTCGGACTGCGACTCGGCAACATTGCCGGTTATTTGAGAGGAGTTTTCGGAGGATGATTTTTGCCGGTTAAGCGAGAATTCCGGATATTTGGGTGCCGGATAAACAAGAGTTTCCTGTACTATGGTGTCAATTTTAACCTAACTCTCCTGGCGGGAATCGGACGGGATCGCGTGGAACGCTGGTTTAATACCCTGCCCAATATTATTCTCCGTTGACTTCAATGGAGTGTAAAATCGGGCGGGGAGTAAAACCTGATCCCGTCAATTTCCTGACGGGTGGGTTAGGTTAAAATTGCCTCCATGTTTCCGAATTTGTTGCACTGTGCTGGTTATGCACATGTCATTAATGTCAGTATTTTTTGTTCATGGAATAATCCTTTTGATTGATTTCCTATGCAGGATTACATTAATACAAGGTATCCCAGTTTCATATCATTTTAAATAATTTTAAGGGTTAGAATTTTATGTGATTTTTTTTTTCTTGCATAGCATGGAATACTGTACTGTAAAAGTGTTCTGAGGTTGCCATGGCATGACTGGATGCTGAAGGTCACTAACAGCTAGCGTCCATGGTAATTGATTGTTACACAGCGTCCACTATATAAGCACCAATGTGGTTTGTTTGCAGTACTAATGATGCAGATAGCTAGGTCACATTTAATTGCAAGTTGCTATGGGCACAGCTAGTGCTCACTGCTGCTGAGAGTCAGAGCATAGGTTGCAAGTGGCACACAAGAAAGTAGTTTGGCCAGGGTTATTATCTCATACAGAAGAAACGACTATTTATTAAATCTTGTTAGCCACGCATTCACTATAAAAGTAATTATTGCACGAGAACAATTCAGAATTTATAACATTTGATGTGCTTTTAATTTTTGCAACCCTGTTGTGTGTTACGTTGCGCTGTTTTTAAAAGCCAGGGAACAGGATCAAACCATCTGGAGCATCACTGCTACTACAGCGCACATGGTATTACTTGTAAATAAATCTGAGAGTACGTCTGCAGACTGCTCTAATTGATTGCACAGACAAATAGGCCTTAGTCCTGTTTCTCATCTGTTTCTTCTCTTGTGATTTACCTGCATTGGAAAATATTTCATTACTGCAACATGCAATAACCTCATTAAACTCCATAATCACAATTTAATCACCTGGTGCCAGCATGTCTTGTATTTTTCACCGAGAATGTACATATTGGGTCCAGTAGTTAGGAGGACATATTCTTCAATTGTACAGCTTGTGCTTTCAAAGAGGATTTGCAGTGTTTGCTACTGAAGTTTCAATTATTGGAGTTCTGGATTTTAGATTTATTTTTTCTGTAGCTTTTCCCTTGCATTTAGAAACATAGAAGATAGGAGCAGGAGCAGGCCATTCGGCCCCTCGAGCCTGCTCCGCCATTTAATGAGATCATGGCTGATCATCCAAATTCAGTACCCTGTCCCTGCTTTCTCCCCATATCCCTTGATCCCTTTAGCCTTAAGAAATATATCTAACTCCTTCTTGAATATATTTAATGAGTTGGCCTCAACTGCCTTCTGTGGTAGAGAATTCCACAGGTTCACCACTCTCTGGGTGAAGAAATTCCTCCTCATCTCAGTCCTAAATGGCTTACCCCTTATCCTTAGACTGTGACCCCTGGTTCTGGACTCCCCCGCCATCGGGAACATCCTTCCTGCATCTAGTCTGTCTAGTCCTGTTAGAATTTTATATGTTTCAATGAGATCCCCTCTCATTCTTCTAAACTCTAGCGAATATAAGCCCAATCGTCCCAATCTCTCTTCATACGTCATTCCTGCCATCCCAGGTATAAGTCTGGTGAATCTTCGCTGCACTCCCTCCATGGCAAGAACATCCTTCCTCAGATAAGGTGACCAAAACTGCACACAATACTCAAGGTGTGGTCTCACCAAGGCCCTGCACAACTGCAGCAAGACATCCTTGCTCCTGTACTCGAATCCTCTCGCTATGAAGGCCAACATACCATTTGCCGCCTTAACCGCCTGCTGCACCTGCATGCTTACCTTCAACGACTGGTGCACAAGGACTCCCAGGTCTCGTTGCACTTCCCCTTTTCCCAATCTATTGCCGTTCAGATAATAATCTGCCTTCCTGTTTTTGCCACCAAAGTGGATAACCTCGCATTTATCCACATTATACTGCATCTGCCATGCATCTGCCCAAACACCCAACTTGTCCAAATCATACTGGAGTTTCTCTGCATCCTACTCACAACACACACGCCCACCCAGCTTTGTGTCGTCTGCAAACTTGGAGATATTACATCTAGTTCCCTCATCTAGATCATTAATATATATTGTGAATAACTGGGGTCCTAGCACCGATCCCTGCGGTACCCCACTAGTCACTGCCTGCCACTCGGAAAAAGATCCGTTTATTCCAACTCTTTGCTTCCTGTCTGCCAACCAGTTCTCTATCCAAGTCAGTACCTTACCCCCAATCCCGTGTGCTTTAACTTTGCACGCTAATCTCTTATGTGGGACCTAATCAAAAGCCTTCTGAAAGTCCAAATACACCACATCCACTGGTTCTCCCTTATCTATTCTACCAGTTACATCCTCAAAAAATTCCAGTAGATTAGTCAAGCATGATTTACCTTTTGTAAATCCATGTTGACTTTGTCCGATCCTGTCACTGTTTTCCAAGTGCTCTGCTATTACATCTTTTATAATGGACTCTAGCATTTTCCCCACTACCGATGTCCAGCTTACCGGTCTATAATTCCCCATTTTCTCTCTACCACCTTTTTTAAATAGTGGGGTTACATTAGCTACCCTCCAATCCATGGGAACTGTTCCAGAGTCTATAGAATTTTGGAAGATGACCAGCAATGCATCTACTATTTCTAGGGCCACTTCCTTAAGTACCCTAGGATGTAGATTATCAGGCCCTGGGGATTTATCGGCCTTCAATCCCGTCAATTTCCCTAACACCATTTCCCTACAAATACTGATTTCTTTCAGTTCCTCCCTCTCATTAGACCCTATGTTCCCCGATATCTCTGGGAGGTTATTTGTGTCCTCCTTTGTGAAGACAGTATGTATTTAATTGGTCTGCCATTTCTTTGTTCCCCATTATAAATTCCCCTGATTCTGACTGCAAGGGACCTACGCTTGACTTCACCAATCTTTTTCTCTTCACATATCTATAGAAGCTTTTACAGTCAGTTTTTATGTTCCCTGCAAGCTTACTCTCATACTCTATTTTCCCCCTCTTAATTAATCCCTTTGTCCTCCTTTGCTAAATCCTAAACTGCTCCCAATCCTCAGGTTTGCTGCTTTTTCTGGCCAATTTATATGTCCTCTCCTTGGATCTTATGCTATCCCTAATTTCCCTTGTTAGCCACGGTTGAGTCACCTTTTTTGTTTTATTTTTATGCCAAACAGGGATGAACAAATTCTGTAGTTCATCCATGCGATCTTTAAATGTTTGCCATTGCCTATCCACCGTCAACCCTTTAAGTAACATTCCCCAATCCATCCTAGCCAATTCACGCCTCATACCATCGTAGTTTCCTTTATTTAAATTCAGGACCCTAGTCTCTGAGTCAACTACTTCACTCTCCATCTTAATGAAGAATTCGATCATATTATGATCGCTCCTCCCCAAGGGGCCTCACACAACAAGATTGCTAATTAATCCTTTCTCATTACATAGTACCCAGTCTAAGATGGCCTGATCTCTAGTTGGTTCCTCAACATATTGGTCCAGGAAACCATCCCATATACACTCTAGGAATTCCTCCTCCACAGTATTGTTACTAATTTGGTTAGCCCAATCTATATATAGATTAAAGTCACCCATGATAACTGCTGTGCCCTTATTGCACGCGTCTCTAATTTCCCATTTAATGCCATCCCCAACCTCAGCATTACTGTATACAACTCCCACTAACGTTTTCTGCCTCTTGGTATTTCTCAGCTCTACCCATACAGATTCCACATCATCAGAGCTAATATCCTTCCTTACTATTGTGTTAATCTCTTTAACCAGCAATGCTACCCCACCTCCTTTTCCTTTTTGCCTGTCTTTCCTGAATATCGAATACCCCTGGATGTTGAATTCCCAGCCTTGGTCACCTTGGAGCTATGTCTCCGTAATCCCAATTATATCATATCCGTTTGCACAGCTAATTCATCCACCTTATTACGAATGCTCCTCGCATTAAGACACAAAGCCTTCAGGCTTGTTTTTTTTAACACTCTTAGACCTTTTAGAATTATTATTTACTGTGGCCACGTTTGATTTACACCCTTGATTTCTCTGACTGCCACTTTTGCTTTTCTCCTTCCTGTCTTTTGCTTCTATCCTTGCTTCCCTTTTCTCTGTCTCCCTGCACAGGTTCGCAACCCCCTGCCATTTTAGTTTAAACCCTCCCCAACATCACTTGCAAAAACTCCCCCTAGGACATCAGTCACGGTCCTGCCCAAGTGCAAACCGTCCAGTTTGTACTGGTCCCACCCACCCCAGAACCAGTTCCAATGTCCCAGGAATTTGAATCTCTCCCCCTTGCACCATTCCTCTAGCCACGTATTCATCTGAAATATCCTTCTACTTCTACTCTGACTAGCACATGGCACTTTGAGGTCCTATTTTTTAATTTACCTCCTAACTCCCTATATTCAGCTTTTTACCTATATCGTTGGTACCTATATGCACCACGACAACTGGCTGTTCACCCTCCCTCTCCAGAATGCCCTGCAGCCGCTCCGAGACATCCTTGACCCTTGCACCAGGGAGGCAACATACCATCCTGGAGACCCGTTTGCGGCCGCAGAAACGCCTATCTATTCCCCTTACAATAGAATCCCCTATCACTATAGCTCTGCCGCTCTTTTTCCTCCCGTCCTGTGCAGCAGAACCACCCATGGTGCCAGGAAGTTGGCTGCTGCTGCCTTCCCCCAATAAGCCATCTCCCTCCACAATATCCAAAGCGTTATATCTGTTTGAGAGGGGGATGGCCACAGGGGACCCCTGAACTACCTGCCTGCGCCTACTACTCTGCCTGTCGGTCACCCATTCCCTTCCTGCCTTTGCTGCCTTTACCTGCGGTGTGACCAACTGATTAAATGTGCTATCCACGACGTCCTCAGCATCGCGAATGCTCTAGTATGTATCCATCTGCAGCTCCAGCGCCACAATGCGGTCTGCTAGTAGCTGCAGCTGGATACACTTCCCGCACACATGGTCGTCAGGGAGACAGGAAGTGTCCCTGATTTCCCACATAGTGCAGGAGGAGCATACCACGGGGCTGAGCTGTGCTGCCATGACTTACCCTTTAATTAATTTAAATTAAATTAAATCAAATCAAAGCCACTAATTACACTACAATTAAATGATATACTCAAGGGCCCTTGTTTACGAGCACTCCCCGCTACACAACAGAGACCTTAGAAACTATAACCACAAAAATTAAGACCGTCTAAACTTTATAAACTATTAACCTTAACTGTCAAACTATAGAGTAGTATAAATACTCACCTGGCCGTACTCACCCAATCAGCTGCTTCCTCTTGCCCGCGTCATTTAGTTGCTGGTTTGGGGATTTTACCCTATGTTACAAGTTGTGTGCAAAATAATGTAGCATAGCGTGCCTTGGGTGAAGAATAAAGCTGTTTTTGTTTTGGATTACGCATAGAATTTCCACTACGCCTCCTCCCTGTCATTTCAGAAGACTAAACTACCAAAAGGTTTATTCATTGTTTGAGTGGGGGCTCAGTTCTTGCCTTTCATAACCGTGCACATCTACTAGAACCTGTTCTACTTCTACTTCTAAGTGTTTCCTCAGTGGGAGGAGCTTGCTGCTAGGTACCAGTCTGTGTCTATACCTCCATGGGCTGGGTTATGAGATGGCCCTAGACTGCTGGCGCCACATCTGATGCTGTGGCGGCTGCTTGGTGCTGCACTCTATATGACATATCTGGTGTAATTTGAGTGGGATAGCTGGGTGAGATGGATATGGCGTTGCCGTGCGAGACAGTTTCTCATCTGTGTCATCTCCTGCCGCTTCCCTGCTGTTGGACACTTGCTCAGCAAGACCTGTGGTTTGCAGGGGGGCAGACTGCTGAGCAGCAGTGCAGTCCATGAAGCCATAGCTCAAGGTTCTCTTCATCTGATCCCTCAATACATTGAATCTGGGCACAAGAGAATCCTCTACACTGAAGCCCAAAGTCTCTGCTCCAGTTAGTGCATTCACAAGAGAAATTGCAAGTGACTTTAGGAATTCTAGCAATGGGAGCTCTGCTCTAGATGACCCTGGGTTTGTTGCATGTTCCATGTTTCATTGCAGTTCCAGTATGTGGTCTTGCATCAATGCACAGACGTGGGTAGTGGACTCCTCCACAGTCACTGATAGATTTTATGTGCTTAGCACAATCTTGAATTTATTTCCAGCTCTTTAAGATTCCATTCCCTGGCCTCCACAGCTGACTGAGAACTTAAGTGGGCCCTTCAGTCAGCAAGTTCCCATTCCTCCACTTCCTCCTCCTCCTCACCCGTGCTCAGTGATTCACTAGTGTTGACCCACAACAAATTGAACCCCTTGAAGTAGATATATCTGTGCTGATGGTTGTTACTGTTGGAGTGAGTCATGCAGGTTGCTGTGAGGTGCTGGGAAAGTGGTGGACTTTGCCCTCTGGGTTCTTCTCCTAATAAGCCCCTATTTGAACAGATGAGGAACATATGTTAGAGTGCTGGCAATTAGACACCCCTTCAATAAGAGCTTACATGACAAGATATTGGCCCAAAATTTGTGCTGAGAATAACGGTGAAGCTATCAGCACGCAGCGTTCTTATGGAGAAAATCTGACGGCAACTTCTGGAGTACGCACTGGAGTTAAACGCGGAAATCCAGAAGTTGCTGTCAGAGATACCCAGTTCCACAACAGGGTGTGCTGTTGCCGTCCTCGCCGATAGACTCTGCATTGAAATGACTGCAACAGCGTGCACTTGCTGTACTTGCCCACTAGTTCCGCACTAAAAACAGCTGAAAAATTAGGGCTGGTGCATTCAGGAGTAAGTGGGTTTTAACAGCATAATAAGTGAGAGCTACTGCTGAACAACTTCTCTGACCTGAAAAATGAATTTTACAAGTGTGGAGTTTTATTCCCTCAAAAGAAAATTAATGTTGGAGATTTAAAAAAATAAAATATATTTAAAAAAAAAAATTCTGTCTGTCTCTTATCTCGCTCACTTAATCCCATCTGTATTTCACCAATCTTTATTTCGCTTTCTGTACATCATTTAAATCTAATTTATATTTCCTGGTTTGGACTCTGCATGTCTGTGAGGATTCTTCAATCTCATTGGTTGAAGAGCCTCGCTGTTACTTTCCATGTTAACAGATATCACAAATCCCCTGCAGAAAGCGCCGTGCTGAAAAAGACGCCGGATTAGTGGAAATCTCTGCTGACAAGCTCGCGAAAAGTCTGTGGACAGCTGTCAGCGAGGTGAATGGTGAGCTCTGTTCCTTCGCTGCTGAGAGCAAAATCTGGACCATTGTGTGCTGGCCTGCTGTAGTGCAGTGTATGCTTGTATATGAATGAGTGAGTTAAGAACATAAGAAATAGGAGCAGGAGTAGGCCATTTGGCCCCTCGAGCCTGCTCCACCATTTAATGAGATCATGGCTGATCTGATCTTGGGCTCAGCTCCATTTCCCTGCCTGCTCCCCATAACCCATCACTCCCTTATTGTTCAAAAATCTGTCTATCTCCACCTTAAATATATTCAATGACCCAGCTTCCACAGCTCTTTGGGGCAGAGAATTCCACAAATTTACGACCCTCTGAGAGAAGAAATTCCTCTTCATCTCAGTTTTAAGTGGGCGACCCCTTATTCTGAAACTATGCCCCCTCATTCTAGATTCCTCTGTGAGGGGAAACATCTTCTCTGTACCGACCTTGTTGAGCCCCCTCAGTATCTTACATGTTTCAATAAGATCACCTCTCATTCTTCTAAACTCCAATGAGTATAGGCTCAACCTTTCTTCATAAATTAGTTGAGGGCGAAAGAATAATAAGCAAAGAATGGTCCTAGCTGTGAACTTGTGGGAGGCGTCTGACTCTTCCTCCTCCACTCCCTCGACAGAAGGATAATCTCTTCATGGTATATCAATGGATGATAGTTAGAAGGGCCCTCTCCAGTCTGATGCTGTTCCTACCTGCTGTGTGCAGAAAGACATTTGGAAGAGGAGTAGTCGAGGACAAGGGGACAAAACCTTAAAATCAGAGCCAGGCCATTCAAGAGAGAAGTTAGGAAACACTTCTTCACACACAGGATGGTAGAAGTGTGGAACTTTCTCATGCAAAAAGCAGTAGATGCTAGCTCAATTAGTAACTTTTATTTTGAGATTGATAGATTTTTGCGAACTAAGGATATTGAGGGATATGGAACCAAGGCAGGTGGATGGAGTTAGGATACAGATCAGCCATGATTTCATTTAATGGTGGAGCTAGCTCGAGTGGCTGAATGGCCTACTCCTGTTTCTAAGAGAAGACTGTGTCAGTCAAGTACCTGACCTGTCCTGTTTGAGCCTATGAGCATGCAGTATACAATTAGCTTCTGTGCTGCATGATTAGTGGTCCCAACTTGCAAGACTCGCATGTGACATTAGAAGCATATTTCATTGTCATCAGCACAGTCAGCCTTTCCGGCAGAATAGGCAGGCATATATGCATGTGTGAAAGAGGTGAAAGTTTGCCTGAATGCTTTGCCTGGTGTTTCAGTGAAGCTGCATCAGATTGAGTGAAAAATCAATGTGGCATGCAGCCTGTGGCCATATACTTACATAGGGCAAATTCTGAGTACTCTTATCATGGTAATCTTCCTGAGTGTTTGTTTTTTTTCCCACATTTTCTCCCAAATTCTATGACTGTGGGAAACTGCACACATTCATGTTCACCTCCACCAAGGCATTTCTAATAGGAGGGTTTCCCTCTGCTCCAAAGGGGACAGTCCCCCTTCGCAGCACCGACTGAAACAAAACCCTGAGAGCAACATCCAGAAATATGGCATTCCTACTCCTTTCCCTTCTGCCCTCTATTCTATTACTTAAATCCTGTTTTCCAGGTTTTTCAATGCAGTTCTTCTTTAAAAGTGTGCAGCAGCCCTTTAATAGCTGATGGCTCGCTGGTTATCCCACCCACTCATGAAGCACATTCTCTGTGGCTGGGCCAATGTGTGCAGGGAGCGCTTATAAATTATAATAAACAGCGAACCTTGCAAAATTGTGCTAGGCCATTTGGGCTAGCATAGTGTGTGCTGTAATTCTGCCTTTCTGGCACTGTGTTGAGACTGCATAATCGTCTGCCTGATTTTTTTATTTGTACCTTTTTTAGGAGTGGCACTGGTGCAACTCAAACATTTACACAGAAAATGGATAAAGGAATGCAGGCAGTTATCTGAAAGATCAATAATGATTTAATTTTTTTTAACCTTTGTTCCCTTTGCATATGTGCAATATCTATCATCCTCACCAAGATGGCAACTAGTGCGAGCTGCGCTGGAAGTGGGCGGAGTGAGGTGGCCGACATTTTTTTCCGAAACTGGCCTTAACTGCCGGCACTAAGGTGCCGAATTTCACAGCCTTAGACATTTAATAAGTTCCTAGACCATTCCTAGAATAGGACAAATTAGAAATGTTCTAGAATTCTTTCATGTCTTTAATCTGTTTTGTTACATTTGGGATTAGAAAATTACATTTTTCTGCAGAAATCCTGTTTCAGAAAACTGATGTGCTACAGATGGTGTCAGCATTGAATGGGCTAATATCATTACTGTGAAGGTCTAGAGGGAAAACTGCTTTGACTTAGATTTCTCATGAGAGAGCAATCACTTCATTTTATTTTTTAACTATGAATTGATTGTTTCTCCTTCTAAAAGTGCAATAAAGGAGTCAGTTTCCTTTTCAAAGGTCATCTTTAATGAGACAAACCTGGCTGAAACCCCCACGTACCAACACAAAGCTGCTGTTCTTCTGTACATATGGCCTGTAGTTTGAAATACATTGGGCTGGAAATTCATTATAGCCCAGGAATGGGCAATAAAGTTAGAAAAGCTGGAGAATTAGCGCCAGGAACTAATGCTTTAGACTGCATGCAAAATTCATTCTCTGCTCAAAGAAATGATTGGAACTCTAAATCCAGTCTTAAAGGCCTAGCTCATTGGCGTTACACAGGGTGGACCAATATCTAGTGCAGTCTAATCTCAACTCATCATTGCCACAGGCTTTTCCCAGTACTTAAAGGGGAGGTTCATTGATACTGCAGCACCTCATTCTCAGCATTGCTGGCTGCGCAGCTGCCTCAGCAAGGAGAAGGAGCCGGAGGACTGAAGCAGATGTGCTCATGGCAGGTCCACCTCAGTCGGGTGGTCAGGGTGATTGAATGCTTCAACAAATGCTACATACCACCATCTGTACCACAAGCTTCACATACTGCCCAAAACACCACACCCCTAGTACCCCAGCACTCACCCACCAACAATCTCTACCTACCAACACTCACACCGGCATCTCACGCCTTGCACACAATGACAGCTATTCAACTATGAGAGGCACAAGGGTTATTAGTTATTAGAATGATTGTGATATGTGTATGCATAAATTTATTAATGGAGTTTGCAATATTTTGTGATCTCCCTCATTTCACCTTTGCACCCAGGAGGACGCTGTGATATGGCACGACACAGGAATGGTATGATGGGCATGTGGTGAGCAAAAGGGATCTGGGGTTTAAGTCATCCTGGTGTGAGGCTGGAGGTCTGTTTGGAGGTGGCAGAGTTCTGTGACCACCACTTTGGTGATGCAGAGCCGTCTAATACACTACTCCTCGCTTAATTGAAGGTAGGAGAAGTGCTCTCGGAATACCCTCGGAGGGTAAGGCCTCCTGTTGAGAGCCCTGATGGCCCTCCTCCTCCCTCTGGCCACATGTTCCAGTCTTTCTTGCTGCCTAAGCTCCCTCCACCGTAGATCCTGGAGGGCCGGGTAGACTGCCAGTACAACCCCCATTAATGTAAGCCAAGTGTAGCACTTTGATATTTTTAAAGAATATATGTAACTACTTTTTAGTTACCACAACACTCCTGATACAAAAGAACCTTTAAATTACTGAATTAAACTGTTGCACAATGTCAAACTGACAAAGTACTGAAATTCCACTAACCTGACAGCTGGAACTCATTACTCATGATCCCTTTAAATAACGTCCCTGGAGCCGGCTTCTGCCTGCTTGAAGCCTCCTCTCCCTGTCACTGTCTGGTCGAGGCGCTAAGGTAGGTGGCGAAAATCAATTTTGCAGATCGGGTGCCCCTCACTGAAGTCACGATCTGCCTGGTGTTGAAGTCCCCGGCGGTACCTCGTACTGGCGGCGCAACACGGGGACCGGATTTGCAGTGCGGCGCTGGATTCGCCTCGCCCCGGCGCTACTGCATCAGCGCCCCATTAGTGCCATCTGCTGGCGCTAACAGGAGGCGCTAACCAACTGAATTTTTCCCCCAATGTGTTTATTTGCAAGAAACTAATAATCCCCATTTTGCCGAGTGTAACGCCTAGTTTTCTGGCAGTGCAACATTTCAATGTGCAATTAATTCCATTTTATTATAATTTTTGAGGGTGCAAATATTCTTAAGATTCTCTCCGCTGTTCCTTCTTGATCTCCTTGTGCCACACACCATTTTGGCTGAGAACAGAGGCAGCCTTTAATGCTGTTTTGAAGTTATCCATCAGGGGTGGAGCTATGGTCAAGTGATTGTGGGGGTAAGGGGAGAGTTTGATGTCCATATTTGGCCAACTTGGCACAGTGTAACCATGACGACATACATCAATGGCGTGCTGCTGTTCATGTCCAACTCGCAACCACAATGCAATCACGATTGAGAATTTGAAAGTTAAAGTGAGTAAATTATTTGGAGTCAGTTTTGGCTGAGTCCTGACATACAAAATTGGTTGACCTCAAAGTGATCACCACTTCTTTTCCCACATTCCATTAGAATGAAGTTTAATGGCCCGGAATTTGCAGTCAGTGGCGAAGTAAAGGCATTTGCCACTGGCCCTGAAAAAAGCTGCCCACAGAGTTCTTGCGAACTGTGTGGCGAGAAGTTTGCCTTTTTCGACACGTAATTGATTGCAGCACTCAATAGTGGGAATTCCCATGTGCGATCTGCTGTGATGTCAACAAGCTGTCTACGCAGCCAATCACATTGCAGCATTCTCACAGATAGGGAACCAGGAAATGAGAAGCTGCTTTTATCCAGACTTTAAAAAAAATGTTGCAGAGAGCAAAGCAAAGGTTGGGGCTCTCACCTGGGGATAAGGTGGAACCTGAAATATCACGAACAAAAAAATAATTTTTGTAAAAAAGTTTCTTAAAAATTGTAATTTTTATCATAATGGAGAAATATGACACTCCACAAAATTAAAATTCGTTTTTCAGGACCATAACGTTTGTTTAGCAGTCAATATGATGTTAAAACCCCAGTTATACCTAATCCAACAAGGCTTAACATTTAATGGGGTATTTAACAGCGATATTATCGCGGAAAAGGCCAAGTTTTCGTCAGTTTCACTGATTACACTGATTGCAGGCTAAGTCCCCCCAGCAGGCAATCAGTGAAACTGATGAGGGGGGGGCGGGGCACAGCGCAGCCAGTGTTGGAGCAGTGAATAACTGACTGCAATTTCAGGATTTCCGCATTTAGATGCGAATGCGCTACATCCTGAAGTTGCTGTTAGTTTCAAAGGGGTCATAACGGCAAATTCCGACCCATCGTAAAACTATGTAACAGACACTAACTACTACAGTAATCAGTAATGAGAAATGATCTTGCCACTGCTGGAAATTAGATTTTTATCTTGCAGTCTTGGCACTAATGTTGGTCTTTTTCCCCTTTGTCAGCCAACAATGCCTGCAATAAAAGTTGATGAAAATGACCTTTTTGATGTCTGGCACATAGGTGATTTGTCATTCACCTGATACATGTTGGCTAAAGACAGATAGGAAACTCAGCTAAACTGTCATTTAGCCGTGCTTAAGAATTCTGAAGGATTCAGAAATTGTTGCATGGGGATAGGATCCTAGTGGATCTTGTCAAATTAGTAAAAGGTCAATATGATTTGGAGTTTATTATAAAAGATCCTGAATCCCCTCTTAATAGTCTGATAGAAACCTGGAGGATCTTTATGTAATCACTGGTTGCTATTTTTTAATAGTAACTGGATGGTCGTGATTCTTTTCTGAATAAACTTGCATATTGGCACACAATCTTGTACAGTATAACCGCGAATCAGTGCCTAGTTCATAATTTTTTTTTGTCGGATGTATTTGAACATGTTGATGACATGCAGTTTTATTGAAGGTTCTGTAATCTATAACCTATTTGCTTTTCAGACTGTATTGCACCATAGCCGTTATCCTCCCATTATGCAAGGCACATCATGGCCTTTGGCAATTCCATTCAAAGAGCAACGCTACTATAGAAGTCCAAGTGAATCAATAGGCAATAACTACACACCAACAGCAAGCAACCTGAAAATAAAAGATTTGAAGAAGGCGTTCCGAGCTCAAAAGCTGACTACAGTAATGCCAGCCTGCGCACTGAAATATTATTCTCGTATCTTTTCAATGAAGGGAGTGAGAAATAACACAGAAATATTAGATTTGTAGACATTTTTTTTATCCCTGGGGTGTGAAAACAGCCATTCATCATTTTTGTCATGGCAGAGTCACGTAAAAGGGCAAGGGGATGTTTTTGTGGCAAAATGGTATGTTTTTATGCAACTTGTGTCATAATTGTGTCAGTGTTTGATCACAGAAAATATATTTTTTTAAAGGCATTTTAAAAAAATATAATGGCTGGAATTTTCCCCTCACAAAACGGGTTGGTTTGGAACGTGGGGGCAGTTAAATTGTAAAAAATGGGAATCCTGACCTGATCCTTCCTGCCTCCAACCCGCCCACTTCCGGTTTTAACAGATGGGGGATGGGTGACCAACCCGCTCCCAGGGGGCGGCGCCTTAATTTAAATATTGTAATGAGCCTCTTTTTCAAGTCCTTTTTGAATTGAACTGCCTGTGGACGGGTTTCACACAATTCGTGAAATCTGGCAGTTAAACAGAGGCGGGGACTGTTGCACCCAGGAGGTAAGTGGCTTTATACCTACCTCCCGGATCCAGGGTCCCTACTTAACCCACCCCCCGCGATCTGAGACCCCCCGGGCCTCCGATCACCTCCCCCCAGGACTCCGATCCCCACCATGAGGCCTCCTGTTCTCCTCCTTCCCCGCCCCCCCACCCACAAACACACCATCGATGATACTGAGGCCAGCCACAATCCTCCAGTGGCCAGCCCCGATCCTCTCTTAGCTGCGCCCCCCTCCGCCCCAGCCGATGGTCCCCGCAATCCCTGACCTAGCCCATGCTGATCCCGCCCCCCCCCCCCGATCTTCGATTCTCCGGCCGATCCCCTGCCAATCCTCCAACCCCCTCCTGATCCCCGGCCAACTCTCTTCCCTTCCCCCCAACTGATCACCGACCTCCTCCCCATTCCCCGACCATGCCGATCACGGAGACCCCCCCCCCCCCACATTGCCCGACCATGCTGCCCCCTCCCCACCCCACGATCCCTCCCCCGGATCGAACCCTCGCATCTGAGGCTTACCTGCCCGCAGCCAGCCTCTCAATCTTGTTGGCTGTGGGCGGGAATCTGAGGCCTCACATTCAAATCAAGCCCTGCCGTTAAAGTCGGCAGGGCCTGTGGGGAAAGCCGGCCTCCGGGTTTCCCGCCCGCCTCGGAGGTCCCCAACCCGCCTCTCTTGAGAAAATTCTGGTCAATGTATTTGTAATCTATGAAAGATACCCAAGACTGTGAAATGGCAGCGGTAAATAATTTAATTTCTTCTTTAAAAATATTCAGTATTCCATGGGTTAGGCAAGATCTTCAACCAAGATCATAATTCAAAATTGATAGCCATGTAATGTAATGTTTCCACACTTTTTCCTCTTCAGGTGTCAGCTTCAAGTTTATGTTTCCCTTCATATGCTGGCCATAATGTGAATTTATCCACTGTGAGGAAAGTATGCATGGAAAAAGACTGCCTCTTGTTTATTTGTTTGGAAAGCTTTTGCAAAGTTTGTCAGAGTTTTGGGAACTGTTTATTCATAGATTTATTCCATTTTCCGTCTTTATGTTCTACTTCCAGAAAACTTTTTCTTTTAAACAGCCCTCACCACAATTACGTGGTATGTAAAATGTCCCATGGTTTTCAGAAAGGACAAAAAAAAATTCAATGACATCATCACGCTAAACTGTCCAACATGAGCTCTGGAAGGACAAAGAATCCATTCATTCTTTCACTGAGGACAAAGCTTAAAATAAATCCCATAAAGAGAGCTTGCCATTAGGTTTAAGTTTTGGATTATTCTCCAACAAAATAAGTGCTAGTTCATCATCTTACCAATCAAGTAAGTGACCATAGACAACAGAAAGAGGAAAGCACCACAATAGTCAAGGAAGGGGTTGACATCACTGCTGTAGGGTAACCTTCTTTGTTGGCTATTGATGCCACAGACTTCCTGAAAGTTGCATGTATATCAATACTCTCTAGCTTTGGATGGAGGAGGAAATTCCCGCTCAAACAAGCTAGAACCTCAGACAGGTATTCGGATTGGCATTTGTGCGTTGTACTCTCACTTAGTTCCACCATCAGAAGCAGAACTTTGAGCCGCCTTAGCCCTACTCTCTGGAAATCCCTCCCTAAAGCCCTCCACCTAACTTATCTCTTTTTCTCTTTGAAAGCATCCTCAAAACCTATCTAATCGACTGTACTTTCCCTTCTAATTCATCTTTTACTGTTGGCGACTATTCCTCCCCCGTGAAGCGCTTCAGGGTATTTTGTTACATGGAAAGCGCTATGTAAATGTTAAGTTGTTGCCGTACTGGAATTTGTGGCTCACATGGAATTTGCACAACAGCTGACCCCACCTTCAACAGTGGATCGAGTCCCTTGTACATGACAATGGTGCCAACCTGAAGCTGCTATGTGAAGGGGAAAACTATAGATGCAAATAAGTAAAGGTACTGATATAAAGGGGGCGAATTCCCTCAGTTGCCATTGGCTTGGAAGATCAACAGAAACCCCTTTACGCACATAAACGGGGTATCCGCTGATCTTCTGCCTAAATTACAGTGGCCGATCGGGAGAACCCCTGAGGAAATTCCCGGCTAAAGTCTTTTAAAGGGGCCAAGGCTTTATTATTTTTCATGGTTCCTCCAAACATTACCCATGATTTCTGAAACATAAGCTTAATTGAAAGAATAATGACCACTGGCAATCTACTTTGCTGTGTTAACCTTAACTGACGTGTTCAGCTCCAAAAGCATCTCCACCTGCCCTGAAGAGACGAAAAATTTCAGTCAGAAGCAAGTCTATCAGTGAAAGGTAATTTGTACTTTCATATCTCTTCCAATTGGTAGTCCCTAAAATGTCAATTATTTGCTTTACGAATTTTTTGAGAACTACAGATGGTTATTTTGCACATATAAAACAATGTGACTGCGGCAGCAGAGATAGAGCTTAAAGCACCATAGCTCTGATTTTGCAACTTGTGTTCGCCACAAGTGAGGCTCCATTCTGGGAGCAGAGCCCCTTATAAGTAAACATGTTCCACTCTTCAACTCTAAATAAAGATAATCTGCAGTTTTTATTGGATGCAGAAAAATTATTCAGTTCACAACAGGTTAAGGACAGGTATTTTTGTGTCTAAAAAAAAAAAAGAGCAAAATACTGCGGATGCTGGAAATCTGAAATTAAAACCGAAAATGCTGGAAGTACTCATCAGGTCAGGCAGCATCTTTGGAGAGAGGAACAGAGTTAACGTTTCAGGTCCAGTTAAAGATGTAACAGGTTTTAAAGCAAGTACAGATGCAGGGAAAGGGGAGAGGGGAGGAAAGAACAAAAGGGAAGGTCTGTGATAGGGTGGAAGGCAGGAGAGATTAAATGACAAAAGGGATGATGGTCCAAGGTGAAAGGAGATGGTAATGGGACAAGTAAAGAAACAGAAGATGGGTCTAGAGGAGCTGTAAATTACAATAGCAGAATCACAGCAACAGCTGCTGTCCAAAAAAAAATGGGGGCAGAGGTTATAATCTGAAATTGTTGAACTCAATGTTGAGTCCGGAAGGCTGTAAAGTGCCTAATAGAAAGATGACGTGCTGTTGCTCGAGCTTACGTTGAGCTTCATTGGAACAGTGTAGGAGGCCGAGGACAGAGAGGTTAGAGTGGGAGTGGGGCGGAGAATTAAAGTGACAGGTGACTGGAAGCTCGGGGTCACGCTCGCAAACTGAATGGAGGTGTTCCACAAAGCGGTCACCCAATCTGCGTTTGGTCTCCCCAGTGTAGAGGAGACCACATCATGAGCAGTGAATACAGTATACTAAATTGAAAGAAGTACAAGTAAATTGCTGTTTCACCTGGAAGGAGTGTTTGGGGCCCTGGATGATGGGAAGTGGGGAGGTAAAAGGGCAAGTGTTGCATCTCCTGCGTTTGCATGGGAAGGTGCCGTGGGAAGGGGCTGTGGGTGTTGGGAGTGATGGAGGAGTGGATCAGGGTGTCGCAGAGGAAACGGTCGCTTCGGAATGCTGAAAGGGAAGGGGGAGATGTGTTTGGTGGTGCGATCACTCTGGAGGTAGCGGAAATGGCAGATAATGATTTATTGAATGTAGAGGCTGGTGGGGTGGAAGGTGAGGACAAGGGGAACCCTATCGTGATTCTTGGAGGAGGGGAAGGGGTGAGAGCACAAGTACGGGAAATGGAACGGACACGGTCGAGGGCCCTGTCGACCACAGTGGAGGGAATCCTCGGTTGAGGAAAAAGGAAGACACGTCGGAAGCATTGGTATGGAAGATGGCATCGTCGGAACAGATGATACAGAGAAACTGGGAGAATGGAATAGAGTCATTACAGGAAGTGGGGTGGGAGTAAGTGTAGTCAAGGTCAGTGGGCTTATTGTGGTTATTCAAGCTTAGGAATTCAAATGGCTATTGAAGAATTGAATCTGATTTTGATGAGCCTTTGCTGATGTTTCCTCTTCCATTATTAAAATCTACATCTGCACAATACGAGGGAAAAATTCAGATAAAATGCTGAAAATTGTAACCTGAAGGGATTTTTATCTTTTAATTGTAGACTTAACTGTTAAGATAACAATTTCAGAATTAGAAGGGTTGCAGTTACTATGAGTTTCAGCGTAACAAGATTTCCAAAGTGAAAGGAGAGTTTCAAATTACAGGAAACTCTTTATTAACCGGCACCGACGGGACCGGCGTGGTGCCGGTTTATCAAAAAGTCCGGATAACGGAGAGTTATATCTACCAAGGTACGGGGAGCCCCGTACATGGCCACAGATCCAGGAGTCCCTGGTGCACGGCCACAGGTGCAGGAACCCCGGTCACATTAAAGAATTTCTGCATCTCCTTCTTGTGACAGATCTTACAGCGAGCATTCAGCAAAGACTTGTCCCATATAATGCTACGATCCAGTGTAGAGAGATGAAGGAAAACCCCGGTTACCTACTCAAGAATTTTGCCGGTTAAGAGAGATTTCCGGATATTTGGGTGCCGGTTAATAAAGAGTTTCCTGTACATGCTTGTTTGTTGTGGTTGGTTCTAATTTATCTTTTCAGTTCTGGAATTTGGGATATAAATGTCAGCCAAAATGAGATAAAAGTCTCCTTTTTCTGATAGTCAGTTAGGATCCTAAATGAATTTTGGTCATCTCACTCTTGAGTTCCAGTAGGTATAAGTGAAGAAACATAAAATTCTTTATAATTCAATCCAAAATCATCAGTCTTCTATCATTGTCCACCAAATGATCAGATTGCTATTTAAAAGCGACTTTAATACGGAAAATTAAAAGGAAACTAATCCTGAGATGTGCGAGACAAACTCAAATCTCGTAACTCTGTGCAACAGGATATTGTAGTTATGCAGTACACATCAGTTTAGTAAATAGGTGGAGCTGACTTGGCATTGCTTTAATCAGATAATAATTATGCAGATGATTGGACCGCTGTTTTGCAATTATTAACCTTTGAAAATCTATGCCATACATGGTAGTCCTACAGTAGTTTTATAACTAGTTTCACTGTTTCTAAAAATGTAAAAACCTATAAAAGAAATTCTTTCCTGTAATACCATAAGCTGAGCTATAAGCTCAGTGTAAATTTATGATCAAAATCGACTTTATATCATGCTCTCTTTGGTCACAAGTGCTTGTTTTTTTAATGAACAAATGTCTCTTGCACTTATTTGAGGTCATCCAAGTGGGCAAGAACATGTTAGATGGAATAAAATGTGGAGAAATGTGAAGTTATCCACTTGTCGGAAAAATAGAAAAGCAGAATATTTTTTTAAAGGGAGAGAGATTGGGAAATGTTGGTATTCAGAGGGACCTGGGTGTCCTTGTACAAGAATTACAGAAAGTTAACATGCAGGTACAGCAGGCAGTTAGGAAAGCAAATGGTATGTTAGACTTTGTTACAAAATGATTGGTGTACAAGAGTAAAGAAGTCTTACTGCAGTTATATAGGGCCTTGCTGAGACCACACCTGGAGTATTGTGTACAGTTTTGGTCTCCTTGCCTAAGGAACATAAGAACATAAGAAATAGGAGCAGGAGTAGGCCATTCGGCCCTCGAGCCTGCTCCGCCCTTCAATAAGATCATGGCTGATCTTCTACCTCAACTCTATTTTCCTGCACTATCCCCATATCCCTTGATTCCCTTAATATTCAAAAACCTATCGATCTCTGTCTTGAATATAGTCAATGACTGAGCCTCCACAGCCCTCTGGGGTAGAGAATTCCAAAGATTCACCACCCTCTGAGTGAAGAAATTTCTCCTCATCTCAGTCCTAAATGGCCGACCCCTTATCCTGAGACTGTGACCCCTGGTTCTAGACTCCCCAGCTAAGGGAGACATCCTCCCTGCATCTACCCTGTCAAGCCCTGTAAGAATTTTGTATGTTTCAATGAGATCACCTCTCATTCTTCTAAACTCTAGAGAATATAGGCCTAGTCTACTCAATCTCTCCTCATAGGACAATCTCCCCATCCCAGGAATCAGTCTGGTGAACCTTCGATGCACTCCCTCTATATCCTTCCTTAGGTAAGCAGGCCAAAACTGTACACAATACTCCAGGTGTGGTCTCACCAGGGCTCTATATAACTGCAGTAAGACGTCTTTACTCTTATACTCAAATCCTCTTGTAATAAAGGTCAACATACCATTTGCTTTCCTAATTGCTTACTGTACCTGCATGTTAACTTTCAGTGATTTGTGTACAAGGACACCCAGGTCCCTCTGAACACCAACATTTCCCAATCTCTCAGCATTTAAAAGGTCTGCTTTTCTATTTTTCCTACCAAAGTGGATAACTTCACATTTCTCCACATTATATTCCATTTGCCATGTTCTTGCCCACTCACTCAACTTGTCTATATTCCCTTGAAGCCTCTTTGCATCCTCCTCACAACTCACATTCCCACCCAGTATCATCAGCAAACTTGGATATATTACAAAAGCAAAATACTGCGGATGCTGGAAATCTGAAATAAAAACAGAAAATGCTGGATATATTACATTTGGTCCTCTCATCTAAATCATTGATATAGATTGTGAATAGCTGAGGCCCAAGCACTGATACTTGCAGTACCCCACTAGTTACAACCTGCCAGCCTGAAAATGACCCGTTTATTCCTACTCTCTGTTTTCTGTCCGTGAACCAATCCTCAGTCCATGCTAGTATATTACCACCAATCCCATGAGCCCTAATTTTGTTTAATAACCTCTTGCGTGGCACCTTATCGAATGCCTTCTGAAAATCCAAATATACCACACTCACTGGTTCCTCCTTATCTATTCTGCTAGTTACAACCTCAAAAAATGCTAACAAATTTGTCAAACACGATTTCCCTTTCATAAATCCGTGTTGACTCTGCCCAATCTTCTTTTCTTTTCTAAGTGCCCTGTTACCACGTCTTAATAATAGATTCCAACATTTTCCCTGCTACTGATGTCAGGCTAACTGGTCTGTAGTTCCCCGTTTTCTCTCTCCTTTCTTAAACAGTGGGGTTACATTTGCTACTTTCCAATCTGCGGGAACTGTTCTAGAATCTATGGAATTTTGGAAAATGGCAAAGAATGCATCCACTACCTCGAAAGCCACCTCTTTCAAAACCCTAGGATGTAGGCCATCAGGTCCAGCGGATTTATTGGCTTTCAGTCCCATTAATTTCTCCAGTACTATTTTTTACTAATACTAATTTCTTTCAGTTCCTCATTCTTGCTAGACCCTTGGTTCTCCACTATTTCCGGGAAGTTTTTTGCGTCTTCTTCCATGAAGACAGGCACAAAGTATTTGTTTAATTTCTCCTGTCTCAGCCTGTAAAGGACCCACATTTACTTTCGCTAATCTTTTCCTTTTTACATACTTTTAGAAGCTTTTACAGTCTGTTTTTATGTCTCTAGCTAGTTTACTCTCATATTCTAATTTCCCTTTCTTTATCAATTTCTTGGTCCTCCTTTGCTAAATTCTAAAATCCTCCCAATCCTCAGGCTCAATACTCTTTTTGGCAACATTATAAGGCTCTTCCTTTGATCTAATACTATCTTTAACTTCTCTTGTTAGCCATGGTTGGACCACTTTTCCTGTGGGGGGGTTTTGTACCTTAAAGAAATGTATGTTTGTTGTAAATTATGTATTCATTCTTTAAATGCTAGCCATTGCTTGTCTACCATCATACCTTTTTAGTGTAGTTTCCCAATCTCCCTGAGCCAACTCGCCCCTCATACCTACGTAGTTTGCTTTGTTTAGATTTAAGACCCTAGTTTCAGAAGGATATACTTTCCTTAGAGGGAGTGCAACAAAGGTTCACTAGACTGATTCCTGGGATTGGGTGATTGTCCTGGGATTGGGTGATTGTCCTATAAGGAGAGATTGAGTAGACTAGGCCTATATTCCCTCGAGTTTAGAAGAGAGGTGATCTCATTGAAACATATAAAATGTTTAAGGGGCTTGATAGGGTAGATGCTGGGAGGATGTTTCCCCTGGCTGAGGTCTAGAAGTAGGGGTCACAGTCTCAGAAAAAGGGGTTGGCCATTTAGGACTGAGATGAGGAGAAATTTCTTTACTCAAAGGATTGTGAATCTTTGGAATTCTCTACCCCAGAGGACTGTGCATGCTCAGTCGTTGAGTATATTCAAGACAGAGATCGATAGATTTTTGGATACTAAGGGAACCAAAGGATATGGGGATAGTGTGGGAAGTTGGAGTTGAGTTAGAAGCTCAGCCATGATTTTATTGAATGGTGAAGCAGGCCCGAAAGGCCAAATGGCCGACTCCTGATCCTATTTCTTATGTTCTGATAAGATATCTGCACTCCTTCAATTATGGCCACTTGAGCATCCCCGATATTAATCGCTCCACCATTGGCGGCCGTGTTTTCAGCTGCCAAGCCCCTAAGCTCTGGAATTCCCTCCCTAAACCTCTCCACCTCTCTTTCCTTCTTTAAGACGCTCTTTAAAACCTACCTCTTTGACTAAGCTTTTGGTCATCTGCCCTAATATCTCCTTATGTGGCATGGTGTCAAATTTTTGTTTGATAACGCTCCTGTGAAATGCCTTGGGACGTTTGACTACGTTAAAGACGCTATATGAATACCAGTTGTTGTTGTTACTATAATAGAACAATCCACAATATGACAGGAGTATAAAACTGTTTTGTTTCAGCGTTTCGACAAGTCGGCCTGAAACCCGTGGTCAAACACCTGCAAAAAGACAGGAATTTCCTGGAAGCCGACCTATGACCCCAGTGGAACAAATTCATTTAATTCTTGAACAAGAGGAAGAGATTACTGAGCAAGAAGGAGAGCCTTCTGATAGAGATTATGAGGTTTTTCTTTATATACTCACTTTTTAAGAGGGATTTGTATTCTTTTACTGCACCTACTTTCTTTCTTTCAGCAATAGAATGAAATTGGAAAGCAATACCATATAATTCATACTGAGATAATTGCACAGGTGGCAAAAATGACCCTGAGAAAATTGCTCATTATTCAGCACGAGGTCAAATCAGTTTGTTCAGATCATTTGAAAACATGAGTCATATTTCTTCAATCGTCTAAAAACTATGGGGCGGATTTTGTTGAAGAAGAATAATGGTGAGGCTAGCAGCGCTCACCATTATTAAAGTGTAAATCGGACAGCAACTTCCACCGACCACACGTGCGCAATTAAACGCGGAAATCGGAAGTTGCTGTCCGAGTTGCCCTGCTCCTCCAGAAACTTTGCTGTAACAGTATCTCATTGAAATACATGGAAAGTTGTGGTACTTAAATGATAGATGCTCACTAACCTTCCCAGAAAAATGTAGGGCTTGTCCATTTCAGTGTAAGTACATTTTTAACGGTGTGATAAGTCTTAATTATGGGGGGATGAGATGAGGAGAATTTTTTTCACTCCGAGTTGTTGGGCTCTGGAACGTTCTACCTGAAAAGGTGGTGGAAACTGATTCCATAAATAATTTTAAAAGGGAGTTGGACAGGTACTTGAGGATGAGGAACTTACAGGGTTAGGGACAAAAAGCGGGGGGATGGGACGAAGCACGACTGCACTTTCAAAGAGCCAGCACAGGCACGACAGGCTGAATGGCCTCCTTCTGTGCTGTAAGTTTCTATGATTCTATGAATTATTGCCAAACACCTTCTGGCACTGAAAATTAACTTTTACAAGTGTGGAGACTCATTCCTTCAGCTTTTATTATTGTTGTAGATTTTAAAAAGAAAAACATTTAAATTAAAAATAAAACGTTTTCTTTGTCTCATTTATCTCTCTCTCTTAATCCCATCTTTCTTCCCCTCTCTTCATTTCGCTTTCTGTACCTGATTTGACATTGAATTAAATATACTAACTGTCACTTCCTGGTTCAGTCTCTGCGCTCCTCATTAGCGATTCTTTAATCTGTTTGGTTAAGGAGATACACCGTAGCTTGTCCTGTTCACACAGGTCTCAATCCCCTGTAGAGGGCGCTACCCTGAAATGGCTCTCTAATCACCGTAAGTACCAGTGCAAAATATCAGAACGTCTGTGGACAAGTTTAAGTGTAATGAATGGCTGGGGCTGTTTGTTCGCCACTGACAGCAAAATCCGGCCCATTGAAAAATTAGACTTTGAACCTAACTGCATAAGAAAAATCAGATATGAGAAAAGGCCATTCAGCCTACTAAAGCTCATCCATCTAGTGCATGTTCTCTCATCACTGCGCCATAATTATATATTTTTATAAAAGTTTTACCTCTATCACCTTACTAGGTAGATTATTTAAAACATTCACTGATTCACCAAGCCGGGTGAACAGTCAATACCTTGTGAGCTGTAGCAGATTACAGAGTAGCGATCTTAAAGTTTTTGGGCTAAAAATTCGGGGGCTTAATGCCATCCGTTACCGGCAAAAAGTTGTGTTAAGAGGGCAGCCGCCGCTCTTTCGCCAGCTGGTCGCGGGTCCCACGGCATCTGCCATTTTTGAAGGCCTGGCAATGCTGCCGATAACATCCATCGTCCTGCAAATTGAAATGAGGGAGAGGTGACGTCACCTCAGCGAACTTGGACCTTTGTGCTGAGTTCATAGCTGGGTCCTAAGCTTGCCAGGTAAACCTAGCATGCAGCAGACTGACAGAAGCGCTTAAAGGGACACACACATCTTTCAGGTAAGTTTGCATTTAAGCATTTTAACTGGGCTTTTTTGATTTTATTGAAGTAGTGGTTTGCTGCAATATATGTTAAAAGTTTTTTTTAAGTGTATAGGGTGTGCTGCTGGATGCTTGCAAGCCCTCGGATGGTAAAGGAAGGCCTCTGAGAAGACAGAAAATGCTGCAAATACTCGTCAGGCAACATCCGTGGAGAGAGAAACAGAGTTCACGTCTCAGGTCAAGATGCTGCCTGACCTGCTGAGTATTTCCAGCATTTTCTGCTTTTATATCAGATTTACAGCATCCGCACGCTGAGGAGGAAGAAGCCGAGGAGGAGGAAGCAGAAGGAAGGATGCAACCCAGACAGCCGCTTTCTGGCCGGGATATCCGGGATGGAATCATCCACCTGCGGTCCCAGTGACCTTAACCCCAATTCACCTTTCAACATTTGTCCCACACCTTACCTTCCCTCTGTTACTGACCATCACCGTGTCCTCTTGGCCATGATGCTGAAATAAAAGCCACCACAAAGCAAACCTTCCAATCCAACTTTATACGTCTATCCATCCAATATGACATCAAGAAATCAACTCATCACCCTTATGCATTCCCTTAGTGACTGTCTTGTGTGTGCCTTTGCCTAGCCTACTGATGTCATGCAGTACTACCCCAGCATGGCTGGTGGAAGGCTGCTGACTTTCATTGGGGGACACTGCAAATGGCCTTGCTGGTCGACCTTCAGGAGCTGGTGGCTGGGTGTGTGAAATCGAGTGACGGTGTTTCTTCTTCTTCTTCACTCTCCTCTCCCTCTTCTTGGTCAATCACTGGCTGGGCAGGCTGCATTTCTTGGGTGTGTGAAATGAGGAAGGCACAGGGGTGGAGTTGTGGTGAGGGGAGGGCAGGAAAGCAAGAGGTGCATGAGAGAAGGAGGATAACGTATGAGGATACTAGCATCTTGTATTCTTTCTGCCCTGCTGCTGGGGCGGGGCGGGGCTGGGAGAGAGTTGTGCATTGAGCAGTGTGAGAGGCTAGTGATGCAGTTGGTAGGAGACAGCTTTTGAAGATGCATTCATTGACCTTGACCACTGGTCTGAGGTCATGAAGCTTCTTTGGGCACCGGAGCCAGGTGGTGGGGATGACACTGTTGGCAGTGATGGTCTTGGTGACACATCGTTCTTTCTGGAGGGCCGCCTGGCCCCTGTGAGTAGAGGACCTCTCTTGCAGTGTTGACCCCCTGCACAAAGCTGGAGTGCTGCGTGCGAGACCCTGGGTTCCCCTTCCTTAGCTTGCTGAGCCATTTGTGTTAGTGCTGAAGCACTGTTCCCATTTTTTTAGGTGAGGAAGGCAATTCGACTTTAAGAGCTGAAGACTCCTATTTGGGACTTATTTTTAATGTTAATTTTTTTTAAAAGGCAGTAAGGCTGAAAACTGCATTTTTCACTTAATTTTAATTTTTATTAGTTCAGAAGGCATTGCCCTTTTAATTTCCCACAATGCCTAGCAAACTCTATTGCCTCGCTTCCAGAGGATGTTGGAAGCTAGAACGCCGCTTCTGGACGGGAACGTCGACTCCCCCGCCTGCACTAATGCCACCAGGAGGGCGTTACACGGTAAGTTAGCTCTGGGCTAAAAATCTTTAGCCCCCAGCACGAATTTTTCTCTTGTAGCGCTTCGTCCATTTTCAGCGGCCGTTAACCCGAGGCCACGGTGACACCGGAAACGAATTTTTAGCCCATTGAGTGTTATAAATGTGAGTAGGTGAGACACAAAGCAAACAATTGCTGGCCCGAAAGGGAGTCCTGGGCACCTCTGGGAAGACTGTGTGCTGCCGCGGGACAGGAGATTTAAAGAGCTGTGCCTTGATGCCATGATCGTGGAATATAATGTAGTGCTTGCAACTCATCACTGTGAACTGGCAGCAAATGAAAGGCTCACATAATACAAGGTGTAGTTTGATGTTGGTATGCCTGCATCTGGTGCAAGCCAATCAGTTTCTAGAAGGCATGAGTGCTTGAATTTATGGTATTTTGGAGACAAAAGATGTACCCTTGCCCAATGTGTGGTAAGAGTGTTTGATTTGGGGGGGAAAAAAGTAAGAATTTCAAGGAGTGATTCTACGCTTCCAGCGGGGAGCAACGCTCGCAAAGAGATTAGCGTGTAAAGTTAAGGCACATGGGATTGGGGGCAAGGTATTGACTTGGATAGAGAACTGGTTGGCAGACAGAAAGCAAAGAGTTGGAATAAACGGGTCTTTTTCCGAGTGGCAGGCAGTGACTAGTGGGGTACCGCAGGGATCGGTCCTTGGACCCCAGCTATTCACAATATATATTAATGATCTAGATGAGGGAACTAGATGTAATATCTCCAAGTTTGCAGACGACACAAAGCTGGGTGGGCGTGTGTGCTGTGAGGAGGATGCCGAGAAACTCCAGGATGATTTGGACAGGTTGGGTGATTGGGCAGAAGCATGGCAGATGCAATATAACGTGGATAAATGTGAGGTTATCCACTTTGGTGTCAAAAACAGGAAGGCAGATTATTATCTGAATGGCAATAGATTGGGAGAAGGGGAAGTGCAACGAGACCTGGGTGTCCTTGTGCACCAGTCGCTGAAGGTAAGCATGCAGGTGCAGCAGGCGGTTAAGAAGGCAAATGGTATGTTGGCCTTCGTAGCGAGAGGGTTTGAGTACAGGAACAAGGATATCTTGCTGCAGTTGTACAGGGCCTTGGTGAGACCACATCTTGAGTATTGTGTGCAGTTTTGGTCGCCTTATCTGAGGAAGGAGGTTCTTGCCATGGAAGGAGTTCAGCGAAGATTCACCAGGCTGATACCTGGGATGGCAGGAATGACGTATGAGGAGAGATTGGGTCGATTGGGCTTATACTCGCTGGAGTTTAGAAGAATGAGAGGGGATCTCATTGAAACTTATAACATTCTGACAGGACTGGACAGACTAGATGCAGGAAGGATGTTCCCGATGGTCGGGGAGTCCAGAACCAGGGGTCACAGTCTAAGGATAAGGGGTAAGCCATTTAGGACAGAAATGAGGAGGAATTTCTTTACCCAGAGAGTGGTGAACCTGTGGCATTCTCTACCACAGAAGGCAGTAGAGGCCAATTCATTAAATATATTCAAGAAGGAGTTGGATATATTTCTTAAGGCTAAAGGGATCAAGAGATATGGGGAGAAAGCAGGGACAGGGTTCTGAATTTGGATGATCAGCCATGATTGCATTGAATGGCGGAGCAGGCTAGAGGGGCTGAATGGCCTACTCCTGCTCCTATCTTCTATGTTTCTATGTTTCAAAGAGAACGTTGCAGAAAATCACAGGTGCACAATGATTGTACACTTATTAGAACTAAGTGACAGAAAATCATAGGCTGCGTGCCGTAGATTTCCTAGAATGCGCTCCTCTACACACAATCGTGAGTTGCGTGTCATTGCAGTATGATGCACTGTTGGGGAGATGACATGAAGATTAATTTATTGGGATCCTTTGGAGTTTAGAAGCCGGGCTGAAACAGAATTGACCAATGCAGGATTGGTACAACTATCTGCACCGTTGTGAACCATAAAATAATTTTATCCCGAGGACACATTATCAGCTCAGCAGAGGTGCTCCATGCAACATGAAAATAGGTCAACACCCCCATTTTGTCGATGAGAAGGTAATCTTGTGTGTCTTGTCTACGCGAGAAGAAGTGCAGTGGTTACACAATCAATGTGTTAGCTGAGAGCAGAGAAAGTTCAATAGTGATGGAAGTTGCTCCAGGTAAATGGCATTTGCAAATGCAGGCAACACACTGCCAAAAGCACTGTCATGGGAAGACTTGGCTCTGCAAGGCAGCTTGTCTATAGAATAGAGATTGGCAGCACAGCGACATTCAAGCAACGGCCTTATACTGTACAGGACCTCAACATGAATGAAGTGCAGGAGGTGATAGTTGCAAGGGGGAAATATATCTGATGGAAAAACCTCCATGTATCCCCTAGAGTGCTTTAACCACAAAGACCTGTTCACATTTGTTCAGATTAACTCCTAATCAGATAATGGGCAGGTTGTTGCCAGCGCCACAGCAGCATCTTCTCAATGGGGTGATGTTGAGGAGAAATGATGCAACAAAATAAGTCATATACAGTTCTCAAATAGCTAGAGATAAAATGGAAGCCGTCAATTTTGAAATAGAAGCTTGGAGACCAGGGCTGCAAAATTCCTGGGGCCGGAGAGGGCAACAAGCCCAATTTCTGTGCAGTGGGTTCCATGAATTTGGCACAGAACTTGGTTCTACCAGGATTCCACCCTGTTTAAACTGGCAATTTAAATTCCAGTGATGGGGGCATTGGATGGATATTCTGCTCACTATGTCAAGAGTACGTTTCTGGGGAGTTCCCTGGAAAATTCTGTCCTTTACATCCTCCATAGGCTTCAACAGAAATCACACCAGCAGAGATCCCCCTTTAGGCCTGTAAAAAGGCCACAAACCTTTACCAGGGAATAGTAATTGATTTGATTTACCTTCCTAAAGAGACCCATTTGCTCCATTGAGAGCAGGAGATCCAAAGAAGCACTGATCAGATATTCTAGCTGACCGTTTGGGACAGGCACCGCTGATGTGCTCTTGCAGGTATGGATGGCTCACCCTGATTATGCAAATTACTCTGTCCTCACAATTTGGGACAGGATTGCCAGCTAGGGCAAGTGAGGTTTTTGCTCTGCTCCTGGCGCAAACCCTGAGGAATTTCGGGGCCAAATAATCTATGAAACTAGACCAGATTGATTCATTTGGCAATTAGTCGGGTTACGGCAGCTTTCTCTTGGTTGCTAATTAAATTGCAATTGGTTAAAGCATATGGAATGTGAGACATAATGTGATGCATGAGCACCTGTTCATTAGCCTGAAATTCAATATGCCCTAGCATTGTGTTGTTAAGCAGAGATAATTGACAGATTTGACCAGGGATTTTTGGACTATTTGGCTTGGATTTGGCAGGTTAGTGATGAGTTGGGGTTTCCACCTGAGTTTCCTAGTGCTGCCCTTCTAACATATGGGGGTGCGTTTGAAATATTAATACTGCTCCTGCAGAACTTGTGCCAGCAGGCTGGCCTCGGAGGAGGCCGAGTCTGCATACACACCCTCTTTGCTGTGTTAGTGTGCTGACCAACATGGACAGGAAGAGAGTCATGGCCGTGGCGAGTGCCAACACTGGAGAAGTCACTTAAATAATGAATTTCTAGGCCAGCATCTTTTGCTATCCCATGTCATCTTTGCATTTCTAATATCCCTTTTAACTTGTTTTAGCAAATTCCTACACTCCTTCCAGAGATCCTTTTTGCCTGAGGTTGTTTTACAGCTTGTTTTTTCTTTTTAATTTCCATTTTATTGACTTATTCAACCATTTAGCATACATTTTTAGTATAAACTGATCTTTCATACTCATTGCTTTAAAATGCTCTTTTTTCTCCAGTTCCTTCAGTGTATGCATAGAGGATAGCAGATTAATATTGTAGTATTATCAATCAGGTCACTTGAAAGAATCACTAAGAAACACCAAAGTCATCAGTATATTATAATGTTCAGGACTGATTTGTTCTTCTCCCAGAAGTGCAGAGTATGTTTATGGTATTTTTGTCATGCATATACTTAACAAAATGTAATTTAAACCTTGCACACTGTTTCTTTGGAGGTGTAATGATATCTGGCACAGTGTTATGCCCAGAGAGGTGAGCACTGTTGCTATGGCACATTGCTATGGTTATGTAACCCATGAGCCATAGTCACACTGGTGGTTGTGGGCTACTTTCAATAAAGAGTTGTAAAGATAAACAAATAGCATATGTTCTGTACTTGGGCTCTCATTATATTTTGTAATATTCATCAATGTGCACTATTTTCTGAAGTAGCATTTTGTAAAAACACAATGAAAAATAGTAGTTCAAAAACAAACGAAAGGGAAGAGAATAGAGTAACAGTCAGAAATTGTGCTTTAGGCACCACAATTAAAGGGAAAGCTAAAAGATGCAAAGTGATTAAACCAGGAGAGAGAGAAATAAGAAACAAGTGAGTAAAATATTAGAGCTGAAGGACAGGTTAGGGTGTGTGGCCCAAATAAGCGTTCTTTATACAAACGCACGGCGTATAAAGATTAAATGAACTGCAGGCGCGAATTCAAATTGTAGGGTATGACATGGTAGCCATTACTGAGACATGACTACAAGACAGTCAGGACTGGGAACTAAATATACCAGGTTATAAGGTCTATAGGAAAGATAGGGAAAATGGCACAGTGGGAGGAGTAGCCTTAGTGATTAAGGATGAAATCACTTCAATGATAAGAGACGATATAACGAGAGGTAAACAGCCAGTGGAGACTTTATGGGTAGAATTAAAAAATGAAAGGATTTAAGACTAGAATGGGAGTTGTGTATAGGCCCCTGGTAGCAGCTGTGAAGTGCTAGATTGTATAAATTGCAGAGATTAGACAAGCGTGTAGGAAAGGCAGAGTAGTTTTAATGGGGGATTTTAACTTTCATATAGATTGGGATAAGCAGACTAGCACCTGTCAAAGGTAGTGAATTTCTTGAACGTGTCCAGGATAGTTTTCTACAACAGTATGTCCTAGAGGCAACAAGGGGGCAAGCCTTATTAGATTTAGTAATGAGTAATGAGCCAGATTTAGTTAACAGCCTAACTGTGCGTGAACATTTATCCAATAATGATCATAACATGATCGAGTTCAACGTAGCATTTGAAAGGGAGAAACGCGAAACAGCTACTAAGATTCCAGATTTAGGTAAGGCCGACTTCAATGGGATGAAACAGAGACTGTCCACAGTAAACTGGGCAAATCTGTTAATGGGTAAAACAACAGATGATCAACGGGAGATACAGAAACAGTTTATATCCCTGAGGGGCAAGAGCTCTACTTGCCAAAAAAAACCCCATGGATGACTAAAGAGGTGAGGGACAGCATAAAACTAAAAGGAAAAACATACAAAAATGCAAAAAATAGCACAGATTCTGGCGAATGGGAAAGATACAAAGAACAGCGAAGGGTCACAAAACAGACAGTAAGATCAACAAAATGGGAGTATGAAAAGAAACTTGCAAGGGATATCAAAATCAACACAAAGAATTTTTACAATTATATTAGGAAAAAGAGGGTAGTCAGGAGCAATATTGGCCCCTTAAAAACTGAAAGCGGTAATATTGTCAATGATAAGGAAATGGCGGACATGTTGAATAATTACTTTGCATCAGTATTTACAGTAGAGGAAGAGGATAGCATGCCAGAAATCCCAAGGAAACTAATATTAAATCAGGGACTCAATAAAATTAACGTAAATAAAATACCAGTAATGAAGAAAATAATGGCACTAAAGAGTAACAAATCCCCAGGACCAGATGGTTTCCATCCCAGGGTTTAAAGGAAGTAGGTGAGCACATTGCAGATGCCCTAACTATAATCTTCCAAAGTTTTCTCGATTCAGGAACCGTTCCTTTGGATTGGAAAATTGCGCATGTCACTCTGCTATTTAAGAATGGTGAGAGAGGGAAACCAGGGAATTATAGATCAGTTAGCCTAACGTCTGTTGTTGGGAAATTGCTAGTCTGTAAATAAAGATAGGGTGACTGAACACATCAAAAATTTTCAGTTGATCAGAGAGAGCCAGCATGGATTTGTGAAAGGTAGGTCATGCTTGACAAACCTGATTGAATTTTTTGAGGAGGTGACTAAAGTAGTGGACAGGGGAATGTCTATGGATGTCATTTATATGGACTTCCAGAGGGCATTTGATAAAGTCCCACTTAAGAGACTGTTATCTAAGGTAGAAGTCCGCGGAATTGAGGGACAAATTATTGACCTGTTTAGGAAATTGGCTGAGCGGCAGGAGACAGAGAGTAGGGATAATGGGTAGATACTCAAATTGGCAGGACATGACTAGTGGTGACCCGCAGGGATCTGTGTTGGGGCCTCAACTATTCACAGTATTTATTAACGACTTAGGTGATGGCATAGAAAGTCAAAGAGCCAAATTTGCCGATTGAAAAAATAGGCGGCATTGTCGGCAGAGTAGATGAAAGCATAAAATTACAAAGGGATATCAACAGATTAAGTGAATGGGCAAAACTGTGGCAAATGGATTTCAATGTAGGGAAATGGCAGGTCATCCACTTTGAACCTAAAAAGGATAGAATAGAGTACTTTCTAAATGGTGAAAAGCTAAAAACAGTGGAGATCCAAAGAGACTTGGGGGTCCAGGTACATAGATCATTAAAATGTCATGAACAGGTGCAGAAAATAATCAAAAAGGCTAATGGAATGCTGGCCTTTATATCTAGAGGACTAGAGAACAAGGGGTAGAAGTTCCGCTGCAGCTATACAAAACCCTGGTTAAACCACACCTGGAGTACTGTGAGCAGTTCTGGGCACCACACCTTAGGAAGGATATACTGGCCTTGGAGGGAGTGCAGCGTAGGTTTACCAAAATGATGCCCGGACTTCAAGGGTTAAGTTACGAGGAGAGATTACACAAATTAGGGTTGTATTCCCTAGAATTTAGAAGGTTAAGGGGTGATCTGATCGAAGTTTTCAAGATTTTAAGGGGAACAGATAGGGTAGATAGAGAGAAACTATTTCCGCTGGTTGGGGATTCTAGGACTAGGGGGCATAGTCTACAAATTAGCGCCAGACCTTTCAGGAGTGGAAACACTTCTACATATAAAGGGTAGTAGAAGTTTGGAACTCTCTTCCGCAAATGGTAATTGATGCTAGATCAATTGTTAATTTTAAATCGGAGATTGATAGCTTTTTGTTAACCAAAAGTATTAAGGGTTATGGGCCAAAGATGGGTATATGGAGTTAGGTCGCAGATCATCCATGATCTAATTGAATGGCGGTACAGGCTCGAGAGGCTGAATGGCCTACTCCTGTTCCTGTGTTTCTAAAAATGCTTGCTTCTAGTTCCTATACTCAAAGGGGTAAAATCTACATAATTAATTTTTTTAAAACAAAAAGGGTCCATTTAGAGTTTTAAAAGAAAGAAACCTAATTAAAATCTTACTTTATAAAAAGAAAATGAAATTGTACTGTAATGCAAACATTAGAAAAAAAACCTGTAAGCTTGATGAAAGTGTTGGCAACACCCTTAACTAATGGGATAGGTTTTACAAAGTATTTTTATTTTGCATTACATTTGTTTTCTTTACCATTGAAACACGGTGGATACATGTCTGTTAAAAGTGTTTGGCACCAGAAGAGTCAATTTCTTCTATATTTACACAGAGATATGTCTACTACATTGATCATGGCATCCAACCTGATATGATTGAACCACAAAAGCCTGAACAGATAAACCGAATAGAACAACTTTTGCCAAGGGAGCTTAGAAGTGTTCCTGATTTGCAGCCACTGCACGATGAATTGCTTGAGGAGGTCAATAGTGACTATGACAGCAGCCTTAGGAAAGCCATTGGTAAGATAATAAACTTAATTAACTGATGGTGGATGAAATGTTAAAAGGAAGACCGGTTTCTTTCCCCTTTCAGGGTCCTCCCATACTATTTTTCCCTCCTTGTAGAAACTACATTTACTGCTTTCCTCAATGGTCCAGAAACACTGACCCTGATATTAACTGGGAAGGAGCGTGGTAGCGTGGGGAAAACCCGGCAAAGCCGGGGACCTGGGGGCCATGCCGATCTTAATTTAGGGCCCTCCCATTATTTTAACTGCCCCCCGTCTGGTTTCTGCCAGTTAAATTTGTTTAATCTGTTGGAAAGGATGAAGCTAGCGTCTTGTGTAATTTCTTTTGCACAGTTCCCAAATAAATAAAATCCTCCTATTGTGAATAAATAAAATCCTCTATATTTCTGTCACCAACTGGGTGTGCTAATGACTTTAAAATAATTTCCACGCGCTTTAAATGTTCCTGAATCATATCCAGAGTGGCAACTGCATTAAATCACAAGGTACTATGGAAATTGGCCTGTTATACTGGATAGCTGAAAACAGATCCAAACAGAATTTTACTAACAATAAATGTTACTGCTACAATATCATTATAATTATTGTAGAAAAGCATAGAAATTATCCAGCCACAAGGTAAAATGTGATTGCTTTTGAGTCAGAGAACCGGATTTTTGAATGTGACTTCTCTTTTGTCTTTTCCATATGATGGGAATCAATTTTCAATAACCTAAAATACTTTTGACAGTACTGTATGCATAATGGAATCTGGCAACAAATTTTACTTCAACATATTTCTAAAACTGTGGATACAAGCTTGTGAAGTTGATTCAATGTTTTACTGCAATTTTTTTCAGTTAACTACATCTTAAAGGATCCTTCTGAAAAGATGCGGCTTTTTGTTTCTTCTGTGCCTCGGCCTTTCCCTCGTAGAGTAATTCGTGCTCCAGTTCCTTGGCACAATGCGTACCGTAAAGCTAAGGCTTGGAATGAATCTCATCTCTTCGTTATCAATCCAATGATGATTTTACTACAGGAGATCTGGTACACAAAGTAAGACAATTAACTGTAGGCTGACTTTGAGTTTGATTGCACAACCTCTTTTTGCTTGTCTTTTATACAAATTACTTCACGAATAGTGCATGACTTAGCAGTTCTACCAATAAAACAGTTGCTAAACCATTCTATTTTGTACAAGTTATGTGTCTTCATTTGAGTCAACCCAAAGTCCTTCTGGTCAAAGTATTTTGGATGACCTAAAGTAATCCGAGTTCACATTTTTGGTTGAAAGCATGGTTACGATGCCCCCTGTAATTGAATAGCTTCTACTCGTTGACCCGGCTTACACATGAATAATGGCGATGTATCAGAGGCTGCCCATGTTCATAGAACCATACCCACCAGGGATCATTGTCTTCAGGAGAGGAAAGGAGAACTTGATGAAAGTGTACATTGAAAAGAGGATTTTACAAATTTGTGCTAACGCCAGGGAGCCTTACGCTGTGTAAATTGGGAATTCATGAGCGTAGTGCCCATGATTTCCCATCCATTAACTTTAATGGACTGAAAATCACAGGGAGTGCTCCTGCAATTTCACAATATGTGTGGCTGGTGGCCGAGGCGTCCTGCCCGTATTGTACATTTGATTATCAACTATTGTGGGTCTGGCCTATTAAACTATACTTGGTTCTTTTTCTGTGTAAAACAAAAATGACATTTTTAACAATATAGAAATAAATGAGTGGCGGCTGGGCATTTGACAGGAATTACAACGCTTGATTGGTCCATCAGTTCAGATAAAACAAAAACAACAGCACCTATTAGGCCACAATAATTAATTGTGTGGGTTACTGCCTATTCACCAACCTTTAAATTGAAATATTTTAATACAGTCTCTAATGTATGTGTCTTTAACAGAATGTACTTCATGGAAATAGAAACATAGAAACATAGAAACATAGAATCTAGGAGCAGGAGTAGGCCATTCGGCCCGTCGAGCCTACTCCGCCATTCAATACGATCATGGCTGATCATCCAAATCCAGTACCCTGTCCCTGCTTTAATCCCCACAGTACACATATCCCACCCTACCCCCGTAACCCCACGTATTTAATTCCCCCTAACATATCCCATCCTATCCCCATAACCCCACATATTTAATCCCCCCTAACACTAAGGGTCAATTTATCTTCGCCAAATCAACCTAACCCACACATTTTTGGACATATGACATGATTTTTATTCCACCTGTGAGGTTACAACTTTGCGAATATGCTGTTTCTCCGAATTCAAAAGCAACCTTTATCACAATCTTACGATCTTTCAGTTTCCTCGATCATAGAATAGAATCATGTAGTTCAGAAGGAGGCCATTTTGTCCATTGTGCCTGTGCCGGCTCTTTTGAAATCTGCAGAGCTATCCTCTTTCCCCATAGCTCTGCAGATTTTTCCCTTTCAAGTATATATCCAATTTGCTTCAGAAAGTTACTATCAAAACTAATTCCACCACCCTTTCAGGCAGTACATTCCAGATCATAACTCGAAGAGTTTAAAAAAATGTTTCCTCATTTCTCCCCCCCCACACCCCCAGTTCTTTTGCCAATTATCTTAAATCTGTGTCCCCTGCTTACTGACACTCCTGCCAGTGGAAACAGTTTCTTCTTATTTACTCTATCAAAATCCCTCATAATTTTGAGCATCTCTATTAAATCTCCTCTTAACCTTCTCTGCTCTAAGGAGATCAATCCCACCTTCTCCAGTCTCTCCACATAACTGAAGTCCCTCCTACCTGGTGCCATTTTAATAAATCTCCTCTGCACCCTCTCCAAGGCCTTGACATCCTTCCTAAAGTATGGTGTCCAGAATTTGACACAATGTGGGTAATTTTAACGTAACTTGCTGGGTGGGAAACCTATGGGATCGGGTGGAACACCAGTTTTACACTCTGCCCAATATTACTCTCCATTGACTTCAATGGAGAGTAAAATCAGGTGTGGTATAAAACCAGCTTTGCATGCGATCTAGTCAGTTTCTCAATGGGTGGGTTAGGTTAATATTTCCCCCAGTACTCCAGTTGAGGCCTAACCAGTGATTTATAACTTCCTTGCTTTTGTACTCTATGGGGGAAAAATTCAGTATCGCCCCGTTTGGAGCGCGATTATCGGCCGGGCGCAAAGTTTAGCGCCTGGCGCTAATTATCGCCTCCGACTGCAAACTTGGCTTTTATTGCCCCTGGAGGTGATTGGAGTGCTAAATCAGGTGCTTCACACCTGTCTTAAGGCGCAAAGGCCGAGGAGCGAGGCGCTACCTCAGAGCGCTGGCGAAGCTCATGTGATGTCGGTCAGCAATGGGACACAGACACAATGGCACCGGCCAGTTCTTAAAGGGGAGGGTTGATCTTGCTCTCCATCCACATCCTGCTCATTGCAGCTTTGAATCTCGGCCTGGAGAGACCTGTACATCAAATCTGCTGGAAAGAACAATGAAGAGAACCAGGGAAAGAGCTCAGAGTGCAGCCCCCACAGTCTCTTCTAAATCGATACAAGGAAGGGCAAATAAAAATGAACCTGCAAAGTGCTGCTCAGTACCCAAAACTCCTTCACACAGTGTAGAATCTCTCCAGAAGTGTCTCTCTCTCTCTCTCTCTCTCTCTCAGAATGCGTGGTGCAAAAATGTCACCAACAAAAAAAGGCAGGAAGCGTTCGCCTTTAAATAACACTCCCCCAGTCCCTTCCTGACTGCAAAACGCTCCCCTCAACCTGTCGTTGCTAGCGGCAGGCGGTAAGGCAGGGGGCGCCACTCAATATCCGGTCCGGGGTGTTGCACACTCGACTGACGTCACGATCTGCCGGCGCAGGAGATCGTGGCGGTAGTGTTTAGCGGCGCCGCAAAATGTCTAGTTAATTTCGTGAGCGGCGCAAACATCGTCGCGCACGGGCGCTAGTTGCTTTGCGCCCCATTAGCGCCCTCTTAAGGCGCTAATGGGAGGCGCAAACCAACTGAATTTTTCCCCCTATGCCTCTATTTGTAAAGCCAAGGATCCTGTATGCTCTTGTAACAGCCTTATCAACTTTTCCTGTAACCTTCAAAGATTTGTGTTTGTGAACCCCCCCCCAGTCTCTCCATTCCTGCACCCCCTTTCAAATTGTACCATTTAGTTTATATTGCCTCTCATTTTTCTGTCCAAAATGCATCAATTGGTCTGAAACAAAGAAATCTTCCAAAGTAGACTTAGATGTAATATCCTTTATATATACTTGAATTGGATATACCCTTGACCAGAGTAAAATTTTTAAAAAAGTAACTGGTGTGTACTTTCAAATACAGCTGGACATAGGAATGGGAGTAGACCGTTGAGCCCCTCGAGCCTGTTCCGCCATTCAGTGAGATCATGGCTGATCTGTGACCTAACTCCTTATACCCGCCTTTGCCCCATATCGCTTAACACCTGTAGTTAACACAAATCTATCAATCTGAGTTAAAATTAACAATTTGACTCAGCATCAACTGCCGTTTGCAGAAGAGAGTTCCAAACTTCTACCACCCTTTGCGTGTCGAAGTGTTTCCTAACTTCACTCCTGAAAGACCTGGCTTTAACTTTTCGGCTATGTCCCCTAGTCCTAGACTCCCCAACCAGCGGAAATAGTTTGTCTCTATCTACCCTATCTGTTCCCCTTAATATCTTAAACTTCGATCAAATCACCCCATAACCTTCTAAATTCTAATTTGTGTATTCTCTCCTCATAATTTAACCCTTAGTCCAGGTATCATTCTGACGTAATTTGATTTATAATTATGTTACATTATAAGATTTATGCAATATGAATGTATTTTAGATTATGAAGTTGTTGCATTTATTATACATGGCCAAAATAGTATAAAATCACATGTTAAACTCCCCTTTGAATGCTGCCGTAGAATAGCTTTTTGCTTCTCATCCATTTTCATTTGTCTGCTGTTGCTGATAAAATAATCTAAAACTGTAAATCAATTAATTAAATGCTTAAGTATAGGATTATGCTGTAATGTGCTAAAGCAAACACTTAAAATTAAGTAGAATTTGAGAGTTAGCTTCTCTCAGCTTTTTGTTTTAAAAGTAAAATTCGTGTCCTGTTTCCAACTGGGTAATAAAAATACGATAATGCATATTTAATCCTCACAAACCCTTTCAATGATATCCTAAATCCTGCTGGCAGTTTCCTGCTAAGAAACCTCAGGAGCCAAGTTTAACCTGTCGGAAATGTCTAAATTTGAAGACCTACGTTTGGCGCTGAGATCAATTTGCAGCTGCTATAATAAGCACCACAGGGAATGCACCTATAATTGATATCAAGGAAATAAATGTGCATAGAATATTGTTTTATGTTTTTTTGACGCTCGATGTAACTATCAAGCATTTAGACTTAAATGGTAACAGGAGGATGCAATTCAATCTGCAGGTGTATTGCTTTAATAACTCGACCATCTGCTTCATTCAGGTTCGATAATTTTCGATTTGTTCGACTGAAAGAACTAAAAACAGAAGAACTTCCTCTTCTCCCTCAAGAGTTTGAAGATCTTGTCAAAAAACAGTGTGCAGAGGCTCGTTATATCCTTGAAAACATGTCAGTATGGTATATTTTATGTAAATGAAAACATGTAGAAGCACAATGATTGTTTATACACTACAATTCTTTTGCATTATTGATGAATTTTGGGGCTTTTTGAGATGAAGGGTGTCAGTGAAAGAAATTTTTTTTTTTTAACCATTATGCATCCAGCATCATCTTCAAGTAGTCAGTGTGAAGTGCATTACAAGTTAAAGTTCCTTCCATTCTGGCTGTGAATATGCTGTTACCCCAAATTCAAAAGCAAGCTCTTACTGGAACCTTGTGATCTTTCCGTTTACTACATCAGCTGTCTCCTTGGCCTACCAGACAGATTCTTTGTTATGAACTCACACCAACTAGGAAATGAGATGAGAATGATCAGACTCATGTAATATAGAGCTTCGCAGCCAGCAGATAGAGGAGACTTGCATTCCATCAGACTTGGCTGGGTGTGAATAATGGTCCCAGGGTTATTTAAAAATTTCTATAGCTCCCAATATAAAATAAAGGTAGTTTGCATAGTTATTGGAGCCGATTTCGGTCTTGGTACCGTTCCGCTTTTTGGTGGGAACAGGGTAGTAGCGAGAGCAATATCACAGTGAAGGACTTGCCACTCTGTTCCTGCCAAAGTCCGGTCTGCCACAATTTTAGAACGGCTCGGAAATAAGTGTCCAAGGCTCACGCTGGAAATAGGCAGGAGCCTCATTAATTTATGCTAATCGTACATGGGACCCCGATGCAGTTTTGATGCGGGAACATGCAGTGCCCACCACACGTAGGGCGGCTAAACCATGGGTCCTCAAAGGGACCACTGGAGGCCACTCCAAAAATGCTGAAGGTGAGTGGATTTAAACATTTTTGTGGGGTCAGGGAGAGCCCTACAAAAATCTTCCAGCCTGGTGCCAGAATTTATGGGGCCCTCATCGCCCCTTCTTCCCGCCCACCGACTGACGATTGCCTGGCCCTCCTCTTTGAGATTAAACTGCCAGTACAGCTTCGCGGAGGAGTCACTGGATCCCATCCTCTAATCAGTGAGCTGCCTGTCAAAGCTCACTGATATTTTAATAAGGCTCGACCATGAAAATGACTTGGGCCTCTGATGAAACCTTATTGGACAGGTCTCTTAGGCTTGGCCTCTCTTGGCTTTTCAGAAGAGCAGTATTTTTGCCTTGAAACTTAAATTAACCTGTTAGTTTATGCTTGCAGATGGGTTCCAACCTGTGCTACTCTCTTCCTTACTCACAAAGAGAAGTGGATGCATCTGGTGCCACAAAATGATTGTGATTCCACTCAACAAGTTAAAGAATTCTTTGCGTGTGCTGCCTCTATCATGTCTCTGCAACTAAGGGAGGCTGTTGCCAACTCTTTGGAGGATCTCCTCTCATTTTTTACAGTACACAAGGTACTATAGAAATGTTTATTAAAAATAACTAGTGAGGTATGCATGAATCAAAGGGCATTAAAAAGACACATTTTACTGAACTAATATTAGGGATGTTTTTGTTTAGTTGGATAGACAGTCTGTTGTCATATTTGTCTTTTAAGGTCCCATGGTATGTAAAGTATATTCTAATAAATACTATACTGTTAAGCTTTGATAGTCTGGTAAAACTCTACACTGCAAATAAGCAGTTTATTTGTGAACTCAATTTTTTTTGATTATTTAATCAAAAATTTATTTTTGCTAAATGTAGTGGCAATATTACCCACATTTATGCACACGCTTGTAAGGGCCTTTGGTAATGGTATTTACTGCTATTAATTGAACAGGATGGAAATGATTTTGGAGAAGAATACCATGAGATGCGATATGTTAGGCCACAAATCATGATTCTCAAACTGAAAGTGGAAGAACCTAAAATAATTTTTGAACCAAGCCTGGATGAGTGCTGGGATCTAATTAATCGATGCTACATGGAAATTCTAAACAGCGCTGATGGAATTCTTAAGGTATCTAACGATCTTAGTCTTTTGTTTTGTCCAAAGAAGCTAATAAAGCACTTGATTCTATTAGTGGTGAATCGTCTCTGGTTCCTACTTCTTAGATATGCAGCTTTAGCAGCTGGTGAACAGCTAGTCGAAAATCTATCGGGGCTGCATTCTGGTGTAAATGCTAGGATGCACTTACCCTGCTCAAGTTCGTGGGGTTAGCAGTATATTCCCTAATTTACATAGATCCAATGGGCGCCCATGCCACTCATGCTGCATCTTTGGTACCCAACAGCTCCAGGGGGCTAGGTTGCCTGAGCAACTCCAACTTCTCAAAAGAAACATTAAACTTCTAATCAGCCTTCTTTGTAAGAGTCAAAGTAATCTTAATGTTTTAAATCTTCACGGGGGCCAGGCTGCATATTTTTGGCCTGACATTTTCCAGGAGAGTAGCAGAACAGAGGTGGACCTTGTGATTTCTCCATCTCTCCCTCTGCTTTTAATGTGCTATGTCTGTGAACATTTCCATAGAAAGCTGGAGGGAAACCTGACTACAAGGCAACTCAAATCTCTCATTCACTTCCTGGTGCCAGTGTAAGAATGCTACTGACATGGGAGTAAGTTGCCTTCCTGCTTGGTCTCTGCTGAGCAAGGGGTAAGGGATGCAGAAAAGGGTATAACAAGAAAGGAGAAAATAACACTCATGAAATGGGGGAGGAAAGGAAGTTAATAGAAAATTCATTCATTATAGTGACTTAGGAAAACTGTCATAAAAAAGAAGCATTATACATTTAATTGAATAAGATTGAAAGGCCAGCAAGGAAGATAGTCCAATCTGTCAAATTGGATTATACGGATAGGTCATGTGACATAAAGTACTGGGAAACCCACTAGTAATTCCAAGCTTGTTTTGTGAACATTTTATACTTAATAGACTGATTTTAAAATGTATACTAGCAATTTTTAATTTATTATAAAGATTTGTATATTACTATCAATCCCCACCAGAGCACATTTTGGTAAATTTGTTTTCAATTTATTCCCCCCCCCCCCCCACTGATTTGAAACTGTCCAAGCTATTGCTACAGTTATTCACCGGAACATTCATCTTCAGCAGGGGCTTAAAACGGGTGAGATTGGATCGGAGTAAAATCGGCAGGGTGTATAACGGGCGGCCAAGTGATCTCGCCTGTTTAACGGCCCCCGCTGAAGTTGAAAGTTCCACCCCGTGTTGTGCAGTTAATTAAACAAAAGCCATAATAAGGCATGGCGAACAGAATTATGGTGATAAAACAATACATATCGCATCAGACTACATCTTCGCAGGAAGTTGAAATTAAGGGAAGATTCAGGACATCAAATGGTTGTTGTACTGGCGGCTGTTTTTGTTAAAGCATACGTTTAATTGTCCTAAATTACTTGTTCAGTGCTAGATGTTGCTTTGAATATCTTGGGGAGAAAAAATAATTAGAATATGAAAGCAACAATATAGGTGGTTGTTCCTTTTAACTGAATTTCAACAGGAAGGAAAAAAACACTGAAAAGACCAAAAACGTCATAACTGAGAAATGCAAGTTTTATCGATATTGTGTGGCAGTAGCAGAAACTTCTAAAAATAGATCCATCTTCCAAATGAACAAAGGAGGAGGGTTCAGTTTCAGGTCCACCATCACTTCTGCATTGCTCTAGAGTAAGATATTGGCTAGCAATAGCTGAACCTCATTTATTTATGATTTCAGAGTAGCAAAGACATTTTTACAGTTGCAAGTAATGAACGAGTTTGGGAAGACAAAGGCACTGTAGTCGGGGTTATAGTCTCATTGTTAAAAGCTGTTGTCAGTACTGCACCTTCTTTCTAAAGTCAGATTTTTTTCCATATATTCTAACTTCTATACGAGTGTATGTCGTTATTATCTAGCGCGCCAGAAGTGAAATATATAGCCCTGAAATTCCAATGGTTGGTAAGGCGGGGGCGCGGTTAAAGGGGATAATGCCAGTTTTACGCCTGTTTAAATCCCCCGTCCCCCTAATTTCTAGTGAAGATGCATCTGTTTTAGCTACGGTGCAGCCATGCAAGTAATGGGATTCCGATCGTTATGATTTATTTGTCGGAGTAGAAAAAGGAAGAGAAATAGCAGGCAACAGAGGCTCCTAAGGCAGCACCAAAGTAATCTACACCCTTCTACAGATACCCAACCACCAGAGTGTATAGCCCCAGAAGATTGAAATCTTTCCTCAATATATGGAGTTACGTGTCTGGTGGCCTCTGTGTCCTGTGGGATGTGTGCAGAGGTTCCTCGAGCGGCCAGTCGCTTCAGGGTGTTTGGCATTGTAGAGAAGTCTTCATGATAGTGCTGCAAAGAATGGCATTGCACTCTGTCGCTATCTGCCACTCACCTTCAGGGACTTTTGCAGTGCTTTCAGATAGTGCCTTCTGATGCACTTCAAGCATTCGTCTTTTCATGGCAGGTCCTCTGAGATCATCGTCTCAATGTTCAACAGTCAGAGTCTGACCCTTCCTCCACCCGGGTACATCATGCTGCACCTTCTATACCTCATCCCCTGGCTCCATTGTGCGTTGCAAATCACTCCGTTAATTTCTCCTCTAGACCTTTACAGTGGAGAAATTGCCTAAATCACACTAGAAATTGCAAATAAACAGCCTCTGTTTTATAAACTAGGAATGTTTTTCCTCCTCTGCTTTTCCCTTGTACTGTGCACCTGAAGCGTTGGTGGTTCTTAGAAATTTCTACTTAGCATATGATGAGGTGGCTGGAGGATAGAAGGATTGAATGTTTTTAATTATTTCTTTATGGAAGTCTTTCCAGCCTTTGAGTTCTTACCACACCAGATTCCATTTTTTGGCAGAGAGAAGAGGCAGGTGCTCTGTTCCTAGGCCAATGTCAAACGACAATGTCATCAACTGCAGGGAGATTTGTTGACTTTATAATTAAAAAAAAATACTTTCCCCTTTCTGCAGACAATCTCTCATCAGGACTAAAGGTTATTTTACGGTAGCTGTTCAACATTCTAATCATGGCAGAGAATGCTTTCATCCTCAGAGGGTTACTAAGTTATTGGTACATTATTTTTGTTTTCTGTATCAGGTGGAGTGTGAACTCTTTCCAGATATTACAGACAAAAATCTCATCCTTTGTTCGGTAAAAGAAGAGGAATTCCTGGTCAATGAAGTTATCAACAAAGCCATGGAAATTTTTAGTGTAAATATCATCGGGCCTCAAAGGTAAATCTGCATGTAGTTGTTGTACATTTGAAAACGGGATGCATAGTTCTCGAATAATTAACAATATAAGTGGAACCATACACAAATTTAGTTCAAATGCCAAACATATATGAATCCATGCAATTTTATTCTATTATTAAGAGTTAGAATTAATTTCATGTTTAACTCTACTATAATCATGGGTGACTTTAATCTACGTATAGACGGGCCAAACCAAATTAGCAATAATACTGTGGAGGATGAATTCCTGGAGTGTGTACGAGATGGTTTTTTAGATCAGTACATTGAGGAGCCAACTAGGGAACAGGCTATCCTAGAATTGGGTATTGTGCAATGAGAAGGGGTTAATTAATAATCTTGTTGTGCGGGGTCCTTTAGGGAAGAGTGACCATAACATGATAGAATTCTTCATTAAAATGGAGCGTGAAGAAGTCCAATCTGAAACTATGGTCCTAAATCTAAACAAAGGAAACTACGATGGTATGCGGAGTGAGTTGGCTATGATAGATTGGGGAGCTTCATTAAAAGGCATGACGGTGGATAGGCAATGGCTAACATTTAAGGAACGAATGCACGAATTGCAACAGTTATACATTCCTTTCTGGTGCAAAAACACAAAAGGAAAAGCGGCCCAACCATGGTTAACAAAAGAAATTAAGGATAGTATTAGATCCAAAGAGGAGTCATATAAAGTTGCCAGAAAAAGTAGCAAGCCTGAAGATTGGGAGCAGTTTAGAGTTCAGCAAAAAAGGACCAAGAGATTGATTAAGAGGGGGAAAAATAGAGTATGAGAGTAAACTTGCAAGGAACATAAAAGCGGATTGTAAAAGCTTCTACAAGTATGTAAAAAGAAAAAGATTAATGAAGACAAATGTAGGTCCCTTACAGTCCGAAAAGGGAGAATTTATAATGGGAAACAAGGAAATGGCAGAGCAATTAAACAAATACTTTGGTTCTGTCTTCACGGAAGAGGACACAAATAACTTCCCAGAAATGCTAGGAACCAAGGGTCTAGTGAGAAGGAGGAATTAAAGGAAATTAGTATTAGTAAAAAAAATAGTGCTGGAGAAATTAATGGGACTGAAAGCCGATAAATCCCCAGGGCCTGATAATCTGCATCCCAGTGTACTAAAAGAGGTAGCCATGGAAATAGTGGATGCATTGGTTGTCATCTTCCAAAATTCGATAGATTATGGAACAGTTCCTGCAGATTGGAGGGTGGCAAATGTAACCCCACTATTTAAAAAAGGAGGGAGAGAGAAAACTGGGAACTACAGACCGGTTAGCCTAACATCAGTAGTAGGGAAAATGCCAGAGTCTATTATAAAGGATGTGATAACAGGACACTTAGAAAATATCAGCGGGATTAGACAAAGTCAACATGATTTATGAAAGGGAAATCGTGTTTGACAAACCTACTGGAGTTTTTTGAGGATGTAACTGGTAGAATAGATAAGGGAGAACCAGTGGATGTGGTGTATTTGGATTTTCAGAAGGCCTTTGATAAAGTCCCCCATAAGAGGTTAGTGTGCACACAGGATTGGGGGTAATATACTGGCATGGATTGAAAATTGGTTAACAGACAGGAAACAGAGAGTAGGAATAAATGGGCCTTTTTCAGACTGGCAGGCGGTGACTAGTGGGGTACCGCAGGGATCAGTGCTTGGGCCCCAGCTATTCACAATATATATCAATGATTTGGATGAGGGAACCAAATGTAATATTTCCAAGTTTGTTGACGACACGAAACTAGGTGGGATTGTGAGTTGTGAGGAGGATGCAAAGAGGCTTCAAGGCGATTTAGACAAGTTGAGTGAGTGGGCAAATACATGACAGATGCAGTATAACGTGGATAAATGTGAAGTTATCCACTTCGGTAGGGAAAACAGAAAGGCAGAGTATTATTTAAATGGTGATAGATTGGGAAATGCTGATGTACAAAGGGACCTGGGTGTCCTTGTACACCAGTCACTGAAAGCAAACATGCAGGTGCAGCAAGCAGTTAGGAAGGCAAATGGTATGTTGGCCTTCATTGCAAGAGGATTTGAGTACAGGAGCAAGGATGTCTTACTACAGTTGTACAGGGCCTTGGTGAGACCACACCTGGAGTACTGTGTGCAGTTTTGGTCTCCTTACCTAAGAAAGGATATACTTGCCATAGAGAGAGTGCAGCGAAGGCTCACCAGACTGATTCCTGGGATGGCAGGACTGTCGTATGAGGAGAGATTGGGTCGACTAGGCCTGTATTCACTAGAGTTTAGAAGAATGAGAGGGGATCTCATTGAAACGTACAAAATTCTGACAGGGCTAGACAGACTGGATGCAGGGAGGATGTTTCCCCTGGTTTGGGGGGTCTAGAACGAGGGGTCACAGTCTCAGGAAACGGGGTAGGACATTTAGGACTGAGATGAGAAATTTCTTCACTCAGAGGGTGGTGAACCTGTGGAATTCTCTATCACAGAAGGCTGTGGAGACCAAGTCACTGAATATATTTAAGAAGGAGATAGATAGATTTCTAGACACAAAAGGCATCAAAGGGTATGGGGAGAGAGCGGGAATATGGTATTGAGATAGAGGATCAGCCATGTTCATATTGAATGGCGGAGCAGGCTCGAAGGGCTGAATGGCCTACTCCTGCTCGTATTTTTCTATGTTTCTATCAGTCTCACCCAATGTGTACTGGGCATGGTTATAAAGTACTGAAATAACCTTGATGGCACTCGTAGGGACAGGCGTAGGCCATGGAGCCCCTTGAGCCTGTTCCACTATTCAATAGATCATGGCTGATGTGTACCTCAACTCCATTTATCTGCCTTTGATCCATATCCCTTGATACACTTACCTAATAAAAATCTGTTGATCTCAGCCTTGAAAATTTCAATTGACCCCCAGCATCCACAGCCATTTTGAGGAGGGAATTCCACATTTCCTCTACCCTTTGTGTGAAAAAATGCTTCCCAATTTCACTCCAGAATGGCCTAGCTCTTATTTTAAGATTGTGCCCAATTCCCCCACCAGGGGAAATAGTTTCTCTGTATCTACTCTATCGAATTCTTTTATCATTTTAAACACCTCAATCAGACCAACCCTCACCCTTCTAAACTCAAGGGAACACAACCCAAATTTATGCAACTTGTCCTCATAATATAACCCTAGAAGCATTTTGGTAAATCCCCTCTAAGGCCAATATATCTTTCCTGAGATGCGGTGCCGAGAACTGAACACAATACCACAGATGGGGACTGACCAAGGCTCTGTACAACTGAAGCATAACTTCCTCCCCTTTGTATTTCTACCCTCGTCAACTGAACTTGCTTTTAGCATACACTCTGGTCAAGAAGCTAAATCTATAGAGGTGAGCACAATCAGAGTTGTGGAGTACTATTCAGCAGTTTAATATGTGAAAGGTCCAACTTGGGAAAAGAGGGTTACCGGGATCCTCACTTACTGTTGCAACAGTGGAGCTTTATGGAACTCCAGTTGAACTAGTTACGATGCAGTCTATGGAGTGCCTAACCAACGCTGTACTAAACAACATGAAATACTGAGTAGGATTTTAACTTGGAGGCAGATAGGGAGCGGGGGGCGGGGCGGGGGGGGGATTCTGGATTGGGTCCCTCGAGCCATGCCGAATCGGGAGGGAGGTCGGTAGGCCGGGGTTGGAGATTGGGGGGGGGGATTTGGAAGGCTGGGATCGGTGGGCCAGAGGGGGTGGTCGAGGGCTGGGGATTGAAAGGCCGGAGGGGGGTGGGGGGCTTCAGGGGCTGGGGATCGGAGACCGGAGTGGGGGTCAGGGGCGGGGATCGGAGGCCGAAGGGGAGATCGGAGGCCTCGTGGGTTGGGGGGGGAGAGGTCGGCGGGTGGGAGATCGGTAGGGTCGGGGGGTATCTGATTGCGGGGGGTTGGCGAGGCCGGGATGCTGGATTCAGCGGGTAAATGGAAAGGCACTTACCTCCTGGGTCCAGCAGTCCTTGCCTTCCTTTAGCTGCCGGGTTCTCCGAGGCCTGGGAAACCTTCCCGCCCACAGTTAAATTTAAAATGGAGATTCAAAATGAGGCACGCAGCCTCATTATAATACTTTAAGTGCCAACCTGCCTCCTAGGAGCGGGATGGCCGCCTGCCTCTGTTATAACCAGAAGTGGGGGGGTTGGGATCGGGATTCAGATTTAACCCATTTTAACCTCCCACCCGACCCCAACCCGCCCGTTTTTTGGGGTTAAAATTCTCCCCCACTGTGTCTGAGTTTGAAATTTTTAAGCACGATTCCCTCACGCAGAGATAAAATCAAACCTGCACCCTTCCATTGTGATACTGTAGTTTGGTGTTCCGTTATGCCATGTAAAAATACAAACTTACTTTACATTTAATTCTCCACGACAGGATAACTTTTATTATGTACACTAAATATATTACTTTTTGTTTAGCTACCTAAATGTGTATAAAATATACAGTGATCTTTTGAACAACAAAGCAGAGCAAGAAGTTGCCACTTTTCTGTCGGAGAAACATTCAATAGAAGCATTCATAACGGTAAATATACTGCAAATATATAGCTTTTTACAAAGTAGAAAGGTTATAGCTCATAGTTTATTTCAGAAACACAGCCAACAAAAATGTTCTATTTCTATACCTTTCTGCAGTTCTGTTTCAGAACACTCTTTAGAAGTTTTGCAGGATTTAGCTAGATATTGGACCTTGTTATACTATACATTTTGCACCTAACTTACACATATAGCAGCATAAATTGATCAGGAACATAAGCACTGTCTCGGTTTCAGTCTAACAACTAGGGTAAACGCAACAGAACCCAATATACTCCATTGTGTGACAGTGTCACGACATGTACCAACACTGGCCTGTATCCAGCTATTAGCATGAATCAAACCCTCAGAAGGCTGGTGTTCCTGCACCAGTGAGTAGGTGAAACACATGTGGCTGGGTTACACTGCGTACACTGGATCCTCTGGCCTCCTCTGAAATTCAGAGCAACATTGTACAGCCAATTATGTGATGCAGGAATGATGTGCCTGCAAGTGCATTGTGTCTCTCCACATTTCAGAAGAAAGAGGAGCAGAGTAAATTTGGTTACTGTTATTTAATGGATCTCCCTTGTGCCAGCAAAACAACATTAGAACGTTTAAAGTATGGAAAACTTTGCGTAACCAGGAAGTTATCTATTTATAATCTCTTTAGAACCTGTGTGAGTAACTGTCACGTTTCAGGATTCCTGACTATGCCACCATGGGAGGATCTTGATATAATTGATGTTAAAAACCCTACTGTTAAACTAAATGTGGCTCTCAAGCGGTTAAACTTACAGAACAACCGAGCTGGGAACCATGGTGCTTAAAATTAAATTTAGTTCAGAGAATCCAGTGAATATTCAAACCAATTGAAAGGGAATGCTTCTATTTCTGTGAACCCAGCATGAGGTGCCTGCTGAGAATATATTCTTGGTGGAGCGAGCAACCGGTTTGGATGACATATCTACAGGCAAGTCCCTGAACGGGGAAGAAGTCAGAGGGATAGCTACCCACCCCCAACCACACCCTCCCACCGCACCCCACACTCTTGCTAGGAACATAGAGAGAAGCGTACAAAGGAACACAGGGACAGTTAGTAAACCAGCTAGGCCTGGCCTAGTGAGGGGAAACTCAAACCCAGAACCAGTCAGAATCAGAAGGCTGAGCAGGAAAATTTAAACAAGCCAGTTAATAAGGATAGTGTGATGTGTTTAAAAAAAATTATTTTTCCTGTTTCCGAGAAGGGTTCTATAGTTGGTTAAATCAAAGTGAAATTTGATTACATCAGTTGACTCTTTACTTGCTGTCTGTAAAATAAAGTAGTTTAAAGATACATAATAGACTTTGTCTCACTAAAGTGTTTCAATCCACCTTCAGAAAGTTTGGAGAAGCACACATGAAGGCACATGGGAGAGACACAACATCCAGTTGAGATCAAAGGGGGTCCTTTTGTTATACCCTTGGATTAAGCTATCCTATAATTAGCTATTGGGCAGTATGAGCAATCCCTTGACATTAGCTTATTGGCAGTGACCAGCAGTGCCCAAGAGAATATCTAAGGCAGATCTGAAACTTGTAACAGCAGTCGATCTGGCATTATGAACCAATGCACACAGCAAGTGGTGATATCACCTGTATCCATTGCCTTAATTTTTTTCTTTAATTGCCCCCTCATTTAAAAAAATATATATTTTCCCCCTCCATTTATTTGGTAATGAAAAATACATAAAACTGCATAGAATTTTATTCAAATAGTTTGAATACTCTAATGAAAACTTCACATTGTTTGATATTACTGTATTTCTTTAATAATGAGATTTTATTTTTGAGTTCCTTTAACTTGGTGAATCAAGCTGAGCAATTTACGATGTTGACTGGGTCATGGGGGATAGGGTGCAAATGGAAACCAATGCTTTTCTACCGGGGAAAGGAGGGGGAAAGTCAGTGGATGAGTTTCCCAAACTGCTTGTGTGTACGTCCTGATAGCCAGTTATTGGAGGTGGTCTTCGGAGCAGGTCATCTGCCGAACCGCTTTATTGGAGAATGTTGCATAGGAGGGGTTAAAGATCAATTTTGTTGTAATATCCATTGTTTGCTGAATTTTGTGCATTTTTGCTAACTACTGCTTCTTACTGCCAGAAAATAGAGGGTTTGCAGAAACTGTGCGATGAAATAGCTTTGATGCACGTCACCGTCCCACTTGCTATGTTTTGCCTTGACGCTGTCAGCCTGAACGCAGACCTCTGTGCTCGCGCTTCAAAACTGAGGGAAACTTTGATCGAGTCTGTGATGAAGGAAAATCGGAATCTCAATATGAGGTGTGTTGAAAGATTTGGTGTTTCAGTGCTTGATAAGAAATGAATGGGGCGATTTTTCTGGGATTAACACCTGAAAAATGGGTACTATGCACAGGAAATATGGGCACGAATCCATGTGCCCGAATAGCATTGCAGCTGAATTTCCTATGTGGCGATTTGTGAGGTTGCAACTGACTGCACTTGAAGAAGGTGTAGCCGTGTAAATTGTATGCAAGTGAATGTCAGAGACCTGTGCACTCCGATTTCCTGCTCAAGTGCTGGTCAAACTGTCTGCAGAAACATCTGGTGCCATAACTCCCAGAGCTGCTGTCTCAGTGCTCTTTTTCCTTCAAGGACAGCCTGATATTGTCAAGAACAGCAACAACTTGCATTGATATAGCACCTGTAAGGTAGTAAAACGTCCCAAGGCGCTTCACAGGAGCATTAGCAAACAAAATTTGAAAAGAAGGGTTCAGGTGATTAGTACTATGTTTCTTGTAGTAAGGACTTTTGAATAAAAATAAGTTTGCTGTCTCAGTACTTGTTACAGAATGCTGAAAGTCCTTTAGATTTGGTGAAGGAGACCTATTCAGTACTTTGCCACCCGCCCCCACTTTTGCGATGTGGCTTATTTGGAAACAGCCCAGGGGAAGCAACCACAAGCCCCCTTGACAGCTTCTGAAGTCATTTACCTGGGCCTCTTGTGAGCCTCTAACAATTGTCTCTTTAACACAGAGGAGTAACCCTAACCCAAACCTGAACCCTAACCAACCCTAATCCTAACCATAACCCTGACCCTACCCTTGGAACTGGAGTTATGCAGTGAGATGTACTGTTTCAGAAGCAGTCTTTGTAAATGTATATTTTTCTGAAGATTTATATTTAGATTACAATATAGAATCACAAGATGAATACTGCAACTTGCTTTTCTCACCTTCAACCGCAGAGCTAATAAATCTTCTTAAACATAGCCTGATATTTTTCAAAGTTTTTTTTTATTCGTTCATGGGATGTGGGCGTCACTGTCAAGACCAGTATTTATTGCCCATCCCTAATTGCCCTTGAGATGAGATATGAGTTATTGTAATGCAGGGAGCATCAGATATCACTGCACGAAAGTCATGTAGAGAAGTACAAATGCTTTGTAACTATTCTAGCGTGTTTTCTACAGTTTTTTGGGCTTTATGAAAAATATTCTGACCCGAAAGGTGGACTTTTAAATAGTCTGTTATATTGTATTGTTTGGAGTTTTTTTTAGTGTTGGAGGAGAGGACAATCTGACCTCGCAATGATACTATATAGAGAGCAGTTCCTATGAAGAGTCACTGGTGGCAAAAATTTTTGCTTTGCTACTGGGACTCCTGCAGACCAGTGCTCAACTGGAAATCCAGGACCTCTTCGCACTGCTCTCCCCTACGTGCTGCCCACTGTGTACCTCCGGTCTCTGTTGGAGTGGCAGTAGGAGGAGTCTCTCATTCTCCATACCTCCATCCTCGTGACCCATGAAAGGTTGGTGCCTGAGCACCATGGGAGTCAGGAGGTCCCCTCCATTACAGCTGCTTCTGCATTTTAGTTTGGATTCTGGCAGCTTAGTCTCCGTGAGCTGTCTCCTGGTGTTTATACCACTAAATCCCTTTTATGTAGCCTGTAAATAGACTAACTGGGGGAAATTTTAATGTTCTGAAGCGCTGGGAGCCTGAGGGGGCGGTGGTCCGGTAGCGTGTGGGAAACCCGGAAGTCTCCACACACTGTGGAATTTTAGCGTGCGTGACGTCATTGACAGGTTCCCGGCCCGGAAGTCAGCCTGATTGACAGGCTGGCTTCCAGTCGGGTGGGGAATGCTGGAGAAGAGGCCACAGCCCCAGGTAGGTGCGAGCGCTGACCCCAGGGTGGGGGTCCGATCTCGGAGGAGGGTGTCTGATCTGGGGGTGTGGGGGCTTTCTATGGGGAGGGGGGCTTTTTTTTATTTGTGCGTGGGATGTGGGCATCGTTGACAAGGCCAGCATTTATTGCCCATCCCTAATTGCACTTGAGAAGGTGGTGGTGAGCCGCCGCCTTGACCGGCTGTAGTCTGTGTGGTGAAGGTACTCCCACAGTGCTGTTAGGGAGGGAGTTCCAGGATTTTGACCCAGCGACGATGAAGGATCGGCAATATACTTCTAAGTCAAGATGATGCGTGACTTGGAGGGGAACTTGGAGGTGATGGTGTTCCCATGCACCTGCTGCCCTTGTCCTTCTAGACGGTAGAGGTCACGGGTTTGGGAGGTGCTGTCGAAGAAGCCTTGGCGAGTTGCTGCAGTGCATCTTGTAGATGGTACACACTGCAGACGTGGTGCGCCAGCGGTGGAGGGAGTGAATGTTTAAGGTGATGGATGGGGTGCCAATCAAGCAGGTTGCTTTATCCTGGATGGTGTCAAGCTTCTTGAGTGTTGTTGGAGCTGTACTCATCCAGGAAAATGTAGAGTATTCTAACACACTCCTGACTTGTGCCTTGAAGATGCTGGAAAGGCTTTGGGGAGTCAGGAGGTGAGTCACTTGCCATAGAATACCCAGCTTCTGACCTGCTCTTGTAGCCACAGTATTTATGTGGCTGGTCCAGTTAAGTTTCTGGTCAATGGTGACCCCCAGGATGTTGTTGGTGGGGGATTGGGTGATGGTAATGCCGTTGAATGTCAAGGGGCAGTCGTTAAAATCTCTCTTGTTGGAGATAGCCATTTCCTGGCACTTGTATGTCGTGAATGTTACTTGCCACTTATCAGCCCAAGCCTGAATGTCGTCCAGGTCTTGCTGTATGCAGAAATGCACTGCTTCATTATCTGAGGAGTTGCGAATGGAACTGAACACTGTGCAATCATCAGCGAACATTCCCACTTCTGACCTTATGATGGAGGGAAGGTCATTGATGAAGCAGCTGAAGATGGTTGGGTCAAGGACACTGCCCTGGGGAAATTCCTGCAGCTGATGGTGGGGGAGCTTGGGCGGCCAGGAGGAAGCACTCGTGCTCCTGCTGGGCAAAAAGGAGTGCTTCCCAAGGCTGTCCTCGCCTCACTGCAGCTGCCGGGATTCCCGAGGCCAGGGTAACCCTGCCGACCAAATTAAAACCTGCACAGCAGGTTAAATCCGAGGTTTCCAGCCTTATTATCATATTAAAAGTGCCAACCCGCCTCCCGGGGTCGGCTGGGAGGGTAGCACATTAATCTCCTACCTGACCCCAACCCACCCATTTTTGGGGTTAAAATTAACCTATAGAACCTGTTACATAAGTCTGTGGCTGGAATTTTCTGGGGTCCGTGCAGGCACGATTGGAGGCGGGTTGGGTGGGAAATTTGGAAAAGCTTGCAGCGGGTCAGGAACCCGCCGTCATCCCACCCCCACACGCCTTTCCCTTGGGTGCGTTTGCCGGCACGGCAGCGACCTGACTGGCAGAGGCGGGCGAGCTAATTTAAGTAATTATTAGGTAGTCGTCAGACCCTTATGAGTTTTTTTAACCCTACCTTTCAAATTTCAAGTGATGACCACGGGAATCACGCAGCTCGGGAACCACATCTGTCAACCTGAGGCGGAAGTTGAGTGGCCGTTGATCCAGCTGATAAGTGCACAGCATGAAAAGTACAATAAAAACTCCCACCTCACAGCTGATCACTTTCCTCAGGCAGAAGCTGTTGCTGACTGCATTGCCAGCACAGATTTAGCTTTCTACAGGCTGCAAGTGTTTCTAGCAAAGTCACCATCCAGTATCACCTCATAGGTTCTAACAATCACCTCATTGACAGATTGCTTCTGTCATCTCTACTTGACCTGCCATCTATTTCATCAGCATGGGTGCCGTCTATACGGTCTCACCTTAGTCCTCAGAATTGGGCCATGATGAGCCCCAACACCAGTAGCACCAGCAGCACCACCAACCTTCTCCTCAGCCACCTGATGCGGCACTGGACAGAGGGCATCAGCGTAGGGCTGCACCGCGCCGGTGGCGATACCCCCAACACAGGGTATACAGGCAGAAGAGGAGCTTCCTCAACATGACTGAGCAGCAGTGCCAAAGGATGCTCAGGCTATTGCGCCAGGTTGTCGCAGATATTTGCAGATTGCTGGAGCAAGACCTGCAGCCCGGAGGAGCGGGTGGACACTCCTTACCAGTGGCTGTCAAAGTCACCAGCGCCCTCAACTTCTTCACCTCGGGCTCCTTCCAGGGATCTGCAGCAGACATTTGCGGCATCTCGCAGTCGGACGCCCACAGATATGTCACACAGGTCACCGATGCTCTCTTTGACAAGTCAACCAATTATATCAACTTTGCCACTGATGAAGCCAGTGTTACTGAGCGGGCGCTGGCCTTTGCTGCTCTGGCTGACTTCCCACGGGTGCAGGGCCTCATCGACTGCACACATGTGGCCATCAGGGCACCCCATCATCACCAAAGAGTCTTGGTCAGCTGCAAGGGCTTTCACTCCCTCAATGTGCAGCTGGTCTGCAACCATAGGAAGATCATTATGCATGTGTGCGCCAAATTCCCTGGCAGCTGCTATGACTCTTTTTTCTTGCGCCAGTCCACTCTCCCTCAGCTCTTCGCTCCTCCAAACAGACTTTCTGGTTGGTGCTTGGAGACGAGGGCTATCCACTGAAGACGTGGCTCATGACACCCTTGAGGAGGACAAGTACTGAGGCTGAGGAGCAATATAATGAAAGCCATATTTCCACCAGATGTGTCACAGAGCAGACAATAGGCATGCTGAAAATGCGCTTCAGATGCCTTGACAGATCTGGAGGAGCCCTTCAGTACGCACTAGCCAGGGTCTCCAGAATCGCCGTGGTCTGCTGCGCCCTGCACAACGTAGCGCAGCAGCGAGGATTAGCGCTGCATGAGGAGCAAGGCACTGAGCACACAGCCTCTTCAGAGGAGGAGCAGGAGGAAGCTGTGGTTCAGACCCCACCAGCAGCTGAGCACATTGCTGCCCAGGAGGCCAGGGATGGGCTCATCCTGGCCAGATTTATTAACTTTAAGCATTACACCCATATGGCTGTCACATGCTGCGCCAGGTTGGCACCACCCTTACAGCAACACCATAAAGCATCCCTACAAGTGACCAAGCCATTCCTTTCACACTGACAACCATTGCTGGAGGTAACTTTATGCCTCACCATTGACTCCAGCTCACTAAGCCACTTCCAAAGGTGCACACAAGTTTCTCCATGGTGAAAGTGGTGAAAATAAAGGGGGAGAAATTCGGTATAGCCCTGTTTGGGGCGCTAAAACTTTAAAAGTTTAAAAAAATTAGAGGCAGGCACTAATCATTCTTGCCTCCCACGAAATTCAGTTTTAGCGCTCTAAGAGAGAAGTGGAGTGCTAAGTCAAGCACTGAACACTTCTCTTAGGGTGCTAAAGTCCGAGAGCGGTAGCGGCAGAGCGCTAAACAATTTTGAGCTTAAAGGAAAGGGCCAATGATGCTGCACAAGCTAGTTGTCATTAATTCTGTTTTGCAAGGCGACCAGGGCGACTGCCATCCCAGCCCCAAACACACTCTCAAAGTGGAGGGCTTGGACATCTTGCACCAACGAAACATTAAAAACTTTGCGCAGGCACCAGACTGGTGCAAATAATAAAGGTTGCGCGAGCTGAAAAGCATTCCCTTTAATTACTGCTCCCAAAGCGGCCAGCCGAGTTCACAACGCCTCCTCTTACTGGCGTTGTCAGCACGAGGCGATAAGGCAGGGGGCGAGAGTCAATTTTCCATCCGGAGCAATAACGAGGCGCTGCGCACTTTATGACGTCACGATCTGCGACATGCCAGAGGCCCAGACGCTAAGAATAAACCGGCACTGTAGTTCACAGGTACTGCTGCATTCGCCGTGCCCGGGCACTAACCCCTTAGCGCCCCCGCCAGGCGCTGACGGAAGGTGCTAACATACCGAATTTTGCGGCCAAAGATTTTTATGTTTGACATTACAGTAACGGAAACTTTACCGAATCATTTAACAAAACACCCAAATGGCTACCCTTGTGAATCTACTTGTGTTTCATCTTTCTCTTACGCGTGCTTCTACGTGGTGCTACCCCTGTGGCTTCAGCAGAGGTAGAGGCAGCCTGCTCACTTCCCTGCTGCGACTGCTTAGGCGCTCTGGGTTTTGGAGCGTATGATGGCCCCGCCAAAGTCTGCTCCTCCTGCGACTGTGCAGGGGCAGACTCGGCCATCGAGATCTGAGGAGGCATCTGGGGCTCTGACTGAGGGGGTGGCAACGGGGGAGAAGTGTGAGTGCTTTGAGAGGACCCCCCACTTCCATGTCCCCTCTCATCATCATCCCTCTCATGGGCCACCCGCAGTTCCCTGCTAGCAAGGAGCTGGAGAGCACCTTGTTGCACAGCAGTGGGGCCTTGAGGACCCACGTCTATGTTGACATCCCTCCTCGACAGGAGGTCTATGAGCGTCTGCCATCTATTCTCCATAGATAGCATGTGCTCCTGTGAGTGGCGCATTAGCTGTTCCATGCAGGTGGCCATCCTATACATGGAAGAGCCTACAGTCGCCATTGCCTGTGACACAGTGGTGCCCAAGTTGGAGATGGACTCCACCGTTCTCTGCACATTTGCAGACATCGCGCTCGCAAAGCGTCTTGCACTTCTTGCTGCACCTCCAGGATCGCTCTCTTTCTGGATGGCCCCTGAGGCTCAGCATCTGCATACAGCTGAGCAGAGCTGGGAGCGTCCTGCGCCCTCCGGCGTGGAGTCTCCACTGCTGTCCCTGTCTCCACTATCTGCTCTTGCTCACTTGTGAGTTGTGAGACACCAGGTGACAACACTACTCTATCTCGCGTTGCACCCACCGAGGTGTGCGTATCTGCGCTGGTGCTGGGTGCGCTCATATCTGGTGACTGTGCACCCTCAGAGGCTGGAGGCTCCTCTGAGGAGTCGTCTTCCTCTTCCTCCTGGACAGTGATGGGAGTGGGGGGGGCGGCTCTTGATGGGCCTGTGGGAGAGTAAGGAGATCAGTTAGATATGCCATATGAAGAATAGGTACAGATACCATTATGCACATGATGACCATTTAGTGGCTGCTGACATCAGTCCCCATATGAATGACTGATGTATGCCATGTAGCTGTATGATATGTAATTCTGTCACCAGGTTGCTGAGATGTCCCCCTCTCTCCGCCTCCCACCTCCAGCTGCTCTGCGACTCCAGAAACCTCCAAGGCAGCCTCTTCTGCTGATGTTAGGGTCACCAATGATGGCGTTCCACCTCTGGTTCTCTCCCTCTCCCTCTTATTGTGGGCTCTCTTTCCCTGTAAGGAGGGAAAGAAGAGAAGGTTGAGTGAGAGTGAGGGAATGAATCTAAGGAATGGATGGGTTACATCTTTAGAGGGTGACTATGATGGAGTGGGGTGCCAAAGCCAAGTGGCCTCCTTGTGTGTTGTTAGTTGGTATGATTGCATTAGGATGAGGGTGAGGGTGAGTGTGAGGGATGGCTGGTCAGATGGGGATGTGATGATGTAGATAGAGAGAGAGGGATGGGTGGACGTGCAAGTTATGTTGGTGTGAGTGAGGATGGACAGCAGCAGGGTTGGGAAGGAAGAGTGATGGGGATGTGATGAGAGGCACAGCAGGATGAAGTTGTGTGTGGCTTTGTACTCCCCTTTCTTGATCAAATGAGATCATTGAAATTTTCCTACACTGCACCCAGGTCTTCCTGACCACATCCCTGCTGTTTACCTCCTCTGCTATTTGGAGCCAGGCTCTTTTGGTCTCCTGGGGAGGTCTCTTCCGCCCATTAGAACAGAAGAGGACCTCGCTGCGTGTTCTGACTCCCTCCGCAACGGCGAGCATCCGACCCGCCCAGGTACGGAAAATTCCGGCCTATGGCTTCGATTTTAATGGGGGGGGGCGGCGGGAGGGGGAGGAGTGTGCTGTGGGCACAAGCCTGGCTGCCGGCGGCACACCTGGAGAGTTTAGGGATGTGGAGGCCTGGATCCCTGCCCTTAATATTATGGCGGACAGGGAACGCGTTGGTTTGGCGGGATTTTGATTTTCAAGATTTTAACCCCTCGCCTGCCCCTTTTTTGCCCGTCTGGGTTTGGGGGTGGGGGTTAAAATTCATGAGTCCGGTGCTGAGCTACAGTAATTGGGTTTATCAGCATAAACATGGGCTCCCAGAATCCAAATTAAAAGAACCAGATAAAAATTGTTTGAAGGGTGGCATTGCTGTTGGTTCCTGACTCTTGCATTGCCAGTGACTACACCAATGTAAATTTGCCCGATTCACCAAATCCAACTTTTTTTAAACCAGGTCTTTCCAGCAGCAGGTATATTGAATCCAGCAAATTTACATTGGAGTTGCTGTTGGCTGTGCAAGACCCATGCTCCAGGGACACTGTTCTAAGGCCCATACACTGGTGGTGGCAGGAGGACTGCATGCCCACTGTTGATGGTGCCCTATTAGTTCGAACTGCCTACAGCGACACAGAAATCTGACACCCTCAGCTATGTGTGCAGAAGCTACAGCTTAGGCCTTAAAGACAAAAGAAATGTACAGAAAGAAATGTGCGGTGACTTTCTTTTTTACTGCTGTTCTCCCCTCTCTAGTATTTGTCAACGCTATGAGGAGATAGCTGATCGGATCAGTGAAATACCTGAGACCACAGAAGAACTAGGTAGATCTTGACACTTTCGTGAAAAAATCCAGTGAGGTCACTATTACTAAACTGAAAGAAGAAATCTTTGAAGCAGCAGATAGACTGGATTTTTTGTTGGACTATGCCACACTACCAGGTAAGCAACATGTATGTTTTAGAGGATGATTTGAGTATTTACATTTTTTTTTTAGACATCCATTCAACGTTAATATAAACAGTTCTGATTTCTTTAATTACTACCTTTTTGAATTTCTATGCAACTAGTAAAAACACATCAGAAGGTGCATTAGTAAAGGAAACAAGGGGGGATTTTTTCCTGGGAAATCACTGGGAAAATCTTACCGTCCTTTTCCTGCTCCTGATCCGGCCAACGCATCCTGAAAGGGGTCTATTGCTGGGCAGCTGAAGTGCGCAGCTGTTTTAGGTGTTTTATGCAAATCGAGGTGCTATAACTTACATAGGACCCTGATTGCCATTTTGGAAGACAACTGGACATAGCGTGGGCCGTGCACACTTTGCCCAGTTTTACCCGGCAGCACAGCTGAACAGCACCAAACACAATATGTTTCAAATTACCGAGGTTAGCAAGGTTTAGCGCTCGCCCCACCCGCACGATTCCCACTCTGGGTTAAAATCGGGGCTTTTATTTTTTCCTACAAAATATACAAGTTGACTGAATACTATTTAGCAGCAGGTGTTATGCCAATCATATTGTCATGTTTCAGGTTTCTGATCATCTTTCCACAGAGAGAATTTTGGTAAGATTTTATATTTAATAAAAATGTTACCATTAAGTATAAATCCAGCTCTCAAAGAATTAAAATTACCACAGCAGCCAAAGGTTTTGGGGGGGAAATGTATATTAAAACTGGACGGAGCAATCTGTGGTATGTATCACTTCGAACCATTATCCAGCTAGCTTTACGTCAGTTCATTCCATGACAGTAAGACAGACACCATTCACACAAGCCAAGTTTCACTTGTTCAAAGTTAAATCCTTTCAATACGGTAAAATACTTAATCAAGCGGACCTGATTCTAGGAAATGAGGTCCATTGAGTATGCAGCACGTCAAACTTCCTGGGTCGAATCCTAAGTCCTGTTACAATTCGCCATTTTTTATACCTTTCTCAGCTACAAATTACTAATCGAAATGTCCTGGTAAGGCACGAAACTACCTCTCTAAAATAGAAAATGTATATGACCAATGGGTAAAGTTATACTGTTGATTGACATGGGCGAGATGTTATTTCCCTTCACTTTCCCATAAATATTATCTTCCTCACTCGAGGTCACTGGACCCATGATATTTAAGTTTCACGTAAAATCATGAATGGGCTCTTTCATACTGGACAAGGAACATAAGAACATAAGAAATAGGAGCAGGAGTAGGCCATTTGGCCCCTCGAGCCTTCTCCGCCATTCAGTAAGATCATGGCTGATCTTCTACCTCATCTGCACTTTCCTGCACTATTCCCATATCCCTTGATTCCCTTAATATTCAAAAATCTATCTATCTCTGTCTTCAATAGGCCAATGACTGAGCCTCCACAGCCCTCTGAGGTAGAGAATTCCAAAGATTCACCACCCTCTGAGTGAAGAAATTTCTCCTCATCTCAGTCCTAAATGGCCGACCCCTTATTCTGAGACTGTGACCCCTGGTTCTAAACTCCCCAGCCAGGGGAAACATTCTCTCTGCATCTACCCTGTCAAGCCCTGTAAGAATTTTGTATGTTTCAATGAGATCACCTCTCATTCTTCTAAACTCTGGAGAAAATAGGCTTAGTCTACTCAATCTGTCCTCATAGGACAGTCCCCCCATCTCAGGACCCAGTCTGGTGAACCTTTGTTGCACTCCCTCTATGGCAAATATATCCTTCCTTGGGTAAGGAGACCAAAACTGTACACAATTCTTCTTAGGCAGTCCCTCGGAACCGAGGATGACTTGCTTCCACATTAAAAATGAATTCTCAGGTGACTGATGAGTCCAATGCAGGACCTACAGTCTCTGTCACAGGTGGGGCAGACAGTGGTTGAAGGGGCGGGTGGGTGGGGTGCTTGGGTTGACGTGCGCTGCTTGCGCTTGGCTTCCGCTTGCTCCTGGCGAAGAGACTCGAGTTGTTCAGCGCCTTCCTGGATGCTTCTCCTCCACTTTGTGCGGTCTTGGACCAGGGATTCCCAGGTGTCGATGGGGATGTTGCACTTTTTCAAGGAGTCTTTGAGGGTGTCCTTGAAGCGTTTCCTCTGCCCACCTGGGGCTCTCTTGTCGTGCCTGAGCTCCGAGTAGAGCGCTTGTTTTGGGAGTCTCGTATCGGGCATACGGACGAGGAGACCCGTCCATCGGAGCTGATCGAGCGTGGTCAAAGCTTCGATGCTGGGGATGTCGGCCTGAGCAAGAACACTGATGTTGGTGCGCCTATCCTGCCAATGGATTGGCAGGATCTTGCGGAGGCAGCGTTGGTGGTACCTCTCCAGTGCTTTGAGGTGCCTGCTGTACATGGTCCATGTCTCTGAAGCATACAGGAGGGCGGGTATCACTACTGCTCTGTAGACCATGAGCTTGGTGCCGGGTTTGAGGTCCTGGTCTTCAAACACTCTCTTCCTCAGGCGACCGAAGGCTGCACTGGCACTCTGAAGGCGGTGTTGGACTTCATCATCGACGTCTGCCCTTGTTGACAGTAGGCTCCCGAGGTATGGAAAGTGGTCCACATTGTCCAAGGCCTTGTTGTGGATTTTGATAATCGGGGGGCAGTACTGTGTGGCGGGGGCAGGTTGGTAGAGGACCTTTGTCTTACGGATGTTTAGTGTAAGGCCCATGCTCTTGTACGCTTCGGTGAAGGTGTTGACGATGGTTTGGAGTTCGACCTCTGAATGTGCGCAGACGCAAGCGTATTCTGCATACTGTAATTCAACGACAGAGGATGGGACGACCTTAGATCTGGACTGGAGGCAATGGAAGTTGAACAGTTTATAGTTTGTTCTGAAAATTAGCTCCAGCGGGGAGCTTACTGAGGGTGAGATGGAGCATTGCAGCAAGGAAGATTGAGAAGAGCGTTGGTGCGATGACGGCCTTGCTTGACCCCGGTCCGTATGTGAATTGGGTCTGTGGTGGAACAGTTGGTCAGGATCACGGTTTGCATGTTGTCGTGAAGCAGGCGGAGGATAGTGACAAACTTTTGAGGGCAGCTGAATTTGAGGAGGATACTCCATAATCCCTCATGGTTGACCGTGCCGAAGGCCTTGGTGAGGTCAAAGAAGGCCATGTTGGTGCTGTTTCCTGCATTTCTCTTGTAATTGACGTGCGGTGAAGATGATGTCCATTGTGCCCCTTAGTGGGCGGAATCCGCATTGCGACTCTGGGAGCAGCTCTTCAGCCACTGGGAGAAGGCGATTGAGGAGGATTCTTGCGATGACTTTCCTGTGGCATACAGCAGGGAAACTCCTCTAATTACCGCAATCGGAGTTGTCACCTTTCTTGAAAATGGTCACAATTACGGCGTCTCTGAGATCCCCTGGTATGCTCTCCTCCTTCCAGATAAGAGAAATGAGTTCATGAATTCACGCCAGTAGTGTTTCTCCACTATGCTTTAGTGCCTCGGCAGGGATTCCATCTGCTCCTGAGGCCTTGTTATTCTTCAGTTGTCAGATGGCCTTTTCAACCTCATGCCGGGCTGGGGTTGTGCTGAGGTGGTGGCGGATGGCATGCTGCAGGATGGAGTTGAGGACACTCGCGTCGAAGACAGAGTCTCGGTTAAGGAGATCTTCGAAGTGCTCCTTCTAGCGGGCACTGACTGCCTCCCTGTCCTTGATGGGTACCTCTCCGTTCTTGGCCCGCAGTGGGGTAGGACCTTGGGTGCTTGGGCCGTAGGTGGTCTTGACTGCGCTAAAGAATCCACGCACGTCGTGGTTGTCGGCTAGCTGCTGGATCTCCTGCGCTTTCTCCACCCACCATCTGTTCTTTAGGTCGCGAGTTTTTTGTTGGACCTCGGCCTTCAGGCGTCTGTAGAGCTGCTTTCTTGCTCTCGAGTTGTGTTGCTGTTTCCAGATCAGGAATGCCTTGCGCTTGATGCTTATTAGCTCCTGGATCTCCTGGTCGTTCTCGTCGAACCAGTCTTGGTGTTTCCTGGTCGAGTTACCGAGCGTCTCTTCACAGGTGCTGATTATGGAGGCCTTGAGTGCAGACCAGATGCTGTGGACACTCTGTGTCTCTGAATCACTGGGAGTCGTCAGGTTGGTTGTGAGGTGCAGGCTGAATAGGGCTTTCTTAGCGGGGTCTTTGAGTGCTCCAGCGTTTATTTTCCTGCGGCATTGTTTCTGTTGCAGCCGCTGTTTTGGGGCTACATTGATGGAGATAACAGAGCAGATTAGGTGGTGCTCTGTTCAGCAGTCGTCAGCTCCTGTCATGGTGCGGGCGATGCGTATGTCCTTGCGGTCCCTCGCTCAGACGATGACGTAGTCCAGCAGATGCCAGTGCTTGGACGAGGGTGCTGCCATGGAGCCTTCTACTTGTCTCCCTGACGGAAGAAGGTGTTGGTTATGACAAGGCCATGTTCTAAGCATTTCGTCAGGAGGAGGCTACCGTTGGAGTTGGCTTTCCCTACCCCCTCTCTGCCGATCACACCTCCCCAGAGATCTGTGTCCTTTCCAACTCTGGCGTTAAAGTCGCCAAGGAGGATCAGCTTGTCGCCCGTTGGGACTCGGGATAGGATTGTTCGAGGCTGGAGTAGAATTCCTCTTTGGTCTCGTCTGTGGCTTCCAGTGTTGGGGTGTACGCACTGATGACCGTAGTGCACTGGTTCCGGGCTAGGGTGAGCCGAAGAGTCATGAGGCGCTCGTTTATACCACTAGGAGAGTCTCTGAGATGCCCAACTAGTTCATTTTTTAAGGCGAAGCCTACCCCATGGAGGCGGCGTTCTTCAGGTTTGCCTTTCCAGAAGAAGGTGTAGCCACCGCCTTGCTCCTTCAGCTGGCCTTCCCCTGTCCGCCGGGTCTCGCTTAGGGCGGTAGTGTCTATATCGAAACATCTGAGCTCCCGGGCAATGATAGCAGTACGGCGTTCCGGTCTGTCACTGTTGGGGTTGTCCATGAGAGTCCTGACGTTCCAGGTCCCGAACTTCATTTTAAAGGGTGGAAGATGCCTGTGCGTGAATTCTTTTAACGTGGGGTGGCCGTTGCACACCAGCTACCACACAGGCTTGACAGAGCAAGGTCTTGGTCCAATGGTAAGGGGATCCAAGACGATTGGAGACCAGGCTCTGCTACAACGGCCTAGCACACCCACACAAACATATGCCTACTGTCCTAGTGATCTAGTGACTAGTGGATCGCGAGTGGAGCTCGGGGCCAGGGATCGCGAGTGGAGCTCGGGGCCAGGGATCGCGAGTGGAGCTTGGGGCCAGGGTTCGCGAGCGGAGCTTGGGGCCAGGGTTCGCGAGTGGAGCTTGGGGCCAGGAGTCACGAGGCGAGCTTGGGGCCAGAGATTGCGTGCGGAGCTCGGGGCCAGGGTTCGCGAGCGGAGCTTGGGGCCAGGAATCACAAGGCAAGCTCGGGGCCAGGGATCGCGAGCGGAGCTCAGGGCCAGGGATCGCGAGTGGAGCTCGGGGCCAGGGATCACGAGAATATCAGTGCTAATTTGATCCCGTGAGAGACATCATTCATGTCTGAGGCCGGGAGCTAGGACGAGCCCAGCAGCGAGGTCAAGGCCCAAGAGTGGTGCAGCATGGACCAGCAGCGGGGTCGGGGCCCAGGGAAGGTGCATCACGGGCCAACAGCGAGGTCGGGAGGACCATAATGCATCCTACGAAACCCAGGCAGAGAGGACCTGCGGGAAGGAGGGAGGACGACAGTAGGAGTATGTGTACACAATACTCCAGGTATGGTCTCTCCAGGGCCCTATATAATTGCAGTAAGACATCTTTACTCTTATACTCAAATCCTCTTGTAATAAAGGCCAACATACCATTTGCTTTCCTAATTGCTTGCTGTACCTGCATGTTTACTTTCAGTGATTCGTGTTCAAGGTCACCTAGGTCCCTCTGAACACCAACATTTCCCAATCTCTCTCTATTTTAATAATACTCTGCTTTTCTATTTTTCCTACCAAAGTGGATAACTTCACATTTCTCCACATTATGTTCCATTTGCCATGTTCTTGCCCACTCACTTAGCCTGTCTATATCCCCTTGAAACCTCCTTGCATCCTCCTCACAACTTACATTCCCACCCAGCTTTGTATCCTCAGCAAACTTGGATATATTACATTTGGTCCCCTCATCCAAATCATTGATATAGATTGTGAATAGCTGAGGCCCAAGCACTGATCCTTGCGGTACCCCACTAGTTACAGCTTGCCAACCCGAAAATGACCCGTTTATTCCGACTCTGTTTTCTGTCCGTGAACCAATCCTCAGTCCATGCTAGTATATTACCCCAATCCCATGAGCCCTAATTTTGTTTAATAACCTCTTGTGTGGCACCTTATCGAATGCCTTCTGAAAATCCAAATACACCACACTCACCGGTTTCCCCTTATCCATTCTGCTAGTTACAACCTCAAAAAACTCTTAACAGATTTGTCAAACACGATTTCCCTATCACAAATCCGTGTTGACTTTGCCCAATCCTATTATTATTTTCTAAGTGCCCTGTTACCACGTCCTTAATAATAGATTGTAGCATTTTCCCTACTACTGATGTTAGGCTAACTGGTCTGTAGATCCCCGTTTTCTCTCTCCCTCCTTTCTTAAATAGTGGGGTTACATTTGTTACCTTCCAATCCGCAGGAACAGTTCTAGAATCTATGGAATTTTGGAAAATGACAACCAGTGCATTCACTATCTCTATAGTCACCTCTTTCAAAACCCTAGGATGTAGGCCATCAGGTCCAGGGGATTTATCAGCGATTTATCCACTGCTGCTGTCAGCGCTGAGCAGATCCGACAGGCAGCAACGGGAGACCCAATTAAACTCATTATAATGTACTTAGCAGACCCTTAACAGGCTTTTTTAACTTACTTTTTAACTTTAACTTCGTGGCCATGGGAACCATGCTGTTCGGGGACCATGTTTGTCAACCTAAGGCAGGGAGTTCAGTGGCCATTGCTCCAGCTGATTACTTGACAGCTTCAAATGTACAGGAAAAGCTCCCACCTGACAGATCGTCACTTTCCTCAGCCACAAGCTGTTTCTCAGTCCATTTCCAGCACAGATTCTGCAGGCTTCCCACTTTCCACTCTCCATCCATTCTCACCTCATTGGAAGAACTCTCTCACCATTGACAGAATTTTTCTGTCATCTCTACTTCACCTGTCATTTATTCTATCAACATGGGTGCCCTTTATACTGTCTCACCTTGGTCCTCAGAATCTGACCACGATCAGCCACAACACCAGCAGCACCAGGCACACCAGTAGCACCAACAACAACACCAACCTTCTCTGCAATCACCTGATGCTGCACAGGACAGAGGGCCACAGGACAGAGGGCATCAGCACCCGAGCACATTGCTGCCCAGGAGGCTAGGGATGGCTTCACCATGGCCAGATTTACTTCACTTGACGCTGTACACCCTGGCTGCCACATGATGCGCCAGGTTGCCACCACCAACACCATAAAGCATCCCTACAATGTCCAAGCCATTCCTTTCACACTCACCACCATTGCGTGGGGTACCGTTGTATCTCACCATTCACTACAACTCACTAAGCCACTTCCAAAGGTGGACACAAATCCGTCCAAGAACAGAAAGTGTTGAAAATAAAGGTTTCAATGTTTGACAGCACTTCAACAGATACTTTACATGAACATTGGATAAAACACCCAAGTGCCTACCCTTGTGTGTTGCTAGTTGGTATGCTTGCAGTAGGATGAGGGTGAGTGTGAGGGGTGGCTCGTGAGATAGGAATGTGATCATCTAGATAGAGAGCGAGAGGGATGGGTGGAGGTGCAAGGTAAGTTGGTGTGAGTAAGGATGTGCAGGAGTAGGGTAGGGAAGGCAGAGTGATGGGGTTGTGATGAGTGGCACAGGAGGATGAAGGTGAATGTGGCTTTGTACTAACGTTTCGTGATCTAATGAGATCATTGAAAGGTTTGCGGCGCTGCACCCAGGTCCTCCTGATGACATCCCTGCTTGTGACCTCCTCTGTAATGTGCAACCAGGCTGTTTTGTTCTCCTGGGGAGGTCTCTTCCGCCCATGGGAAGGGAAGAGGACCTCCCTGTGTCATAGGAGAACCTGGGTGCAGCCCTGCACCTCTGTGCAGTGATTGTTAGTGTTTGCAGCACTTCAATGCTGTAGAACACTGACAACACAAACGTGAAAAGTAAGGTGTCCATGGTCCCTTTAAGGAAACCGGCTGATGACGCGTCATGAATGACGTCACCAGACCCGCTTCCTCTAATTGGGCCGGGAAACGTGCTGGGCGGGCTTAACAAGCCCAATCAATGTAAATTCATTTTTGGCAGCGGGATGGAGCCAGCAGTGGGGCCGCGACCCGCCACTGACATCGCCCGCCGAGATGAGAAAAATCCCAGCCAGTGTTTCAGATTGTTGACCTTTCATCAGAATTTGAAAATGTTACACACGTAACAGGTTAAAAGCAAGTACAGAGGCCGGGAAAGAGCGGGTGGGTGTGGTGGCGGGGAGGTGTGGTAGGAAAGAACAAAATGGTAGGTTTTTGTTAGAGTGGAAGGCAGTAGTGATTAAATGACAAAAGAGATGTTGGTACAAGTCAAAAGGGGCTGGTAATGGGACAGGTAAGAAACAAAAGATGGATCTAGAGAAGCTGTAAGCAGCAGAATCATTACCAGCACCTGCTGTCTGGAAAAAATAGGATCAGTGGCTATGATCTGAAATTGTTGAACTCGATGTTGAGTCCGGAAGGTTGTCAACCCTTTTCCTGCCCATGTCTTCTAACAGTCCCCAAAATATTGTAGGCCAGGACGATACATTATTTCATCAACATCGTGTCCCTGTCTCGGTTTACTCTGTAACTTAAATCTTTATTTGTCTTATAACATATAATTAGAAATATTCTGAATACATTGTATAGCAAGTAGAGTTTTAAAACCTATTTCTCTCCGTGTATCCATATATCAAATAATCATCACCTAGACTTAATAGATCCTCCAGAACTCTCTTACTGTTATCCATATTGTGTATAATTTTAATGTCGATTTGTGGGGTGGGAGAATCACCCTTAACTTGGATCCTCAATATGTCCTTCCCTACTTTTAACTTCAATTACTCTGAATAGGTGCCAGTGTTTTTAACCCTAACCTGGTTGTTTAATTAATTTGTATGCAGAAGGTTGGTTTCTCTAGCAAGCATATGTCAGAGCCTTGAATTAAAGTTTTAAATTGATAGTGATGCAATATAACTGGACCAGCCACATAAATACTGTGGCAACAAGAGCAGGTCAGAGGCTAGGTATTCTGCGGCGAGTGTCTCACCTCCTGACTCCCCAAAGCCTTTCCACCATCTACAAGGCACAAGTAAGGAGTGTGATGGAATGCTCTCCACTTGCCTGGATGAGCGCAGCTCCAACAACACTCAAGAAGCTCGACACCATCCAGGACAAAGTAGCCCGCTTGATTGGCACCCCATCCACCACCTTAAACATTCCCTCCCTCCACCACCGGCTTACCTTGGCTGCAGTGCGTACCATCTACAAGATGCACTGCAGCAACTCGCCAAGGCTTCTTCGGCAGCACCTCCCAAACCCGCGACCTCTTCCACCTAGAAGGACAAGGACAGCAGGCGCATGGAAACACCACCACCTCCAAGTTCCCCTCCAAGTCACACCATCCTGACTTAGACCACACACGATCCTTCATCGTCGCTGAGTCAAAATCCTGGAACTCCCTACCTAACAGCACTGTGGGAGTACCTTCACCACACGGACTGCAGCGGTTTAAGAAGGCGGCTCACCACCACCTTCTCGAGGGCAACTAGGGATGGGCAATAAATGCTGGCCTTGCCAGCGACGCCCACATCCCATAAACGGATTTTAAAAAATGTTCTCACTCGCCTGAGCCACATTATCCATTTCCTGTGGTAACTGAACATGTCTGGGACCTGTTCGTCTCATGCACACACAAGGATATATCTATAAGCGTTTCAGATTAAGTCTCAATTTTTGTTAAATCATCCATCCCTGACTTGCAGTTGAGAGGTATTCAATACGCCTTCAGGATCCCCCTAGTTTTATTGATTATTTTGTTTGCAGATCATCAGGACTGGTGGAGGTAGCTGAGGTGTTTCCCAAAACTCCCAGCAATATTCTGCTGCTCTGGCTATGTGTCCTATTGGCTTTGTTGTTTGCTGCTTTGCATTGGTTGTGTATGTTTAGTGTCAAATCTATTAAGACTCCATCCTTAGCTATTTCGATACCTTTCATAAAGTATGTGTGCCACCTATTTTTCCTTCCTATGTGCAGTACTTTACACTTCTCTGCAGTATATTTCATCTGCCATTGTTCTGCCCAATGACATGTTAGAGGAGATTTTTGGTGCATTGGATAGCCCAAAGTGCTGTGAATACTGGAAAGTTGAGTGGATTCCTTTACTGGCCTGTGCCTGATTTTCCGGTTTTTTGCTCCACTCAATAAAAAAAAACTACCCTATTTTGTTCAACTCATTTTGTCATTTCTGAGCTGCCTCTTACAATTCTACTGCCCCTCCTAGTTTGGGTGTCATTATCCAAATATGACTAATTGTTAAACTAAAGCTCCACCTGCTTGGTCAGGTGGACGTTAATGATCATGTGCCACTATTTGAAGAAGAGCAGTTAGTTCTTCCTTTATACTTGGAAATGTCCCTCCCTCAAACATTGCATTTGTGGAATGATGCTGGTGCAGAATGGCTGCCATGTTAAGCTGCACAATAGTCGCTGCACTCCAATAGCAGTTTTGAGATGTTGAAACCATTTAACCTGATATGCTTTCTAAATGCAAGTGTTTCAATGTGATTTATAAGAAATTCTATGGTTTGGATGATCCTTTTCTGACTGTCAGATTTTCCCTGTATATTAAAGATGACGATATAAAGCTGAACAGTCAGGTCTTCAACTGGCCTGAACAAGTTGTATTGATGCTTGATTTACATCGGGACCGGCTGCTGAACAAGAGAGATGACGTAGAAGATGATCTGAGGAACCGGTCTGTATCTGAAAACATTTCTTTCTTACACCTGGGAAATAAACTGGAAGTAGAGCTCTTTGTGAAGTGAATTATAGAGGACATGCCCACTTAAAGCTCATTCTGTCCATTTACAAATTTCAGTTGGTCAAGAATGCCCCATGGTTTTATTGGCATCATTCCCTGTTGCCTTGCCAATAAAACCATGGGACATTCTTGATGATTGAAATTTGTAAATGTTTATGAGGCAGTGATTTGTCGAGTGTTTCAAACACTGTAAATCATGATAATACTGCTCCAGTGATTTCTGATGTCATTGGAACCTATTCATTAATTCCTGGCTTAAACTTGCTGCCAGATAATCATACTTATTTATAAAGTATAGTTTAAAAAAAAAATAGATTTCTGACATTATCATTATGCACTGGGGTGAAATGGTGCAAAACAATAGCAAAGATAGTAGAAATATAGGACCTGAAAACTTAGTGCATCCCATGACTGGTACTGTAATAATAGTATAGTATCTTTTCAAAAAGTGTTTTGTTGGGACATAAGATGTACACCTTGCATTCTAAACATCTGGCCTTTAAGCCTCATTACACAATGTAGAGAGGGTCGAAGTTAAATCAACTTCACTGATAATTATGGAAACAGTTCAAAAATATAATAAGTTATGCCAAACTCCTTGACTGCATTCCTCTGCTCTGAGCCCATTCACTTTTGTATGAAAAGTGTTTTCTTAAAGAGAGCTTTTAACACCCTTTTCTCATATAATTTATTTGGGCTCATCAAAAATTCAGTGCTGGTCATCCAGTACAGCATCAAGCATTTCTACATCCACAATAGTATAGACCAGTACAAAGCAAAGAACCCTTAAGAGCAACCTTCATTGCACCAGTGTGAATTCTTCCACTTACCTCGCCAAACCAATCTCGTGTTCCCTTTGAGTGAGATGCCTGTTCAGAGCCAATTTGCACTGAATTAGGAAAAGTTTTGTGCTGGGGAGGGGAGGGGGTTGGGGGGAAATTGAGTTGGAACTGCCCAAGCTTATTTTGCATAGAACCTTTGAAGCCAACAAAATGTGGATTTTCATCCTGTCCTTCTGGGCTGGATTTGAACCCAGACATGAAAGGGTAATGCTCTAACCTTCTGTGCCACTTTTTTTTTCATTTTTATCTTTAGAACTTAGTTTATTTCTTCCTTAGTATTGCAACCTATCTACGCAGCCCAGTGAAAAGGGTAATGTTCTAACTTTCTGTACCACCTTTTTCTTTCATTTTTATCTTTAGAACTTAGGTTACAATAGCAAAGATGAAATAAACTACACAGCCCAGTGAAAAATGTCAATGTTACTTTATATGCACGATAAAAGGACAAAGGAAGTCTATTATATATGTTGATATCATTAATGGTTGCTTTTAATTGATTATTTTCCTGCCTCCTTCACTTTTCTATTGGCCTCTTTTTTTTCCTGTTGGTTTCTACTTTTTCCTGATTATTTTCTTTAAATTTGGAAGATCGTTTTTATCCTGTGCTTTTTGCTTCTTCCCCCTCTACGCCTGCATGGAAGACACCATCCCCATCAATGAGGACACTCTCAGAGACCTATTCTTCCCATCTGTGATGTTCTGGAAATAGCACCTGGGATATGGGTGAAAGGGGCCCACAATGACTTACCCTCTTATTTTGTTGTTCTGCCCTGCTTGCTCCTTCTCTGATGACCTTGACTGAGACTGGAAATCTTATCCGTAGGGAATTGCATGTCTCAACCCACATTGTATCATTGAAAGTTACAGCACAGAAGGAGGCCATTTCGGCCCATCGTGTCCGTGCTGGCCAACAAAGAGCTATCCAGCCTAATCCCACTTCCCAGCTCTTGGTCCGTAGCCCTGCAGGTTACAGCATCCCAAGTGCACATCCAAGTACTTTTTAAATGTGGTTAGGGTTTCTGCCTCTACCACCCTTTCAGGCAGTGAGTTCCAGACCCCCACAACCCTCTGGGTGAAGAAATTTCCCCTCAAATCCCCTCTAAACCTTCCACCAATTACTTTAAATCTGTGCCCCTGGTTTTTGACCCCTCTGCTAAGGGAAATAGGTCCTTTCTATCCACTTTATCTCGGCCCCTCATAATTTTATACACCTCAATAAGGTCTCCCCTCAGCCTCCTCTGTTCCAAGGAAAACAAACCCAGCCTCTCCAGTCTTTCCTCATAGTTAAGATTCTCTACTCCCGGCAACATCCTTGTAAATCTCCTCTGTACCCTCTCTAGTGCAATCACATCTTTCCTGTAATGTGGTGACCAGCACTGAACGCAGTACCTGTACTCTAGCTGAGGCCCAACTAGTGTTTTATACAGTTGAAGCATAACCCCCCTGCTCTTGTATTCTATGCCACGGCTAATAAAGGCAAGCATTCCGTATGCCTTCTTAACCACCTTATCTACCTGGCCTATACCTTCAGGGACCTGTGGACATGCACTCCAAGGTCCCTTTGTTCCTCTACACTACTCAGTGTCCTACCATTTAATGTGTATTCCCTTTCCTTGTTAGCTCTCCCCAAATGCATTACCTCCCACTTCTCCGGATTGAATTCCATTTGCCACTGTTCTGCCCACCTGACCAATTTATTGATATCTTCCTGCAGTCTACAGCTTCCTTCTTCAGTATCAACCACACAGCCGATTTTCATATCATCTGCAAACTTCTTAATCATACCCCCTATATTCAAGTCTAGATCATTGATATATACCACAAAAAGCAAGGAACCTAGTACTGAGCCCTGCGGAACCCCACTGAAACAGCCTTCCAGTCACAAAAACACCCATCAACCATTACCCTCTGCTTCCTGCCTCCGAGCCAGTTTTGAATCCAACTTGACACTTTGCCCTGGATACCATGGGCTTTAACTTCGTGACCAGTCTGCCATGTGGAACCTTATCAAAAGCCTTGCTAAAGTCCATATACACTACATCAAACGCACTACCCTCCTTGTTACCTCCTCAAAAACTTCACTCAAGTTTGTCAGACACAACCTTCCCTTAACAAATCCGTGCTGACTATCCTTGATTAATCCGTGTCCTTCTAAATGAAGATTTATCCTGTCCTTCAGAATTCTTTCCAATAATTTTCCCACCACCGAGGTTAGGCTGACTGGCCTGTAATTACTCGGTCTATCCTTTTCTCCCTTTTTAAACAAGGGTACCACATTAGCAGTCTAGCAGTCCTCCGGCACCACACCTGAAGCCAGAGAGGATTGGAAAATGATGGTCAGGGCCTCTGCTATTTCCTCTTTTGCTTCACTTAACAGCCTGGGATACATTTCATGTGGGGATTTATCCACTTTTAAAGCTGTTAAACCCCTTAATACTTCCTCTCTCACTCTGTTTATTTCATCTAATATTTCACACTCCTCCTCCCTGATAGCAATGTCTGCTTCGCCCCTTTCCTTTGTGAAAACAGACGCAAAGTATTCATCAAGAACCCTACCGACGTCTCCCTCCTCCACACACAGATTACCCGCATGATCTCTAATAGGCCCTACCCTTTCTTTAGTTATCCTCTTACTCTTAATATATTTATAAAACATCTTTGGGTTTTCCTTGATTTTACTTGCCAAGAATTTTTCATGCTCTCTCTTTGCTTTCCTAATATCCTTTTTAATTGCACCCCTGCACTTTCTGTACTCCTCTAAAGATTCTGGAGTATTTAGCCCTCGGTATCTGTCATACGCCTCCCTTTTTTCTTTATCCTACCCTGTATGTCCCTAGACATCCAGGGGGCTCTAGATTTGTTAGTCCCACCTTTTTTCTTTAAGGGCACATATTTGGTCTGAACCCTCCGGATCTCCTCCTTGAATGCCTCCCACTGCTCTGACACTGATTTACCTTCAAGTAGCTGTTTCCAGTCCACTATGGCTAAATCCCCTCTGAGCTTAGCAAAATTTGCTTTTCCCCAATGACCTGGTGCAGTGCATTGAAGCTTAAATTTGCTGTACCACCATGCTACCGTTTTTCCTTTTTTTAAAAGAAACTTCTCATCTCTTCATTCTTTCAATCATCTTATTCAATTGGTTCAATTTTTAAAAATATTTTTCTTTTTCTTTACACTTTAAGTCTCTCATAGTGCAAGAGTACTTTTTAACTTCATAACAGAATGCTGGTGAAAGTTGTAACACTACATGAACAGAAAACAACTGAATAAATCCTCTTCCTCATTTCTCTATATTCCTCATTTCTCTATATTCCTCATTTCTCTATATTCCTCATTTCTCTATATACCTCATTTCTCTATATACCTCATTTTCTAGAATTTCAACTGACATTTTTTTAAAGCATTGCCACTAATGCAACTTATTGTGTATTTAGAATAAAAGAATTTCAGAAGAAGGTGGTGGCATACGGCAAAGAAGTAGACAGCTTCAAGAAAAAAGAAATTATAACTACTGACGAAATGAGGAACAATGTGGAAAAGCTCAGTGAATTGACTAAGAATCTGAATGCAGCTATGGATGAGCTAGATGTTGGTAACATTTTGGTGTAGCTAATTGCAAATTGCTATGTTAGTGTTCTCTGTTCAGGAGCACATTTTCTAGCCCACTTTGATGTGGAGAGGCTTTTGGAACAAGCTCTCAAAATCAGAGTGTTCAGTTCCCATGGCTTCTCTCCTTTGTGTACTCAGCTGATTTATTTATACCCCTCCTCCTCGTCTTCCACCTGCTTGTCCTCCTCCTCCTCTGAAGAGGCTGTGTGCTGTGTGCCATGCTCCTCCTGCAGCTCCAATCCTCGCTGCTGCGCTATGTTGTGCAGCACACAGCAGACAATGAAGATTCTGGAGACCCTGGCTAGTGCGTACAGAAGGGCTCCTCCAGATCTGTCAAGACATCTGAAGCGCAGCTTCAACATGCCTATTGCTTGTTTTATGACACATCTGGTGGAGATGTGGCTCTCGTTATAACGCTTCTCAGCCTCCATACTTGATCTGCTCAGGGGTGTCATGAGCCACGTCTTCAGTGGATAGCCCTTATCACCAAGCAGCCAGCCGGTAAGTCTGTTTGGAGGTGCGAAGAGCTGAGGGAGGGTGGACTGGCGCAGTATGGAAGAGTTATGACAGCTGCCAGGGAATCTGGCACACACATGCATGATCATCTTTTTATGGTTGCAGACGAGCTGCACATTGAGGGAGTGGAAGCCTTTGCGGTTCACAAAAACTCCTGGGTGATGAGCGGGTGCCTTCATGGCCACATGTGTGCAGTCGATGATGCCCTGCACCTGTAGGAAGCCTGCCAGAGCGGCGAAGCCTGTCAGAGCGGCAAAGCCTAGCGCCCGCTCAGTAACACTGGCTTCATCAGTGGCAAAGTTGATATAATTGGCTGACTTGTGAAACATGGCATCGGTCACCTGGGTGATGCATCTGTGGGCAGCCGACTGCGAGATGCCGCAAATGTCTGCTGCAGATCCCTGGAAGGAGCCTGAGGGGAAGAAGTTGAGGGTAGTGGTGACTTTGACCGCCACTGGCTAGGAGTGTCCACCAGGACCTCTGGGCAGCAGGTCTTGTTCCAGCAAGATACAAATGTCTGCGACGACCTGGCGCAATAGTCTGAGCCTCCTGAATCACTGCTGCTCAGTTATGTTGAGGAAGCTCATCCTCTGCCTGTATACCCTGTGTTGGGGGTATCGCCTCCAATGCGCTGCAGCCCTGTGGTGTCCCCCTCTCTCCTGTAGAGCATCAGGTCGTTGAGGAGAAGGCTGCTGTTGTGGCTGGTGTGGTTGGTGTTGTTGGTGGTGGGGCTCATCTTTGTCCGATTCTGTGGACCAAGATGAGACAGTATAAGCGGCACCCATGCTGATGTCATAGATGTCAGGTCAAGTAGCGATCAGACGGCCAATCCCTCAATGTTGTGATAGTGACTAGCAATGTGCTGAGAGTGGCTTCCCAGGTTGCAGAAATGACCTGAAAACTCCAGAAACCTAAATCTGTGGACAAAATGGAGTCAGCAACAGCCTTTTCCTTTGGCCACTAATGAGGTGTAAGGTGTGTGTATTTATCTGATATTCCCAGCTGTCAATTAATGCCCTCGCACAATGGCCACTGAGCTTCCACCTCCCCTTCACAGGCGAGGTTCCTGACCTGCATGGCTCCCGTGCTCATGCCGTTAACTTCAGAAGCTGCTGTTAAAAACCCTGTTCAGGATCTGATAACAATCATTTAATGAGTTTAATTAGGTCGCCCGCCTCTCCCGATCGGGTCTGTGGCGCGCCGGCAAACGCGCCCGTGTTAAAGGTGTGAGGAGGCGGGATGACGACGGGTACCCGACGCGTTGCCTATTTTCGCAATTTTTACAGCTGACCCAGCTCCAAACCCGCACGCACGGCAATGGGAAAATTCTATCACTATGAGCACAGGGAATAGGTACACAGTTACCGCTCTCTCACGATCCAAACGAAACATGCAGTAATATAAAATCACCTAATGTGATTGGTTGAAACTGCTATTGATGAAAGTACTATTCTAAACTACCCTGTGACCCGGATCAATTTCCTTCTTTTCTTGCACCATATCCAGTGTGTTCCATCACATTACCAATTATTCTTCTGGATGCTGACAGTTTCCTATGTAACCATGATCAGCCATGATCTTATTGAATGGCGGAGCAGGCTCGAAGGGCTGTATGGCCTACTCCTGCTCTTACTTCTTATGTTCTTATGTAACTCTATTATTCAGTCGAGCATTGTTACATTTATAAACCAGTGTCATTCAGACATCAGAACCTAACCATCTGTGTGCCTCTTCTAAGATCTGATGCCAGCTATATCCATCATGAACCTCAATTTCTGTTTTTAAAGACTATAAATAAAGAAGAGGAGTTGTTGGAGCATCGCGTGACCCACTTCCCTCAATTACTGCACACAGTAGGACAGAAGCATCCTTATGAACAGCTGTGGAACACAGCATATAACTTTTACACCAAATCGGAAACGTGGATGAATGGTGAGTTTCAAAAGACAATTGAATGAGAAACAAAGGGAATCCTTAAATGAGATATGGTTAAAACATGTATTACTGAGTGGAATAGTCTCCCTTTCCAGTGCATTACAAGCAAAAGACAAAACCCCGTCATCTTAAAGTTACCATGAAAACACTGGTGAAGTTTTTTTCTTATTCAAACACTTTTTTTATTAAAAGAAAATCCTATTTGTTGAACCCTGTCCAATTTTAAAATGATTTGAAATCAAACGTACAAAATTTTACTTGTTTTTGAGTAAAGTGGCGTTAAAAATTGCAAGTGTTTGAAAATCATCAATTTTCAACATCTTACCATTCTTGCATGGACAAAGATTTATATCTTTAAAAAAAAAATCTTACTTCTGCGTGCGTGTCCTGTAGGCACAACTTGATTTTCTGTCATCATGTTTTTGCCACACTTTTTGTGCCAATTTCTCCCATTATAAATTCCTATGTCCACATTTATGATGGGTTTTCCCTATGTAAATGCATTACTGTGCAATCTGGCCACCAGGTTTTCACATATCACACGAACTGTATCTAGCATTTTCAATTACTAAGAAAAAAATAGCAAAGTCCAAAATAAAGGTTTAACCAAAATAAAAAAAAATAAGAAAATACAATTCTATGATCAAATTTATTTATTGTATGGTCTTTTGTGTCTTTCAATGCCTTCAGTATAGTTTTTACTTGAAGACCTCAGCCTCTCCCAAAAGCTTGAATTTGATGGCTGGAATTTTCCCCTAAATAAAAAGGGTGGGTTTCGAGCGTGGGGGCAGTTAAATTGTTAAAAATGGGATTCCCAACCTGATCCCGCCTCCAACCCGTCCACTTCCGGTTTTGACGGGGGGCGGGGGCGGGCAACCAACACCGCTCCCAGGGGGTGGAACATCAATTTAAATATCATAATGAGGCTGGAAGCCTCTTTTTTTAACCTCCATTTTGAATTTAACTGCACGTGGACGGGTTTCACTAAATTCGTGAAATTTGTTGGCCATTTTTTCACGATAAAACTTGGACATGACCTTTTAAGTCGGGTGGAGGTGGGCGATGTTACAGAAATGTAAGTAGGCGATCTTTGTGACTATATATAGTCTTGACTCCCTTTATACAATGCCATGGGCAATTGACTAGTGTTATGTACATTGGTTTTTGTACATAATATGTTGGAAAGATCTCAATTATGAGATGAACTGGAATGTTTGTAACCTGTCTTTAGATTATGACTGGAATAGTTTTGATCATTCCAATAATTTTCTGCTGGGATTTTTATCCCCATCATTTTGTAGGATCCTTTCAAGGCCTAGACGCTGAAGAAATTACTAATGAAGTTTTAAATATGTGGCGAACAATGTATAAACTGACAAAGACTTTTGCAGACATCTCTGGGCCTAAACGTGTAGCAGAAAATGCAAAAATTAAAATTGAGAAATTTAAACCTCACCTACCAATTATCGCAATCATTTGCAATCCTGGCATCAAGGAGAGACACTGGAAAGAGGTAATACTCTTTAAATTGACATACCATAGGAATACGTAACAAGATGAATGTATGGTTGCTTGGTGTTGTTGCCTACCTGTTGTACCACTGACTGATGGAACATGACTGCAATTTACCACACACTGGGGATAATTTCAACTTTCATCAATAGCGTAAAATGAAGTCAATGTAAAGGAAAAATCGGGCATGGTGTATAATGGGTGGCCGATCCGCTTTCGTCCGTTTTATGCTATCGTTGAAAATTAAAATGATCCCTACCTGAGTTCCTATTGAATCATAGTTGGACTATCAAGTCAAGCAAAGTACTCGTCTGTAGAGACTTAAGGCAGCTGCAATTACTATTAAAGAGTGATGTAGGCAAAGGTTTAAAGAAGAAAGAAGTTGCATTTACATTATGACTCTCTGGGCGTCTAAAGCAATTTTTAAGCAATGCATTACTTTTGAAGTGCAGTCTCTGTTATGTAAAACATATGCTCCAAGGAGCAAATACCCCCAGCTGCACTCCTCAGCAGGTCATAGGGGACCTAAGAAGGATAAATAAATGAAAAGAACTACAAAGTTGACAGATTTTTCTCGGATTTTAAAACATACAAATTTATGTGACTTTATAATCTGTGCTGACTGATGTTTTATTTTCAGATCAGTGAAATTGTTGGATTTGATGTGAAACCAGATAAAGACACCACCTTGCTGGAAATGCTAGAATTTGGACTTGCAAATTTCAGTGACAAGTAAGCAGTTTAAAACAGTTACCTGTTTGTTTTTCCAGGATGAAACGTTCCTTTTAAGCTAATTTCTCACCACCCGTACAGCACACCTAAAGAGGGTGGTCTGACATACTGCTCACAGATTCCGCGGTGCAGATCTGAAAGTAGTCCCTCGGAGTATGCAAGAGTGACCCAGGGTGACCCTCTCCCCAATTATGTAGAGTGACTAGCTGTCCCTGCACCAGTGCCTCCCTATGATGGCGTTGCTGGCATTAGGAACTCGCCATGTTAACAGAGGGCATGAGCCTTATCCTATCACTGCATGATGCATTGTACTGGAGTTCTGACATCCTACATTACTTAACATGTTTCACATTTTATATTTTCTGGATGAACGTTATAAAATTGAATGCTTAGTCATTTCTTTACATACTTGTTGATCTCCCATGGCATTGTTCCTGGACAAGTTTATATTTAATATATGTTAGATGTACTGTACTCTACATATTTATATATTTCCTGCTATTTCATTGCACACTGTACTACATATCTGTTAATTTTGTAATCAATGGGGAAAACACTGTTGAACTTTCTCCTCAATTTATATTCCATTTATTAGCTCGATAACACATTTTTGAGGGAAATTTTTCATGCCAAGAAAAATCAGTTGACACTATTCTGTAATGTCAGTTTGTTGGGGTCATGTAATTCCTTGTTACCTGTGAGTGGGCAAACTTAGAGCACCAAAATCCCTTTGACAGAGTTCTGCACAAAAGACGGCTCCTTAAGTTTGAAGTGCTGGTATTCAAAATAAACCTCAACTTTGTTTATAAATTTACTGAAGGGTAATTGTTAAGGATTTCAGAGTTCTGAATTGAATGCCCCAGGGATTAGTAGCGAGCCCCATACTGTTTCTAATTTACATTTGTGATTTGGATTTAGAAACTCATTTCAAGCTGAACAAACTTGCAAACCGTGTCAAACTGGATGAGAGGAAAGGGCAGTTGAACCTTAGGAATAGCCAGGGACCTAGAAAATGTGTTAGATACAATATGTAAGGAAGAAGAAACAAGTATTGCATATCCTTCATGAATGGTGTTGAAATAATTAAGGGTGAAGCTGAAAAGATCTATGAATAGTAGTTGCTCAACTTTTAACATGTCCAGTCACCAACAGAGCAGCAAACAACAAAGCAAATATAACTGTAGTCAAAACAGTATACAACTTGAAGGAAATCACGCTTAAATTGTATACTGCTCTGGCCAGATCACACCTTGAGTACTGTGTCCAGTTCTGGTCACTAAGACGCAAGGGAGCTATGCAACCCCTGAAGGCAGTGCAGAGAAGAGCCACTAGACTGATCCCTGGTGTTGGAGACATTGGGCCAGAAATTCTGCTCTCCGACTTCCCGCGGGTGCAAGAATCGAGCGCGTACTTGCATACCGCGCCTGCCGTTGTGCTTCGGGCCCGCGTGGAATTTGGCTCCTGGGCCTCCTGCAGCTGCCGGCGCGCAGTGCTTGCGTATCCCAGGGGCGCAGTTAGTTCGAAGTGTCCCCTGGGATCACATGGGCCATGGAGAGCCAATCGGAGCAGGGAATCTCCATTCATAGATTTTGACAGGAAGACCTGTCAAATCTATGAATAGAGATCAGCCCCAAAACCTCACTAAAACTTCAAATAAATAAAAAAAAAAATCACTTTTTTAAAATAACTATAAATTACATAAATTAACTACTTTAAACAAAAATTTAAATTTTTGAAAGAATTAATTACACTTTTTAACGGTCCTAAAAATAAACTTACCTTTCTTTAAAGTATGTAAAAAAGATAAACCTGTTGAAAAAATGTTTAAATTGCACTTAATTCACCACTTACCTTGTTAAAAGCAGGCCTTGCGCCTCCTTTTTTCCTGCGCAGCTTCTCCGTACTTACCCTCACGGAGAAACCTGAAAAAAAAACGAAGTTCGCTGCATGTGCGCTGCCTCTCCGGCGCACGCGTTCGACCTCTGAACCCCTTCCTTCAGGGGAACGGAAGTTCCGGTTTCCAGAGCATGCGCAGTGCATGCGCGAAACCGGCACTTTCGTTGGGTCTACGGGTGAGTACACAGCGCGTACTCACCCGTGGAGACCCGAATTTCTGGTCCACTGTTGTGCCTTCCTCAGGTCAGTTAGTGACTGTTTTCAATTAGCTGATTCTCAGGTCAATTAGAGGTCAGACTGGCTACCTTTTTTAAAGTGTGACAGAGAAATTTGTATTTGTGACAGCATACACGTGAACTGCGAAGGATGTTACAAAAATTTTTATATAAATAAATTAGATTGAAAGATATTATTAATGTAATGGTAATGAGTTTTGTAACTAAGTTCATTTTCTACTATTCACTGGGCTAGAAGGAAAAGGGTTTGAGAAAGAGAGAAATTGTGTGTGTGTCTCTCTCTTTTACCGTGGTACATTTTGTGCATTAAAACAATGGCCCGTATTTTCCGATCTGGAAAAATCTACGCCCTTACCCGAGGGCTCCCAGGACGCACACGCTTCCGCTCCTGGGCCTCTCCAAACTCCAAGTGCGCAGGGCCCACGTATTCCAGAGGCGCAGGCAGTTCGCAGTGCCCCTGAGATCACGTGGGCCATGGGGAGCCAATCAAAGAAGGGAATCTCCCTTCATACACTTGACAGGAAGACCTGTCAAATATATGAATGGAGATCACCCCAAAAACATAGTAAAACTTTAAATACATTTTTTTTTTAAATCACATTTTTAAAATGACTTGAAATTACAATAAATTAAGTATTTTAAACAAAAATGACCATTCTTGACAGATCAGAAATGCCGGTTTTCAATGCATGCGCTGTGCATGCCTGAAACCAGCATTTCTGATGTCCCTACGGGTGGGTACACAGCACGTACCCACCCGTAGGGATCGGAATATCCGGGCCAATACAAAGCTGGGTGGGAATGTAAGTTGTGAGGAGAATGCAGAGAGGCTGCAAGGGGATATAGATAAGCTAAGTGAGTGGGCAAGAACATGACAAATGGAATATAATGTGGAGAAATGTGAAGTTATCCACTTTGGTAGGAAAAATAGAAAAGCAGAGTATTTTTTAAATGGTGAGAGATTGTGAAATGTTGATGATCAGAGGGACCTGGGTGTCCTTGTACACAAATCACTGAAAGTTAACAAGCAGGTACAGCAAGCAATTAGGAAAGCAAATGGTATGTTGGCCTTTATTACAAGAGGATTTGAGTATAAGAGTAAAGACGTCTTACTGCAATTGTATAGGGCCCTGGTGAGACCACACCTGGAGTATTGTGTACAGTTTGGTCTCCTTACCTAAGGAAGGATATACTTGCCATAGAGGGAGCGCAACGAAGGTTCACCAGACTGGTTCCTGAGATGGGGGGACTGTCCTATGAGGACAGATTGAGTAGACTAGGCCTATTTTCTCCAGAGTTTTGAAGAATGAGACGTGATCTCATTGAAACATACAAAATTCTTACAGGGCTTGACAGGGTAGATGCAGGGAGGATGTTTCCCCTTGCTGAGGAGTCTAGAACCAGGGGTCGGCCATTTAGGACTGAGATGAGGAGAAATTTTTTCACTGAGGGTGGTGAATCTTTGGAATTCTCTACCCCAGAGGGCTGTGGAGGCTCAGTCGTTGACTATATTCAAGACAGAGAGCGATAGATTTTTTGGATATTAAGGGAATCAAGGGATATGGGGATAGTGCAGGAAAGTGGGGTTGAGGTCGAAGATCAGCCATGATCTTATTGAATGGCGGAGTAGACTCGAGGGCCCAAATGGCCAACTCCTGCTCCTATTTCTTATGTTCTAATAGGGCAAAGTCAAGAAATAACTAAAATGTAATGAGTTCTACCAGTGATAAGTAATAAAATGAATTGTAAACAACTTCTGTCTAGATTGGAAGAGATTGGAGTAGCAGCCAGCAAAGAGTATTCACTGGAGAAAGCTCTTGGAAAGATGAAGGCAGAATGGGTAGATTGCATCTTCAGCTTTTCGAGGTATAGAGACACGGTGAGTATATTTCAAACCAAGAGAATTGAGATAATTATCCTCTTCACTGTGTACCTGGGCAACTATTTAAGTTTGGGTTATTAACCCTGCAAAATTTCCCCAAACACCAAATTGTGCCGGAACCTTGGCAACTATGTTGGGTCTAGTCAAGAAACTTCAGCTAGCCAGTAATACTCTGTTTCTTGACTATGCTGAATTTGCTGATCTGAGTCACGGTGGCAATAAGGGTACTACTATTGACAGCAGCAAGTTAGGGTATGGAAAAATCAACTAGGATTCACACTCTCCATTGCTATCCAGTAACTCCTATTGGAAAGTACTTGGGGTCGATTTGCATCGGTAACGGTTTAAAAATGAGGTTGGTAGCCGTTAACTCCAACAATCAGCCCGCTGTAACTTTGACCACCGAATCGCCAGCCTGAAACAAGCGTTCGGCGACTTTTCCATGTAAAATGACATAAGTAGGACCCCAATTGCAATTTTAAGGGATAAATGGGCGGAGCCTGCGACACAAACACTCCGACTATGTGCACTGATGTTCCACCTGGAAACGGCCAGAAAAGTTTTAAAAAATTGTTGTTTTTTTTTGTGGAGCCGGAAGGAGCAGGAGTGTTCCTCCTGGCTCCACAAAAAACCTCTGCCTGAGGCCGAAGTGCGGTGAGCTGCACTAGGACCCCTATTTGGAGTCTGCAGCTCGCCTGCCAAATTCAAATGAAGTTGCAGTGGCCTCTTCACCCCTGAAACAGGTGGTCGGCCGCTCGAATGTTAAAGTTAACCTCCTATCAGGTGAGAACAGGGTTAGCATATGATAGCCTGCTGACGCTCGGGGTGAAATTTTCCTATGACTTATGTCACTGGTGGGGCCTTAAACGCAGTGGGCGTCTTGTCGTAAAATCGCAAGATGCATGGCCTGTGAATTTCCTCCTATTAATGTCAATGGATGGAAAATCATTGGAAAAGCACCGACTATTTTCCAATCAGGTCACCTGGGCCGGAATTTTCCCGCTGCCTGTGAGCGCGGGATTGGAGGCGGGTCGGGAGTAAAAGTCACAAAAAATGGGTGCGTGTCAGGAACGCGCCGTCCCTGCTTCCTCGCACCTTTAACTCGAGTGAGTTTGCCAGCGCGGCACGGACCCGAACGGCAGAGGCGGGCGACCTAATTTAGCTCATTAATACCTTGTTGTCAGACCCTTAACAGTGTTTAACCAGAATCTCACAGCTGGGGAACCACGTCTGTCAAGCTGAGGCGGAAGCTCAGTGGCCATTGATCGAGGTCATTACTGCAGAGCATGGAAAGCACAATAAATACTCCCACATGACAGCTGCTTACTTGTCTAAGGGAAAGGCTCTTGCTGAATGCATTTTGAGCACAGATTTAGGTGTCTACAGTTTGCAAGTCTTTTCTGCAACTTCGGAAGCCACTCTCGCCTCATTGGTACAATCACACCATTGACAGATTGCTTCTCTGATCTCTACTTGACCTGCCATCTATTGCGATTCTGTATCTCTTTACTTCACCGGAGGAAGGGGCGATCGATAGCTCCGAAAGCTTGTGATTTCAAATAAAACTGTTGGACTATAACCTGGTGTTGTGCGACTTCTCATCTATTACATCAGCATGGGTGCCGTTTATACTGTCTCACCTTGGTCCTCAGAATCAGACCAGGATGAGCCCAGCACCAGGCACAGCAGCAGTAGCAGCAACAACCTTCTCCTCAACGACCTGATACTCCACAGGACAGCGGGCATCAGCGCAGGGCTGCACTGCGCCCAAGGCGATACCCCCAACACAGGGTATACAGGCAGAGGATGAGCTTCCTCAACATGTCTGAGCAGCAGTGCCAACGGAGGCTCAGGCTATCGTGCCAGGTCATCGCAGACATTTTAAGCTTGCAGGAGCAAGACCTGCAGCCCAGAGGAGCGGGTGGACACTCCTTACCAGTGGCTGTCAAAGTCACCAGCGCCCTCAACAACTTCGCCTCAGGCTCCTTCCAGGGATCTGCAGCAGACATTTGTGGCAACTCGCAGTCGGCTGCCCACAGATGCATCACACAGGTCACCGATGCCATGTTTGACAAGTCAGCCAATTATTAAACTTTGCCACTGATGAAGCCAGTGTTAATGAGCGCTGCGCAGGGCTTTGCCACTCTGGCTGGCTTCCCACGGGTGCAGGGCATCATTGACTGCACACATGTGGCCATCAGGGCACCCCATCATCACCAAGGAGTCTTTGTGAACTGCAAGGGCTTCCACTCTTTTGTCCTGCACCAGTCCACCGTCCCTCAGCTCTTCGCACCGCCAAACACACTTATCAGCTGGCTGCTTGGAGACAAGGGCTATCCACTGAAGATGTGGCTCATAACACCTTTGAGGAGGCCAAGTACTGAGGCTGAGGCGCAATGTAATGAAAGCCACATGTCCACCAGATGTGTCATAGAGCAAACAATAGGCATGCTGAAAATACACTTTGGATGCATTGACAGATCTGGAGGAGCCCTTCAGTACGCACCAGCCACGGGTCTCCAGAATCGTCGTCGTCATCTGCTGTGCACTGCACAACACACATAGCGCAGCAACAAGGATTAGTGCTGCATGAGGAGCAAGGCGCAGAGCGCACAGCCTATCCAGACGAGGAGGAGGAGGAAGAGCATCAGCTGGAAGACGAGGAGGAAGAGCAGGAGGAAACCTGAGTTGGAGATGGCACCAGCACTGGAGCACATTGCTGCCAGGGATGGTCGCATCATGGCCAGATTTACTTGACTTCCTGCATTACACCCATATGGCTGCCACATGCTGTGCCAGGTTCCTCCCCGAACAACACCATAAAGCATCCCTACAATGACCAAGCCATTCCTTTCACACTGACCCCCATGTCTGGCCATTTACTCTTAACTCACTAAGCCACTTCCAAAGTAGCATACAAAAATGGGCATGAGCAGAAAGTGGTGAAAATAAATAGTTTTATATGTGACATAACAATAACGGAACCGTAACAAAAAAACTTCTTCAAACACCCATGTGCTTACCCTTGTGCATCTACTTAGAGTCATAGGGCACGATCTTGCCAGCCCTGGGGAGACAGGTTTGGAAGCGGGACTGCTGGGAAAATGGCAGAATCTGGGGGCGGGTGCCCAACCCTGTCTCCATGCCATCTTCCCAGAGGCGGGTAGCCGACCCGCGCCAGGACCTGTCTCCTAGAGGTGGGAAGGGGATTACAGCCACTTAACTGCCTGTTCTACCTGTTAACAGGCAGTTAAGAGAATTATCCCCATTTTCCAACAGAGGCGCGGGCTTCCCGACATCGGGAAACCCCGCGAGGGTCACCGAGGCGAGCAGTGGGTCTGTGGGGTGCAAAAGTGCGCTGTGAAGGTAAGTGATGGGTGCAAGTGTGGAGAGGTAAGTATGTGAGGTGAGTGGAAAGTGATAGAAAATGTTTACTTAGCTTTGTTTCTTCCTGCAGGCTTCAACAGTTGGGGATGCGGAGAGTCTCGCATCTCACCGGCAGAGTTGACAGATGGCTGCTGCATTCTCCGATGCAACAACCATCTAATTTCTGCTCACAAAAGAGGTTTGGAGTCTTGAATACAAGGACTCATCAAACAACATAGAATGTCAGTGTTTGACAGCTTCACAGAGCTGTCAAACGATGACAATTCATCTGTCAAAAATTTTTGACAGATGAAACGTCATACGCTGACGTTCTCTGTAACCGGCTTCCCCTTAATTGACCTGCTAAGCCCGCTGGGCAGGCTTAACAAGGTCAATCAAGGGAAAATAGCGTGGGTTGGCCAGAAGTCGATAGAGGCAGGATTAAAACCCGACGAGCAGCAGTCCCGCCTCCAACGCGCCCCCATTGGCAAAATCGCCCCCATAGAGTCATAGTCATAACGGCACAGAAGGAGGCCATTCGGCCCATTGAGACTGCACCGGCTCACTGCAGAGCAATCCAGTCAGTCCCACTCCCCTGCTCTATCCCCGTAGCACTGCAAGTTTATTTCCCTCAAGTGCCTATCCAGTCTCCCCTTGAATACATTGATTGTCTCCGCTTCCACCCCTTCCGTCGGCAGCGAGTTCCAGGTCTTCACCACTCGCTGCGTAAAAAAGTTTTTCCTCACATCCCCCGTATCTCTAGCCCAAAACCTTAAATCTTTGTCCCCTAGTCCTTGTACCATCAACTAGTGGGAATAGCTTTTCTCTGTCGAGCCTATTCAAACCCGTCTTAATCTTGTACACCTCTATCAAATCACCCCTCAACCTCCTTTGCTCTAATTAAAACAAATCTGTCCTTGGAGCTAAGATCTCCCATCCCCAGAACCATTCTGGTAAATCTCCTCTGCACCCTCTCAAGGGCCTTCACATCCTTCCTAAAGTGTGGTGACCAGAACTGGACGCAACACTCCAGTTGTGGCCTAACCAGCGCTTTAGAAAGGTTCAGCATAACTTCTCTGCTTTTGTACTCAATACCTCTATTTTTGAAGCCCAAGATCCCATATGTTTTGCTAACCACTCTCTCAATATGTCCTGCCACCTTCAGGGACCTATGCACATTAATTCCCAGGTCCCTCTGTCACTGCACACTCTTTGAAACTGTGCCATTAAGTGTATATTGCCTCTTTCTGTTCCTTCTGCCAAAATGCATCACCTCACACTTCTCTGTATTACATTCCATCTGCCACTTGTCTGCCCATTCTGCTAGTCTTTCTATGTCCTGTTGCAGTAGATTGGTATCATCCTCACTGTTTGCCACACCCCCAAGTTTGGTGTCATCGGCAAATTTAGAAATTTTACTCTGTATTCCAATATCCAAGTACTTTATATATATATATATATATATATCAAAAAAAGCAGTGGCCCCAGCACTGACCCTTGGGGAACATCACTGTCTACCATCCTCCAGTCTGAAAAACAGCCATTTACCACAACTCACTATTTTCTGCCTTAAGCCAATTCATTATCCAAGCTGCCACTGACCCACTTATTCCATGAGCCTCAATTTTGTTAACCAGCCTTCTATGTGGTACTTTGTCAAACGCCTTCCTAAAATCCATGTAGACAACATCCTTTGCATTCCCTTCATCAGTCCTCCCTGTTACTTCATCAAAAAATTCAATGAAATTAGTCAATCACGATCTGCCTTTTACAAATTCGTGTTGGTTCTCCTTAATTAGCTTAAACCTGTCCAAGTGCCTGTTAATTTTTTCCTTGATGATTGTTTCTAAAACTTTACCCACCACTGATGTTAAACTGACCATGTCATTTTTCGTTTACGCGTGCTTCTACGAGGTTCAACCCCTGTGGCTTCAGCAGATGTAGAGGCAGGCTGCTCACTTCCCTGCTGCAATTGCGGAGACACTTTTGACGGATGTCCTCTGGGTTTTGGAGCCTGTGATGGCTCCTGCGACTCTGCAGGGGCAGACTTGGTCATCGCGATCCGAGGAGCATCTGGGGCTCTGACTGAGGGGGAGGCAACGGGGGAGAAGTGTGAGCACTTTGAGAGGAGCCCCCACTTCCATTTCCCTTCTCACCATCATCTCTCTCATGGGGCACCCGCACTTCCCTGCTAGCAAGGAGTTGGAGAGCACCTTGCTGCACTGCAGTGGGGCCATGAGGACCCAAGTCTAAATTGACATCCCTCCTAGAGAGGAGGTCTTTGAGCCTCTGCCATCTGTTCTCCATAGATAGCAGGTGCTCATGTGACTGGCGCATTTGCTGCTCCATGCAGCTGGCCATCTTTTCATGGAAGAGCCTACAGTCGCCATCGCCTGTGACACAGTGGTGCTCATGTTGGAGATGGACTCCTCCATTCTCTGCACATTTGCAGTCATCGCGGCCGCAAAACCTGTCGGAGCCTCCTGCACTTCTTCCTGCACCTCCAGGATCGCCCTCTTTCTCGATGGTCCCCGAGGCTGAGCGTCTGCATGTAGCTGAGCAGAGCTGGGAGCGTCCTGCGCCCTCCAGCGAGGAGTCTCCACTGCTGACCCTGTCTCCACCATCTTCTCTTGCTCACTTCTAACTTGTGATACACCATGTTACAAGACTACTCTGTCGTGTAGGACCCACCGAGGTGTGCGTATCTGCGCTGGTGCTGGGTGCGCATAGGTCTGGTGACGATGCACCCTCAGAGGCTGGAGGCTCCTCTGAGGAGCCGTCTTCCTCTTCCGGCTGGACAGTCGGGGGTGGGGTGGGGGCAGCTCTTGATGGGACCTGTGGGAGAGTAAAGAGATGATTTAGAAATATATTAAGAATGGGTAATGATACCATTATGCACATGATGAATGTTCACTGGCTGCTGACATCAGTCACCATGTGAGGGACTGCTGTATGCCATGTGGCTGTATAAGATGCAATTCTGTCACCAGGATGCTGAGAGGTCCCCTCTTTCCGTCTCCCACCGCCAGCTGCTTCGCAACTCCTGACACCTCCAGGGCGACCTCCTCTGCTGCTGTCTAAGTGGCAAAGGATGGAGGTTCTCTCCCTCTCCCTGTTATTGTGCGCTCGTTTCTCCTGCAAGGAGGGAAAGAAGAGAAGTTTGAGTGAGAGTGATGGCATGAGTGTAAGAATTGTGTGGGTTACATCTGTAGAGGGTGACTATGAGGGAGTGTGGTGCCAATGCCAAATGACTTTGTGTGGTGTTAGTTGGTATGAATGCATTAGGATGAGGGTAAGTGTGAGAGGTGGTTAGTCAGAGGGGGATGTGAGTATGTCGATAGAGGGAGAGGGATGGGTGGACGTACAAGGTATGTTGGTATGAGTAATGATGTGCAGGAGTAGGCTTGGGAAGGCAGAGTGATCGGGATGTGATGAGAGGTTTGCTATTGGATGAAGTTGAGTGTGGCTTTACAGTCACGTTTCCTGATCTCATGAGATCATTGAAGCACTTCCGACACTGCACCCAGGTCCTCCTCACCACATCCCTGGTGTTGACCTCCTCTGCAATTTGAAGCCAAGCTCTTTTTGTCTGTTGGAAAGGTCTCTTGCACCCATCAGCAGGGAAGAGGACCTCCCTGCGTTCTCTGACTCCCTCCATAAGAATATGTAGGGAGTCATCTGAAAACCGTGCAGCCCTCTGTCTTTCTGAAGCTATCTCTGCAGGGCTGAGCAATAACCAGATGGTGATATATCCTCCCTGTACACTCCTAGATGAACATTTAAATGCAATGTGGCCAAGGCTGCTTTAAATATCCACGCTGGAAATGAGTCATCGATGATGACATCAGACCTGCACCATTTAATAGGGCCGGGTAACACGCAGGCCTGCCTTAATAGACGCCATTAACGGAAAGTTGCTCTGAGGAGCGGGATGATAAAAAGAATGCAGTTCCGACCCGTCATGCCGACCACTCGCTCCCAACCCGCCCAGGTAATGAAAATTCCAGCCTTGGTCTCTGCTGGTGTTGCGGGCCCTCAGAAAATTGCATCCTTGCTGTCTAGACTCACAAATAAAGAATTACTACTCGGGTAAGATACCGGAACAGGGGGATGCTTGTGCCCGAGGAACTTCAGTCCAGCAAGAGTTAGGCCTTCAGGAGAAGAGGAGAGTAAACTGCAGGGGAAAAACCTTCCAATTTGCACATATTGCCTAATCTAATGACATTTTTATTTTCAAAATCTCAAACTGTAAACTAATCTGAGAATACTATGCAGTTCCAGAAGTCATAGCAGCTAATTGGTCCCCAAACAAGACAACACTTATAACAAGATAGCACGTTTTAATTATTATATAATGACGTCCATTTATCCTGATACGTTATTTAATATAGAGAGGACATCAGGGCAGTTGAATGAATCCAACACCTGTATTCTGCAAATTTATAAAATCACTCAATCCATACTTAATTAAAAATCTTTGGTGGGTAATTTTATATATTTATCAAGCGATGTTGGTGCTGCATGTCAACACCAAGCACTCCCAGGTCAGGAAGAGCACAGGCTCTAGAGCAGTGGTGGGCAAAATACGGCCCGTGGGCCATATACGGCCCGCCAATCAATTCAATCTGGCCTGCCAAGGCCTGGCTTTGAGGCTGAACATCCACCGCACCTGACCTCTAGCCCGACCCCGCCCCACGGAACGTCAGGAGGCGGGGCATTGTTTCTGAGGCAGCAGGGGAGTCATAACCAAAAATAGAGGCGGCAAATCGAATCTGCCGTTCGGTGCATCAATATGTCATTATCACACTCAACACCTCAGTTTCTGCTCCGTCACTGCAACGTGAAAGGTGAGTTACTCATTTTTTATGGGTTCAGTTTCCATAAATCTGTGAAAACTTTCCAGATACATGCACAATAACACAAATGCATTAAATATATATAACGCCATTGGCAGCATTACGCGGAATTGACGCAATCAAATCGATTGAAAGATTGTTTACTGAGAACTTAAAAAAAAAAACTTGCAGCAAGTTTTTAGTCTCAACTCGTCTCTGAAGGAATTTTAGTGACTAATTCAAAATTAGTCCTTGGCTTGATTTCATTCCATTGAGTTATAAAATGCTATTTTTGTTTATTGGTGCAATTGGGTGAAAGGTGTTGTCTGAATTCCGCGGGGGGTACCGTCAGTCTCCCGGCGTAACTCTGGCGCAGGCCCAGTTATGACGGGTCCCTGCCGTTTCTGGGAGTTTTCTCAGTAAAGAGCTGGAGAGCTTCTAGCCCAGTGGTGGGTAAAATACGGCCCACAGGCTGTATCTGGCCAGCCAGTTCATTCTATCTGGCTCGCTGAATGGGACAGAAATAGAACATGAGCCTGAGCTTGAGCTGCACATTATTCTGAGTCGAATCATGGCTGCTCATCTCGATGACTCTTTTACGGCATCTTTCCTCTCCCGGTACCCAGAGTACGACGGCAGGGGGGTTCTCATCGCCGTCTTAGACACGGGAGTGGATCCCGGAGCACAAGGACTCCTGGTAATGGCACACAATTGTAGTTCAGGCCATGTGAAGCCTCGGGCTCCCGTACTCAGCACACTAAAAAGAGAACACCTCTCGCGTCGGAGGCCCGCAGACTCAAGCCACTCTGCCAAACAGCCACGTAGACTTTCAGCATAACATATAATCAATCGATCATTTCATTCATTTAGTAATGGAAGATTTTACTATTTTACACTACATTTTGTGTATTTAAGATAGTATCTGACTACTATCTGAATTTATGTTTATAAATTATTGGGAGTGTAGAAGTGGGAATGATGATCAACACTGAGTTTCAAATTTACCAATATAACACTTTGCTCTCACCAACGCATGCGGTCCCTTTAAATTTTCTGCACGGTATCTCTTCCAGCGGCAGGAGCTGGTGAGCAGCCTGCATGGGACCTCGTGATTGGTGCGCGACCATGTGGCCGCACACCTTAGGGGGAACATTGGTGTGCAGCCCTCAACAGCTCACCAAAACTTGTTAAGTGGCCATCCAGGCCAATAATGACCCACCCCTGCTCTAGAGTAAAGCTGTCCCCTGCGCCACAATTACATGCCCTAACCCCACCCAAAGAAGAGCACACGTTACTGTACCAGTTTGAATTTTTCAAATTCACATGTAGTCATGTATTTGGCCTTTTTGAATGAGGTGACCAATTTCTGCCAAATTGTGGGCTTTTTTGTGCAGTGGATCCATTACTACTAGGAACTATATTGAAACTACATAAACTAATTTCCTAGTGGCAAAAGGACAGCGCATATTTTTTGTGGGTGTACCTCCTATATATTTTAAAACCAGAACATTTCTTTTGAAAACTAAGGGATTTCACGACATAACTATAAACAAAGGGTTAAAATTATTCTGAAGAATTTCTGAACAATGTAATTTGATGTCGTACTTGCAGCTCAGAAGCTATTGTCCTCAAGTGAAGGTAATGGAGCAGATGAACTGCACTGAATCCTGTCATTTATTGATAATATGCTGTAAACGTAACCTTCTGTGTTTTCAGAATGTAAGTATTCTGTCCGCAGTGGATGATATCCAGGTACTGCTGGATGATCATGTCATTAAAATACAGACGATGCGTGGATCTCCATACATCAAACCTGTTGAAACTGAGTGCAAGGTAGGAGCAAATGGATAAGGGAGAATGGTGTAACGAAAACACACAAACACTAAATATGAATGCCCTTCTTTAGCTCTAAAATTTTATCTAACTCTGCACTAAGACCTTTTCCCCCTGAAGTAATGCATGTACATTTTTTTTTATAAGTAAAAATACACCTGCAAATGATCTTAATTTCAGATTTGGATTTCCAGTGCGAATGGAAATAATTGGGTTAAAAAGATATATTTGCCACTTAAACACACAAAGCTATTAAAAGTAAAAATTTTAATTTCGGGTCCATATTTTGCTTTTTGTTTTCTGCATTTTATAACAAACTACTGCTTAAAGATTTTTAAAATAGTTTGCCTAGATAGCAGCAATAACTCGTAAGTTGCATTTTAGCGTAAAATATGTTCTTTTAAAAAAAAAAAATTCTAATTCCTACAAGCATGGTAGATGTGACAGAGTCTTGTTTATAACTTAATTGTTACATTAAGTAGTCCTAATGATTTTTATGTTGTATGCCATTTTCAATAATCTAGCTATGGGAGGAAAAGCTGGTCCTAATGCAGAATATTTTAGATGCCTGGTTAAAATGCCAGGCCACCTGGCTGTACCTCGAGCCTATCTTTAGCTCAGAGGATATCATTGCTCAAATGCCGGAAGAAGGTCGGAAATTTGGTATTGTAGACGGCTACTGGAGAGACATTATGATGGAAGCAGTAAGTAAATCGGCCCATTCAATTTAGGAACTTAAGTTTTGAACTGAAGAAAATTAACACTAAATTCAGGACAGGCTAATAAGTAAATGTTAGGGATCTCCTTTTCCATCCATGGAGGCCTAAACCTTGGATAATGCAGGAAGCTTTGGAAGCAATGTCTGGCTTTCCAGTTTTTCTCTGCACTTTTACTACAAACTAACACTGAGCTGCAAGTGACAGGGGAAGCTGCCAATTATTATAATCAAAATATTTTAACTTTTTCTTGTGTTTACTTTCCTGTTTCCCATTTTGTAAGTTAATTTCTGTTTTCCTCCCAATCATTTTCGTTCCCAACGTCTGTTCGCGTGTCCTTGTCAATCAATGCCAATGCTGAACTGGACACTACAGGAGGTAAAGGAAGGGGCGAGTACATCCACTTGCCCTCTGATTTCTTTCTCCCTTCCCTTTTCCAAAAAGTACCCTCTTTCACTTGGTGGGATAGAAACTGGGGCCAACCAGCAGAGACAGGAGGGCGCTTCCGGCACACAGCGGTGGGCCACATTCAAAATGTTGCTGTCTTCTTTGTCCGTGTTAAGGAGGCGATAAGGCTACTGACTGCATTTTGATGCTGTTACCACCCCGTTAACGGCAGGTGATAGAGTTGAAAATTGGCCCTATATAGTCAACAAGTGTGATGGAAACTGAGCTTCATCGTGCATCAAATAGGAGACTTGGTATGTTTATGGAAAGTACCTTTTTGCCTTGAATACAAATGTTGGGAAGAAGTCCAAATTCTAACAAGCCACCATTCACCTCCCCTTTAAAACTGCTGTCATCATGAGCTTTCCAAAAAGCCCACCGTCAACCCCCACCCCATCCTTTTCGACTGCTGCACTATACTTAACTTCCCTTTCTTCCTTATGTCTTTGAATGCCTCACTGCTACACAGCTTTGTACTTGTCTCTCCCACAATTCTTTGTTCATTAGGTCAAACATTGGGCAAGGAAAACTCTTGCTGATTACCACCTACCGCCCACCCTCAGCTGATGAATCAGTACTCCTCAATCTATAAGGCACAAGTCAGGAGTGTGATGGAATACTCTCCACTTGCCTGGATGAGTGCAGCTCCAACAACACTCGAAGCTCGACATCATCCAGGACAAAGCAGTCCGCTTGATTAGCACCCCATCCACCACCTTAAACATCCACATCCTCCTCCACCGGTGCGCACCGTGGCTGCAGTATGTACCGTCTACAAGATGCACTGCCGCAACTCATGAAGGCTACTTCGACATCACCTCCCAAACCCGCGACCTCTACCACCTAGAAGGACAAGGGCAGCAGGCGCATGGGAACATAATCACCTCCAAGCAAAGCTCCCTCTAATTTTTTTGGGTGCGCGATCCCTTATAGTGTAAGATTAAATTCTATGTTCTGAAAATGTATAACTTTTAATCTGTTGTGAAGGAGGTATAGTTATGCAGAATTAAGAGCAGTACTTTCTTACACTGCGTTTGATTGTTTTGTTGCAAGGTAAAAGATACCCGGGTTTTGGTAGCTACAGGCTCAGCCAAATATGCTGGAAAGGCTGCTGGAGGCTAATATTCTTTTAGAGGACATCCAGAAAGGACTTAATTTATACCTGGAGAAGAAAAGACTCTATTTCCCAAGGTAATGGACCCTTTTAAAATACACTGCAGATATTTCTTTTGAGTTAAATATAAAAGAAGTGGTAGTATTTTAGATATAGGGGACATTCTTATTGCAATACTGTATTTGGACAAAAATATATATATTAAATAATTTTGGGGGGATATTCTGTAATCTTTTGTTTGTTTGTCACCATTTATGTTGTAAATGTAAACTCGCTTACACAGAAGAGACTGTTGCTGGATTTAGATGCAACCTAGCAGTACCCTGTTTACATTGTCTCACTTAAACTTCAAAACTGCTGCCAACGAGAGAGCTCTATTCAGAAGCATGTGCTAAGCTGCCCTCTCAATACTTCAGGGCCCATTTGTATCTGTCCTCCAAAAGTTTTCATGGTAGACACAGAGCAGCATTCTCTTTGAAAATATTCTATGAACTGGAGCCTTTTTTAAAAACGCTGGCCTTGGGTCAAAAAAAAGGGGAGTTGGGCAGAGTGGGAGAATTAATAGGTAAAAATGGATGGGTATGGTCACCTTTTAGTTAAATTATCAGATTGAACTAAAGCACTGCCTTTATTTGCCTGTACTCTCTGAGTTGAGCTCTTGCTTTTCCCTCCAGGTTCTTTTTCTTGTCCAATGATGAGCTGCTTGAGATTCTCTCAGAAACCAAAGACCCGCTTAGAGTTCAGCCACATCTGAAGAAATGCTTTGAAGGGATAGCAAAACTTCAATTCACCGATCAGCTTCAAATAATAGGAATGATCAGCTCTGAAAACGAAATTGTTCCATTTGTTAAAACTATCTACCCAGGAAAAGCGAAGGTACACATTTGCTCCCCATGCATCTTAATTGCTCCTCAATGATTATGGAACAATCCAAAATATAGACAAGGGTCGCTTTTTTTTACAAAATACAAGAAGACTAATGGTTAATATTTCTTTTAACGTTAACCTTTTTTAAACAATTACTAAATCACTCCTCAAATTTCATTTGATTTTCCTCAAAGAAAATATTTGTCTAATACTTATTCAATCAAGCTTTTTTATTTTTGACAATTCCATATATCTTTGTTTTCTCTGATTTCTCTGAAACAGGATTTTTTTGTTTAAATTGTAATGTTAAAGGTAAATTTCAAAGTTCCACAAACTGTTGTATTTTCTAAATATTCATTATGACTGAGTAAGGATGTGGGAGCCTAATTCATTTGGAAAATATTGTAATTTTAATTGAATATATAATGCAGCATGATTAGATGTACAGGCCCGTAATTTCCGATAGGAGGCTTCCTGCGTGCGGATGCCTCCAATTGGAAAAAAATCTACGCTCTTACCTGAGGGCTCCCTAGGTCTGGACACTTCCGCTCCTGGGCCTCTCCACAGTTGAAATGCGCAGGGCCCACGTATCCCAGGGGCGCATGCAGTTCACAAGCGTCCCTGGGATCACATGGGCCAGGCCAGCCAATAGGAGAAGGGAATCTCCCTTCATACTTTTGACAGATAGACCCATCAAAAGTATGACTGGAGATCACCCCAAAAAGACACTAAAACATTAAATAAAATTTTTTTTAAATCACGTTTTTAAAATGAGATAAAATTACATTAAATTAAATACTTTAAACAAAAATGTAATTTTTTGAAAAAAATAATTAAAGTTTTTTACGGGGCTAAAAATAAACTTACCTTTTTTAAAAGTATTTTAAATTATAAATGAGTGAAAATGTTTTATTTTTTTAACTTTTTTTCAACTCTTCTGCTGGTAAAAGCAGGCCTTACGCGTGGTGGGGGGTGGCGGCAGGGTAACGACACAATTCCACTCTTATGCCATAGTTATGCCAAACCTTCCAAGAACGTCCAGGCCTTTATTGTTCACAGCTGCTAGTAATTTGGGCATTTTATATCTGACATCATGGTTATCCCCAACTGGTTAAGGTACGCTGTAGCAAAACTGTGAGATTGTTTGTTTCTTGAGTATTATTTATTAAATCCCAGGAAATGAGAAGTGCACAACCTGAGTCAAGCTGAGAACTAAATTTCAGTCATTAAAGGCCTCATCAATCTTAAAGGCACCTAGAGTGAATTTTTTTCTATCCCTCATGTGAACCACTGTTCTAATCTCTAAGTGGGACTGCAAATTGGTGCAAAAATGCTTTCAATTTCTAGCTGTGAATCTGTGGGTTGAGACTGCCAAACTCATTTGACTTAGTGCCCTTAAAGCCAGAGGGAGAATGGAGCCCTTTATCCTATAGGATGGATTCAAAATGAGGTAAAAGGTTATGTGCTAACTCATTATGCACCCAGGCACTGTTTTAAAAAAATATATATTTTAAATATTCAGAGCTATGTGAAGGATTGCTTTGAGTTGCATGACACCACTTCTGAAATTAGTTCAATATCACCCCATAGGGCCAGAAAATCCAAGGGCCAATTACACAAGATTGTGCTTCCGGTGGGGAACCTCACCTGCTGGGAACACGTAGTGGGAAATTTTGGGTGTGCTCCCCATTAATTTTAATGGTTGGAAAATTGTGGGGAGCGTCCCAATGATTTCCTGGTATGCATTCCTGACAATCAGTTTTATAAAATCAGCCCATTAGTGTCTCAAATCTTTTAAGAATTAAGTATTTTTTATGGTTTCTCCATTTCAGGGTATGGTGGAGAAATGGCTTTTGCAAGTTGAAGGGATGATGCTTAACAGCATAAAGCATGTCATTAAGGAAGGTATTGACAACTATGTTCAGGTAATAGGACTTAACTTTCAACCACAATTAGTCCATTTTGTTTGTACATTTTTATAAAATGAAGACACTAATTCTTGCAGATTTATTGTTTAGTGGTATTAGTCAGCATTAATATGGCAAACTGCCTTGAGTTTGGCGTTGCCTTTTATTAATTCATTGAATTTGAAATGATTTGTTTATCCTCAGTTTATTTTTTGATTATTGATGCCCTAATTATGCTAGGATATTCATGATACACTTGTGCTTAAGCAATGTAAATAAAGCACAACAATCCCAGTATAGAACTGCAAAATCAAAAACAACAGAATCAGCTCCACCAGGGCCCAATAAACTCAGCAATCCAACGGAGGAATAATGTTGCTTGATTCCATGGCTCTGCCTTTCCCGTGCTTGAGTTAGCTACAAGGTATGAGAGCATAGCCCTGGGGTGAGTCACCAACAACATTTTCCATACTTCTACTGGGGAAGCACTACACATCCTTTACTACATCTTCACAGCATTGTGGCTGAAGTCAGGAGCTTGCTAAGAGATTTCAGAGACTGGATCCCAGCCTGAGTTAGTAATTACTTTCTATTTTGTCCAGACAAACATTGATCTTAACCAAGAACAAGGCAAAGTGCTGAGCCAGTGGACTTTCAAACTTGAATCACACATCAGCATTCTGTGCTGATTGGTCATAATGTAGCATTGATGGTCTTCTCAGCTGTAGTTCAGAATGTGTGTGTATTCGGGAATCTCCACCCAAAAACAAGTCTTGTTTTTTGGGTTCCTCTTACAAACCTGCTCTTGTCACCAAGAGGGTGGGCAGATAACCCGCTTTCAGGCCTGGGCCTATACATAACCAGCTATTAGCAGGTGTACACCTTTTGATTTTCTATCTCATTTTTGGGCAGGCACCTCATACATGTTTGACTTCCTTCCATGACAGGCAGGCTAAGTTCAGAATGAGGGGCACAAACCTTTATCCTACAATTCCAAGGCACAGTGTGCTTGTATACCAAACATACCATGGCACTGGTCTAGAAAAAATAATTTATATTTTCCTTTTTCTATGAGTAACTTATCACTACCAAGTTTTTTTTTCCCTTTCCTTCTCTTCTCTGCCCCCCCACCCACACCCAGCCACTGAAAGCTTTGAATTCTTGCTGAGGTATATCCCCATGGACACTGGGCATCGGGGCCTTGATGGTGAGTGCGGACAGCCTATTTAATCATGGGAGCATCACAGCTGAGCCTGATCCTGTCCTCATCCAACAGGCACATTTCCAGCAGGGTGCACTACAGCATAATCAAGAATAAAAACACTGGCCAATGTTCACCTCCCTAACCCAGGGCACTGAGGCCAATTGTAATACCATCCCACTGCCTTGACTGAGATCCACTAACTCAGCACAGAATCTGGGACCTCCCTGGTCGGTGTAGCTGGATTACTCACCAGATAAACTTGTTGAACTATCCATAGAGCTAACTTTTATGTTTTTAAAGATGGAATGGTGTTGACAATGCAACCGAAAACAAAACCTTGATAAAGTGATCTAGATGATATTTTAACTTCTGTTTATATTGGCCATTAAGGACTTAAACAAACAATATTCTGATCTTATTTGAAATAACGAAGAATGAGCACTTGCTTTACTAACCTGCCAGTGAGAGTCAAGTGCATTCAATAAGGCTGACCTGTTATGCACATAACTGGGGGATGCTGGCTCTCTCTGAAACTCTGCTCCATGTTGCTTATTTGGATATATGGATGCTGCATCATGCATTTCTCACATGTCTGTGCCTGCATAATGATGGTCTGAGATTTTGAGAAATCTGGAGCTCACAATGTGCAGGATGAGTTGATATGCATCATATCTACTTCCTGCAGCATTCCACTGGGTTGCAAGTGGAGTGAATGGTTATGATCTAAAATGCACTGCCTGAAAGGGAGAGGGAAGCAGTTTCAATAGTAACTTTCAAAAGGGAATTCTATATATACCTGAAAAGAAAAAAATTGCTGGGCTATGGGGAAAGAACAGTGATGTGGGACTAATTGGATAGGAACAGGAATAGGCCATTCAGCCCCTCAAGCTTGTTCCGCCATTCAATTTGATTATGGCTGATCTGTATCTTAACTCCATCTACCCGCCTTGGTTCCGTGTAACCCTTCATACCCTTGCCTAGCAAACATTTATCAATCTCAGTTTTTAAATTTTCAATTGACCTAGCCTCAACAGCTTTTTGGGGGAAAGAGTTCCAGATTTCCACTACCCTTTGTGTGAAGAAGTGCTTCCTGACGTCACCCCTGAATGGCCTAGCTCTTACTTTAAGGTTATGCCCCCTTGTTCTGGACTCCCCCACCAGAGGAAATCGTTTCTCTCTATTTACCTATGAACTCCTTTAATCATCTTAAACATCTCAATTAGATCACCCCTTAATCTTCTATACTCAAGGGAATACAAGCCTAGTCTATGCAACCTGTCTTCATAATTTAACCCTTTTAGCCCCGGTATCATTCTGGTGAATCTGGGATGCACCCCCTCCAATGCCAATACATCCAAGGTGTCCAGAACTGAATGCAATACTCTAAAAGGGGTGTAACCAGAGCTTTACATAACTGTAACATAACTTTTTTATTCCAGCCCCCTCGAGATAAATGCCAACATTCCATTAGCCTTTTAAATTATTTTTTGTACCTGTCCACTAGCTTTTAGTGATTTCTGTACTTGGACACCAAAATCTTTCCATCCTCCACAGATCCTAGCTTCTCACCATTTAGAAAATACTCTGATCTATCTTTCTTGGGTTCAAAGTGGATGACCTCACATTTCCCTACATTGAACTCAATCTGCCACAGTTTTGCCCACTCACTTAATCTGTCAATGTCCCTTTGCAACTTTGTGCTCCCATCTACACTATTTACTGTGCCACTTAACTTGGTGTCATTAGCAAATTTGGATATATAGCTCTCTATTCCTTCATCTAAGTCATTTATAAATATAGTGAAAAGCTGAGGCCCCAGTATAGATCCCTGGGGGACACCATAGTCACATCCTGCCAATTTGAGTACATGCCCATTATCCCTACTCTCTGTTTCCTACTGCCGAACCAATTCCTTACCCATGTCAATAGGTTGTCTCCAATTCCATGTGCTCTCATTTTTGTTAACAGTCATAGAATCATAGAATGGTTACAGCACAGAAGGAGACCATTCGGCCCGTCGAGCCCGTGCCGGCTCTCTGCAAGAGCACTTCAGCTAGTCCCACTCCACTGCCCCTTCCCTGCAGCCCTGCAAATTTTTTTCCTTCAGGTACCTATCCAATTCCCTCCTGAAAGCTACAATTGAGTCTGCCTCCACCACCCTTTCAGGCAGTGCATTCCAGATCCTAACCACTCGCTGCATAAAAAAGTTTCTCCTCATGTCGCCCCTGGCTCTTCTGCCAATCACCCTAAATCTGTGTCCTTAGGTCCTCGATCCTTCCGCCAATGGGAACAGTTTCTCTCCATCCACTCCGGCTAGACCCCTCATGATCCCGAACACCTCCATCAAATCTCCTCTCAACCTTCTCTGCCCCAAGGAGAACAACCCCAGCTTACATAGGATATACGGCACAGAAACAGGCCATTCAGCCCAACCAGTCCATGCTGGCGTTTATGCTCCACTCGAGCCTCCTCCCATCTTTCTTCATCTAACTATCGGCATAACCCTCTATTCCCTTCTCCCTCATATGCTTCTCTAACCTCCCCTTAAATGCATCTATACTATTTGCCTCAACTACTCCCTGTGGTAGCGAGTTCCACATTCTCACCACCCTCTGGGTAAAGAAGTTTCTTCTGAATTCCCTGTTTGATTTCTTGGTAGCTATCTTATGTTGATGGCCTCTAGTTATGCTCTTCCCCACAATTGGAAACACTCTCTCTGTATCTACTCTATCAAAGCCTTTCATAATTTTAAAGACCTCAATTAGGTCACCCCTCAGCCTTCTTTTTTCAAGAGAAAAGAGACCCAACCTGTTCATCCTTTCCTGATAGATATACCCTCGCATTTCTGGTATCATCCTTGTAAATCTTCTCTGCACCCTCTCCGGTGCCTCTATATCCTTTTTATAATAGGTGACCAGAACTGTACGCAGTACTCCAAGTGTGGTCTAACCAAGGTTCGATACAAGTTTAGCATAACGTCACTACTTTTCAATTCTATCCCTCTAGAAATAAACCCTAGTACTTGGTTTGCTTTTTTATGGCCTTGTTTACCTGTGTCGCTACTTTTAGTCTCTTATGTGCAACCTTATCAAATGCCTTTTGGAAATCCATATACAGTAAATAACATCCTAAACCATGTTGGGTACCTCCAAGAAATTCAACTAGGTTTGTTAGACATGACTTACCCTTTACAAATCCATGCTGGCTCTCTCTGATCAGTTCATGTTTGTCCAAGTGTTCAGTCACTCTGTCCCTAATAACAGATTCTAGTAACTTGTCCATAACAGACGTTAGACTAATGGGCCTACAATTTCCTAGTTTATCTCTCTTACCCTTTTTAACTAGTGGAGTGACATTGGCAATTTTTCAATCCAACGGGACAATTTCTGAATCGAGAGAGTTTTGGAAAATCATGACTAGAGCACCTACAATTTCCTCACCTACTTCTTTTAATACACTGGAGTGGAAACCATGAGACCCTGGAGATTTGTCTATTATTAGTCTCATATTTTCTCAATTACCATTTTTTTACTTGTATTAAATCGAGTAAGTTCCTCCCCTTGATTTATTTTTACTTTTCCTCATATCTCTGGTACTTTATCCCTATCCTCTGAAGACCAATACAAAGTAGATATTTATCAAGTCTGCCATTTCCTGATTTTCAATAATAATATCATTTGCGTCTGTCTTTAATTGGCTCTAAGTCATCCTCTTTTTCTTAACATACTTGTAAAATCCTTTAGTGTTGTCCTTGATATCCCTGAAGTTTTTTCAGGTATTCCTTTTTGCAGCTCTTACTACTTTCTTAATATTCCTTTGCTGCTCTTTCTATCCCTCCCAGTCCATGGGATCTCAACTGTTCTTTGCATTCGTATAAGCCTTTTCTTTTAGTTTTCTATTAACTCTCATATCTCTTGTTGACCAGGGTTGTTTAATTACACAAGTAAAGCTCTTGCCCTTTAGGGGTATGTACAGTTCTTGCATTCTAGCAAACACTTCTTTGAACACAGTTTGTCTGTAGTTTTATCCATTAATAGTTCTATCCATAAAGGTGTCCAGTAGTGTAGTGGTTATGGTACTGGACTAGTAACCCAAATATTGAGTCCAAATCTCCAATGGTAAGCTGTGAAATTCAATTCAATAAATCTGTTAAATAGTTCTGTCCACTGTGGTCAATTTCTGTCTCATCCCTCCAAAATCCACTTTACTTAAATTTAAAATCTTGGTTCGTGATTCACCCTTCTCCGTCTCAAACCTAATATCAAATTGAATCATGTTATGGTCACTGTTAGCTAGATGTTTCCTTACGATTAGATCATTGACTAATTCAGTCTCAACGTGCCGGCACAGGCACAATAGCCTCCTTCTGAACTGTATGATTCTATAATACTTCAGAAAATGAGTATAAATGGCAGTATCTCCAATACTGGTCATGACATTGTAATGTGCCAATGCAGACTAGATTTTTTTTTAATTTGTTCATGGGATGTGGGCGTCACTGGCAAGGCCAGCATTTATTGCCCATCCTTATTTGCCCTTGAGAAGGTGGTGGTGAGCCGCCTTCTTGAACCGCTGTAGTCCGTGTGGTGAAGGTACTCCCACAGTGACGTTAGGGAGGGAGTTCCAGGATTTTGACCCAGCGTCGATGAAGGAACGGCGATATACTTCCAAGTCAGGATGGTGTGTGACTTGGAGGTGGTGGTGCTCCCATGCGCCTGCTGCTCTTGCCCTTCTTGGTGGAAGAGGCCGCGGGTTTGGGAGGTGCTGCCAAAGAAGCCTTGGCGAGTTGCTGCAGTGCATCTTGTAGATGGTACACACTGCAGCCACGGTACGCTGGTGGTGGTGGGAGTGAATGTTTAAAGTGGTGGATGGGGTGCCAATCAAGCGGGCTGCTTTGTCCTGGATGATGTTGAGCTTCTTGAGTGTTGTTGGAGCGGCACTCGTCCAGGCAAGTGGAGAGTATTCCATCACACTCCTTACTTGTGCCTTGTAGATGGTGGAACATAAGAACATAAGCTGGTCCAGTTAAGTTTCTGGTCAATGGTGACCCCCAGGATGTTGATGGTGGGGGATTCGGCGATGGTAATACCGTTGAATGTCAAGGGGCGGTGGTTAGACTCTCGCTTGTTGGAGATAGTCATTGCCTGGCACTTCTGTGGCGCGAATGTTACCTGCCACTTATCAGCCCAAGCCTGAACGTCGTCCAGGCCTTGTTGCATGTGGGCGTGGACTGCTTCATTATCTGAGGAGTTGCAAATGGCACTGAATGCTGTGCAGTCATCAGCGAACATCCCCATTTCTGACCTTGTGTTGGAGGGAAGGTCATTAATGAAGCAGCTGAACATGGTTGGGCCTCGGACACTGCCCTGAGGAACTCCTGCAGCGATGTCCTGGGGCTGTGATGATTGACCTCCAATCACCACAGCCATCTTCCTTTGTGCTAGGTATGACTCCAGCCAGTGGAGAGTTTTCCCCCCCGATTCCCATTGACTTCAGTTTTACTGGGGCTCCTTGATGCCACACTCGGTCAAATGCTGCCTTGATGTCAAGGGCAGTCACTCTCGCCTCACCTCTGGAATTCAACTCCTTTGTCCATGTTTGGACCAAGGCTGTAATGAGGTCTGGAGCCAAGTGGTCCTGGCGGAACCCAAACTGGGCATCAGTGAGCAGGTTATTGGTGAGTAAGTGCGGGTTGATAGCACTGTCGACGACACCTTCCATCAGTTTGCTGATGATTGAGAGTAGACTGATGGGGCGGTAATTGGCCGGATTGGATTTGTCCTGCTTTTTGTGGACAGGACATACCTGGGCAGTTTTCCACATTGTCGGATAGATGCCAGTGTTGTAGCTGTACTGGAACAACTTGGCTAGAGTCGCGGCTAGTTCTGGAGCACAATTCTTCAGTACGACAGCCGGGATGTTGTCAGGGCCCATAGCCTTTGCTATATGCAGTGTGCTCAACCGTTTCTTGACATCACATGGAGTGTTATGACAGCTCCAACTGGTTGGGACGTGGTTCTTCTGAGAGGTAAGTAGAAAAACATTGGAGTATGGGAAATATACATTGCATATATCTGAGAAAATTAATTTTGTCTAGACATTGGTTTTCTGTGCACCACAAACATAAATAACTTTTCTCATTTGTGATTGAAAATAATTTAAGTATGTTATTCTTTGTATTTGAAGCTTCCTCGTAGAAAATGGGTTCTTCAGTGGCCTGGACAGGTGGTGATCTCCGTGTCCACAATCTACTGGACCAGTGATGTCTCTGATGCAATTAGAGATGGGACTTTACCAGTAAGCTGAAACATGCACATGTTTCTTATATGTATTTACTCTTGTAGTTTTCTACGGCACAACTTCTAATAGGTTGTAGTACAATAACATTTTCATAATTTACTGGGGCCCCAATATTTACAGGGAGGCGGGGAGGGAGCTGTCGGAGGCCAGGAAATATTGGAAAGGCGGCACCTCATTAGAATTTCGGTACTCAGTTTCCCGCCTGGCAGCCAGCCAGATTGAATAGGCTGCTGCCGGGCAAGAGAGCCTGCTGTACAAGGCCGCAGTCAGGAAACGTAGAGGAGGGAAGGGGAGATCGCGGCGGGGGGTGTGGGGTGGTGGTCTGGAGATCGGATTGCGGGGGGTGTCTGGAGACCGTGGGGAGCAGGTCAGCCGATCACTGGGGAGGTGGTGGGGTGGTCTGGAGATCGGATTGCGGGGGGTGTCTGGAGACCGTGGGGAGCAGGTCAGCCGATCACTGGGGAGGTGGTGGGGTGGTCTGGAGATCGGATTGCGGGGGGTGTCTGGAGACCGTGGGGAGCAGGTCAGCTGATCACTGGGGAGGTGGTGGGATGGTCTGGAGATCGGATTGCAGGGGTGTCTGGAGATCGTGGGGAGCAGGTCAGCTGATCATGGGGGCGGTGGAGAGGTGGGGTTGGCCGATCACAGGGCAGGTCTTTAGATCGCAGGGAGGGAGGCAGATCGTTGCAGGTTAGCTTCGGGAGCCTGGGGGAAGCACTTCTGCTTCCCCTGGCCCATGAGCAGTGCTGGAAAGGCACTTGCATCTGGCAGTTCCTGCCTCCCTTTAGCTGCCAGGTTTCCCGAGGCCTGGGAAACTCTGCCCGCAGCCGTTTAAATCCAAATAGCTGCTTAAAATCTGAGGCCGCAGCCTGATTAACATATTATAATGATCGATCCGCATCCTGAGAGCGGGTTACTCGCCCAACCCCCAACTTAACTCTGTTAAACCAGAAGTAGGTGTGGTCTTGGTGGGTTGGGGTTGCGTTTCCCATTTATTTACAAAGTCATTGGAATATGCATGCTAATTTTCAACTTACAATGATTTTCCCACAAAGGTTTGCAAATTCCTTTGTAAAGAACAGGGCTATGATACATTTACAGTACTGTGAAACGGTGAAGCTGAGTATGAGTAACATGAGAACAGGGGGATGCACCCTGGCTATGCAACAAAATAGTACACCTGATGCCCTCAATAAAGCAGCCACCTGTGAATTGCTGCCACAATAAATGGGTCCTACTTTATCTAACAAAGTTGTGCAGTTATCAGAAAATTAATAACATTTGCCGTTAAGATACATTCACACAACAACTGTACTGTTGATGCAAAGCAATTACTGTACAATATAAATGCAGTAATGATGTAACTGCAGCCTGAAGCTGCCGTCAGGACCTGACCTGACAGCGGAACAAAATTAATTGAGACTCCTTGGAGGAAGGAGTCTCGCTCCTCTTCACTTTGGAGTCAGATCAGGCTTTAACACCTGAGCTCCACTACACAGATTTAGCATTGATGCAAAGCTGAAAGCACTTCACACCAGCTTTAAAGTTGTAGTGTAAATGCACCCTTAAATAATTGAGTCTCGGAGGCACTTCTAGCAGCAATATTGTATTACAGCTAATGGGTTATTTGTAAAATTGGAGAAGTCCGGGAATAGGTGGCTTGACTAAACTGTCCTGTTCAGATAGTGAGGGGAAATGTAAAATGGGGAATAAAATAATTTAACTTTTGAGTAAATTTTTTTTTGAGAATTGCACCTTGTCTCAATTATTACACCAATTATTAGATCAGTACTTCACACTTTTACTATTACTTTGAAGGATTATCTAGCGAAAAGCAACGAACAAATCAATGAAATTGTGGAACTAGTGCGAGGAAAGCTATCTGGTGGAGAACGCATGACTCTTGGAGCACTCACTGTCATTGATGTACATGGTAAATAATTGCTTACAGCCTCTCATGTTAATGAGGAGATAACAGTAAGTGCTTGTTTCAACAATGCCACATGATCTTAAAAAAAAAATGTATTCTCGGGATGTGGGCAATACTGGTAAAGCCACATTTATTGCCCAATTTTAGTTGCCCTGACAACTGAGGGTATTAAGAGTCAGTTACATAATGTGGACATAGCAAGTTCCCTTGTTTGAAGGGAATTACTGAACCAGTTTCATTATCATATTTTATGATTTGAACTTATAACCTCTGGGCTGCTAGTCCAGTATCATGGCCACTACAATGCTATACTGTTGTGAGGCATGCAGATGACTAAGGTTCCCAGGTTTGATCCCTGGTCTCTGCTAGGGCACCCAGGGCAGTGACAGGAGCGCAATAATTGGCCACAGTGCCTTGGATTAGGGAAGCAAAATTGGCCTTGCTTCCTGCCCCTGATTGCTTTACAGCAGCTCCTTCTAGTAGTGTGTACGTGTAATGGCCAGGTGAGGACAGGATTAGACGGGTGAGGTCCTGCAGACTCTTGTGGTTGAGGCTCTCACGTAAATAATGGCCATTGGAGTAACGTCCTGGAGTGCGAACGCCTATATGGAATTGTACCCCTGTGAGGGGATCAGTGCCTTCAGGAGAGGAAGGGAAGGGAGAAAATGAGAGGAGAAAGATATTTTAATGGTGCATGATATATCCCATTGTGTCTTCTGTTCCTGCAGCACGTGATGTGGTTGCTGAACTGGCAGATGCTAAAGTATCAAGCCTCAATGATTTCATGTGGATAAGCCAGCTGAGATACTACTGGGAAGAGAGTGATGTTATTGTGCGTATGATCACTACAGTTCTGACATATGGTTATGAATACCTGGGTAACTCTGCACGACTCGTCATAACGCCCCTCACTGATCGATGTTACAGGTACAATAAAGCACAGATTATTCTTCTGAAAGAAACCGAACCTCACATTTTCAAGGAAGTAATTGTTGAATAGGCATTTGGTCGTCTTGTATAGCAAACTGTTACAGGGAAGTTGAATAAATTTCACAAGGTAATTTATTGTGTCTTAACAAAGTCTGTCATTGAATGAAGATTTCCACCATATGTTGGTGTGCAGGCTGCAAATTGGCTGGATCTACCTGTCAGTACACCTCTGTCCTATTTAAAAAAGAAAGGTAGATTTAGCTTTCTTCCTGTTTAAGCCTTAGTTTGAAACTGTTAAAGAAAATCAGACCCACCAAATATGCCTTTCAGAAATCTCAAATCTTTCCAAAGTTCATTTAGTTTCATAAATGTGTAGATCGGCTTCAATTAAATGCTTATTTTTTGTGTGGCTATAATTGGAAACCAAACAGGTGTTAGGATGTTTTCTTTGAACGCAGTCCTCAACACTGATATTTCATCTGAAAATTTGGATCAATTTCAGTTCAGGCAGGGAATGCAGGTCTCCTCCTTTTCTGACCTGATAACAGGTGGGAATTGAAGTAAGTTGGGAAGTCTCAATTCAGTTCCCAGTGAGCACCAAATTCATGGTGCAAAGCTGTCAGTATTTGGCAATATTTCAGCAATAGTTGCAAGTGTTCTTAAGGCTAAGGGCAAAGCAGGTTGACAGAACAACATGAATTCTGTTTTTCAGTGCATGTGTACCCAGAGGTACGTTATGCTGTCAATAATGTTCCTTTTTATACTACAGGGTTGCTTCTGATGGCAACAGTTCCTCTGCTTTTATGATCTGAGGCAGCAAAAGCCTCCTAGAATAGGATTTTTCCTCACTGTCTCCAACCAAAATGCAGCTGGTGGCAAATATAAACAGTGTACACCATCAGAATGTAGGTGCAGCCTGCCATTTGGAACTTGACTATAGGTGGCATAATCTTCTGCAAATGCAGTTGATTCATAGTAACAAACGCAGTATAAACAGAGCAGATTCAGCGTCAATGGGAACTAATCCAATTAGGTAATATAAAAGGGTATAAATATAATAGAGCATTTTTTTCTGTAACGGGCTTAACAACCTCTTTTAAACCCATGCAAATTGAGGCATACTAAGTGTAAATCTCATTTAAAAAGCAATTACAATAAATATTAAGTGTAAGTAATTTAGAGAATCCATGAGATTAACAACACCAACAATTTACATTTATATAGCGCATTTAAAGTAGCAAAACGTCCCAAGGTGCTCAACTAGAGCGATGTCAATAAAAACACTTTTGACACCGAGCCACAGAAGGAGATATCAGGACAGATGACCAAAAACTTGGTCAAAAAAGTAGGTTTTAAGGAACATCTTAAAGGAGGAGAGAGAAGTAGAGAGGCAGAGAGGTTTAGGGAGGAAATTCCAGAGCTTCGGGCCAAGGCAGTTGAAAGCACAGCCGCCAATGGTGGAGTGATTCAAATTGGGGATGTGCAAGAGGCCAGAATTGGAGGAGTGCAGAGATATCGAAGGCTTGTAGGGTTGGAGGAGGTTACAGAGATAGGTTACTAAGTTACTAATTATTGCATATTAAGTTATCTTTAGTCACCTGATTAAACTTACTGCACTTTCCTTATGATACACCTAGGACATTGATGGGGGCCTTAAAATTAAATCTTGGTGGTGCCCCGGAAGGACCTGCAGGAACTGGCAAAACAGAAACTACAAAAGATTTAGCAAAAGCTGTAGCCAAACAGGTAACTATTAATAAGGGATGCTGCATATGTGCTTGCTGCTTTATGTTTTTATATTAACCCCATTTTTTAATTTATATGTATCAATGTCCTCTCCTATTTCTATTTGTTTACGCATTACCCCTCCCCATCTCCATTTTCCATTTTTATTGACGTCACTGTCCTTCCATTTTTACATTTCAGATCCTTATAGCTGCAGGCAGCCAATATGCTTCTTCTTTCAGCTAGAAGAATATGACCATTCAGGCTTTGGTTTCTCCACTCCCAGCATTAATGTTGTTTCATGATCAGTTAATGGCAGATGTCTTCTGCTGAGACAGGTCTGGTGGTCCTGTCAGTTTTTCCACCTGCTACTTGCCCCCCTCCCCATCCCTTGGATGGAGCACTTCAATACCACAAAGAACTGGCAATCCTCACTTAAAGACCCCAGGATGCTTACGTAACTGAATTTTAAAGGAATGGTTTTCTTAATTGCAATTGTTGTGGAAGAACTGCTCATATTACGAATCTGCCAAATAAAATATAGAATTTTTAGAAAACTGATTTTCAGCAGTTGTGCTGCTGCTCAAGGATTGATATTTTTAGCATGGCAGGTGTAAGCGGGCAGCAATCCGTGTAGGATGCATTAGTTTCAGTGTCATGTCGGTCAGTTCTTCTGGAGGAAGATAAGACCCAGAAGGAGTAGCACTAACAAAACAAATTATAAAAGCGCCCTTGAAGGGATAAGGATATAATATTCCATTTTAAAATACAAAAACAAACCTTTGAATGGAAACTTAAGGCAGTTCCACTTCTAACACATGAGGCATTAGATCATGTGTAGTAGTCTTGTGATATGGCCTCATTTCAAAGAGAAGAGAAAGATCTTTGCTTACTGGGGTAAATGTTCATCTTCACCACCTGGATGGTAATCTGGTGGAGCGGAAAGAATAAAAATCATGCAGGTTCTACAACAGGCAGGCGATTCGCTCTGGCAGTGATCATTAGTATAGTGCAGGCTACAGGCTAATGAGAATCGAATGGGAATGGCCCAGAATTTGCTGGAGTGGGGCATCTCATGGCGTGCCCCATGAGTTGGATCTTTTCTTCATTCTTCAGCTCGAAAAATATTTGTGCTGCAAATTGCTGGAAGTACGAGGTCAACGACAGGACAAACAGTCTATCTCCATAACCATGGAAAAGTAAGAAAAAAAATTTATAAGCATAAAATGTAAAAAAAACCTCTAGGAACAATTTAGTTCCTGCAGGAGTGAGACTCCACAGTTTCAATAGTTCCCTTTCGGGGCCTCTGAGGTCGAGTGGAATTACAGGAACATAAATCTCGTTGTTAAATACCAGTCCTAACTTCCTGTGGCGAGTTTAAATTATTTTAACAGCGCAAATGCAACAATTTCTTGAAACTCATGGGGGAGATTGATGGCAAACAAGGTTAACGGTGAAGTGGCGCAAATCGTCCAGCGATTTGTGGCGATTCGCCACTCATGCTGTGTCTCTTCCTCGCTACAAGTTGCTGTTTCTTTTGCACACTAATAATGGCATGTGCAATTAACTCGCCGTTATTTTCCCAGCAAATTCTGGTCCACTAAATTACCATAAATATGCCATCTGTAATGATCTCAATCATAAAGCTGTCTTATGTTAGTTGTTGCTGTTGGGTTTGATGTTCTACTTTACTCACGTTTTCTCTGTCTTTACAGTGTGTAGTTTTCAACTGCTCTGATGGTCTGGATTATAAAGCCATGGGGAAATTCTTCAAGGGTCTTGCCCAAGCTGGGGCTTGGGCCTGCTTTGATGAGTTCAACAGAATAGAGGTAATTAAACCGACTAAGAAAGATCAGGACCATATAGTCACAGCTGTTTAATTTGGATAACTTTTCTTCTTTATTGTGATTCAGACAGTGGAATTCTAAAGGAGTTGGAATTTGCATAGGGTGGAGCTTGAGGTCTCCAGTTTTACCTGAAGGATGGCACTTGTGACAATGCAGCAATCTCTCGGAACTTTGCTTAAGTATCTGCACTCAATTCCTGCAGTGGGGTTTGAACCTATAACCTTCTGAGCTAAGCTCTTTTACATATTAGTTTCTCCTACTTTTTTTTGTTCCCCTTTTCAAAAAAAAAAGTCCAGTATTCTCCCCTTCTCTCTCCATTCACAGATAGGTGCTGGTGCACATTTCCATGAGTGTCAGCCACTCTCCAGCACCTTGACCAAGTGAGCTAAGACAGTGAGTGTTGGTAGGTTATTCCACCATAGGCAATTAGGGTAAAATAAAAAGCAGCAATTGAGCATGTCCTCACCCAACATTTGTACACAAACCCTTTCCAGTGGAGATCACTAGGTGGCAATCAGGAGCAGGAACCCTGGTTTGTGGGTTTTTTCCCCTCTCACTAACTCAGGTGTGATGAGGACAAATTTAGTGCTCCTACTACTATCTGGCTGAGATCATTTAACTCAGCACAGACCAGGGATTAAACCTGCATTCTCCCTGTAACACTGATTACTTCTACTGGTTCCAGTCCAGGCAATATAATGGGCTTGATATATGGAACACAATCTCAAAAACTGGTGACACAAAAGTAAGACTGTAAGAGACTTCAAAACAACAGGTTAGTGGATTAGGCAGACAGGTGGCAATATAATGTGAATAAGTATAAGGTAATACATTTTAGGAGGAAAAACAAGGAATGGATGTATATGCTTAACGGAAAGATACTGAAGGGTGCGGATGAGCAGAGATACCTAAGGTTCAAACACATAATTCCCTGAAAGTGCTATTGGCCTTCTCTACGGCTTTATCTGTGTGTATGGGTAGATAAAGCCATAAAAAAGCCATTAGCCTTTTGGGTTTCTAAATCGGGACAGAGAGCACAAGGGTAACAAAATAATAAATTAATACAAAACACTGATTAGGCCATACTTGGATTACTGTGTGTAGTTTTGGGTGCTTCGTTATGGAAAAGATATTAAAAACATAGAGAGTATACAACATAGATTCACCAGGATGATGCCAGGGATGAGAAACAATAGTTATAAGGAAATACTTGAGATACCAGGACTATATCCACTGGAGATGAGAGGAGATTTAATAGAGGTTTTTAAAATTATGAAAGATTTTGATTGAGGGAATAGGAAAAGATTATTTCCTCTGGTTGAGAAGTCAGTGATGAGGGGTCATCAATTTAAAATTATAACAGAGTGTGGAAAGAGGTTAGAAGAAATGTCTTTACCTAAAGGGTTGTAGGAGCACTGAATGCTTTGCCACAGGGAGTGGTTGAGACAGAGACCATTGTGTCTTTTAAGGGAATTATTGGATAAATATTTGAGGCAGAGGAAGATACAGGCTATGGAGCAAGCATGGGTTGGAGGGGGGCTGCAGGTATTTGAATTAGTTTTGGATTGCTCTAACAAAGAGTAGGAACAGATATGATGGGCCAAATGGCCTCCTTATGTGCTGTCTGATTCTATGACAGATTTGGAGCCAAGAGGAGGGATATAGTGCTCCCTGGTGTCACCAGTGGCAAGAGCCTGGAACTAACTGCATACAGACCCAAAGCAATTTTAAAGTATTCTAGCATCACACAACATCACATTAATAGGTAAATCCTATTAAAAGTATTACCGGGCAGATGTCACCAGATGTAACATGGACGTGGACACAATTAACATTGAAAAGCCGACAGGAAATGTTTACAGGTCACAGGATTTTGACTGATTTTAATAGGTGTAGATAGATGTCAGCGAGGAGCCCACTTTTGAAAGGCCAAATAAAATAAAATCAATTAAAATCAAATCAAATCAAATAAGACGTCAGTAATGAGAAAAGACCAGCATCTACTACCCTAATTCTTCCCTCACAGCATCTAATTTTACTTTGAGCAACCCCAATATTTTTGCCTCTACTATCCTGTGACTGTTCTGCCAGATTTGGGGTGGCTGCTGAGAACACAGACAAGTTTAAGTCCCACATGCCATCTAATTAAGCCAGGTTGTTTCAGTTTTATTCCATGAAACAATCCAGTTCCAGTGGCTGGTTATAATAAAGGATACGTTGTGCAGTGGAGACACCAGCAGAATGTTGTTAGAATGTCTCCATCTTCTAATGGCATGACTAGAAAGTTTATCTTCCCTATCTTAACAATGAAAAAAATAATGATGGCTTAAATGTAGTAATTATGGACCAATGGAGTTGCCTGTTGGTGATCCAACAATAAGCAAACAAAGATTCAGAATTGCGCTATTAAAGAAACGTTGGGCTGGATTTTGCAGTGGGGGGTCAGCGGCGTGATCGGTGGCGGGTCGGGTGGGAAAGTGTTTTTTTTCCCCAGCGGGACCCCGCTGTGAACCCGCCGCCATGCGCCTTTACCAAATGTCGGGTCTGTCAGCGCTGAGCAGACCCGACCCGCAGTGGCAGGGGAGGCAATTAAAATCATTAGTGGCTTGTTTACAGCCACTTAGCAATGTTTTTTTCCCCCAGCTTTTTGGATTTGACAGGTCGCCCACCGGTTTCCCGCTGAGCCTAGACCTCGTCTGTGAAGCTGAGGCGGGAGGTCAGTGGCCATTGAATCAGCTGATGATTTGGCAGCTTCAAATGTCAAGTCAAAGCTCCCAGCTGATTGAGATGTGTTCCCTTAACCACTAGTTTCTCTAAACTACATTGTCACGACAGATTAGGATGCTGCAAGTCTCTATCCAGTCTGACCTCATTACCTCTCCCACCATTGACAGATCGCTTCTGTCATCTCTACTTCACCTGCCATCTATTCCGTCAGCATGGATGCCCTTGAAACTCTCTCACCTTGGTCCTCAGAATCCCACCACGATCAGCCCCAACACCAGCATTGCCAGGCACACCAGCAACACCAACCTTCTCCACAATCAACTGATGCTGCACAGGACACGGCATCAGCACCCGACCACATTGCTGCCTGGGACGTCCGGGATGACCTCACCATGGCCAGATTTACTTCACTTGACGCCGTACACCCTGGCTGCCACATGATGCGCCAGGTTGGCACCACCCCACACCAACACCACAAAGCATCTCTACAATGCCCAAGCCATTCCTTTCACACTCATGACCATTGCGGGGATACCATTATGTCTCACCATTCACTGCAACTCACTAAGCCACTTCCAAAGGTGCACACAAATCTGTCCAAGAATGCAAAGTGTTGAAAATACAGGTTTCAATGTTTGACACCACATTAACAGAAACTTTACATGAGCATTGCATAAAACACCCAAGTGTCTACCCTTGTGTGTTAGTTGGTATGATTGCACTAGGATGAGGGTGAGTGTGAGGGGTGGCTAGTGAGATGGGGAAGTGATAATGTAGATAGAGAGGGAGGTGCAAGGTAAGTTGGTGTGAGTAAGGATGTGCAGGAGTAGGGTAGGGAAGGCAGAGTGATGGGGATGTGATGAGAGGCACAGCAGAATGAGGTTGAGTGTGGCTTTGCAGTAACGTTTCGTGATCTACTGAGATCATTGAAATGTTTGCGGCACTGCACCCAGGTCCTCCTGACCACTTCCCTGCTTGTGCCCTCCTCTGCAATGTGCAACCAGGCTGTGTTGATCTCCTAGGTACGTCTCTTCCACCCATGGGAAGGGAAGAGGACCTCCCTGTGTGCTCCGAGTCCCTCCATAAGCATATGGAGGGAGTCATGGGAGAGTCTGGGTGCAGCCCTGCACCTCTGTGCAGTGGTGGTCAGTGTTTGCAGCACCTCACTGACAGCACAAATGTCAAAAGAAAGTTGGCCATGGTCTCTTTAAGGAAACTGGCTGATGACATGTCATCAAATGACGTCATCAGACCCGCTTCCTCTAATTGGCCGGCAAACGCACTGGGTGGGCTTAACGAGCCTAATCAGGGGAAATTCATTTCAGAGGCCGGGATGGAGACAGCAGCGGGGTCGGGACCCGCCACCAGCGTCGCCCACCATGGATCCGCCGAGTTTCGTAAAATCGTGGCCATTGTCTTTGTGAATAAATGTTTGAAAATCTTTATTTTCTGGCAAAGGAAAAGAGCCAGAAAAGCCATTTGTTGCTACACTACAATCTTGTCATGTGAAAATGGGTGTGCTTTGATTTTATTTATAGGAGCGTGTTCTATGCTTGCAAATCAGCAGAGAAGGGTTTTGCAAAACAACTTTTCTTGAATGTGGTTCAGCTTTAAACAGTAGACTGTTTCATGTGTGGTCTGGGATTGTTGAAAATATTTTTTATATTTCCACATTAAGGCCCCAATCTGAAAGGGGAGGGAGGCAGACTGGTACCATGCGCATGAGCCCTGAAGCGGGTGGCGAAACTGGGGAGTCCAGGGACGTGGCGGCACGTCCGATCTTAACAGCCAGGCCTCATTACCATAAATATTCTGGTTGACTCGCTGGAACTCGGCAGATCAACTACCTGGCTGGTGGACGGGAGGAGGCCACAGCTGGGGACCCAGGTGACTGGTGAGCGGGGCTCTGGATGCGATCTGGGGAGCCCGGAGCAAGGGATGTTCAAGGCTTCTCCTCCTGGCCCACAAGGAAACCTAAAATTAAATTGAATTACTTACCTGCCTGGGCCTCTTCTGGCCCGCAATCCTGACGCGGAGCCTATCACTGCTCCCTCGTTCAGGCCTCTGACTAAACTCTGTCCTCACGATGATGCCATGGGACCCAATCTGCATATTTAAAGAGTACCTGCTTCCTTCCTGCGGGTGTTCCCCCTGCTGCTCAAAAAAGCAAGTTAGCATCGGGATATGGTGAGAAGGCAGTGGGATCATAGAAAAATAGAAGATAGGAGCAGGAGTAGGCCATTCGGCCCTCGAGCCTGCTCCACCATTCAATGCGATCATGGCTGATCATCCAAATTCAGCACCCTGTCCCTGCTTTCTCCCCGTATCCCTTGATCCCCTTAGCCTTAAGAAATATATCTATCTCCTTCTTGAATATATTTAATGAATTGGACTCAACTGCCTTCTGTGGTAGAGAATTCCACAGGTTCACCACTCTCTGGGTGAAGAAATTCCTCCTCATCTCAGTCCTAAATGGCTTACCCCTTATCTTTAGACTGTGACCCTTGGTTCTAGACTCCCCCGCCATCGGGAACATCCTTCCTGCATCTAGTCTGTCTAGTCCTGTTAGAATTTTATAAGTTTCAATGAGATCCCCTCTCATTCTTCTAAACTCTAGCGAATATAAGCCTAATCGTCCCAATCTCTCTTCATACGTCATTCCTGCCATCCCAGGTATCAGTCTGGTGAATCTTTGCTGCACTCCCTCCATGGCAAGAGCATCCTTCCTCAGATAAGGCGACCAAAACTGCACACAGTACTCAAGGTGTGGTCTCACCAAGGCCCTGTACAACTGCAGCAAGACATCCTTGCTCCTGTACTCGAATCCTCTCGCTATGAAGGCCAACATACCATTTGCCTTCTTAACCGCCTGCTGCACCTGCATGCTTACCTTCAGCGACTGGTGCACAAGGACACCCAGGTCTCGTTGCACTTCCCCTTTTCCCTATTGCCGTTCAGATAATAACCTGCCTTCCTGTTTTTGCCACCAAAGTGGATAACCTCGCATTTATCCACATTATACTGCATCTGCCATGCATCTGCCCAATCACCCAACCTGTCCAAATCATACTGGAATTTCTCTGCATCCTCCTCACAGCACACACGCCCACCCAGCTTTGTGTCGTCTGCAAACTTGGAGATATTACATCTAGTTCCCTCGTCTAGATCATTAATATATATTGTGAATAACTGGGGTCCTAGCACCGATCCCTGCGGTACCCCACTAGTCACTGCCTGCCACTTGGAAAAAGACCCGTTTATTCCAACTCTTTGCTTCCTGTCTGCCAACCAGTTTTCTATCCAAGTCAATACCTTACCCCCAATCCCATGTGCTTTAACTTTGCACGCTAATCTCTTATGCAGGACCTTATCGAAAGCCTTCTGAAAGTCCAAATACACCACATCCACTGGTTCTCCCTTATCTATTCTACCAGTTACATCCTCAAAAAATTCCAGTAGATTAGTCAAGCATGATTTACCTTTTGTAAATCCATGTTGACTTTGTCCGATCCTGTCACTGTTTTCAAGTGCTCTGCTATTACATCTTTTGTAATGCACTCTAGCATTTTCCCCACTACCGATGTCAGGCTTACCGGTCTTTCATTCCCCGTTTTCTCTCTACCACCTTTTTTAAAGGATCAAAGTGGGCACGTGACCTGACCTCATTTTAACTGCCTGTATAGTACGGTTTCATACTGCACTGATATGTTTATCATTTTATAGATTTAGCGCACCAGTTATTCTCTCCCCTCTTGGGTTTCAAATTACATGCCTGTTCTTTGGGAATGTTTAAGGTGACTTTTGATGGCAGTTTGGTGTCTTCTTGAACATTTCCTAATTATTCAAAACTGCATCAGCCTGTTCTAAAACACAAAATCATTCATTTATTATCACTTATGGTACACATAATGGAGGACAGAAATGACAAAAGTAGTGCAGAGTTTTAAAATCTCAGTGATAACAGTATTGGATTGTTATTTTGATCCTTAGGTTGAAGTGCTTTCTGTAGTTGCACAACAGATTCTCAGTATTCAACAAGCAATTATACGCAATCTTAAGACATTTCACTTTGAGGGTACAGAACTTTCTCTCAACCCAACATGTTCGGTCTTTATTACTATGAATCCTGGGTATGCAGGTCGTGCTGAGCTTCCAGATAACCTTAAGGTAAAGCTCAATTTTTTTTAAATGATTTTATGATGTAATATAGTATTGGACAAATGTTGGTATTTAAATTAAGTTTGGAAATGGTAGCATATAATATATATTAAAACAAATTGAATAATGAGATTTAAAAAGCACTTATAAATGTTACACTATACAGGTTGATTTTCTAACTATATTTGTCACAAAAACATGTTCCTAACTGAGGGCTGAAATATTTATTTGAGGTGTGCTTTTTTGAAGTATGTGCCCCATATTTTTAAGTTATTTTCCTTCTCCCTTCCTCCCTGAAAGAAGTTTTTTTTTCTTAATATTATATATTAGCTATGAGCTAAAGCAAAGGTTTAATGCTAAGAGCCTTTGATGAGATCTCTTTCGCTCTCTTTGGAATTAGAATTTGCAGTTAACTAAATAAACTCCATATCCAGGTTATTTTTGGACTTGGTGCACAAAGGATACCACAGCCCTTGCGGGGGGAGAGGGGTGAGCGGGAGCTGGGTGGGGGAGGGGAGAGCAGCGGGGGGGAGAGGGGAGAGCAGCGAGGGAGAAGGGGAGCGGGAGAGGGGAGAGCAGGGGGGGAAAAGGGAGAGGGGAGAGCGGGGAGGTTGGGAGCGGTGGGGGGACGGGGGGAGAGGGGAGAGCTTCACTGAAGCACTACTGGTGTCATGGATTCAAGTGAAGGAGAGCATCCTAACTTGGCGATTGGGTTCATTCTCTTCCTACAGTATGAAGAGTTGGATCTTATTGATTTCCCTTTGCATCATTGAATTTTTTTAATGCATCTGTTACTCTAATTTCTCCAGGCATTGTTCCGTACAGTCGCTATGATGGTTCCAGACTACGCTCTGATTGGTGAAATTTCTCTTTATTCAATGGGGTTTATTGACTCACGAAGGTAAAGAGCAAATTAATTTTCGGCTATTTTAAATCCTTTTAAAACATTTAAAGAGCAGGGAAGTAGGCAGATGGGCCAAATGGCCTCCTTCTATGCTGTACTATTCTATGATTCTGTAACTGTAGCCATAAGTATCCCTTATCTGTATCTACCAGGACACCAAAAATCTGTGGGCTATGCCGGGATCAAGCAAGCCGATACCCTCCAGTGCTGACCCTGCACTTGTGGGATGAGTGGGAGTGGGTGCAAGTGCCATTTTGGACACTTCACTTGTGCTTGCTTGCCTATGGTGGCCAGAAACTCTGACGCTTGCCCACTTTGGAAGGATTGCTCTGACCCCTCCCCCCTCTCCCAGCCATATCTTCCTTGGCTCCCTTTGTTGCGGATGGGCAATCTCCTTAAAAAGGCTTTCTTTGGGGGTGGGACCACTTTCCTGGCCTAATGGGGATTAATGGGGCCCACATCTGCACATGTGGACGATGGGATGTCTCCCCTCACTGGGTGTATCATCCTCCACTGACACGCCAGGTCCAGACTGAACCAAAGAAGCGGGAACTCCCAGTGTAGGGAGCCATTTGCACTGGATCCACCCTCTTACTGTTATTTGCCTGGTAAGTGGTGGACAGAGATTCCACTCCTTACAAGGCAAAGAGGAAACTGCCAGAAATGCCGTGACTCTGCTGTTTTCCTGTGGATTCCTCCGATCACCTGCTAAAGTTACGGCGGAAAACCAGCAGAATTCCCATGGACTTTTGCCTCTATATCTATTTGGTATTATGTGAATCAGTCATTAAAACATCTGATCACATTAATGAGTTTTACCTCATGAGCACCAGTAGGGATAATGCTACTTAAATTTTAATTCCACATTATGTAACAATTAAATACGAGTCAACCAATCAGACATACCTGCTTTTTTCCATAATATGTAATAGCTATGATCTAAAGCTGGTAGGAGTCTTTAATGAAGTCTCATTAGCTGTTTTGGATTGTTCTTTGCCGAGAGGTTTCCGTAACCTGGTTCTCCCACAGCCTGCAGCCAAATGAAGATAAAGCTGCTGGATCCTTTTCGATGGGTGGCCAATATGACCTGTTTTCTCTTGGGTCTTAACACCTGCTTCTGGTCTAATTGCGCCCAGGAAAAGTGCTGCATCAGTGGCAACATGGTCGTCGCCATTTATGGGTACATCTCCGTGATGACATTATGGGACCGAAAATCCACAGCCCTTCCTGTGTATTCCCTCCATAAGTCTGGCAGGAATGCAACAGAGGGGCTGCAAATTAGGCCAGGACTCGGGCACACCGGGTCCAGGCATTTCCCAGTGGTTTCCATGAGGTATTGTTTGGGATGAAGCCTCCAACTACCCAATCATGGTGCCCCACATTAGAGGGAGGAGCACGGCTGGAGTGTGGTAGACTGGTACACAGAGTGTGACAAGGCCTGCAGTATGGCCGAAGTAGTACCCACTTGGAGGTCCAGGCTTGGACTTCCAACAATAGAAAAAAATGTTAAGGCAGTGTTTTGATCCCCTTATGAAGGCGCCCGATGGACAACATTGAAACATCTTTGGGGTGGCGGCCCTGGAAACCACTGCCCAGACACAGCACCACAGGCTGCAGTTTCTGTCTTCCTTTGGCAACCAAATTCTAGAAATGCAGGTGTCCTCTGGGATTACTTAAATTAGGTGACCTTCTCCCTGACCCCACATATGTACAGTATTACGTGGTGTAACTCTTGCCCAATGGATTGCCTGTTGTGTTTCTTCATCTCTCTGCTAATTCTGTACATTATTATGACTTACAATAACTGTGTTAAACAAAATAAAGTAAAAGTTAAAGGACAAGTGCTTCTTTTTTTGTTACTTGCTTCTCTTCGCATCCCCCCCTCCAGTCTTTCCCAGAAGATTGTGGCTACCTACCGTCTGTGCTCTGAACAGTTATCATCACAGCATCACTATGATTATGGTATGCGTGCAGTAAAGTCAGTCCTGACTGCAGCTGGAAACCTGAAGCTGAAATTCCCAGAAGAAAATGAGAGCGTACTGCTGTTACGAGCCCTGTTGGATGTGAACTTAGCCAAGTTTTTGGCCCAGGATGTACCTCTGTTTCAGGTATATTTTAAAAGGGAAACTTTTTTAAAAATGCACTGAGAGAAATTGAGTCTGACATGCACAGCTGATTAATTGTGAGCAGAACTCTGTGAAAATGATTATCTAGCGCAATAAGGAAATAGTGCAGATATATGAGCCGTGCACAGTTTGAAAGTGACGAAGCACAGCTTTCAGGTTTAAGTAAAAAGAAAACCTCAACTTTTGGAAATATGAAACAAAAACTGAAAATGCCGATCAGCATCTGAAAAGATAATAATTTGGATGAGACCCAACGATAAACTTAACTTTTTTGTTTTCTGATATTAATCGACTGGCTTTGCATTATCTGTATTTTCTGTTTTTAGCCCAGATCTAGGTGTTCAAGTCAAAACATTCGTCGCATCATCGGGATCGGCATGCAGAGTTATAATAAAAAGCCATTGTTAAAATGCAATCTCTGTCTCGTTGCTCTAGGGAATTATATCTGACTTGTTCCCTGGTGTGGTGCTCCCTGTACCGGAACGTGAAGTTTTCCTTCGTGCATTAAAAAGCAACATCAAGAAAATGAAGCTTCAGGCTGTTCCATGGTTTATTGAGAAGATTATTCAGGTCACTTTAAATTGTTTTAAGCTGGTGATCTGTCTGTCGGCCTGTCCTTTTCAAGAAGCATAAGTTTGTAGTACCTGCTTATTTTTAATGATCATCTCCTTTTCCAGTTGTGTTACCCTCCCCAAACACTTTCAAATGGTAGTGGTTTTTCCCTTTTTATTCCCAGGGACAGTTATTAAGAGAGGCACAAACTAGACAGGATTCTTTGTTGATCCACAAATGGTTAATTTACTGAGGCAAGTCACTATGTTATGCTGCCAAATAAAAACAACAAATTAGGGTGTTCCAGTGAGCTTCACACTGCTATGCCAGAATCTAATTAGGCATTCAGCAGAAATGGGGTTCACATGACACGGTAAAAACAACACAATTGGTTGGATAAGCCAGGATTTTTAAAACATTAATTGCCGCTACAGATGTTGAAAGCTCATGTATATAAAGTTAATAAAATAATTTGTCATGCTGAAACATCTGCATTGGACTTAAAGATAGGGAAGAATGCATTGAAAGGACTTTCAGGCCTCCTCTAGAAATGATTAACTTATGGTTCTGATGCTGCATTAACACTGCTGCCTCCATTATAGTTTATCGTACACACCGTGCACTCCTTTGCCGCCTTTAACCTCCCTCACACATCCTTTCTATCCTTACCTATGATGGCTTGTGTGACACCTCTAAATGTGAGACTATCCCTTCGGTTGTCTCAGTCTCCTCCTCCGATATCATTTCCTCCACCGCCAGCTTCCCTCCATCCCAGCTACTCGGTAGCTGCGCCCCTATCTTCTGTCCATGCCTCACGAGACTCACCATTTGTGTTGAGACTCAATGTTGCTCTCTGAATCCAGCTCCTCAGCACTCCGCTAACTCCCCTCAGCCCAATGTATGCTGACATCTACTGCTTCATTTCCTCAGACATTGAGCAGGTAAGGGCTTTATGTGGCCAAGGAAAAATTACAAATCTAGTTGGATGAGCCAGAAATTTAAACAAAATGAATTGTCGTTAGTGTTGAAAATCTCTTATGTAAATTTTAAAAAGTAATTTGTTCCTCTGCAGTATTTGGATTGTACTTAGAGATAGCGAAGACCTTTGCATTAAAACTCTCTCTCTTCTTAAAAAAACCATCCACGATCCCAATAACATTTCCAACTGCTACCCTGTCACTAACTTCCTCTTCCCCTCTAGGAACCTTGAATACATCATTGTCACTCAGTTCCACGTCCACTCCCTGTTTTAATCTCTTCAGTCTGATATCCATCCTGGCCACAGCACCAAGCTGACAAAGTCACCAGATATCCTGTGGGACTCTGGCTATGGTGTACTATCCCTGCTTGTGCTCTTCAACTTCTAAATGGCCTTCGATGCGGTTGACTACACCACTCTTTACTACCATTTCTCCCACATGGTCCACCCCTGTGGTAATAGTCATTCATAGTTCCTTTCATACCTGTCCCAATGTGGTCAGCATATCTCCAGCTATAGGTCCTGAGCCTTCAAAATCACCTCAACCCCAAAGTTCCATCTCTCTCTCCTCCTCCTCCCCACCATCATTCTTCATCTACACGCTGCCTCTTGGAAACATTATCTGTAAGCATAAGGTTAGTTTCTATATATAGTCAATGACTCCCACTTTGACCTCTCCTCCATCAATCTCAACATCATGTGTGTTGCAGTGCTGTCCATTTGCCTGTTCAAGTCATGGATGAGCCAGAACTTTCTCCAAATTGACCAGATCAAAACCATTCTGTTCAGCTCCAGTCAGTAACTTCTGCACTTCAATTCCTGATAACATTTCCCTTCCCAGCTGCTCGCACAGGCTGAACCCAATGTGCCATGATTGATCCTGAGGTGAGCTTCAAACCCCACATCTGGTCCATTACCATGTTGACCTTCATAATTTCCCCAGCTTCTTTCTGTACAAAGGGTGAGATCCTCATCATACCTTTTCCATTTCCAGGCTTGACTTCTCCAATGTTCTCCTTACTGGCTTCTGAGCTCCACCCTAAGCAAACTCCAACTCATTTAAAAATCATCTGTCAGCATCCTATCTTGTACTAAGTCCCACCTACCTGTCCCCTCCTGCTGTTGCTAACCTCCACTGGTTCCTCGTCGCCCAGCTTATCTGCACATCCCTCCACAGCCTAGGACCAACCCTAGCTCTGCAATTCCCTATAGTCTTATGTGCCAGCTTGTACTATCCACTCTTCCAATTCTAGTCTATTGTATGTCCTCCCTACCTTTTATTCCATTTTCAATGACAGAACCTGCACACAATACTGCCCCTGCACTCTGGAATTCCTAATCCCTTCTGCCTTGCTACATCTCGTGCTACCTTCGAAAGCCTCAAAATCTATTTCTTCGACCATGCCTTCTGTCACCTCCCAACTCCTTCCCCAAACACTTGCTCGATGTCCCAATTGTGAAGCATCTTAGGATGCTTCACTACATTAAAGGTGCCTTATAGATGCAAATTTATACATGATAACTGGTTAGACCACACCTGGAATACTGTGTTCAGTTCTGGGCACCACACCTTAGGAAGGATATATTGGCCTTGGAGGGAGTGCAGCTTAGATTTACTAGAATGATACCTGGACTCCAAGGGTTAAATTATGAGGCAAGATTACACAAACTAGTGTTGTATTCAACGTTCCCCCTAAGGTGACAGCGCATCAATCCGGAGGTCCCGCGCAGGCCGTTCACAAGCTGGAAGAGATATCGCGCATGTGTGGCCGCAAATTTAAAGGGACCGCACACAAAAAAAATATTAGAGGGACGTGTTGGTTGTATTCCCTGGAATTTAGAAGATTAAGGGGTCAACACTGCATCAGCCCATGACTGAGGAATTACTGATTATTGATGGTGTCTGAAAAGATTCTATCCCTAACTCTTAGTGTGAGGGACGATAATCATGTTGCAAATATATTTTCTTAAGTTACACTAGTATCCTCTTCTTAGTGTATATATATATATATAAGTAGCATATGTCTTATTACTTATGTATGTATCCTTTGTTTCTGTCCCTGTGTTTCTGTAAGAGATATAACCTAGTGCTGAAATGAAGTATTCTGTTAATTTATACTTTGCTCCATCAGATTTATGAGATGATGTTGGTGCGTCATGGATTTATGATTGTTGGCGATCCTCTTGGTGGTAAAACCTGTGCCTTCAAAGTGTTGGCAGCAGCACTTGGTGACTTGTATGCAGGTATCCGTTTATCAGATACTTAAAAAGCAAATAACTTGTTGTTTCTTGGCAAAATATCTATATCTTTACAGATTGAAATACTTCTGTGGTATTTGTGACCCACTTGTCTATTTTGTTACCTCCTGCTATGGCTACTAGTAAATATTGAGAGGTCGCACAACACCAGGTTATAGTCCAACAGTTTTATTTGAAATCACAAGCTTTCGGAGCTATCGATTTGCTCCTTCCTCAGGTGAAGACTACTAGTAAATATGACAGTGATTATGTCAGCAAGCAAAATAAATGGAATAATGTATCAACACAATGTATTGACATACAAATCTTGTATATATTATAATATAATGGTGAGTGATACATTATTGTCAAGTAACCCATATTAATCTTATTGATTTCTGTATAGGTTAACTTTTTTCATGCCTTGAAATCAGGTCATTACTTAATGTGTAATTCAAATTCCTTTGCTATTTTAGTAGCGGCATTGGCCTGCTAAAATCAATGGGTTACAACTTCTGTTAAAATAATGGAAAGAGGAAGTTCAGACTAATGTGTTTGTGTGAGTATTGCAATGTGAAAGAGGTTAGGAAAATGCTTTTTACACAGAATGTTGGAGCATAGAATGCTTTTCCATGGGGATTGGTTCAGGCCGAGACAATGGCATCTTTTTAAGGGAAAATTGGATAAATATTAAAAAGCAGAGGATGCACAGGGCTATGGGGAGAGCAGGGGAATTGGGATAAATTCTGGATCGCAAAGAGGCGGTGCAGGCACGATGGGCCAGGTGGCCTCCTATGCTGTAAACTTTCATGGTTTTATGGTGTAATTTCAAGGCTTGGTGATTACCACAAACAGAGCTTAATGTTTGTGTATACTAAAGTAGATTTAAATAATGAAATGAGATTTCCTGCCATCTCAGAGCTAGCGAGCTGCGGCATGCTAATAAATGGCTCAGGCCAGCACAAATGGGCGGATGGAGCGGCTGCTGACTTTGCGTCAGTCTTGGGCACTACTCAAAAATCCCCCCGCCCCAACCACTGTGGGGGGAATTTTAATCCCAAAAAATGGGTGGGTTGGGGTCAGGTGGGAGGTTAAAGTGTTAAAAAACTGAATCCCGACCCGAACCTGCTTCTGGTTTTAACTGAGGCATGATGGGGGGTGGGCAGCCAACCTGCTCCCAGCAGGTGGTCGTCCGTTTAAATATTATGAGGCTGGCATGCCTCAGATTTAACCACGATTTCAAATTTAATTATGGCTGGTTGGGTTTCTCCGGCCTCGGAGAACCCGCCAGCTAAAGTAGGGCGAGGATTGCTGGATCCAGAAGTTAATTGCCTTAACACTTACCTCCTGGATCCAGCATCCCTGCATCACCCACCCCCCCCCCCGCGATCGGAGACCTCCCCACGAGGCCTTCTATTCCCCTCCCCCCCCACACCCAACCAGGCCTCCAATTGCCCTCCCACACTATCCCCGCCCCACCGATGATCCTTATGCCGGCCCAGGTACTTCCCTGTTAAATTTGGCTTCCCAACTGTTTCCTAGCCCCTCCGCCCCCAACCTGCCTCCCGATTAAAATTCGGCCCATGTCTCTCATTTACCAACTACAAAGCGAAAGGCTCCGCAAGATCTATTTGTCATGTGTCCGTAACTGCTATTTTAAGTTTTATAAATAAATTGTCTCCCAGAGAGCCAGGGGTTGAATGCAATCTGGATCTGTTGGAGTATTTGTTTCGTTTTTGGGTGAGAAGGAAAAGAATTGCAATTGGGTTATTATGCCAAACTGGAACATATATTCCAGTGTCAATTGTGAGTGCTGAAATAGAAAAATACAAACTGTGACTTGAGTTGTGGTGAATCCTCTTTTGTGTTTTGTTTTATTTTTAAGCTAAATTAATGGACGAGTATGCTGTTGAATATTCTATAATTAATCCTAAATCTGTAACCATGGGCCAGCTGTACGGCTGCTTTGATCCTGTAAGCCATGAGTGGACAGATGGGATTCTCGCCACAACCTTTCGTACGCAAGCAATTTCTACTACCGATGCCAGAAAGTGGATTGTATTTGATGGACCTGTTGATGCGGTTTGGATTGAAAATATGAACACTGTATTGGATGATAACAAGAAAGTAGGTGGATGTTTTTTGAAGAGTTTGATAAATTTGTGCAGAAATTACATAGAGTTACATAGAATATACAGCACAGAAACAGGGCCATTTGGCTCAACCAATCCATGCTGGTGTTTATGCTCCACTCGAGCCTCCTCCTCATCAACAGCTGAACTCCTGGAAAAAATAGGGGCAGAGGTTCTGGTCTGAAATTGTTGAACTCGATGTTGAGTCCAGAAGGCTGTAAAGTGTCTAATCGAAAGATTCTGCCATCCCCATTTGCAACATTTAATCTCTCCTGCCTTCCACCCGATCGCAGACCGTCCCTTTTGTTCTTTCCTCCCCACCCCCCCCCCCCCCCCCCCCCCCCTTCCCCTGCCTCTGCACCTGGTTAAAATCTGCTACATCTCTAACTTTTTCCAGTTCTGATGAAGGGTCACAGACCTGAAACGTTAACTCTTTTCATCTCTCCACGGATGCTGCCTGGCCTGCTGAGTGTTTCCAGCATTTTCTGTTTTGGTTTTGGATTCCAGCATCCACAGTATTTTGCTTTTGTTACAAGGTTGAGAGGAGATTTGATAGAGGTGTTCAAAATCATGAGGGGTCTAGACAGAGTAGATAGAGAGAAACTGTTCCCATTGGCGGAAGGGTCGAGAACCAGAGGACACAGATTTAAGGTGATTGGCTGAAGAACCAAAGGTGACATGAGGAAAAACTTTGTTATGCAGCGAGTGGTTGTGATCTGGAATTCACTGCCTTGAAAGGGTGGTGGAGGCAGATTCATTCATGGCTTTCAAAAGGGAATTGGATAAGTACCTGAAGGAAAATTTTTTGCAGTGCTATAGGGAAAGGGTGGGGGAGTGGGACTGGCTGAAGTGCTCTTGCAGAGAGCCGGCATGGGCCGAATGGCCTCCTATACTATTCGCCTCAACAGCTCCCTGTGGTAACGAGTTCCACATTCTCACCACTCTCTGGGTAAAAGAAGTTTCTTCTGAATTCCCTATTTCATTTCTTGGTGACTATCTTATATTGATGGCCTCTAGTTTTGCTCTTCCTCACAAGTGGAAACACTCTCTCTGTCTACTCTATCAAAACCTTTCATAATTTTAAAGACCTCTATTAACTCACCCCTCAGCCTTCTCTTTTCAAGAGGAAAGAGACCCAGCCTGTCCATCCTTTCCTGATAGGAATAACCTTGCTGTTAGGAACATAGGAACACAGAAACAGGAATAGGCCAATCAGTCCCTCGAGCCTGTTCCGCCATTCGATGAGATCATGGCTGTCTTGCGACCTAATTCCATATACCCGTCTTTGGCCCATATCCCTTAATACCTTTGGTTAACAAAAAACTATCAATCTCCGATTTAAAATTAACAATTGATCTAGCATCAATTGCTGTTTGCAGGAGAGTTCCAAACTTCTGCCACCCTTTGTGTGTAGAAGTGTTTCCTAATTTCACTCCTGAAAGGTCTGGCTCTAATTTTTAGGCTATGCCCCCTAGTCCTAGAATCCCCAACCAGCGGAAATAGTTTCTCTCTATCTCCCCTATCTGTTCCCCTTAATATCCTGAAAACTTCGATCAGATCACCCCTTAACATTCCAAATTGTAGAGAATACAACCCTAATTTGTGTAATCTCTCCTTGTAACGTAACCCTTGAAGTCCAGATATCATTCTGGTAAACCCTCCCTCCAAGGCCAATATATCCTTCCTGCGGTGTGGTGCCCAGAACTGCACACAGTACTCCAGGTGTGGTCTAACCAGGGCTTTGTATAGCTGCAGCATAACTTCTAACCCCTTGTACTCTAGATATAAAGGCCAACATTCCATTCGTCTTTTTGATTATTTTCTGTACCTGTTCATGACATTTTAATGATCTATGTACCTGAACTCCCAAGTCTCTTTGGACATCCACTGCTTTTAGCTTTTTACCATTTAGAAAGTACCCTGTTCTATCCTTTTTAAGTCCAAAGTGGATGAACTCGCATTTGCTTACATTGAAATCCATTTGCCACAGTTTTGCCCATTCACTTAATCTGTCGATATCCCTTTGTAATTTTCTGCTTTCATCTACACTGTCCACAATGCCACCTATCATTGTGTAATCAGCAAATTTGGATATATGACTTTCTATGCCACCATCTAAGTTGTTAGTAGATATTGTGAATAGTTGAGGCCCCAACACAGATCCCTGCAGGACACCACTAGTCACATCCTGCCAATTTGAGTACCTACCCATTATCCCTACTCTCTGTCTCCTGCCGCTCAGCCAATTTCCTAACCAGGTCAATAATTTGCCCTCAACTCCGTGGGCTTCTACCTTAGATAACAGTCTCTTATGTGGGACTTTATCAAATGCCTTCTGGAAGTCCATATAAATAACATCTGTAGACATTCCCCTGTCCACTACTTTAGTCACCGCTTCAAAAAATTCAATCGGGTTTGTCAGGCATGACCTACCTTTCACAAATCCATGCTGGCTCTCTCTGATCAACTGAAAATTTTTGAGGTGTTCAGTCACCCTATCCTTAATTATAGACTCTAGCAATTTCCCCACAACAGATGTTAGGCTAACTGATCTATAATTCCCTGGTTTCCCTCTCGCGCCATTCTTAAAAAGCAGAGTGACAGGCGCAATTTTCCAATCTAAAGGGACGGTTCCTGAATCTAGAGAACTTTGGAAGATTATAGTTAGGGCATCTGCAATGTGCTCACCTACTTCCTTTCAAACCCTGGGATGGAAACCATCTGGCCCTGGGGATTTGTCACTCTTTAGTGCCATTATTTTCTTTATTACTGTTATTTTACCTACATTAATTTTATTGAGTCCCTATCCCCGATTCAATATTAGTTTCTTTGGGATTTCCGCCAATGGGAACAGTTTCTCTCTATCTACTCTTCTACTGTAAATACTGACGCAAAGTAATTATTCAACATGTCCACCATTTCCCCATTGTCATTGACAATATCACCACTTTCAGTTTTTAAGGGGCCAACATTGCTCCAGACCACCCTCTTTTTCCTAATGCAACTATATAAATTCTTCGTATTGATTTTGATATCCCTTGCAAGTTTCATTTCATACACTCTTTTTGTAGCTCTTACTATCTGTTTTGTGACCCTTTGCTGTTCTTTGTATCTTTCCCATTCACCAGGATCTGTGCTATTTTTTGCATTTTTGTATGCCCTTTCCTTTAGTTTTATGCTGTCCCTACCTCTTTAGTTGTCCATGGCTGTTTCTTTTTGGCAAATAGAGCTCTTGCCCCTCAGGGATATAAACTGGTTCTGTATCATGTTAATTTCTTTTTTAAACATCTCCCACTGATCTTCTGTCGTTTTACCCATTAACAGATTTGCCCAGTTTACTTTGGACAGTCTCTGCCTCATCCTGTTAAAGTTGGCCTTACCTAAATCTAGATTCATAGTAGCTGTTTTGCATTTCTCCCTTTCAAATGCTACTTTGAACTCAATCATGTTATGATCGCTATCGGATAAATATTCACGCACAGTTAGGCTGTTAACTAAATCTGGCTCATTACTCATTACTAAATCTAATATGGCTTGCCCTCTTGTTGCCTCTAGGACATATTGTTGTAGAAAACTATTCCAGACACGCTCAAGAAATTCACTACCTTTCTGACAGGTGCTTGTCTGCTTTTCCCAATCAATATGAAAGTTAAAATCCCCCATTAAAACCACTCTGCCTTTACTACATGCTTGTCTAATTTCTGCATTTATACTATCTAGCACTTCACAGCTGCTACCAGGCGGCCTATTCACAACTCCCACTACAGTCTTAGATCTTTTCCTATTTCTTAATTCAACCCATAAGGTCTCCACTGGCTGTTTACTTCTCTTTAAATCCTCTCTTATCATTGAAGTGATTTCATCCCTAATCACGAAGGCTACTCCTCCCCCTCTGCCATTTTCCCTGTCTGTCCAGTTAACCTCATAACCTGGTATATTCAGTTCCCAGTCCTGCAGCCATGTCTCAGTAATGGCTACCATGTCATACCCTCCAATTTTAATTCGTGCCTGCAGTTCATTCAATTTATTCCTTATACTCCATGCGTTTGTATAAAGAACGCTTATTTGGGCCACACACCCTAGCCTGTCCTTCAGCTCTGATGCTTTATTCACATGTTTCTTATTTCTCTCTCCTGGTTTAATCGCCTTAGTTTTCCCTTTACCTGTAGTGCCTAAAGTTCAATTTCTGACTGCTGCTCTACTCTCTTCCCTTTTGTCTGTTTTTGAACTACTATTTGTATTGTAATTTCTCCCTGAGCCCCCCCCCCCCCCCCCTTTACTAGTTTAACGTACTTGTGACTGCCCTATTTATCCTTTCCGCTAGGATCCTGGTCCCAGACCGGTTCAAGTGGAGCCTGTCCTAACGGTACAGTTCCTTCCTGTCCCAATACTGGTGCCAGTGCCCCATGAAATGTAATCCCTTTTTACCACACCACTCCTTTAGCCACGTGTTTACTTCCCCAATCAGCTTATCTCTACAGCAATTTGCACGTGGCTCCAGTAATAATCCAGACATTATAACCCTTGAGGTCCTGTTCTTTAATTTAGCTCCTAGTTTCTGGTACTCCCCAAACAGGACCTCTTGCCTACTCTTCCCTATGTTGTTGGTCCCAACATGGACCACAACGACTGGATCCTCCCCCTCTCTCTCCAATATTCTTTCAAGCCGGTTTGAGATGTCCATTACCCTGGCACCAGGTAGGCAACATACCATGTGGGACTCTCGATCTTGCATACAAAGGATGCTATCTGTCCCCCTAATTATAGAATCCCCTACAACTACCACATTACACTTCCTCTCCTCCTCCCCCTTTTGGACAACCTCCTGCTCCAAGGTGCTATGGTCTGTATTCTGGCTGTCCTTCCGACAGTCTTTATCCTTATCCTCACAAGTAGCTGTTGGATAGGATCAGTTTTTGTGAATCCTTGTTCCCTTTCTTACCTGGGTTCCCCTTACTCTGCACACTATCAGTCACACCAAACCCATTCTGATCCTGCACCTCTCTACGAGGTGTGACCGAAGTCTGAAGCAAACTGTCCAGATACTCCTCCTCCTCCCTTATGTGTCGGCGTGTCTCCAACTTGCACTCCAGCTCAATGACTCTGAGCCGGAGAGATTCGAGACGGAGACATCTACTGCAGACGTGTTCGCTCAGGATGTATTGTTCTGGTATCATCCTTGTGGCACCTTCTCGAAGGCCTTTTGTAAATCTAGATACATTGCATTTACTACACTAGCCTTGTCTACTCTCTTGTTGCCTCTTCAAAGAATTCAATGAGGTTGGTCAAGCAAGACTTTCCCTTTTGAAACCCGTGCTGACAATTCATTATTATATTTTGGGTTACTAGATGTTTTCTATTTTCTCTTTTAGTAGGGATACCATTATTTTTCCTACCACCGATGTTAAGCTGACTGGTCTATAGTTCCCTGGATATGTTCTATCTCCCTTCTTAAATATAGGTATAACATTAGCTACTTTATTCCTTCATTCTAAATTGAGGAGATAAAATATCTGAACAGCAAGCACTGTACTCTTTCAATTTCACTTGAAGATTGCCTTCTCCAGCAAGGCTATACTACTTTGCTAAGCACCCAGGAGCTCAGCACAATGTATGTTATTATTTAAAAAAACCACTGATTTACCCAATTTTAGACCTGAAATCATAGTCTCTCACTGTAGCTACCTTAGAGATCTAGACAGACTGATTTAAAAATAAAACCCATTTGGGACATAAAACATTGACGCGTTCTTCCATGAAGAGAGAAATGGAAGATGTAATGTTTGTGAGTTGTCACAGAAGCAAAATGTCAAGCAAATTACCTGTGTGCCACAAGTCCAAAATCTAACTTCTCCAGCCAGTCCCACTGACTTGGGTCCCTCAGATCTGCTCTTATTATCAGATTGGTAAGAAAACTAATTTATTTCTTCACTCCGAAATGAGACATTGGGGGCGATTTTCCTATTGCGTAAATCTATTGAGTAAATCGGCCTCCCAGTTTCTTGCTGTAACTTTGGTAGGAGACTGGTAGAACCCCCTGAGAAAAGACCACAGACGATCTGTGTATCTGCCGGTCTCTTGCCAAAGTTGTGGCGGGAAACTGGGAGAATCACAATGGAATTTCAGGACTTGGATATTTTTCTGCTACTAATGCACAGCGCATCAGCTTTGACCAAGGTGCTACAAGAATGGCATTATTAGCGTCAGGGACTTAGTATTTAAATGACATATTTCTTTTTTGATGTTATACCTTACTTAAATCTGTGGTATTTAGGCAACACAGGAGTGCAGCATATTGGTGGTTGAATGGGTGCTCATGCACATAATTTCATTTGCACTATTTGGAAAATCATAATGCAGTCAAGCAGAGTCAGCATGGTTTTATGAAAGAGAAATCATGTTTAACAAACTTGCTGGAGTTCTTTGAGGAGGTAACGAGCAGGGTGGACAAAGGTGAACCAGTGGATGTGGTGTATTTGGATTTCCAGAAGGCATTCGATAAGGTGCCACATAAAAGGTTACTGCATAAGATAAGAGCTCATGGAATTGGGGGTAATATATTAGCATGGATAGAGAATTGGCTAACTAACAGAAAGCAGAGAGTTGGAATAAATGGGTCATTTTCCGGTTGGCAAACGGTAACTAGTGGGGTGCCACAGGGATCGGTGCTGGGGCCTCAACTATTTACAATCTACATTACACTCGGTCCCTTCATCCAAGTTATTAATGTAGTCAAGTTTGCGGATGATACAAAGATGGGTGGGAAAGCAAGTTGTGCAGAGGACTCAAAGAATCTGCAAAGGGATATAGACAGGCTAAGTGAGTGGGCAAACATTTGGCAGATGGAGTACAATGTGGGAAAGTGCGAGGTTATACACTTTGGCAGGAAAAATAAAAAAGCAAATTATTATTTAAATAGAGAGAGATTACAAAATGCTACAGTTCAGAGGGACCTGGGGGTCCTTGTGCATGAAACACAAAAAGTTAGCATGCAGGTACAGCAAGTAATCAAAAAGGCAAATGGAATGTTGGCCTTTATTTCAAAGGGGTAGGAGTATAAAAGCAGGGAAGTCCTGCTACAACTGTACAGGGTATTGGTGAGACCACACCTTGAGTACTGCGTACAGTTTTGGTCTCCTTATTTAAGGAAGGATATACTTGCATTGGAAGCAGTTCAGAGACGATTCACTAGGTTAATTCCAGAGATGAGGGGGTTGAGCAGGCTGGGCTTATACTCATTGGAATTTAGAAGAATGAGAGGTGATCTTATTGAAACATATAAGATACTGAGGGGGCTCGACAAGGTAGATGCAGAGAGCATGTTTCCCCTCTTGGGGAAATCTAGAACTCTGAGGCATAGTTTTAGAATAAAGGGTCGCCCTTTTAGAACTGAGATGAGGAGGAATTTCTTCTCTGAGGGTCGTAAATATGTGGAATTCTCTGCCCCAGAGAGCTGTGGAGGCTGGGTCATTAAATACATTTAAGGTGGAGATAGACAAATTTTTGCAAGATAAGGGAGTGAAGGATTATGGGGAGCAGGCGGGGAAGTGGCTTTGAGCCCAAGATTAGCCATGATCTTATTGAATGGCGGAGCAGGCTCGAGGGGCCAAGTGGCCTATTCCTGCTCCTATTTCTTATGTTCTTTAGTTGTCCTATGACATAGGACAACATATGAACAGTGTCAGGGTGCTTCCTCAAAGAAAAAGTGGGTAGGTGAGAGGGAGAGATATCCTGGGATGCTGTTATGTATCTCCTACCAGTCAGCTTAACAGCAGCATTGGTAGAAACCTGAGATCAGGACACACTTCTCACTGTAGAATGCTGGGTGATCCAGGAAGACTTGGGGAGGAGAGGATATATTTTAGTCTTTGATTTAATCTCTTAAAGTTTTGAAAGTTGTAAAACATCAGTGTTTGGGCAGCTTTCAATTCTTTCAACTGGAAGAGCAATTAAAAGATTTGCCAGAGGCTCATTAATGATTCTGAATGTCTTTATTATTTAGACTCAAGATGAAATGGTCTCCTACACTGTGCTGCTCTCCATTATTTATGTGCCATTTGTCTTCTAGTTGTGTTTGATGAGTGGTGAAATTATCCAGATGAATTCCAAAATGAGTTTAATATTTGAGCCGGCAGATTTAGAACAGGCTTCTCCAGCGACCGTCAGCAGGTGAGATGAACAGTGAGATTATCCAAGACTGAGCACTTGGCACAGGATGCAGCCACTTTTGCCAAGTGCTAAATTGCTATCCTCTTTTAACAGGTGTGGTATGATTTACCTGGAGCCCCATCAACTGGGTTGGGCGCCGCTAAAAGATTCTTACATGGACACTCTACCACCAACTGTCACCGCTGAACATAAAGAACTGGTAAATCTATGTTTTGAAATGTTTAAATTTCAAATGATAAACATCAACAAAAATTGCCCAAGTTATTATTCAATGTTGTTGACAGCAATTAGTGGCACCACATGTAGTAAGTGGACAGGGTGAGCGGTAGGAATCTCATTCATGCCTGAAATTCTCTCATGGTGAGTTTCCAATGTCAGTTTTAATTCTCAGCTTTCTTTCACTTGTAGCAATTCTCTCACTGCTGTTCACCACATTCACACAATACATCTATGACCTAACCTCCAATTGCAAAATTCAATACTGAAGAATGCCCTCCCCCTGTGAGCTTGGTTGCAATTCTCTCACTGCTGTTCACCACATTCACACAATACATCTATGACCTAACCTCCAATTGCAAAATTCAATATTGAAGAATGCCCTCCCCCTGTGAGTTTGGTTGTAAACTAGGCAATCTACATTTGTACTTCAGTTAGCTGTGAAGTTATTGCAGACTCTATGGGGGCGATTTTGCCAATGGGGGCGCGTTGGAGGCGGGACTGCTGCTTGTCAAGTCGTTGTCCCGCCTCCATTGACTTGTGGCCAACCCACGCTATTTTCCCTTGATTGACCTTGTTAAGCCCACCCAGCGGGCTTAGCAGGCCAATTAAGGGGAAGCCGGCTACAGAGAACGTCAGCGTATGACGTTTCATCTGTCAAAAATTTTTAACAGATGAATCGTCATCGTTTGACAGCTCTGTGAAGCTGTCAAACACTGACATTCTATGTTGTTTGATGAGTCCTTGTATTCAAGACTCATCAAACCTCTTTCTTTAGCAGAAATTAGATGGTTGTTGCATCGGAGAATGCAGCAGCCATCTGTCATCTCTGCCGGTGAGATGTGAGACTCTCCGCAACCCCAACTGCTGAAGCCTGCAGAAAGCAACAAAGGTAAGTAAACATTTTCTGTCACTTTCCACTCGCCTCCCATACTTACCTCTCCACACTTGCACCCATCACTTACCTTCATAGTGCACTTTTGCACCCCGCAGACCCGCAGACCCACTGCTCACCTCGGTGACCCTGGTGGGGTTTCCTGACGTCGGGAAGCCCGCGCCTCTGCTGGAAAAATGGGGATAATCCTCTTAACTACCTGTTAACAGGCAGTTAAGTGGCTGTAATCCCCTTCCCGCCTCCAGGAGACGGGACCCGGCGCGGGTCGGCTACCCGCCTCCTGGCAAGATGGCACGGAAGCGGGTTGAGGGCGGGATGGGCACCCGCCCCCAGATTCTGCCATTTTCCCGGCAATCCTGCCTCCCCAGGGCTGGCAAGATCATGCCCTGTTTATGAGATACAAAAGCAAAATACTGCAGATGCTGGAAATCTGAAATATAAACAGAAAATGCTGGAAATACTCAGCATCTGTGGAGAGAGAAACAAAGTTAACGGGCTGGATTTTGCCAGGCCCGAGGAGGCGGGTTTGGAGGCGGGTCAGGTGGGAAAGTTGCAAAAAATGGCGGCGGGCTCCGATCCCGCCTCCAGCCCGCCTCTGAGCAACTTTCCCAAAAGCGGGCTTTCAGACCCCGTTTCAGTCCCGCCTCTAAGAAGTGGGATAAGCCCTTAAGCCCTTAACAACCACTCAAGTGCCTCTATAATGCCATTTTGAGAGGCCTTTCTGAGTTTAACACATTTCCCGCGTGCTGCACGTCTCCCCTGGAACACGCCAGTTAATCCTGGCGGGCTCACAAGTGGATGGCTTACTAACAGCTGCAGCTCCACCATTAAAAAGGAGTTTTCTACAATGATCATTTGCAGGTGGCAGAACTTTGTTTTCTCAGGTCTGGGAGAACTTTTAGCAGGCATACTCATTTTGGAAGTTTTCAGCTGAGATCCATCTCCAGTGTGACCTCCTGGGAAACCCTGCTCCCCACCTTCACTGAGCGCTTCCTCAACTGAGGTATATACCTGCAGCATGGGAACCATTTATTTCCTTTCCTCCTGGACCTCAGATTCAGTCGAAGACCAGCCGTGGCAGCAGCAGAACCCAACAGCAGGAGCAACAACAGGAGCGCCAACCTGCTGCTCACCCACCTGAAGCTGCACAGGCCAGAAAGCACCAGCGCATGGAAGGACGTCGCCACAGGAGATACCCCCAAAACAGGGTTTACAGACAGAGGATGAGCTACCTCAACATGACTGAGCAGCAGTGCCAAAGGAGGCTCAGACTTTCGCGAGAGGTAGTGGGTGACATCTGAGCAATGCTGCAGCAAGACATGGAGCCCAGAGGAGCGGGTGGACACCCCTTACCAGTGGCCATCAAAGTCACCACCGCACTCAACTTTTTTGCTTCAGGCTCATTCCAGGGATCAACAGCAGACATCAGCGGCATCTCCCAGGCGGCCGCACACACTTGCATCATGCAGGTAACCGATGCCCTCTTTGCCAACGCGCACAATTACATCAACTTCTCCAAGGACCAAGCAAGTGTAACCGCACGTGCGGTTGGCTTTGCTAATCTGGCAGGCTTTCCAAGGGTGCAGGGCGTCGTAGACTGCACACATGTGGCCCTTAAGGCACCCCATCACAATCCAGGTATTTTTGTCAACTGAAAGGGCTTCCACTCCCTCAACGTGCAACTGGTGTGTAACCACAGTAAGGAAATTTTGCAAGTTTGCGCAAAGTACCCTGGCAGTTGTCATGACTCCTTCATTCTGCAACAGTCTAGTGTGGCTCCGCTCTTCAGTCCGCCAGACCAACTTTGCGGATGGCTACTTGGAGACAAGGGCTATCCCCTGAAGACGTGGCTAATGACGCCGTTGAGGAGACCATCCAACGAAGCTGAGGAGCGCTACAACTCCAGCCCCATTTCCACCAGATCCATTATCGAGCAAACCATCAGCTTGCTGAAGATGCAATTCAGATGCCTTGATAGATCAGGTGGAGCCCTGCAGTACTCGGCAGCCAGTGTCTCCAGAATCGTCGTGGTCTGCTGTGCACTTCACAACATGGCACAGCATCGTGGCTTGCAGCTGCCTGAGGTACAAGTGGCTCATCGCATAGCCTCCTCAGATGAGGAGGAGGAGAGCAACAACGAACAGCTTGCGGCGACGGATCAACCAGCGGCAGCAGCACGCGAGAACGTTGCTGCAAGAGATGCACTGATCTTGGCCAGATTTGCTTAGGCTGCCCAATCAAACACATTTGCCTCACACCTTCTTACCACACCATCGACAATGGCCAAGAACCTGCGGCTTCCTATCACTCTGACCACCATACTGACAATTCCAAGTCGCCCTGAGCCCTCAATGTGGAAGTCCCATTTGCGAAATGACACAGCCCACAACGTCAACAGTTTGCCATCAAGTCATTTTATCACACAAATTCACGGATGGCATTTCAGAATTAAACACAACAGAACACCCAAGTGACTACCCTTGTGACTACTTGTGCTTTATCTTCCTCTTATGCATGCTCCTACGTGGTGCTTCCCCTGTGGCTTCAGCAGATGTGGCGGGCCCTTGTTCACTTTCATGCTGCTACTGTCTCGACACCTTTGGTGGGCGTCCTCTGGGGTTGCGAGCCTGTGAGGGCTCGCCAACAGTCTGCTGCTCCTGTGGCTGTGCAGGGGCTGAGATGCTGATCTCAGTTGGGTGAGGACTCTGGTGGGGCTCTGACCGAGGGCTCTGCAGTGGCATGGTCGTGTGAGCGCTTGGAGAGGAGCCCCCACTTCCTTGTTGTCTGCCACCAACATCTCTCTCATGGGTCAGCACCACTTCAGAGCTAGCAAGTGGCTTGATAGCACCTTGCTGCATTTCAGGTGGGCCATGAGGACCCGTTTCTGCACTGCCTGTCCTACTCCAGAGGACTTCCATGAAGGTCTGGTTTCTCTGCTCAATAGCTGACCATCGCTCCTCCAGAGATGTCAGTCTATTCTGAACAATGACCATGTTTTCAAGACCCTGGTGACTTAGCTCCTCCATGGCCGTAGCCATCCTCTCCTCTACGGTAGCCAGCCTTACCACGGAGGTAGCCATCCTTTCCGTGGTGATGCGTTCATGTGCCAATGCCTCCACAAAGCCTCTGCTCATGTTAGCGATGGACTCCTCCATCTGCTCCACACTCGCAGCGACCCTGGAGACAAAACCTGCCAGAGACTCCTGTTCCTGGAGTTCCAGCACCGCTCTCCTTCTGGATGGACCCGGAGGCACAGGGTCGACATGCAGCTGAGCTGAGCTGGGAGAGTCCTGCGCCCTCCGACAAGGACTCTCACTGCTGTCCCTGTCTCCACCATCTGCTGATGCTCACTTGTGAGCTGTGATACACCAGATGACAACACTACTCTATCTCCCGAAGGTCCCACCGAGGTTTAATTATCTGTGCTGATGCTGGGTGCGCTTAATTCTGCTGGCGCTGCACCCTCAGAGGTTGCAGCTTCCTCTGAGGAGTTTGATGGCTCAGGCTGTTCCTCCTGGACAGTGGGGAGGGTGGCTGTCGATGGTCCTGTGGGGGAGTAAAGGAAAGAGTTAGACATGTGAGACAAACGTTGCAAGCACATTGAATTGTGCAGATGCTCATAAGTCAATCTGTTAGAGCATTAGAATCAAGATCAGTCACTCATGCAATGTCAATGAGAGAGAGATAAAAAACTATTCTGTCACCAGCTTGCTCTGATGCGCCCGTCTGTCCGTTCCCCACTTGCGCATCCTCCTCGACTCCCACGATCTCCGGGGCCGCCTCCTCTGCACTGGTGAGCTGGGCTATTGAGGGTGGCCCTCCTCCTGTCTTCGCCCTTTCTCTCTTATTGTGGGCTCTCTTTTCCTGCAATGAGGGACACAAGTGGAGTTTGAGTGAGAATGAAAGAGTGAGTGTAGAGAATCCATAGCATAGATGCTTAGGACACAAAGATGGAGTGAGGTTCCAAGACCAAGGGCCCTCCCTGTGTGTTGTAAGTTGTTGTCATAGCATAACAGTGATAGGGAGTGTGAGGCCTGCATAGTCGAATAGTTAAGTGAATGTGTACATAGAGAAAGAGGGAATGGTTAAGGGTGCAGGGATGTAAAGGTCAAGTGGGTTGTGGAGGAGGAGATTGACCATGAAGAGTGCTGGGGATGAGAGGCAATGGGGAGCAGATTGAGAGTCATGGTGATGTAATACTCACTTTTCCTGTGCGGAGAAGGTCATGAAACCTCTTTCTACACTGCAGCCAGGCACTGACCTCCTGTGCCACTTGCAGCCACGCAGCTTTGTTCTGCTGGGGAGGTTTCTTCCTCCCAGAAGAAGGAAACAGCACTTCCTTATACGCTCTTGCTTCCTCCACCAGAGCTTGGAAGGAGACCTCATCAAAGCGGGGTGCGCACTTGGGCCTTGAGCTTGCCATGGTTGCACCAAAATCCTTCAGAAGTCTCAGCAACAAAGTAGTTAGGCAGAAAATGAACCAAGGCTGCTTGCAGGTCTTAAATGCAGCTGCATAGGTGACATCATCGGAGGCGAGTTTCAGGACCAAAAGACTCATTGGGCCAGGGGTTCCCACACACTGGAAATCAAGTGCCCAATTAGGGCAAAATTGCTCAATTGTCTCACCTCACATCGGAGGCGGGGGCGGGACCCGCTAACCACCTGACCCGCCCCCAATGACAAAATCCAGCCCAACGTTTCAGGTCGATGACCTTTCATCAGAACTGGAAATGGTTAGAGATGTAACAGTTTTTAAGCAAGTATAAATGCAGGGGAGGAAAGAACAAAAGGGAAGGACTGTGATGGGGTGGAAGGCAGGAGAGATTAAATGACAAAAAGGATGATGGTGCAAGGCAAAAGTGGATGGTAATGGGACAAGTAAAGGATCAAAAGATGGGTCTAGAGGAGGTGTAAATGGCTATAGCAGAATCATTACCAACAACTGCTGTCTGAAAAAATGGGTTATGATCTGAAATTGTTGAATCCAGAAGGCTGTAAAATGCCTAATCAAAAGATGAGGTGCTGTTCCTCGAGCTTACGTTGAGCTTTATTGGGACAGTGTAGGTGGCCAAGGACACAGAGGTCGGAGTGGGAGTGGGGCAGAGAATTAAAATGACAGGCAACTGGAAGCTTAGGGTCATGCTTGCGGACTGCAGTGCAGTCACCCAATCTATATATGAGATATAAGTATTAAATGCCTGCAAGATAGTAATTAATGACACTGGATAAAAATTTGAGTCTAGTTCCCAGTGTCCAAAGCTAAATTGTCCTGGGATAGTGTTTGGTATTTTATTTGGTGCTACTGCTAATTTGATCATAACTTACCCAGTTGTACATATTAATTTGAAATGGGAAAATCCTGCCCCTGAAAATCATTAGGACAGCACATTGTGTAAGTGCTGAGATATGCCTACCTAGACCTCTGCCTCTGTCCCACGGTCCCTGTACAAAGGGAACTGTCTTGAAATCCTTTAAGAAAAAATAATGTCCCTAATCTTTGGTGGTCTCAGGCCCCCGCCAACCCCCCCGATGGGCCCCAAACTGCTGGTTGGTCAGCCAATTCATCATGCGTACCGGCACTGACCGTACTCCAGGTCCTTGTGCAAGCCTAGGATGCAGGAACTCCGAGGTTCAGAGTGCCACCCTCGCCACTTTACGCCAATGCCCTTGTAAGGAGCGGTTGGAGGCCCCACCTCCACAAGGCCATCTGAAATCTTTGGTGCGAGGTTAGAACACAAGAACTAGGAGTAGGCGTAGGCCATACGGCCCCTCGAGCCTGCTCTGCCATTCAATAAGATCGTGGCTGAACTTCTACATCAACTCCACTTTCCCCCCATATCACCATATCCTGATGTAACTGGTTTCCAGACTAGTTTCTGGCTATTCTCGTGGACTCCTGCTGAAGTTATGGTGGAGTCCGCCAGAAGGACCATAAATATTCAGCCTCAGTCAGTGTCAGGCCATGAATAGTTCCTGATTAGGTGCATTGGAGCTCCAGTGTGTGGTGCCACAGAGTAATGGGACACATGTTTTCCTATACTTCAACTGCGAAGAGTCACCAAATGGAGGTCAGGGTCCTTTCCACAGAGCAACAGAAAATCCAAAACAGAATCCCCACCAAGTTGCTTTTATGCACACCTGAGCAGTTGACTCAAAAACAGCATTGGCAGAGCTACGGGTGCAAATTGGCAGCTTCCCACCCACAGGAGATACTGCACCCTTCCCCCTGCCCCCAGGAGACAAGGGGGTAAAATAAAACAGGAGAATTTTTTTAAATATAGTTAAAAGAATTAAAACGTTGATTCTTTTCACACTGGCTCAGGTCTTGCTCCACAGTCAAACAAATAATTTTGCTTAAGTACTGAGGACAGCGGGGGAGGAGCAGGACAAGGTTAACTTATCTGAGAAAAGGATGATAATTACATCCATGTAGACAATTTTTATACTTGTTCTGTATTCTTTTAAAGAATCTTCTTTTAAAACTAAGGAAATGTTTATACAGTGACCCCACTGAGATATACCCATTAAAACTGGCATTGTGGTATAAAGAAAAGTACTAAATCCGCATTACTGTATCCGTAATGGTGACCATGAAACTACTGGATTGTCGTAAAAACTCATCTGGTTCACAAATGTCCTTCAGGGAAGGAAATCTGCCATCCTTACTTGGTCTGGCCTATATGTGACTCCAGACCCACAGCAATGTGGTTGACTCTTAACTGCGCTCTGTTGTATCAAAGGGCAATTAGGGATGGGCAATAAATGCTGGCATTGCCAGCGATGCCCAGATCCCGTGAATGAATTAAAAAAAGATATGGTACGCTGGTATAGCTAACGGAACATACCGCTTTTGGGGATTCAACAGGATATCCTTCGGCCATCTCGTTATTTTGAAAGGTTTTTTTTCTGACCAGTTTCTCTCTCCTTCCTTTCGCCTGAAAGCTCTGACTCCTTGTTGAAGTACGGTTTCACAGATGGTGGCAACCCTCTCATGTCTCATCCTGTGGCCACGGTTTCATGTGTGAGCTTTGATGGTGAGTGTTGGCAGGCCTGTGCAACTGTGGAGGCTTTGCGGCTGAGCCCAATCCTGTTCTCTTCCAGTATCCACACGTGCAAGCTTCCAGGATGGATCACTGGTTAACCATCAAGAACAGGAACCCAGGCTGATTTCCCCTCCTTAACCCAGGGGTATTGAGGTCAATTATAAATTCCTATTGCTGCTCTAGCTAAGACCAGCAAGTTCAAGACAGACCAGGACTTGAATTTGCGATCTTCATCATGCAAAAATGGGTCACTGGATAAATTCCCTTAGCTACTCAATGGATAAACTTGCTGAGTCATTGGGGAGCTATTTTGAAGATTCTAAAAATTGTAATGTGGAGACACTTCAGGTAGACAGCTAAACTGCTTTGTTTTTAGATCAATGACATGTTCCATTGGCTGATCCAGCCCTGTTTGGAATTTACCCGACTGCAATGCAAGTTTTTCGTGCAGACCTCTCCGATGCACTTGGCCTATAGTATGATGAGACTCTATTCCGGTTTAATGGGTAAGTGTTCTTATTTAAATCTGAATCTTACTGCACTTCCACAGCATGAATGCAACAGAAATTCAGCTATCTGTCAAATGCTAATATTTTAGAACAGCGCTATGTGATAGCAGTATAGGCAGTAACGTGTTGGTAATAATTGTGCACAAGTACGTTGGGGATCAGTCACTCAGTACTTAATTTTCACAAAAGGACCAATAAATGCCTGGGGTTTTGAAAACTTGGGAGGAAATCAGTTTCCATATGCAATTTTTTTGAACATACTGTAGTATCAAAAAATCATGATTTGATCAATACTATGTTCACTTTTTTTTATTGTAGGCTGGGAGCAGGGAAGAAAAAGAGAAAAGTATATTTTGTAATAATGTAAAAGTGATCTCTTATGAATTACCTGTAAGCAGGTATGTCATTTGGGTGGGGGGGGGAGGGGGAAGAGCGCGGGCCAGCAGCGGCCTGCAGTATTGCACTCTTGACTCTATGTTAAGGTAAGTAAAAGAAACAAAACTTGCCTTTTCATCAGTGGCCTCCAGTGATCCCTTTAAGGACCGCAGGTTAGACTGCTGTAGACCCGGACAAACTGAGTGGAGGTTCAATCAGAGGCTTCCAGCCTCATTATAATATTTAAATGAACGACCCGCCTCCTGGGAGCGGGTTGGTTGCCCATCCCGCCTACGTTAAAACCGGGCCTGGGCAGGTTGGAGGTGGTTTCTGGTCAAGATTCAGAATTTTAACACTTTAACTTCCCACACGACCCCAACACACCCCTTTTTTTTAGGTTTAAATTCCCCCTATGCCTTAATTTATAAAAATGAGAAGTCGCACAACACCAGGTTATAGTCCAACAGATTTATTTAATTTTACAAGCTTTCGGAGCTGTCGCTCCTTCTTCAGGTAGGGTAGCTGTGAGAGAATCTCCCAGAATTCACAATATAAACACAGAAAAAATGTATTCAAATCTTTCCCTACATCAAAGACACACTAAGAGCACAGCCAAGACAATGAGATGTATCCCAGGGGGTCCAACGTGTCAAAACACCTGCTGGCTGCATATCCTCTCCATTTGTGTTGGTTCTTGTGTTATTTTTTTTTTAAAAAAAACCTGGAAAAACCGGCCATGATGTCAAGTCATGTTCTGTATCGTGACATGAACCCGATATCGCGATTGAGGCCATCCTCATGAGTGCGGAACTTGGCTATCAGTTTCTGCTCTATGATTTTGCGCTGTCGTGTATCTCAAAAGTACCATCGTTCGCAGCAGATTACCCATCTTTCAGGAGAACAGCAACCAAGACACCACACAACCCTGCCACGGCAACCTCTGCAAGACATGCCAAATCATGGACACAGATACCATCATCACACGTGAGGACACTACCCACCAGGTACACGGTACATACTCATGTGACTCAGCCAACGTTGTCTACCTGATACGTTGCAGTAAAGGATGCTCCAGAGCATGGTACATCGGCGAGACCATGCAGACACTGAGACAACGTATGAACGGACACCGCGCAACAATCGCCAGGCAGGAGGGTTGCCTCCCAGTCGGGGAACACTTCAGCAGCCAGGGGCATTCAGCCTCGGATATGCGGGTAAGCGTTCTCCAAGGCGGCCTTCGAGATACACGACAGCGCAAAATCATAGAGCAGAAACTGATAGCCAAGTTCCGCACTCATGAGGATGGCCTCAATCGCGATATCGGGTTCATGTCACGATACAGAACGTGACTTGACATCATGGCCGGTCTTCCCAGGTGTTTTTTTTAAAAAAGACTAACACAAGAACCTACACAGATTGACAGGATATGCAGCCAGCAGGTGGTTTGACACGTTGGACCCCCTGGGACACATCTCATTGTCTTGGCTGTGCTCTTTGATGTAGGAAAGATTTGAATATATTTTGTCTGTGTTTAAATTGCGAATTCTGGGAGATTCTCTCACTGCTAACTTACCTGACGAAGGAGCGAACTGTTCCGAAAGCTTGTAAAATTAAATAAATCTGTTGGACTATAACCTGGTGTTGTGCGACTTCTCATTTTTGTCCACCCCAGTCCAACGCCGGCATCTCCACATCATTAATTTATAAAGCCCAGGATCCCATATGCTTTATTAACTGCTTTGTTAACCTGTCCTGCCATCTTCAAAGATTTGTGCCCAACTCCCCCAGGTGTTTCTGTTCTTGCACCCTCTTTACATTTAGCTCGTATTTTCTCTCCTCATTCTTCCGACCAAAATGCATCACCTCACATTTTTCTGCGTTGAATTTCATCTGCCATGTGTCTGCCCAGCCCACCAGCCTATATCCTCTTGAAGTCTATTACTATCTTCCTCAGTGTTTACTACACTTCCGAGTTTTGTGTCATCTGCAAATTTCTAAATTGTGCCCTGTACCTCCAAGTCCAAGTCATTAATGTGTATCAAAAAGAGCAGTGGGTCCTCGTGATTTTAAACACCTCTATCAAATCTCCTCTTAGCCTTCTCTGCTCTAAGAAGAACAACCCCAGCTTCTCCTGAACCCTGGGGACACTCCAGTCTGAAAAACAGCCGTTCACCACAACTCTCTGTCTTCTCACCCTTAGCCAATTTTGTACCCATGCTGCTACTGTCCATTTTATTCCATGAGCTTCAATTTTGCTAACGTGCCTCCTATGTGGTGCTTTATCAAACACCTTTTGAAAGTCCATATATACAACATCAACTGCATGGCCCTCATCCACCCTCTCTGTTATCTCATCAAAAAACTCAATCAGGTTAGTCAAACATGATTTTCTCCTAACAAATCCATGCTGGCTCTCCTTTATTAGTCCATGCTTGTCCAAGTGGCTGTTAATTTTATCCCAGAATATTGTTTCTAAAAGCTTCCCCACCACCAACATTAAACTGACTGACCTGTAATTGTCAGGTTTATCCTTCTCCCCTTTTTTGGACAAGGGTGTAACATTTGTAATCCTCCAGTCCTCTGGCACTACCCATATATCTAAGGAGGATTGGAAGATTGTAGCCAGCACCCCTGCCATTTCTACCCTTACTTCCCTCAGCAACCTAGGATGCATTCTATCTGGACTGGGTGACTTATCCTTCGAAGGTACTGCCAGCCTGTCCAGTACCACCTCTTTATCTATTTTTATTTCATCCAGTATCCCGACAACCTCCTCATTTACTGTAGCTTTGGCAAAGTCCTCTTCCTTGGTAAACACCGATGCAAAGTACTCATTTAGTACCTCAGCCATGCCTTCTGCCTCCATTAATAGTTTTCCATTTTGGTCCCTAATTACCCCCCCCCCCACCCCAGCTCCTCTGGCAACCCTTTTAATGTTAATATGCCTATAGAAGGCCTTTGTATTCCCTTTTATGTTAGCCGCTAATCTATTCTCGTACTGTCTCTTTGCCCCTCTTATTTCTTTTTCACTTCTCCTCTGTACTTTTTATGTTCAGCCTGATATTCCCTTGTATTATCAAGCTGACATTTGTCATATGCCCTCTTTTTCTGTTTCATCCTACTCTGTAACTCTTTCGTCATCCAGGCAGCTCTGGCTTTGGTTGCCCTCCCTTTTCCCCTTGTGGGAATGTACCTATACTGTACCTGAACCATCTCCTCTTTAAAGGCCGCCCATTGCTCCATTTCATTTCTGCCTGCCAGTCTTTGACTTCAGTTTACCTGGGCCAGATCCCTCCTCAATTCGCTGAAATTAGCCCTCCTCCAGTTAAGTATTTTTATTCTAGATTGCTCCATTTCCTTCTCCATAACTAATCTAAACTTTATTATGCTATGATCACTATTCCCAAGATCCTATCTCACTGTGACAATCTCCACTTGACTTCTCATTCCCCAGCACTAGATCCAACAATGCCTCCTTCCTCTTTGGCATGAAACATACTGATCAAGAAAGTTTTCCTGAACACACTTCAGAAATTCCTCCCCCTCTCGGCCCTTAACACAATCACTGCCCCATTCAATATTGGGGTAGTTGAAGTCTCCCATTATCATTACTCTACTCTATATTTCATGCAACTCTCAGTAATTGCCCTGCAAATCTGCTCCTCTATCTCCTTCCCACTATTTGGTGGCCTATAAAATACACTAAGTAGCGTAATAGCTCTTCTATTGTTTCTTAGCTCCAACCAAATAGATTCTGTCTTTGACCCCTCAAGGACATTCTCTCTTTCTAGCACTGTAATATTTTCCTTAATCATAACTGCTACCCCATCTGCTTTTATTGCCTTCCCTATTTTTCTAAAAACCTTGTACCCAGGAATATTAAGCATCCAATCCTCCCCTTTTTTGAACCAGGTCTCCGTTATCGCCACGATATCCATATTCCCACGTGGCTATTTGCGCCTGCAACTCACCAACCTTATTAACTACACTTCGTGTATTTACATACATGCACTCCAAACCTAACTTAGACCTCTTTGTATTTTCTATGATCTCACTTAATTCTGTATTAGTTACAACTCTAACTGTCTCTCCCAGTCCTCTGTGCACCTTGTTTCTACTTTTTAGTACTACACCTTGGTGCCCAGACCCCTGCCGAATTAGTTTAAACCCTCCGCCACTGCACTAGTTAACCTGCCCACGAGGATATTGGTCCCAGCTCTGGCCAAATGCAACCCGTCCATCTTGAACAGATCCCTCCTGCCACAGAACTGGTCCCAATGTCCCAGGAATCTGAAGCCTTCCCTCCTGAACCATGTCTCTAGCCACATTCTCCTGCCATATTCTCCTATTTCTACTCTCACTAGCGCATGGCACTGGGAGTAATCCAGAGGTTACTACCTTTTTGAGGTTCTGCTTTTTAACGACCTCCCTAGCTCCTTAAACTCTGACTGCAGGACCTCAAACCTCTTCCTCCCTATGTCGTTGGTCTTGACGTGGACCACGACTTCTGGCTCTTCCCCTTCCCCCCCACAGAATGTTCTGCATCCTCTCTGTGATGTCCCTTACCCTGGCACCAGCGAGGCAACATGCCATATGGGACTCACGTCGGCAGTAGCAGAACTGCCTGTCTGTCCCTTGACTATCAAATCACCAATCACTACTGCGTTCCTACACTTTGCTGTACCCCACTGTACAGTCTTTTGCCTCACGGTGCCAGACTCGAGACTGCACTCCTTTGGTATTCAATGCTGAATACTGGTTTGAGAGTGCTACACTCCAGGAGGATTTCTGCACTGCCTGCCTCTTTCTACCCTTCTAGGTGGCCTCCCACTTGCTAATCTGTACTCTGTCTTTCTGTGGGGTGACCACCTCCTGGAACCTGCGATCCAGGAAACATTCTGCCACCTGTATGCCCTGCAGTAAATCCAGCTGCTCCTCAGGCTTGAGTTCGAGCAGCTTGAGGCACTTCCTGTACATGTCGGCCTCCGGGACACATGAAGCATCCTCAAGTTCCCACATGGCGCAGGAATTGCAGGCTACGGGTCGCAGCTGTCCCTCCATTCTAATTAGAAACTTAAAAAAAACTCCTTAGATATAAGGTGATTATTTATATAATTGCTATTAACTAGGCCTAAACTATGATAATGTATTAAATGACAGTTATTTTTCTATTCGTTCCTCAAAGCGAACTAACCAAAGACTAAGGGGGCGAAATTTGGTTACGCCCCGTTTGGGGGCGGTAACCGAATTACCACCGGAGATTTAGCGCCCGGCGCAGAAGTACCGCCTCGGCCACTAAATTCGGCTTACCGCCTCGGCGAGGAAGCAGAGCGCTATTTTGGGTGCTCCACTTCCGCTCAGGTTGGTGTCGGGGGTGCGTAGCGCCAGAGTGCTACGCGCCCGCTCCGCATAGCGCTGACGCATTTTAGCGCCCCTCCCCTTCCGTTAAAGGGGAGGGACGCTGCGAGCTCTGCGGGGCCTCCAGTGGCCCACACTAACCCACCAGAGTGGCGTGGTGCCGTGGCTGCAGCGGAGGGCCGACCTGGAGGTTCGCCCAAAAAAATAAAATGGCGTCATGGGTCGCGGCCGTACCTCCCTTTAATTAGCATCCCGCGAGCAGAGGTTGACCCGGCTTGCGACCTGCGAGGCTGGCGCTGACGCAGCCCGCGGAAACCTCGTGGGACACAACCGAATTTCTGCTGCGGGGCGCTAAGGGGTTGCAGCGCACGGCGATGACGTAATCGCCGGCACTACCGGCGGGTGCGCGCCGCTATCGGCTAGCATCTCAGTAGCACTCCGCCAAATTTCTTGGGGTGTGCTTACCCCACCTGGACAATGAGCCCTTTGCGCCCCGGAGGTGCTAATGGCAGGCGCAAAGGAGCCGAATTTTGCAGCCACATTATTTACTCAAGCTTAACAAGAACCACTGAGATCACTAAACACAAAGAACCTTAAATATTAGATATCTAGATACTTAACCTAGATCTTAGAATCCTTGGGTTCTGCGGCTCCACTCCCTCTTTGAGTTGGCGTGAGAAACCGCCTTCCTCTCTCCACCGAATTCCTACTAACACCAAATTTTCAGCTGCTGCTCTGTTTGCGATCCATCAGCTCTGTCTCCGAGTTCTGTGCCCAAGCCAAAGGTTCACAGTAAATTGTATAGCTCACAATTGGTTTGTCTTTTTCTAATCTACAGATGAAATAGCTCAGTCAGGAAAGGAGGAGAATGAAGAAATGTCAAGTCAGCAAATTACTCTTTGGCTCCAGGGCTTATTTCTCTTTGCTACTGTGTGGACTATTGGTGCCACAATCAATGGAGATAGCCGCAAGAAATTTGATGTTTTTTTCCGTAATTTGATTTTGGGAATGGATGACAATAATCCCCGTCCAAAGAGTGTCAAACTTACAAAAAACAATATCTTTCCTGAAAGAGGTTAGAATCCAACTGAATATAAAACTTTGAAAATACAGGAACCCTAATTAAAGTAGCATGGCTGAGCGGTTAATTTGTTTTCTTTTCATGGTCTTCACACAGGAAGCATCTATGATTACTATTTCAAAAAGGTTGCCAGTGGACAATGGCTTCTGTGGACTGATTACATAACGAAAGACCTAGTGATCCCTGTTGGAGCAAAGGTTAGACTGTCATGCTGGGAGTTGATACTTCTGCTGCTTGTGTTTAATTATCATTTTTTTTTCTAGGCTGAGATCAGCACAATACTTGATGTTGGTCTCCGTGACTCTATGATGAGTGCTTCTTTTCTTGCTTTTTCAGATACTCCGGCAAAGCTGCCTCCTTTATACCCAAACACCAAAGGAATATAACTTATTCCTGGTACATTTTTGCACCAATATTTAGATTTTTCCTTTCAATCCAAACTTTAAAAAACACTTTTGACCCCTAATAAAGAGCTCTTAAAGACTCAAATTCTGACTGATACTGACCCCTACCAATCATTGGTAGCTCTAGATTCTTAACCTTTCAGAATTCTTATTGAAGTCATCCTTTAAGATGCCTAAAAGGGAACAATTTGGTTTTGAAAGCATTTCTCGGGAAATGTCTTTGAGCTTGATGGGGGTGTGGCGAGGGAGGGGTGGGGTGGGGGGGGCTTCCTGTGTTGTAAACAGAAGAAAGGCTGGGCCATTTAGCCTGATTCAGTGCTGTGGCTTCTCAGGCTTTGGTCATCTAGCTTGTCAGTATCAGCATTTTAAAACTCACAATTTGTCCTTAAAAACATAAGAGCAGGAGTAGGCCATTCGGCCCTTCGAGCCTGCTCCGCCATTTAGTATGATCATGGCTGATCCTCTATCTCAATACCATATTATCATACTCCAAATATCAAATATACCCAGACAGAAAACAAAATTACATTAAAAAGATTATTGGTTTTGGGTACATGAAGAAATCTAAATGTTATAATGTCTTTCCTTATAGGATATAGCTGTAACATTCTTGATTTTTGTTCCTCTAATTTATCTTGATTTACAGGTTTCAGATCTTATTATTCCTACCATGGAAACTGCCAGGCAGAGCTTTTTCTTAGACATTTATGTCTCGCACAAAATACCTTTGCTATTGGTGGGTCCCACTGGCACAGGCAAATCTGTCATTACAAACAACTTCCTCATGCAGCTGCCCAAAGAACATTACATTCCCAACTGCATCAGCCTCTCCGCCAGAACCTCAGCCAATCAGACGCAAGACATTATAATGTCCAAACTGGACAGGAGGAGGAAGGGGGTTTATGGCCCACCTGTGGGAAAGGAATCCATTGTGTTTGTAGGTAAGGGATCTAAATTTTAAGTAAGTTTAGTGCAATAAAAATCTTTCTTCAGTGAAAAACTATTTAATGTTCCTATTTAATAATGAAAATTCAAGATTTATTTAATTATTTGCTATCATTAATATGATAACTCTGAAGACAGATTGGCACATTGTGAATCTACTACAGGGTGTTTGGTGTATGCGTCACACACTGCAGTTTCTTCAGGAATATAGAGATTTGCTCATTTCTTTAATGGGGGTAAAACTGGCAAATGAAGGCCTAGCAATTTGGGAGCGCCCATTTCTGAGCACTCTAGGGCGCGGAGTTGATACCCAGCGCCAGAATAGTGATCTCCAAGACACCTCTGATATTGTCCCTCATTGTCATGGAGCCGGCATGACGCAGCGGCCTTCAGTAAAGTGGGTCTGGGGGTCAGGTTGGGGGGGTAGGGGGGTGAGACAACGTGGGGTCATGGGCCGGGCCGGGCCCGGGAGTCATGATTGCGGGTCAGGCCAGGGCTGTGAGTCAGGTTGGAGGGGCCAGGGGAGGGCAATCGGGGGTTGGGGCTGGGTGTGTGTTAGATCGGTGGTTGGAGCTGGGGGCGTGGGAGGGCGATCGTGATTTGGGGGTGGGGGAGGATCTGGGGTCAGGAGTGGCGTCAATTGGGGGAGGAGGCGGGCGGGTGGGGCGAGGAGAGGTCAGGAACGGCAATTGGGTCCTTTAGTGTGGGGTCTGGAGGAGCATTCCTACTCCTCCTGGCTCCACATTCAGGTAAGTTACTTGCCTCCTTTGTTGTCGGCAATCCCTAGGGCCGGTTTCCCTGAGTGCAACCTGCGATGGCGTTGGCTGCCTCAGGGAAATCCAATGTTGGAGCGGGAACCTTAGGCAGGCGTTGGGGCCCTTTATTGGCTTCTGCAAAGGGGCTAACTCCTGCTTCAGGCGTGGGTAAACGGACGCTGCCCGGACCAATTTTTAGGTCGAAGACTCTTGGGGGAAAGCTTCAAAGAATGAGAAACCTTATCAATTCTGTCTGGATCTAATCCATAAAGATTAGTAGAATTTGGATATCTTTTGTGTCCGGTCAGTGGGCCTGCTCTGAAGTTTCCAAGTCATCTTGTAATTAATTTCAGTAGCTTGCCTCAGTTGGTAGAACCTTTCCCTCAGAATTAGAAGGTTATAGGTTCGAGTTCCACTCCAAGAGTGGAGTGAAAATCTGGGCTGACACTTCTGTGCAGTTCTGAGGGAGTGCTGCCTTGTCAAACGTGCTGTCCTAAACCATGGCCCGTTCAAGTGGATTTTACAAATTGCATTGGGATGTGCTGAGAGGTGCTATATGAGTACAAGTTTTTTTTTCTTTATAAAAGAGAATTCTGCTCAAATATTTCATGTGTTGATTCTAGATGATCTCAATATGCCTGCAAAAGAAATCTATGGAGCCCAGCCACCGATTGAGCTCCTTCGACAATGGATAGATCATGGTCACTGGTATGATAGGAAAGATACGTCGAAGCTGACTATTATAAATGTATTGTTTATTTCGGCAATGGGGCCTCCTGGTGGAGGAAGGAATGACATAACCGGTAAGAAAGCTGTAATGCATGTCCTGTATTGGAGGATTATGGCAAATACTATTATCAGAAGCATTTTGGCTTTAAATGCATTGTAGCATTAGACAGTGCATTTAATTCCTTGGATTCGAAATTACAAGATTAAACCATTGCAGATCAGGATAATATTTTAAAAATGCATCCGAATTTCTTTGACGGGGTGGTTTTGAGTTCAGGCGGATCCTTATATGTTTGTCCGAATTCACATACAATATATTGGGATATTTGCTCTGTGCATACCTGCCACAATTACGACAGCTCATCCTTATCTGTTACCTGTTAATTGAATGGTAGCAATAGGGAAAATACTTGAGTTCTCAGTTGTTTAGAGATGAGTCACAATTTGTGCCCTTGTCCAAACTAAGGCCCTGAATCTCGGTGTTTGATTGGCAGCAGGTTGCCTAGTGAAACCAGGCGTAGCAGGCCAACAAAAGGGTGCGCATTGGCCCCACCTGGGGGCCAGGACATACGTTTTCCTTTCTTTTCATTCACAGTCAAAGTAAGTGAACAATGCAGATAAAGGGTTGTTACGAATTCTGGTCTGTTGTAGATACCTTCTCCGGCTCAATGACGCTGGTTGCTCCCGTTGGCAGACTATGCATCTTAACCTTTATGCAAGTTGATTCAGCCTACGCTATACCTTTATAAGGTAGCATAACCTGGGGAAGTAACAATAGCACCCCCTTGTGACCAGCACTGGATATCTGTGCCTTTCACACACAAGTTTCTTCACTATATTTGAAGGTGGACCGAGCTAACACTAGATGACGGAAGTTTAATTGGAATTGTAAACTGCTTTATTCCGCTGTAATGTACAGAGTCATAGGTATGATTCGAGTCAAAATAACAACAGAAAATGCTGGAAAAACTCAGCAGGCCATCCAGCATCCGCAGTATTTTGCTATCGTATGATTCGAGTCAGTTAGTTCAATTGGTATAACTTATAATTGCATAATGGTGCAAAATAAATAAGCCATGACGCTACCCCTGCTCTGTTGGTTTGTCTTAACTTAAACAGAATAATCTCTCTGCATCTTGTCCTACATCCCAGGGCAGAGCCGATCTCCCTTCAGTCTCTTGTCCTTTTCTCATCTTCTCGCAGCTCTTTGCTGCTTTACTGTCTGTGCAATTGTATCTCTTTTTTTTAAAAAGCCTGACTGCAGAGTCAGCTTTCAGATAAAACTGTGTTACACCACCCCCCCCCCCCCCACTCCCATCTCCCAGAGTGGAGTCCACTAGATAATGACCCCCCCACTGGGTTCAAATTTATAGGACTGTTGCAACAGCAATGAATGTGACAGTCACTGGAATGTCAAACTATCCCTCATTGTTTCAGAGGCTCTGTCCGAAATCCAGTACACTCCTGTCAGCCCTGCTGTCCTTTGAACTTAACCCCTCTGATACAAGCTTTAACTTAATGGCACATTTTAAAATAATTCATATTTAGATCCTTTCCATGGGAAAATGGTTAAAAAAAAATCCAGAAATGTGACAGGGTAATGAAAAACAAATGGGTGTGCATTGTTAGAGGTGCAAAATTATGGAAAAACCATCTGGTCTTTGACATTAGATTGTATAATTTCTAGGCATTGGGTTTTCCGTCAATAAAAGGTAATAAAGTACTTCGGGGGAAAAATTCGGTTGGTTAGCGCCTCCCGTTAGCACCTCCGGGGGGCACTAATGACTTTTTGCCCGAGTGCGGCAATTTTAGCGCCGCCCGTGAAATTGACCTGGCGGATTGTGGTGGCACCACAATCTCCTGCGCCCAGAGATTGTGATGTCATCAAAGCGTGCATCACCCTGGTAGCGCCCCAGACCGGAAATTGATTTTCGCCCCCTGCCTCAGCGCCTGGCACTAAGAACGACAGGTAGAAGGGGACGGTTTGCAGTCGGCTGGGAGGTGGGGGAGCGTAATTTAAAGGTGTGCGCTTCCTGCTTTTTCCTGTCGGCAATCAATTCTGCATACGCAGGTTCAGAGAGGGAGAGAGGCGTCTGGAGACATTTAATGCTGTCCCACTTGAAGTTTTGTTCGTCAGCAAGACGTTTCAGGTTCCCATTTCTGTAAGCTTTATTACTATCACATTTAGAAGATTTAATGGGGGCTGTACTAGCACGGGGCCTCACCCTCCAGCTTCACTATCAGAGGCAGCGGAGGCGGAGAGAGAGAGTGGAAACCGTGGCTGAGGGAGGAGGGCCAACAGGGCTCTGCACAGGAGACCTTATCCTCCCAGGGTATTCCGGGAGCAATTCTCATATATCCATCTGTCAGAGAAGCAGTGTTTTAGAAGGCTCCGTTTCAGCAAGGAGGTGGTCACTGAGCTCTGCCAACTCCTGCAGCCAGAGCTCCAGCTTCAGCTCAGGACCAGGATGTCTCTGTTGGTGGCAGTGAAGATGACAATGGCTCTCAATTTCTACGCAAGCGGCTCCTTCCAGGCTTCAACAGGGGATATTGCCAACATCTCCCAGTTCGCTGTCCATTGTTGCATCCGGGAGGTCACAAATGCTCTCTACAAAAGGAGAAGGGAGTACATCTCATTCCCCATGACCCGAGACAAACAGCGTGAATACGCATGTGGCTTCGCTAGGATAGCGGGCTTCTCCATGGTTCAGGGCGCCATTGACTGCACGCATTGCGGGCACCTCATGAAAATGCAGAGTTTTCCGCAACCGCAAAGGCTTCCACTCTCTGAACGTCCAGTTGGTGTGCGACCTCAGACAGCGCATCCTCGCCGTCAATGCCCGCTATCCTGGCAGCAGCCACGATGCATTCATCCTGCGCCAGACTGGTGTCCCAGACCTGTTCCAACCACCGCATCAACCTTGTGGCTGGCTCCTCAGGGACAAGGGTTATTCACTCTGCACTTGGCTGATGACACCGCTCCGTAACCCCAGCACTCCTGCTGAGCTCGCATACAATGAGAGCCATAGCGCCACTAGGAACCTCATTGAACAGACAATCGGCGTGCTGAAGCAACAGTTCCGGTGTTTTTACCACACTGGAGGAGCCCTGCAGTACTCCCCCGATCGAGTATCGGTTTTCATTGTTGTGTGCTGTATGCTTCACAACCTCGCAATTCTGAGGACCCAGCCATTGCCACCATTGGTGCACAATCTCAGGAGGAGGAAGAGGAGGAGGCGGCGGAGGAGGAGTATGAAGAGGAGGATGAGCGGCAACAACATGGGAGGGAAGCGCTCAATGTTGCTTCTGCAAGGGCCGTTTGTGAACGCCTCAAAAGACAGCGCTTCTGATGAATGACAGAGAAGATGGCTTTTGGGATTAACAAGCACATCATGACAGCCATCCCACAGCCCCTATTACCAGGCAAAGTTCCAATGAGTAACATGAGGAAATTTGTAACGTTTCAATAAAAATTTTTATTTTTCTGAACAACTGTGTCTTATTAAGCACAACCAATAACAAACAAACACAACAATTCATTAACAAACAAAACTGGTTCTTACCACATTGAAATAAGTCTTAACAGAGTGAACAATATATTTACATACACATCCAACTTTGGTACAAACATTCCCCCCATATGTTAGAAAAATTTAAGTTATTCGGCCTTCTTGAATGATCTCCCTCCCCTTCGCACTTAACCCCCCCTTCCAACCCCACTGCTCCTCCGTAATGTGGCCCCAGTGGCTGCAGCAAGGCTGGCGGAATGCTGCTGAATCTCGGATCCAGAGACTGCAGATAGCCTTGAAGGACGCCCTCAGCCAGCTCTGGGTCTGGAGAACCCCGGCTGCAGACTGCACCAACTCTGCATGGGCGGCAGCAGTCTGGGCTGGCTGGGTCACATGCTGTGGCAAGTGCAATGGCGGAGTGGCAGTGGTGGCAGCAGGAATGTTGTCATCCTGAGAGAGGACAGCACCTTCCTGCGCGTCCGACACACTGCCACTCCCCCGGGGCAGAACCTCAGCATCCAGAGCAATCTGCTTGAGCACAGATTGCTGGCCTGCTGCGGCACCGTGAGATCCCCGGTGGACTGTGGGCGACCCAGCGACGATGGCAGCAGTCAGCGCTTGCGTGGCATCAATCTAAGAGTGCATCAGAGCAGTCTAAGATTGGATGGCACCAACCAATGACTCGATTCCAGCACTAAGTCGTTGCGTTGCCTCGGCCTGTGCTGCAATAGATGCTGCCACCTCGCCCATTACACGCGGCATGAGGTCTGGGTCCCCAAGGTCTCCCTGCAAGTCAACCATCCTCTGCAACGAGGCAAGGATGGGATCGAGGGTTTGCGCACAGATGACAGCTGTGCTGGCGGCGGACTCCTCCACGCTCCTAGCCAGTGCATCCATGCTCTCGGGCACCCTTACCATTGCACCCATGAGCTCAGTATGCATGCTCATCGCCTGAGTATTCATCGCCGCGATGTCGAGGTCCTCATCCGAGTCCTGTGCAGCAGAACTCGTGTGTGCACTCACCCTCTGGGGAGATGACCCCCGAGCTTCCCTTCCCCTATGGCATTGCTGCAGCCTGCAGGGTCCCGGAGCTTCACCCACATCAGAGCCATTTCCTCTGCTCCCTTCCAGTGACCGCGTGGCCCCAGTATCGGATGTCTCACCCTCGGGAGATGCAGGCGGTGAGGTTCCGGCTTTGTGTTCCTCCTCCTCTCCCGCGTCACTGCCATTGAGAGGCTGAGGGACAGGCTGGTCAGATGGTGGCTCACTATCTGAAAGCAGGAAGGTACAAGAGTGGCTTTAACGTGAGGCCAGGGGGCAGGAGGAGAGCAAGGAATGGAGACAATATAGTTAGATGGAAAGTGGGAAAGGCTCATGTTGTGAGGGGGAAGTAGTATGAGAGAGGAGAGAGCGAGATGATGAAATACCGTTGCTGTCCCCAAGGGGGTCGACCTCTCCAACTGCCACAGCGCCCACGACATGGCTTGCGATTAGTCTGTGCACTCGCTCCTCCAGCTGTGTGAGGGGGTGCAGCTCCGCCTGACCACCTCCCGTGCGTTGTTGCTCCCTCCTGTTATGTGAAAGCTTGGCCTGCAAGATAAAGGACAGCGTGTGAGTGAGTGTGCAGCCATGTGTTTGGCAGATGTGCCTACCATAGTTGAATAGCCGTTGATGTCTGCAAGGTGTGAGATGTGGATGTGACTTTTAGTAGATGAGCATAGTTATTGGGTGAGTGTTGGGGATTTGGCACTTTTTACCATCTGTGCACAGAGTGAGGTTGAGATGGTGGGATGCAGAGATATTTCAAGCATCTACTCACCCTGACCACCCGAGTGAGGTCGTTGAACTTCTTGCGGCACTGCGTGAGAGTCCTTTGGACCAGGCTCCTGGACGATATGTAATGGGCAACCTCCCTCCACACCCTTGTGAACTCCCAGGGCAATGGCCTCCTGCCAGTGTCTGGAAACAGCGCTGCCCGTTGGCGTTCCAGAGCCACCAATGCCTGGTCGCTAAACCGGCGAGCTCTCTCCCTGGGCCTCTGAGCAGCCATGATAATCGTTCTTGAGGATTTGCACCTCCTTGCAGGCCCAAGTCAAATGCAGCAATGATCAGGGTGAGGCTGTGCAGCATGATGGACCCTCCCCTTTAAGAACTGGAAGGCGCCAGTATGTCTGAGTACAAGGTAATTGACAGCGCCTGAGCTTGAGTAGCGCTCTGAGGTAGTGCCCCGTTCCCCGACGTTAGCGCCTTAAGAGAAGTGTGTAGCACTTGATTTAGTGCTCCAATCACCTCCAGGGGCGCTGGAGACGAATTTCCCGGTCGCCGGCGATCATTTGCACCGGGTGCTAAATTTTGCACCCAGCCGATATTAGCGCCCCAAAATAGTCAATACTGAATTTTTCCCTTTGTGTTTATATGAACTACAACTGCAAAGCAGTATTTCTGTTTTATAATACAAACCATAAAACCCAAGTTACTGTTCCCCAATTCCTCTGGATGATCTGAAGTCACTCTTCTGTTCTACATAACAGGGCGCTTCACTCGCCATTTGAATGTAATCTCCATTGATTCATTTGATGATGATACCATGATGAAGATTTTTACTTCAATTGCGGATTGGCATTTTGGAAAAGGATTTGATCCCACCTTTCAACGGTAAGGATCAACAAAGTTCAATTAAACTAAATCAAGTGGGGGTCTTCAGCTTCCACATGTCTGCTGATGACACCCAGCTCTACCTCTCCATCTCCATCACCTCTCAACCCTTCCATTGCCTCTGTGCTGTCAGACTGTTTGAGTGATATCCAGTCTTGGATTAGCCGCAATTTCCTCCAGCAAAATATTGAAAGACCGAAGTTGTTGTCTTCGGCTGCTGCCACAACCTCTGTACCCTTGTCACCAATTCGATCCCCAACCCCAGCAATGTTTCCTGTCATTTTTGTTCGGGCTGTGCAGCCCATTCAAAATACTGTGCATGCGCGTTTTTTCTATTTAAAAGCCAACAAGCCAGCTGTGTGGGACCCCTGGAGCTTGCAGGGAACATTGATCCCCGGCCATTGTCTCAGGCTAAACCAGACTGTTCACAACCTCAGTGTCCTATTCGGCCCAAGCTCAGCTTCCAATCCCATATCCTCGCCATCACAAAGACCGCCTACTTCCATCTCCATAACATTGCCCATCTTTGCCTCTGCCTCAGCCCATCTGATGCCAAAACCCTCATGCGTTTGTCATCTCCAGACTTAAATAGTTCAATACTCATCTGGCCAGCCTTCCATCCTCTGTAGATTTCACCTCATCCAAAACCCTGCTGCCTATATCCTAGCCCACATCAAGTCCCGCTCACCGATCACACTTGTCCACCTACATTGGCTCCTGGTCCTCGAGACCTCAACTTTAAAATTCTCATCCATATGTTTAAATTCCTTCATGGTCTCTCCACTCTCTATCTCTGTAACCTGCTCCAACCCTACAACACCCCCAGCCACCAAACCTTCCATTCCACTAACTCTGGCCTGTGTGCATCACTTCTCCTTTTGCTCAACCATTAGTGGCCATACTTTCAGCCACTTGGGCCCCAAGCTCTGAAATTCCCCTCCCTCCACACCCCCCCCCACCTCTCCCTCTCCTCCTTTAAGAACCACCTTAAAATTAATCTCTTTGACAAAGCTTTTGGTCACCCCATCTAATATCTCCATCTTTGTCTCGGTGTCCATTTTTTGATTACACCTCTGTGTTGTGGTTTGGGACTTTTTATGTTAAAGGCTCTAAATGCATGTTATTGATGTTTGTCTAGGAATTTAATGCCTGATTTGTGGTATTGGCTAGGAACATGAGTTTAAAGTAAAACTGTCATTCTTATATATTTTAGATTAGGTAAGTTGATGGTGCAAGCTACCATGGCGGTTTACAAGGCTGCAATGGACAATTTTCTTCCAACTCCTTCCAAATCCCATTATGTGTTCAATCTGCGAGATTTCTCCCGAGTGATTAAAGGAGTGCTGTTGTGTCCAGACACTCATTTAAAGGTGGGTGATGAAACTTTTCTGTGGTGTTTGAATATCAAACACATTGTACCACTTGAAATGGGCTTGAGGAAAGTTGTTATGTAAAGCTAGTTTGCCTTCATAAAAATATGGGGAGGTTTACCTTGCATGTTTTGTTTTCGCCATGCTTTTTTTCCCCCGATAATGCTTATAATGTAACATTTTTGAGTTCAGTTAGGGAGATTTGGAAATTGATAAAGTCAACATTTAGTCACTCTTTATCATTGTGTAATAAGTTGTCGTAGATACTTCTCTGTAAATATCCTAGGCTGGTTACACTTTGATTTATATAAATGTTGGGTAGGAGTTTTAAGGTATTTAGCCACATGTACAAACATAATTATCACACAAAAGGTTACACTCAGGAAGTCCTTTGGGGCATATTTTCCTTTGTTGCTCTAAAAAGTTAATTACTCTATTTTGGGATTGAATTTAACAGCCACAAATTACAATGGTAGGTACTACCAATTTTTCTTTGCCCAGTTTTGCTCAACGTGAATTCCAAAACGGAAATGACAGAAAACTGGTCCATTACAACAGTCTTGCAATAACGTCCTTTCACGTTGCCTCAACATCAGTTCCAAAATAGGAATGACCGAAAGCTTGCTAATCATGTCACACTTGCAGTGATGCTTATTTGACACATTTTGTTTCCCAGCTTTTAAAAAAATTAGTTCATGGGATGTGGGCATCGCTGGCAAGGCCAGCATTTATTGCCCATCCCTAATTGTCCGTGAGAAGGTGGTTGTGAGCTGCCTTCTTGAACCACTGCAGTCCGTGAGGTGAAGGTACTCCCACAGTGCTGTTAGGGAGGAAGTTCCAGGAGTTTGAACCAGTGACGATGAAGGAACAGTGATATATTTCCAAGTCAGGATGGTGTGTGACTTGGAGGTGATGGTCTTCCCATGCGCCTGCTGCCCTTGTCCTTCTAGGTGGTAGAGGTCGCGGGTTTGGGAGGTGCTGTCGAAGAAGCCTTGGCGAGTTGCTGCAGTGCATCTTGTAGATGGTACACACTGCAGCCACGGTGCGCCAGTGGTGGAGGGAGTGAATGTTTAAGGTGGTGGATGGGGTGCCAATCAAGCAGGCTGCTTTATCCTTGATGGTGTCGAGCTTCTTGACTGTTGTTGGATCTGCACTCATCCAGGCAAGTGGAGAGTAATCCATCACACTTCTGACTTATGCCTTGTCGATGGTGGAAAGGCTTTGGGGAGTCAGGAGCAGAGTCATTCGCCACAAAATACCAAGCCTCTGACCTGCTCTTGCAGCCACAGTATTTATGTGGCTGGTCCAGTTAAGGTTCTGGTCAAAGGTGACCCCCAGGATGTTGATGGTAGGGGATTCGGTGATGGTAATGCCGTTGAATGTCAAGGGCAGTGATTGGACTCTCTCTTGTTGGAGATAGTTATTGCCTGGCATTTATGTGGCGCAAATGTTACTTGTCACTTATCAGCCCAAGCCTGAATGTCATCCAGGTCCTACTGCATGCAGGCACACCTGCTTCATTGTCTGAGGAGCTGCGATTAGAACTGAACACTGTGCAATCATCAGTGAACATCCCCATTTCTGACCTTATGATGGAGGGAAGGTCATTGATGAAGCAGCTGAAGATGATTTGGCCTAGGACACTGCCCTGAGGAACTCCTGCAGCGATGTCCTGGGGCTGAGATAATTGGCCTCCAACAACCACAGCCATCTTCATTTGTGCTAGGTATGACTCCAGCAAGTGGAGAGTTTTCCCCCCCCAATTCCCATTGACTTCAGTTTTACTAGGGCTCCTTGATGCCACACTCGGTCAAATGCTGCCTTGTTGTCACTCTCACCTCACCTCTGGAATTCAACTCTTTTGTCCATGTTTGGACCAAGGCTGCAATGAGGTCTGGAGCTGAGTGGTCCTGGCGGAACCCAAACTGAGTATCGGTGAGTAAGTGCCGCTTGCTAGCACTGTCGACGACACCTTCCATCACTTTGTTGATGATTGAGAGTAGACAGTAGTTTTTCAATACTGAGGCTTTTTCCGTGAACTATTTCTTTTATACACAAAAAAGCCCAAGATAGCACATTAGTGAAATGCTTTAGCTACATGCTGTGAATGATTCCTTTTTCCAGGAGGGGGAAAAACTGATTCGTCTCTGGATTCATGAAGTTTACAGGGTCTTTTATGACAGATTGATTGCGGATGAAGACAGACAGACATTCTTCCAGATAATTAAACAAACTACATCAAGTTTCTTCAAACAATCTGTTGATAAGGTAATTGTTGGTGCTTTTTGTGGATTTTTTTCCCCAGATGTTTAAAGTTGCTCCAGTAGTACTTGTGATACTAAACAAAGAGCAAGAAAAGATATTTTCATCCCCAAGCTCCTACCAGTTCGCCACCCATTAATAGTATAGCTTTGTAAATGCTGTACTGCCCGCTAAATCACCATGAAGAGCTGCTCGTTTGATTCATACTGGGCAGTCCAACACCTCAGCACCTTCTGCCGTGCAACAATAACAAGCAGTTTTGTGTCCACAGTTCCCCACATGTTGAGTTCCTAATCTTGGCTTTACCATTGGGCCAAGCATTAAATGTACTTCCTGGAAGCTGTCTTTAGAATACCATTGACAAAAGCCTAACAGTAGGTCATCTCCCTACTTCTCTTAGCCAATGAATTCTGTGTGGTGTGAGGAGATCCAAGGGCTCCCATCATTAAGGCAAGTAATTTGTCAGAGTGCAACAAATCCTGCCATTATTACCTGAAACTTTTCCTTACAGTTTTTAATCCCTCCTTGGCACTTTAATCAGTAGCCTGTGTTAAAGTGTTGATGTTCTGCTTCTGTCAGCCTACCTAAGAGTGAAGGAAGTTTCAAGCTATTTAAAATGAGAGCCTGGATGAAAGTGGTGGTGAGTCGAGCAGAGCTGTACAAGCAGTTGTTACAGTAACCAGCTGAACAGGCACACAGCTCCACCCTACTCACTGGCATTTTTAATTCAAACTCCTGTTTTTAAACAGTACCAGTGAGCAGAGCATTTGTGTAGTAATATGGCCAGTTGGTACAAAATTCAGCGGGAAACATCCTTCACTCTCACATGGACTGAGAGAGGCAGAACACTAAGCACCTTGAAAATGTGCTGCTGATTACAATTAACAAAGAAAAAAAAATGACTGGGACTGCAAGAAAAGAATGCTGCAACTGTCCATGATTTTAGCCAATCCCCCCAAAGTTGTCCTATGTTTTTCAGTACCTTTTGTCGTGCAAAATTACTTGATCTACATATCATTTACTAAATTATTATTTAAATTTTAACCTTGAAATTACGCTATGGTATACAATGCTAGGAATGATTAAAACATTCGCCCGAAATTATTCTCCACTATTTCAGTAGAGGTGTTAACCTATAATGGAGTTGTCGCCTCCGCTTAAAATATTGGAGAGGGATTTCAAATGAATGCATTAAGCGCTGTACAATAGTATCTCGATATGTAATTTCAGGTCTTATATTTTTGTTCTTTTCCTCCCATTTTCTCTCTCGATTTCTGCCCCCTTATTCTCGGCAGCAAGGGACCCTGGTATACCACTCGGCTAAGAGAATGAATTGGGCCTCAGCTATTCACAATCTACATCAATGATTTGGATGAGGGGACCAAATGTAATATATTCAAGTTTGCTGATGAAACAGCTGGGTGGGAATGTAAGTTGAGAGGAGAATGCAAGGAGGCTTCAAGGGGATATAGACAGGCTAAGTGAGTGGGCAAGAACATGGCAAATGGAATATAATGTGGAGAAATGTGAAGTTTTCCACTTTGGTAGGAAAAATAGAAAAGCAGAGTATTTTTTAAATGCTGAGAGATTGGGAAATGTTGGTGCTCAGAGGGACCTGGGTGTCCTTGTACACAAATCACTGAAAGTTAACATGCAGGTACAGTAAGCAATTAGGAAAGCAAATGGTATGTTGACCTTTATTACAAGAGGATTTGAGTATAAGAGTAAAGATGTCTTACTGCAATTATATAGGGCCCTGGTGAGACCACACCGGGAGTATTGTGTACAGTTTTGGTCTCCTTACCTAATGAAGGATATACTTGCCATAGAGGGAGTGCAACAAAGGTTCACCAGACTGGTTCCTGGGATGGGGAGATTGTCCTATGAGGAGAGACTGAGTAGACTAGGCCTATATTCTCTGGAGCTTTGAAGAATGAGATGTGATCTCATTGAAACATACAAAATTCTTTCAGGGCTTGACAGGGAAGATGCAGGGAGGATGTTTCCCCTGGCCGGGGAGTCTAGAACCAGGGGTCACAGTCTCAGAATAAGGGGTCGGCCTTATTTCTTCACTCAGAGGGTGGTGAATCTTTGGAATTCTCTACCCCAGAGGGCTGTGGAGGCTCAGTCATTGACTATATTCAAGACAGAGATCGATAGATTTTTGAATATTAAGGGAATCAAGGGATATGGGGATAGTGCAGGAAAGTGGAGATGAGGTAGAAGATCAGCCATGATCTTATTGAATGGCGGAGCAGGCTCGAAGGGCCAAATGGCCGACTCCTGCTCCTATTTCTTATGTTCTTATGTTTATGTAGTAGGGTCATTTAACTGTAGCGCCTCTCTCAAACAAGTCAGAACATACCCTCCCCCCAACATTCATACGCATGCATTTCCAGCAGTGGTTCCTGGATATGAGCAGAAAGGCTTTAATTTTTTTTCTTGCTCTTTGTCTTGAGAATATTGAGCCCAGTTGTCATACTACTAAAACAGGCTAACACGGCACAAACCAGGATAAAACCCATGACTTTTCTTCTGGGGTTAATGCCTCAATACCACACCAGGTGACTTTTTGTTCAGCTTTTAATTGTGTTTTTTAAAAGGAAACACATACAACTTAACTTATACAATCTGTGTCTGTCCATGTCCTGTAGGTTTTGAGCCATTTGACTCCATCGGGAAAAGTTACTGATGACAATATTCGCAGTCTGTTTTTCGGAGATTATCTAAAGCCAGAGGCTAATGTAAGGGCTTATGATGAGATTGTAGACTTAAAACAACTTACAGCAATCATGGAATACTATCTGTCAGAGTATAACAATGTCAGTAGAACTCCAATGTCTCTGGTTATGTTCAAGTTTGCTATAGAGCACGTCTCAAGAATATGCCGAGTGCTAAAGCAGGACAATGGCCACTTGCTTCTGGTTGGTGTTGGTGGGAGTGGCAGACAGAGTGCTACAAAACTGTCCACTTTCATGAATGACTTTAATCTCTTCCAAATTGAAATTACAAAGAACTACGGCAAGAGTGAATGGAGAGATGATGTTAAACGAATAATGATCAAGACTGGAGTTGAAGGCAAACAGACTGTCTTTATGTTTAATGATAGCCAAATTAAAGATGAGTCATTTGTGGAAGACATCAATATGTTGTTGAACACAGGAGATGTACCCAATATCTTCCCAGCAGACGAGAAAGCTGAACTTCTTGAAAAGATGCAAGGTGTGGCCAGGACAGATGGAAAGAGAATTGAGGCCACACCACTATCATTGTATAATTACTTTATCGAAAAAGTAAAAGCTAACCTGCACATTGTATTAGGTAAGATCTCATATTCCTACATTACAACAGTGACTACACTTCAAAAAGTACTTCATTGGCTATAAAGTGCTTTGGGATGCCCTGAGGTTGTGAAAGGTGCTATATAAATATAAGTCTTTTTTTCTGTCCATACATCCATACCTCCCTCAGTTCGGCCTGAATTTAACATTAATTCAATCACGATGTACTATGTGGTGTAAATTGATAATTCAGATTAGTTCAGAATTAAAATCGCTGGTATCACAGAGTGGATCCAGTTCCAATTTGAATCTAGTTCAGGTCAACCTAATGTAATTTGGCAAGTGCTGTTTATTGGAATGAACAACCCTGTTCTGTTGCATGATTGGTACCAGACTATGTTACTCTTCCTTTTGTTAAGATAGACAATTTTCCCTTAACCTAGGCACCAGCACCAAAAATGTACCGCAAAATTAAAATTTACTGTTAGATTTTAGTCGCAGTACTTAATTTAACCAAGCATCATTCCGTGATATATATGTGTATTGGGCTGATCAAAGATTTGATGGAATGAATAGAAAACCTCTGACTCTGCAAATTTAAAACTGATCCTTTTCCTCTCAGAGTAAATCCCTTGGCTTTCAGCTATGGATTTAACAATTTGGGCAAATCAGTATTCTGATTCAAAATGGGTTATTTTTGCAACATGAGATCTTAGTCCATCAATTATTTTTACCTTGCTTTTCCTGAAATACCTTATAGGATATTTTATTTTACAGTCATGAGTCCAATCGGTGATGCCTTTCGGAATCGTTTGCGAATGTTCCCATCACTTATAAATTGCTGTACCATTGATTGGTTCAAAGTTTGGCCAAGTGATGCTTTAGAAATGGTGGCACATAAATTTTTGGAAGATGTAGAATTGGAGTATGAAGTCAGGAAAGAGTAAGTCTACAGGTGATGTTTAGTTTCATTGCGGCAACACATTTCTATAATGTCTACAACTGTTTAAAAAAAATGCTTGTTGCGATAAAACGGGAATTTTTATAAAGCAGGAAGCAACAAAAATCAAGGCTGGTCTGGTGCATTACAACCCTTATTTGCCTAAATTTCATACAGCATTTTACAACAAGGGTGAATACGGTGTAACATCTTAAAAATTAAAGAAAAATGCTCATGTCTTGTCAGTGGTTTTTATGCTGTAAGAAATTGCGATTTCTTTTTTTGATGGCGATCAGAAGTCATCAACCTCTGCACTTTTCCTTCCAGTACATAAAATTCAGCAAACCTTTCCCTATCTTTTGACTCGAAGAATCGATGCAGAACGCACAGTGCAGAATCTACTTCTCTAATTTACATCCACTGCAGCCTCTGTTTCCAAATCTTTCAGAGAAGAAATGATTAAACCACCTAAGCAGCGATTTATCAACATCGATCATCTTACTAAGGTTTCCTATCCTGGTTCTCATTTTTACCCCAGTTGTTCAAGACTTTTGCTTTTCTTTTCAGAATTCTAGAAACCTGAGATTCAGAAATGTCATGCCTCTGTGTGACAAACTTTTGAATCCTCAATTAACATGTGGCTAAAGGGCTGGTGTGGAAAAGAGGGGTTCCTTTTCATGGGACACTGGCACCAGTACTGGGACAGGAAGGAGCTGTACCGATGGGACGGGCTCCACCTGAACTGGGATGGGACCCGTGTCCTAGCGGAAAGGGCAAAGGCTTTAAACTAGTAAGATGGGGGGAGGGATCTACAAGAAATGAAGCCAGCCTAAATATAAACAAAACAGGAAAGGAGAGCATAAGAAAGAGTAAAGTAAGGGAGGATATTGATGGCCAGGGAACAAATGGAGTTATAGAACAGGAATATAAAAAGATGGTTAAAAATAAAGTGAGAGGAAATCCTATTAAAAATTAGTTAAACTGTCTGTACAGTGTCGTAATAAAACAGGGGAGCTGGAGGCAATCATGCGTTGCGAGGAACCACACATAGTAGGGATTACTGAGACATAGCTACAGAAAAATCAGGACAGGGAATTAAACATTGCAGGGTATAACATATTTAGAAAAGATAGAGAGGGAAAAGGGGGAGATGGATTAGCTGTACTTATTAGGGATAACACAATGGTAGTAGAAAAAAGTGATGCAACTATCAGCAAGACAGAAATAGAATCCATGTGGATAGAGATAAAAGATAATAAAGGATCAATCACACTAATAGGGGTAGTCTACAGGCCACCTAATAGTGGAAGGGAAATAAGTAAAAAACAGAATAATAATCATGGGGGATTTCAACTACCCCGATATTAATTGGACAGAAGAGATAGGTAAAGGGGATAAGCGAATGGAGTTCCTACAATGTGTACAGGACTCCTTTCTAACCCAGTATGTAAAGAGCGCAACAAGGGAGGATTCGCTATTGGATCTGGTAATGGAGAATGAACCAGAGCAGATAATTGAAGTAAAAGTAGGGGAACATCTAGGCAATAGTGACCATAATATAATATGCTTTAAAATAATAATTAAGAAGGACATAAGTATGACGAAGACCAGGGTAATAGATTGGAGTTAAGCTGATTTTGAGGGGCTGAGAATAGAACTTGGGAAAATAAAATGGACAACAATATTGGCAAACAATGACGTAGAACAGCAATGGGAAACATTTAAAATGGTGTTCAACAGACTCCAGGAAAAATATACTCCGCTAAAAAAACAAGAACAAGCTAAACACTAATGAGACACCTTGTAGAATAAAGCCATGAGGGAAAAATTGAGGGTAAGGAAAGAGGCATACATTAAGTACATGGACAGTAGGGGAGAGCATGATAAGGGAAAATACGAAGAGATTCGGAAAGGAGTCAAAAAAGCAATTAGGAAGGCAAAGAGGAACTATGAAATTAAATTATCAAGGAACATCAAACAAAATAAAATATTTTACAGGCATATCAATAAAAAAAGGAAGGTCGGGCCATGAAGGGATGGACAGGATAATACCGATGGCAGAAATATTAAATAATTACTTTGCCTCAGTATTTACCAGGGAGATACAACAGGTGGACATGACATTGGATCATGAGATTAGTAATGAAATAACTGCATTTCAAATAAAAAGAGAAGATATATTAAATAAACTAATCAAACTCATTGAGGAAAAAAACCCTGGTCTGGATGGATTACATCCGTGCATTTTAAAAGACTCTAGGGAAGAGCTAGCAGAGGCATTACTGCACATATTTAATAATTCATAAGAAAAAGGTGTAGTGACAGAGGACTGGCGGATAGCTAACATAATACTTATATTTAAGAAGGGAGATAGAATATGTCCAGGGAACTATAGACCAATCAGCTTAACATCTGTGGTAGGAAACATAATGGAATCCCTACTAAAGGAGAAAATAGAAGAATATCTAGAAGCCAAAAATATAATAATGAATAGTCAGCATGGATTTCAAAAGGGAAAGTCTTGCTTGACCAACCTCATTGAATTTTTTGAAGAGGTAACAGAGAGAATAGACAAGGATAATGCAGTAGATGTAATTTATCTAGATTTTCAAAAGGCCTTCGATAAGGTACCACATAATAGACTAATGAATAAGGTCAGAGAATACGGAGTCTGGGGACAAGTAGCAGAATGGATAGTGAGCTGGCTTCAAGACAGAAAGCAGGGAGTAGGGGTAAAGGGTAGCTATTCACAGTGGCAGAAGGTGGGTAGTGGTGTTCCACAAGGATCAGTGCTGGGACCATTGTTGATCTCAATTTATGTTAATGATTTAGACTTTGAAATCAAAAACACAATTTCTAAATTTGCGGATGGCACCAAATTAAGGGGGATAGTTAATACTGAGGAGGACTGCAACAAATTACAGGAAGACATTAATAAACTTGCAGAATGGGCATATAATTGGCAAGTGAAATTCAACATGGGTAAATGTGAGGTATTACATTTTGGTAGGAAGAATAGGGAGGTCACTTATTACTTGGAGGGTGCAAGTCTGGGTGGGGTGGAGGAGCAAAGGGATCTTGGAGTACAAATACACAAATCACTAAAAGTAGCAACACAGGTTAACAAGGCCATAAAAAAATGCAAACCAAGCACTAGGGTTTATTTCTAGAGGGATAGAATTGAAAAGTAGTGAAGTTATGTTAAACTTGTATCGAACCTTGATTAGACCACACTTGGATTACTGCATACAATTCTGGTCGCCATATTATAAAAAGGATATAGAGGCACTGGAGAGGGTGCAGAGAAGATTTACAAGGATGATACCAGAAATGCGAGGGTATACCTATCAGGGAAGGATGAACAGGCTGGGTCTCTTTTCACTTGAAAAAAGAAAGCTGAGGGGTGACCTAATAGAGGTCTTTAAAATTATGCAAGGTTTTGATAGAGTAGACACAGAGAGAGTGTTTCCACTTAAGGGAAAGAGCATAACTAGAGGCCATCAATATAAGATAGTCACCAAGAAATCAAATAGGGAATTCAGAAGAAACTTATTTTTCCCAGAAAGTGGTGAGAATGTGGAACTCGGAGTAGTTGAGGCAAATAATATAGATGCATTTAAGGGGAGGCTAGATAAGCATATGAGGGAGAAGGGAATAGAGGGTTATGCTGACAAGAGTTAGATGAGGAAAGATGGGAGGAGGCTCGAGTGGAGCATAAACGCCAGCATGGACTGGTTGGGTCGAATGGTCTGTTTCTGTGCCGTATATCCTATGTAATGTAATCCTATGTAATTTCTTTAAATTGTTCAAAACATACACTTGCTAGCGCAGCAACAAGTCACAGCACTTTTTTGAGCCAACTAGAAATTTGACTTTAATTCCTCACCAACACAACACTAACAACCAGGTAAAACTGGTTCTAAGGCAAGTTGACTACCAAACCCAAATAGATCGAGAGGTGAAAGCCTCAAGTTCAAAGGTGATAAGTCCCATTAAAGTGTGATTCCTGCATGCCACACTTGCATATAAGTGGGAATTGCAATAAATGAATTTGCAATATAACAAACCTTTCACAATCGGAAGGATAGAGTGAAAGATGGGACTTTAGAAATATTTGCGTTAAAATGGAAATTTCAATTAAGCAAGTTATAAATAAACGGGTAAGACTCTAGATTTTATTACCAATTTTCTTTCAATTCAGACAACATTTTGATTTGTCCATCTGTCTAGCCTTTATACTAAATAATAGTGAATGCTGCACAATATCTGCAATAGCACTGTTGTCTGTTTATACTGAAAATTCATTGATGGTGGAAAGCAAACACGAGAGTATGACGTCAGTGAAGAGATAGTGGATATGTAATGGTCAACTATGACATATTCCACAGTATATTCTCAAGTAAGGCTGACAGAATAACACAGAAATAACAGTTATGAGCGTGCTATGGTCACCTCACAAATGGAAGTATTGCATGGTTGGCTATGAAGTTCTGCTTCCAACAGTTATAGTAAGTTTCTAGCTTCAAAAACCCCCACAGTGAGTATCTTTGTAGGCAAAACTGCATTGTGGTGTCACTTGTCATTGTGTAGTTATACCAGTATGTTTCCAGTCATTGGTATTTCCCCAATTACAATTAGTTTTTTATACAAAGAAATTCACTTCCCTACCTTCAGTTTTCCAATTGAAGTTGCAATTTATATTTTTACTGAACTAATGAATTCTAGTTCACAGTACTCCAGCTATTACTTTTGTCATAGTCCAGCACATAGTTTACAGATAAACAAACTGTTTCATGAAAATCTTGCAAAACTTAATATTACTTGATCATTATTTTTTTTTAAAGTGTGCCTTTTTATCAAAATGTAATGCAAAAGTGAATTTAGAAGCAATTTAAAAATGGTGAACATTGTTTAACCAAACAACTATGTGGTAATATAGTAGCATTTTTAATTTGTGTAAAATACTTCATTCATTTTAAATACATGTAACATGAAACAGACAAAAATACCATTGTAAACAAGAATCTTAAGGATGTCTATGTCTTTGCAGAGTTGTTGCACTGTGCAAGTATTTCCAAGAGAGTGCAAGAGTCCTTTCAACTAAATACTTCTCAACATTGCGGAGGTATAACTATGTGACACCTACCTCTTACCTGGAGTTAATCCTGACCTTCAAAGTTCTGCTTAATAACAAGAGGCATGAAGTGGATCTGATGAGAAACCGTTATCTTGTTGGTCTGGAGAAACTAGACTTTGCATCTTCACAAGTGAGTTTACCAACTATTGGATCTTATCCTCCCATTTCTGATTATTTTACTTATACTGCCTGAAATAATCTGTGATTTATTTTCTGTGGATTAATAAAAACATAAAAAAGGCAGAGAAAAGACCATTGATTCTCATCCTTTTGGTACACCATGGGTGTGTTTATTCTGCAAGTGGTTTCCACTTTGTAGTGATGTGAAAATAAGAGTATAACTAAGGAATCTGAGTTTAGCATCAAATGGTGTAGAACTCTCGTGTGGTGTCAAATCTGTTGATCCCACTGGCACTTTTTAAAAAATCTATGTGGATTTGACTTTAAATGCTTTTATATTGGGTTTAGTAAAGTGCTGGGGCTATTTTTAGTGGGTCTTCCTGGCCAACGGTGTCTTATCAAATTAGCATGTGGGGTTACTTCCAGCAGCGCGAGATCTAGATATTGGCCCTAACACCCCACTAACCCCAATAGGCCAGAATTTGCTGCCAAAATAATGCCAAATTTTATGCATGTGCTGTTATTAATGTGTAAATTGTCCAGCAATGTGGCAAGGAAGAGAGATACCCTGTGAATTGTGAATCGCCGCAAGTTGCTGGCTGATTTGCACTGCTTCGCCCTTAGCCTTGCGAAAATGGCACCTTGCCTTCAACCTTAATTAATTGCCAATTAAACTCACCACAGAAAGTTAGGGCTGGTACTTAAGTGTAATTATATTTTTAATGATGCTATTGATATTCCTGTAATGCCACTCAACCTCTTGCACCAAGAAAGAGAACAATTGAAACTGTGGAGTCTCATTCCTACAGGTGGTAAATTGTTGTTAGAGATTTTTTAAATGTTAAATTTAAAATGTTTAATATTTTTCTTACTTTTCCTTTCTGTCTCTTTTTTTTCTCTCTTTCTTCATCCAATCTTTCTTTCCCTCTTTTTATTTCTCTCTCTGTATCTGATTTGACTCTAATCCACCCTATTTTCTTCTCCGTTGTTCCTCTGCTTCTTTCTCAATCCTTAAATCTTATTGGTTAAGGAGATAGCCAAAACTTCCAGATGCCCCGTTGCCCTCGCCCTCGAAAAAATTTTGAGCTGAAGGGTGAAGGAAAATGTCGAATGTACAGGGCACACCACAAGGTGCCCCATTCCAGTGAATTCTGGGCCATAAAAGCAAAAATGAAACCGAAACAGAAAATGCTGGAAACACATAGTAGGTCAATCAGCATCTGTGTAGAGAACAGACAAATTAATGTTCTGAGTGCAACCCTTCATCAGAGCTAGAAAAATTATAGGAATAGAAGAAAAGGGACATACACATGAGACAGGAAGTAAGGGTAGAATAGCCTGTAATTAGAGAGAATTAAGGTGCACAGAGGACTGGGAGAGGCAAATCGCACTAGAGTAAAGAACAATTCAGAAAAAAGAAAGACTTGCATTTAAATAGAACCTTTCATGATCAGCGGACGTTCCAAAGCGCTTTACAGTCAATGAAATACTTTTTGAAGTGTAGTCACTGTAGTAATGTAGGAAATACGGCAGCCAATTTGCACACAACAAGCTCCCACAAACAGTAATGTGATAATGACCAGATAATCTGTTTTAGTGATGTTGATTGAAGGATAAATATTGGCTGGGACACCGGGGATAACTCCCCTGCTCTAAATAGTGCCGTAGGATCTTTTACGTCCACCTGAAAGAGCAGACAGGGCCTCGGTTTAACGTCTCATCTGAAAGACAGCACCTTTGACAGTGCAGCACTCCCTGAGTACTGCATTGGAGTGTCAGCCAAAATTTTTTTGTGCTCAAGTCTCTGGTGTGGGATTTGAACCTTCTGACTCAGAGGCGAGGGTGCTACCAGCTGAGCCACGGCTGACACAAAAATAGGTGGGATCAGACGGGGAAAAAGCAAAGCAGTCTAAGATGGGTTTGGAGAGCATGTACGTAAATGCACAGAGCGTGATAAATAAGGTTGGTGAGCTGCAGGCACAAGTTGTTACATGGGACTATGATATAGTGGTAATAACAGAGACCTGGCTCAAGGAAGAGGAGGGCTGGGAACTTAATATTACTGGCTCCAAGTTATTCAGGAAAGATAGGGAAGGAAAAAAAGGAGGGGATGGCAGTATTGATTAAAGAAACTATTATAGCACTGGAAAGGAATGATGTAGTTGAGGGGCCAAAGACAGAATCTATTTGGTTAGAACTAAGGAACAATAGAGGAGCTATTACGCTACTGGATGTATACTATAGGCCACCAAATAGTGGGAAGGAGATGGAGGAGCAATTGCAGGCAAATTACAAAAAGATGCAAGAACTGCAGAGTACTGATAATGGGATACTTCAATTATCCTAATATAGACGGGGATAGTAACAGTGTAAAGGGCAAAGAGGGGGAGGAATTCCTAAAATGTGTGCATTCTTAATCACTGTTTCCAGCATAATGAGGAAGGAAGCAGTGCTGGATCGAGTTCTGGGGAATGAAGTTGGGCAAGTAGTGCATGTTTCAGTGGGAGAGAATTTGGGGAACAGTGATCATAATATCACCAGGTTTAGAATAGTTATGGAAAAGGACAAAGAACAATCAAGCGTAAAAATACATAACTGGAGGAGGGCTAACTTCAGTGAGTTGAAAAGGGACCTGGCCCAGGTGAATTGGAATCTGAAATTGGTAGGCAAAATAGTAATTGAACAATGGGAGACCTTCAGAGAGGAAATGGTTCTGCCAGCATTTATTACCCATCCCTAATTGCCCTTGAGGGTGGTGGTGAGCTGCCGCCTTGAACCCCTGAAGCCCGTTTGGTGAAGGTATTCCCACATTGCTGTTAAGTAGCAAGTTCCAAGATTTTGACCCAGTGACGATGAAGGAACGGCGATATATTTCCAAGTCAGGATGGTGTATGACTTGGACATGTGTTCCCATGCAGCTGCTGCCTTGTCCTTCTATGGGGTAGAGGTCGCAGATTTGGGAGGTGCTGTTGAAGAAGCCTTGGCAAGTTGCTGCGGTGCATCTTGTAGATGGTACGCACTGCAGCCATGGTGGACCGATAGTGGAGGGAGTGAATGTTTAAGGTGGTGGACTAGGTGCCAGTCAAGTGGGCTGCTTTGTCCTGGATGGTGTTGAGCTACTTGAGTGTTGTTGGAGCTGCACTCATCCAGGCAAGTGGACAGTATTCCATCACACTCCTGAGTTGTGCCTTGTAGATGGTGAAAAGGCTTTGAGGAGTCAGGAGGTGAGTCTCTCGCAGCAGAATACCCAGCCTCTGACCTGCTCTTGTGGCCACAGTATTTACGTGGCTGGTCCAGTTAGGTTTCTAGTCAATGGTGATCCCCCAGGATGTTGATGGTGGGGGATTTGGCGATGGTAATGCCGTTGAATGTCAAGGGGCGGTGGTTAGACACTCTCTTGTTGAAGACAGTCATTGCCTGGCACTTGTGTGGCGCAAATGTTACCTGCCACTTATCAGCCCAAGCCTGAACGTTGTCCAGGTCTTGTTGCATGCAGGCATGGACTACTTCATTATCTGAGGAGTTGCAAATGGAACTGAATGTTGCAATCATCAGAGAACATCCTCACTTTTGACCTTATGATGGAGGGAAGGCCAATGAAGCAGCTGAAGGTGGTTGGGCCTAGGACACTGCCTGAGGAACTCCTGCAGCAATGTCCTCAGCTGAGATGATTGGCCTCCAACAACCACAACCACCTTCCTTTGTGCTAGGTATGAATCCAACCAGTGAAGAGTTTCCCCCTGATTCCCATTGACTTCAATTTTACTAGGACTCCTTGATGCCACACTGGGTTTAATGCTGTTGTGATGGCAAGGGCAGTCACTCTCATCTCACCTCTGGAATTCAGCTTTTTTGCCCATGTTTGGACCAAGGCTTTAATGAGGTCTGGAGCCGAGTGGTCTTGGTGGAACCCAAACTGAGCATCGGTAAGCAGGTTATTGGTGAGTAAAGGCTGCTTGATAGCACTGTTGAGGACCCCTTCCATCACTTTGCTGATGATTGAGAGTAGACTGATGGGGTGCTAATTGGATCGGTGCGAATTGGATTGTTCTGCTTTTTGTGGACAGGACATACCTGGGCAATTTTCCACATTGTCGGGTAGATGCCAGTGTTGTAGCTGTACTGGAACAGTTTGGATAGAGGCACGGCTAGTTTTGGAGCACAAATCTTCAGCACTACAGCCAGGATGTTGTTGGGGCCCATAGCCTTTGCTGTATCCAGTGCACTCAGCCATTTCTTGATATCACTGGTTTCTGTGATGGTGGGGACCGTAGGAGGAGGCCGAGATGGATCATCCACTTGGCACCTCTGGCTGAAGATGGTTGCAAACACTTCAGCCTTTTCTTTTGCACTCACGTGCTGGGCTCTGCCATCATTGAGGATGGGGATTTTCATGGAGCCGCCTCCTCCCATTCATTGTTTAATTGTCCACTACAGTTGGATATGGCAGGACTGCAGAAATTTGATCTGATCCATTGTTTGTGGGATCACTTAGCCCTGTCTATAGCATGATGCTTCTATTGTTTAGCATGCATGTAGTGCTCTGTTGTAGCTTCACCAGGTTGGCACCTCATTTTTAGGTACGCTTGGTGCTGCTCCTGGCATGCTCTTCTACACTCCTCCTTCAACCAGGGTTGGTCCCCTGGCTTGATGGTAATGCTAGAGAGGGATATGCCAGGCCATGAGGTTGCAGATTGTGGTGGAATACAAATCTGCTGCTGCTGATAGCCCACAGCGCCTCATGGATGACCAGTTTTGAGTTGCTAGATCTGTTCTGAATCTATTCCATTTAGCACGGTGGTAGTGTCATGCAATACGATGGAGGGTGTCCTCAGTGTGAATATGGGACTTCGTCTCCACAAGGACTGTGGCATTGTTGGTTTACAGCACACCCTACCAATACTGTCATGGACAGATGCATCTGCGACAGGTAGATTGGTGAAGACGAGGTCAAATAAATTTTTCCCTCGTGTTGGTTCTCTCACCACGTGCCTCAGGCCCAGTCTGGCAGCTATGTTCTTCAGGACTCAGCCAGCTCGGTCAGTAGTGGTGCGACCAAGCCACTCTTGGTGATTGACACCCAGAGTATATTCTGTACCCTTACTAGCCTCAGTGCTTCCAAGTGGTGTTCAACAAGTACTGTTTCAACAGCTGAGGGAGGGCAGCAGGTTTCCTTGCCCATGTTTGACCTGAAGTCATGAGACTTCATGGGGTCCGGCGTCAATGTTGAGAGCTCCCAGGGCCACTCCCTCTCAACTGTATACCACTGTGCTGCCTCCTCTGGTGGGTCTGTCCTGCCGGTGGGACAGGATATACCCAGGGATGTTGAAAGGTATGATTCTGTGAGTGTGACTATGTCAAGCTGTTTGACAGATGACTAGTGGGATAGCTCTCCCAATTTCGACACGTCCCCAAAAGAGGACTGGGCTGGGTGTGCCTTTGTCTTGTCTAGGTGGTCTGTTCAGTTTTATTCTTATTATAGTTTTTCGTTTGATGCAACTGAGTGGCTTTTTCAGAGGGCAGTTAAGAGTTAACCACATTGCTGTGGGTCTGGTGTCACCGGGTAAGGACGGCAGATTTCCTTCCCTAAAGAACATTAGTGAACCAGATGGGTTTTTACGACAATCCGACAATTACTGATACTAGATTTATTGAACTGTGGTAGGATTTGAACTCCTGTCTCCAGATCATTAGTCCAGGCCTTTGGATTACTAGGCCAGTAACATAACCACTATGCTACCGTGCCCGTACACATTCTTATGAAGGGGAAAGGAAGGGCATCCAAAGCTAGAGCTCCCTGGGTAACTGATGATAGAGGTTAAAATGGGACAGAAAAAGGAGGGTTATGACAATTGTAAGGTTCATAATACAGTAGAGAACCAAGCTGAATATAGAACGTACAGAGGAGATATAAAAAAGGGAATTAGAGGGGCAAATAGGGAATTTGAGAATAGATTAGCGGCTAACATAAAAGGGAACCTAAAAGTCTTTTATAAACACATAAATAGTAAAAGGGTAGACAAAGGAAGCGTAGGGCCGATTAGGGACCAAAAAGGAGATCTTCTTGTGGAGGCAGAGGGCATGGCTGAGGTACTAAATGAGCACTTTGCATCTGTCTTCACTGGAGAGGATGTTTCAATATGAAATGCTGAATTATTTTTCACCAAATTAACAATTTACATGGCTATTTCCAATCGTTGCCTTGTAATAACAATCAGTAATATATAGAATTGTGATCCACCATTAGGTGTCCGTAATGCAGAAGGAGCTAACAGACCTGCAGCCAGAGCTGATTAAGACTTCTGCCGAGACTGACAAGATGATGATAAAAATTGAAGAGGAAACGATTGAGGTTGATGCCAAAAGGGAGTTGGTTGCAGCAGATGAAGCAGTGGCTAATGAGGCTGCAGCTGCTGCACAAGAAATTAAGGTACAACACTGTCAGCAACACAGTGAGCCTTCCTGTCATCAATTGTTACTAAATTCTTTCACAGCAAGGTTGATCTTAACTGGGATTTTCCAAATTATCTCCTAGGCAATGTTCCAGCTAAGCTGCGTGGCCGGCTTTTATATGAGAAACCTCTCATGCGCGAAAATATGAATGGGCCGCGCAGCCACTTAAAGGGACTGTGCACCACACAAAAAATTAGAGGGAATATTGTTCCTAGGGTGTTGCTATAATAATGAAAAATGTAATTAAAAGTTGGTATAGAACCTGGTTTCTGTTACTCCATAATGCTGCTTGAATTAGTGTTTAGCCTATTATATTCCATAGTATTTTCATGATGTGCCAATTACATCTAAAGATAGATTAATGCGTGCTCCACCAACTTAATCAACCGATTATTAAAATAAAGTGATAAATTATGTTTTAACTAAATAATCATTGATAATTTTACTTTGTTTATTGACGTTAGTTAAACATTTTGCAGACTTGATTAAAAATGATCAGACATTGATCTGATTAACATGTTATTGTGGCGTAGGAAGCAAATCGGGGACTGAAATTATGTTCTAAGAAATAAATTACTGACGAGAAGTACTTGCTAGGGCTCCTGTGTTTGCCGTAGTGAAGTTTGTCTTTTTTTGCTACAACATGATAGATATTTTACACGGCACTAGAAACTTATTCTTCAATTGAATATAATACTTTATTTCTTTGGAATGTTTTTGCAGGATGAATGTGAGGGAGATCTTGCAGAAGCTATGCCAGCACTCGAGGCTGCTGTATCAGCTCTTGATACCTTGAAGCCTGCTGACATCACAGTTGTAAAGACTATGCAAAATCCACCGGGTCCAATAAAGCTGGTGATGGAAAGTATCTGTGTAATGAAAGGGATAAAACCAGAACGAAAACCAGATCCAACCGGATCAGGTGCGGTGCTTACTTATTCATAACATTACTTTTACCCTCTCATCAGTAACATAACTGTTTTACATTAAAGTAACAATAATTGCAATCAGGGCAACCTGAGGAACCGCCTTCTGGAAGATCTGATTTGAAACCGTTGAACCAGATCATAAAACTGGATAGCTTTTTTAGGACTTCTAGTGACAAGAAAGGTCAATTTTGTACCTGGAATTAGTTTGGTCTACTTTGCTTGGCAGATGGCTGAATTAAATGCTACAAACTGCAGCCTTTGAACGCTAAAATATTTATCATTTGGGTTGTGGAGAATGTGACCCACTTAATCCAAATTACTTCTAGATCATCAAAATGAAAGCGGCAACTTTTAGAAAAATTCAGATGAACAACCCCTTCCCAGATATATACAGAGAAACTGCTGAAAATACTCAGCAGATCCGGCATCATCTCTGGAAAGAGAAACCGAGTTAACGTTTCAGGTCTGTGTCCTTTCAAATCTTTGTCGCCTATAAAGACCATTTAAGGACATTGGATTTTTTTTCCTTGGCGGTGTTGTGGTGGGGCAGGACTGCCTCCCGCTGTCCCAACCCCACCGTAACTCCGACCCATTTTCCAGGTCAGGGTCATTAAAGGTGCAAGGTGGGCCCCCAGTTTGATCACTGCCACCAAGAGGGAGATTGATGCTGCGGGAAAGGGAATACCTTAAAGGGTGCAGAAGTACCTCAAATACATTGGAAGCTCTTTTTTTACTTGCACCTTGTTCTGAGACCTTCAGCGGGTTGGTTTCTGGGGCAATTATAGCGTGGAGTGGAAGCCATTATTAGGCCCTCTCATTGCATTGAGTCTCTTAAAAGGCTTGGTGCTACCCATGGCCTATAGCCACCTTTCCCCTGGCAGTCTCTGGGGCTGATGGAGACAGTGGTAGCGAGAAGGAAAATCGACCAGGAAGCTAGGCCCTGCCTCCCGGCTGGCACTTAGATGCAGCAGGCAGTGAAGAGGTGGCTGGCAGCTCTCAGTGGCAGTAGGGGAAGGAAACTGCAGCTCCAGCTGACGATGCAGCGGTAGGCCTCATTATCCAATTTTGTATCGTGTTCTGCCACTATCCCGCCCAACTTGGGGCAGGATTATGGAGGAAAATGCAGGATTATGGAGGAAAATGCAGCTCCGTATGTGTCTAGGAAAAATAAATAGGTGTTTTAGCTTCCATGTAAACTGATCTCATTTTTGTCTGCAGTGGTGATAGCCAAGCTCGGTGGTATGTGTAGTTCTATACTTGGCTACTCAGGTATCCTGACCAGTACTCTGGATTAAGTGCTAACTGTATTAGGCGTCCAAATCTAAAACCTAAGGGCTTTGAATGATTTGTTTGCAAAATACTGCAGTAGATAATGCTTTTCCTACTTCATGGGTGCTTAAGATTTCATGGGGACAATAACAGATTATTTTGTTGTACGCTATGCCAGTTTAAGTTTGTAGTATATATATATTGAAATTAAGTAAAAACATTTAAAATAGAATTAAAAAAAAAAAAAATTGTGTGTACACAACTGTCCATTTTGGTAATTCCTAAAAAACTTCAGCTGAGCCACATCATATGCATTGCACTGTTGGGACCTGGTGAGAGATACTTGATGTCCTCCATAGAAGTGCTCAGATAGCAGCAGTATTTTGCCCAAGATTGCCAAATTTGAGATTAAATTATACACACTCATGAACTGTATGTGTCTAGAGCATTCCTGTCGTGTTTAGCTCCTAAGATGAAGTTGTGTTTATCCTGGCCTATCGCTTTATATACTCTGTTGAGAGGTGGTCTGAATAAGCACATCCTGATCTTAGATGTTGAGTGAAGTTTCTGTAGATTTTCCACAGCTTGTAAATTTCCCAACATCTGCCCAGATTATCGATGTTAAAGAAAAACCCAACAGGAAATGACAGATGACAGATCTGATATTCGTTTCATTTAGAATCTGCATATTTTTAATATTTTTTATGGGAGTTTGTGTCTGGTCTGTAACTTGATCACCTTAAATTGGTTACTACATGCCTGGGAGCAGCCAGCCCAGATGGAATGCATACATTATCTGGCCCAGGGCTCCCACTATCTATGGCTCATGCCTAAGTAAATAGTGTGACTGAGTTCCTGTCTTTTCTGTTGCCTTTAATTACATTTGAAGTTAAAAAAATATTTGGCTGTAGACATGCTACAGGAAGTGGAAGCTTTCTCTCATTATTGTTTACAAGAGAATGCTGGAGACATTGTGGACTGTGATAAATAAGCCAAGCTGTTTGATCTGACAATTAATTAAGGGATAAAGGATTAACGGGTAGTTGTTTGCTGTTTCTGTCCAGAAAGATGTAATATGGCAAGAATTTCTTCATGACATCTCCCACTCCGATGACAAAACGTTGACGGAAACCACAGTTCCACCAAACCTCCGCCAAAGTTACGTTGGGAGAATGGTGAAGCACTGAGGAAATTCCTGGCGATTGTGTTTAAAACCTTAGAAACACAACTTATTGTTTAGAATTGTGGACTCATCAGGAGGTGTCAAGTGTGTTGTGTCAGGCATTTCAATCAGGGTGCCGGATGCTGATGTTGATTGACAGCTCCCTGCTCAGAGTAAGGTGACCATACGTCCCTATTTTCTGGGGACAGTCCCCGGTTCAGGAAACTCGTTCCCGAATATGCACGGGTTCAAATCAGGAGCCACGTGACACCGAGCTACCCAGCGGTTGGTCAATAAAGTGGGCGGGGCTGTGCAGCTGGGTGGGTTCCGATTGGTGGGAGGGATGTCACTCTCCTGTTTTCAACCAGTAGAAGGGGTGGACTCACTGAGGGACTTTAATTTATGCAGAGATCACGCTCTATGGCCGCAGCATGCATGCACCGCCCACCCTCAACCCACCAAATCCCTGGATAGTCCTGTGAAATTCAGATGAAGAGAAATTGGCCCCGGAGCCAAAATGTCCGAGTAATGGGGGCCGCTGGTAACCGGACTAATGAACGGCGGCTGGAACCAGATCAGAGAGCGCTCCACGGCCTCAGATGTTGTGGGTGTCGGGCTGTGAGGAGGGGGAAGAGCTGGTGATTGCGGCTGGCAGATGCTGCGAACAGCGGCTGCATTATTTAGGCGGAATGTTCTGGCGCTGCATTTTGCTGATTCAGTTTGCATCAAAATAACAAATTTTTGCCTCGCTGCGCTGCATAACCTACATTTTCCATCCTGACTATTTTGCTGTACTCCCACCTTGTGTGTCCCCGGATTCAGTTTAGAAAATATGGTCACGCTAGCTCAGAGCCGACATGACCATGAAATAAATACTGGAGCTTTTTGCTAGTTTACCAGTTCTCTTTGCACAGTACTGCTATACAACAAGTCGTCCATTATAGAAACCGCCTCATTTTAATTTCTATTGATTTTAAAAGAAATGAAAATCGGGCAGTTTCTATAACCAGCTGCCAATCCACCAGTTTTATGTCCGGGCAATGAGTTGAAAATTCACCCCGCTGTGTGTTACCTTAGGGATTATAATCTAGTGCAATCTGCTGTGTTTGTACTGGTTTCTGTTTCATAATGGCCCGTATTTTCCGATCGGAGGCTTCCTGCGTGCAGAGGCCTCCGATCTGGAAAAAATCTACGGTCTTACCTGAGGGCTCCCGAGGTGCGTATACTTCCGCTCCTGGGCCTCTCCAAACTCGAAATGCGCAGGGCCCACGTATCCCAGAGGCGCAGGTGGTTCACAAGCGTCCCTGGGATCACGTGGGCCACGGGGAGCCAATAGAAGGAAATCTCCCTTCATATACTTGACAGATAGACCTGTCAAATATATGAATGGAGATCACCCCAAAAACATAGCAAAACATTAAATAAATTTTTTAAAAACCATCAAATTTTTAAAATGAGTTGAAATTACAATAAATTTAATATTTTAAACAAATTTAATTTTTTGAAAAAAATAATTAGTTTTTTACAGGGCTAAAAATAAACTTACCTTTTTTTAAAGTATTTTTAAATTATAAATGAGTCAAAAAAAAATTTTTTAATTTTTTTTTCAACTCTTATGCTGGTAAAAGCAGGCCTTACGCCTGCTTTTACTAGGCATAAGATTTCTAAGGGTTTTCTGCGGACGGAGGTTCTCCAGAAAGCGGAACTATCCGCCCGCAGAGGCCCTTCTCTAGGGCAGGCGTCTGATCTGTCAAGAGCATTCTTTACTTCTTAAACCTGATTGGTAGTGGTAGCCTGAGATATAGTGTTATTTTTCCCCCACTCAGAAAGTAAAGCAGTTACTGTTTCCAGTGCACACACTGATTTGCTATCTCACCTGGGGAACACTAACTCTCATTACTTTACATGCAAGCTCAAATTTCAGTTCATAGGAAGTGTTGTCATGTCTATGGAAGTGAGGGTTTTGCATTGGACACAAGAAAAATTGTTTGGAGAATGCCCAAATCATAACAATGACTGGGTTTCTTTCTTTTTAAAATAATTTTAAGCATGACATCTGAAGCTTGCTGTCTGAAGTGCAACAATACAAGACTTAATGGGCCAGAATTTGCAGTGGGTATGACTGCGTACTCAGAGTACGCCGTCATACCGCCTTTGAAATGGACCGCAAGTTCGCATGCGCTAAATCCCGAACTTGCGATCTGTCAAGTTCCAACTTGACAATTGATCTGCACCGACATAATTACTGGTGCAGAGTTGGGCAATTATGCCTGAAAATGTTATGGCTGATGCAAACAGGCGCAGAACCTGTTTGTACAGCATAAGGGGATACGCCTCCTGACAAATCCAAATAATTAAAAAAAACTTATGAGGCTGGAAATGGAAGCATTTTAGGATTTTGTCCATGGAAAGTATTTGTTGTCCATGAAAAGTTCAGAGGAAACGGTTGCTACATTGAGGGTTTTATTTTTTTTGCATCTATGTGAAGCATAAGCTTAAAAAAAATCAATACTGTAAGTATAGATGTTCATGCACATTAAATCCCAGAAGGCTCTAGTAACGAGGGTTTGTTTTTACGGAGATCATATATGAATGAGAGACCTTCTATTTCCTGATTGGAGCACCGGTCCACGTGATCCCAGGTATGCTTCCGCACACAGTGCGCCCCTGGGATCCGTGGGCCACTACGCTGCCCTCTACTAAGCAGCGTCAAACAGCATATTCGCGAGGAAGGGTCCGCATCAGGTAAATCCACATTCCATTCGGATGCCGGCGGTGTAATCCGTAGTTATGTTGCCGACCGCAAAATCCAGACCAATATATTAGCAGATTTCCTGTGGCATTGTTCAGTGAGTTAAAGATTAAATTGTTGCTGGGGCAGGCGGCGGCGGTGGGGGGGGGGATTGTTGCGGGGAGAGGGTGCACATCTCTAGTGAAATAATCTGGAAAGAAGTTTGAAAGAGATCTTCCCAGAAACAGTGTTGTAAGTGCATTCTTGATTGGTTTCTAGAATAAATAAATCTCGGCATGTGGTGTACAGCTCTTTATATAATGAAGGCCAAGAACTATGTAAATTATTTGATATTTTTTCTTTACCGGATATCTCTGAACAGGATTTAGTCTATTTGGTAAAACATTTAGGGGGAAAAATTGAATCGCGCCCACTTTGGGGCGCTAACTTCGCCGGGGCGCTACTTTCCCGAACAAATTAGTGCCCCCACAGCCGAAATTCATCGGTAGTGCCCCAAGAGGGAAGCGGGATGCTACTGGAAGTGCCCCGCCTCCCTCTTAGGGCGCTGTGAGGGAATATCGCGGCGCTATGTGCCGCGGTACTGCAGGCCTGCCTCCCCTTCTTAAAGGGGAAGGGCCTAGCGCAGCGCGACCCGGGGCCCAGCTGGGCCACCAGGGATCGGACTGCCGGTAAAAGAGCCCGACACTCGAGAAGTGCCGGGCTCACGGAGCACAGCCGGCACTCCGTGGGGGGGCTGGTCAGGAGGCTGGGAACGGCAATGGGGGCAGGTGCTGGCAGGCGGCCAGCAACAAAAATGGCCGCCCGGCACCTCGCCTTTAATTGGCGCCGCCCCGGCCACAGGTAGGGACCCCCCTGACCCCGTTGGACATAGCGTCCGGCGGTAAGTCAGGGGGCGCTACCGAAGATCGCAAGCGGAGTGCTGCGCACGGTTACCACCGCCGCTAACCTCCCGCTAAATTTCGCGGGAGGCATTGGTGGTGCCGCGTCCGGGCGCTAGTTGCTTTGCGCCCCATTAGTGACCACTGGAGACGCAAAGCAACCAAATTTTTAGGTCTTAAAATTCAGAATTTTATTCAGAGCCTCCCTCTAAGCTTGAATAAAGGTACAATGCTTCCAGAAGTTGCTACCTCATTATAGGAACAATTGTTGTTGGCTGCTCAGTATAAACAATTAAAAGAAAGCGAACTGATTTAACCTTTTTGAATATATTATAAAATTTCTACTTTGAAATTTGGCATTATTTACAGATTTTTTTTAAACAAACATGTAACATTCTGTAAGCCATGCATTGAATATGGTATTTATTCATTTTTTTCAGGAAAGGTACCTCAGAAAAAATTGAAACCTGGCACAAACCTACCTGATTCTGTAGCGTTGATCACTGACCAGCTGCATATTCATGGAAAGGAATCCTTTCCTGTTTACGAATGCTGATGGCTGGTTTACTGGTGTCTTGGTGGCTACATGTGTGCTTTCCATGACTCCTTGCAAATCAGAGAAGCCAGCCACTGGAGAAAGTCCCAGAGCCCTTTCTTTCTAGACTGCTGGCATCCATTGGGAAGGCTAATCAGTCGCTGGCCCTGGCAAAGAGGGTATTGGTGTTTTTCTTGGTGAACTGAGAGATGCGGGAATTGTCCTCTGTAGCACCCTGGAAAGATCCTGAGATGAAGAAGTTAAGGACTATGGTGACCTTTACTGCCACAGAAAAGCATAGCCACCTGGACCAGCAGGCAGTAAGTCTTGTTGCAGGAGGATGCAGAGCTTTGTGACAATCTTCCTGGAAAAGCGCAATATGTTGCTGCTCCTCCTCCTCCTCTTCATGCAACCAAATCAAAGTGGGAAGAATGGCACCCATCATAAGCTGTGTGCTTATTGAGGGTGTGTAAGCAGAATAAATGCAGAAACAAAGGAAGGCAAACACTCCTGTGGAAATCTAAAAAATGCAATAGCAAACAGATATCTATGATCGGAGTGCTTGCAGGTGAGTGCTCGTTTAAATACTGCTTCCAAAGAAAGGAATTCAAAAGAAAGAAACACTTGCATTTATATAGCGCTGTTGTAATGTGGGAAACGCGGCAGCCAATTTGCCCACAGCAAGGTCCCACAAACAGCAATGTGATAATGACCAGATAATCTGTTTTTGTTATGTTGGTTGTGGGATAAATATTGGCCAGGACACCGGGGATAACTCCCCTGCTCTTCTTCAAAATAGTGCCATGGGATCTTTTACATCCACCTGAGAGAGCAGACGGGGCCTCGGTTTAAAGACGGAACCTCTGACAGTGCAGCACTGGAGTGTCAGCCTAGCTTTATGTGCTCATGTCCCTGGAGTGGGACTTGAACCCACAACCTACTGACTCAGAGGCGAGAGTGCTACCAACTGAGCCACAGTTGACACTTAGAAACTAATCCTGCTTAGGTATATTCAACAGCATCAGCGTGGGATGGGATTTCCATTTTGATGCGTTAAAATCAAATTGGTGTTCTAATGACATAATAGGATCCCGATGAGTCACTTGTCTACTTCTGGTGGCTGTCTCGACGCCTAAAAAAAAGTGCAGTTAATATGGGGGCAGGCAGGAATAAGGAAGGAATGGGACTCACACATACACAGCCCCTCTGTGGAGGCTGAGAGAAGCATTCTATCATGTGGCTAGCTTAATTACTACTGATGTAACCTGTGAAATTGTGCACACTGCACATGCTGAGACTGCAGTACCTACCTTCAGCTAACCGTGTCACAGGTCTGGGCAAAAATATCAAGTCCAAGCCCAAGCTTATAGGAAAGGCTGGGAACTTCAAGTAAAAAAATTTATGATGGTGTTGAAAGACACAAACAGCAATTCATTAGATCAATGTAATTATGCTATTGTGAAATATGTAATTTTTGGAATTCTTTATTTTGTTTAAACTCTTTTTAGACATGAGACATTTCAGTTACTGGTGGACGAAAATGAGTAGAGAAAAGACAATACAGCATCACCTAGAGGCTAGAGCCTGTAATTGCATAGTGACACCTACCAGTTGACTTGGGACTTTATTATTCCATTTTACATGTAGACAAGAATTTACAGTGGCTAAAGTTGACACAAAAGTGTATCAAAACAAAGTGCAAGCAGGTATCATATTTTAATGCATTATATATAGACATAATGGCCCGAAAATTAGACCTAATACGCGAGAGTACGCACTGTGTACTCTCGCGTTTTAGGTCTCCAATTGCCGGTTTCCTGCATGCACTGCGCATGCGCGGGAAACCGGCACTTCGTGAATTCAAAAGGGGGCGGTTCCTAAGTGAACCGCGTGCGCACTACAGGCTGCGTGCACGCAGTGCACTTAGTGCTTTGAACGCGCAGGTAAGCATGGAAGATTTAACACATAAAGAAAGGAGGCGTAAGACCCTCTTTTAACAAGGTAAGTAGTTAATTAAGTATTATTTTAAATTTTTTTCACCAGGTTTATCTTTTTTAGAGATTTTAAAGAAAGGTAAGTTTATTTTTATAACTTTTAAAAAGATTTTAAATTTTTTCAAAAATTTAATTTTTTGTTTAAAGTGGTTAATTTATTTAACTATACTTATTTTATTAATGTGATGGCTTTTTAAAAAAATTTAATTGAGGTTTAGCTGTTCTTTTGGGGGTGTGTAAGATTCATAGCTTTGACAGCCCTTGCTGTTAAAACTATGAATGAAAGATGGTGTGCTGCCATTGGCTCTAACTGAATCACGTGATCCCAGAGCTCGCACGAACTAATTGCGTCTCTGGGTCACGCAAGCACTGCACAGCTGCAGCCTTGAAACTAAAGTTCGTGTGGGCCCGGAGGAAAAAGGTAGGCGCGGAGTGAGATATCCCGGGGAAGCCTTACCCCCGCGTGAACACTCATTGTTTAATTTCTGGGCCAATTAATTGAATCTCCCATGGCATTGGTGATCTGGAGGATATTTTGGGTCAGGTTTTAATGAGATGTATAGTACAAATGGAATATAATGTATTATAATAGTGGAGCGGATGTGGCACTGGTAATGAAATCGAATGGATTAAATTTTATGTGTAGGTTGTTGGTGGTAGATGGCAGTAGTGAGGATCTAGGAGAAGGTAAATAAGAAGGCAGCGACTGCTGCCAACGAAGTTGAAGTAGTTGCACATGCGCAGTTTAAGTGGTTTTTTTGGTTGTTCACTTCGCAAATCACGGGCTCTGGGGGAAAGAAAGCTGAGAATGGAGCGGGTCTTTGGGGTGTAGGAAGAAAAGCCGGGAACGGAGCGGGCTCTGTGGGGTGGGGGGGGGACTGGGAACGGAGCGGGCTCGGGGGGGGGGGGGGGGGAAGCAGAAACATCATCAGCTTCCAGATTAATGCACAGAATGCTTCTGCGCTACTTCCGGTTGTTGGCGGCAGTCACTCTGAAATAGGAAAGTCTGTGACAGTGAGAAGAATGAAAGAAAAAATTGATCAGAGGAGTGAGGTAGGGAAGAAGGAAATAAATGAAAGGCTGAAGTGTAAAATAACATGGAAAGGAACAGAAGTGGATGAAAATAAGTAAATGTAGAGGAATGGACACAGGTAGAAATAAACGTTTCAACTGTGCAAAGGAATGAAACTGATTGGAGGAACAGTTCGAGTTGTAAATTACAGAAAAATGAAATTGGTCAGTGATGCCGGAAGGAGCAAAACAGGAAAGGGGAGGTTGGGAGTGGCATAGTATAGAGATATACACTGAACACTTCTCACCCATCTGCCAATATTTTGAGTGCTGAATATTCTTTTGTTACTATCTTCTTATAAAGTAGGACAACAAAACTGGTGAAATTTATTTGGGAACAATGTAATGCTTCAAGCTAAGTGGTCAACTCTCTTGACTATAAAATACTGACAAGGACTGGTAGATGTTTGGTCAGCTTTGTTTGGTTTTGATTTGCAATGAGGTGAAAGAAGCCCATTTGAAAATCCTAAATAGGTATTGCATGCTATGCAGAATATTCCCCTTGGTCTCTGGAATTGTGGTATGAATGTGAAAAGGCAGGAGCACATTGGAATATATTCTGGTCTTGTGCAAGTGCATTAACAGTTTGTGCATGATACACCAGATTATAGGCCGTATGGCCTACTCCTGTTCCTATTTCTTACGTACTTATAAGGCCTTACAAGAGGCATCATACTGATTGCTAAGTTTCTCATTCTAGAGGAGTTAATACTCACCCATGTATGCACATTTGCTGATGAGTGACCAGCAAGTGCAATCTGTTTATACCCTCCTCAGTTTCAGTTTTGACCACCTAATCTGGAAAATGCTAACTGGAGTGGGCAACTTTCAGCAGCATCGTTACCTATACAGCATTATATATTTTATTTTGTGTGTAATGTTAAAGAGACATTCTTTTGCTAAATTGGTTTGGTAGTTGGTTTATAATGACAATTTAACAAAAGATTTTTTTTTAAGTTTGTGCACAGAAGAATCTTCTCTCTCAATTTTTTAGTGCTACTGTTAAATAGGGCATCTAGTTAACTTTAACAGACAGAACTGGTTTGTATATAGTGGTATGTTACTGACAAATTTATGGCCTGGAATTTGCGGTCAGCGGCGAAGCAATGGCAATCGCTGCTGACCTCGAAGAAAGCTGCCCACAAAAATCTTGCATTCTCTGTGGCGAAACTTTATCTTTCTCGACCTTAATTTGATTGTAGCGCTGTCAAAAGGGCAGTGCAGAGCAGCAGTGATATCATCAAGCTGTCTAAGCAGCCAATCACATTGAAGAATTCTCAGACAGCAAACCAGGAAGTAAAAAGCACTGATTATCAATTCACTTTTTAAAAATTTTAGAGAGTGAAATAAAGATTGGGACATACACATGGGGTTACGATAGAAGCTGAAATATCATAAACAAACTTAAAAAAATTAAAATATACTTTTTATTATTTTAAAAATCTAGTAATTTTTATCATAATGGAGAAATTTGACATTCCACAAATGTAAAATTAGTTTTTTCAGGGCCAGAAGAGTTGTTCAGCAGTCATTATGCTGTTAAAACCCCGGTTACACCTATTCCAACAAGGCTCAACTTTTTATGGGGTGTTTTAGAGCAGAAAAGCTGAAGTTACTGTCAGTTCTAGAGAGGTAAAGATGGCGAACGCAAAATCCGGGCCTATGTATTTTTCCTTTTGCGATGTATATGTAGCTTTGTTTAACAGGCAGCACAGCACTGGATATAAACTGTTCCCACTGCTTATTTCCCATGCCAACCAATACAATCTGAAGTTTCAACAAAAATCAATTGTTGGTTTAACATACAGAATCTGTAATCTGATTAAATGACCAATATTTGACATACTACACAATTGGAGTGGTAATCTAAAAAGAATATGCAATATAGGTGATTTTATAAACATTTCCTCCAGCACATATTTCTCTGACAAACTGGTAATTTATTTGCAGAAATACAGGTAAAAGTTTTGATTATTGTAGTTAAAGGATCTCTCAGGTTGAAACATACTGAAATTATTACACCAGGCGAACAGAGACAAAAAATATTTAAAAGTATGATTTTTAGGTCTTGATTATTTTTTCTTAATTCTCACACAGGTAAAATGCTTGAGGATTATTGGGGTCCATCTAAGAAACTTCTTGGCGATCTTAAATTCCTTGAAAACCTGAAGGCATTTGACAAGGACAACATTCCACCCGCTGTCATGAAAAGAATCAGAGAAAGATTTATAGACCATCCAGATTTTCAGCCGTCCGTTATTAAAAATGTATCCTCTGCCTGTGAAGGTTTGTGTAAATGGGTTAGAGCCATGGAAGTGTACGAACGTGTAATAAAGGTGGTTGGTCCAAAACGTGAGCGGCTGAGGATAGCCGAAGAAGAATTTTCTGTCCAGATGGATATGTTGAATGTTAAACGTGGAGAGTTAAAAGCTTTGGAGGACAAACTGCAGGCACTGAATGATGACTTTGAAATTATGAATAACAAAAAGAAGGATTTAGAAGACAACATAGAGCTCTGTTCACAAAAACTTGTGCGTGCTGAAAAGCTGATAGGTGGGCTTGGTGGAGAGAAGGACAGATGGACTGAAGCTGCCCGACTTTTAGGAATAAAGTACAAAGATCTAACTGGCGATGTACTTCTGTCATCAGGCACTGTAGCCTATTTAGGGGCTTTCACAGTTGATTATCGTCTGGAATGCCAAAGTGAGTGGCAGATCTTATGTAAAGAGAAGAGAATTCCTTGTTCAGATGACTTTTCCCTGAGTACCATATTAGGAGACCTTGTAAAAATCCGTGCTTGGCAAATTGCTGGCCTGCCAGTTGATGCTTTCTCTATTGACAATGGGATAATTACATCAAACTCAAGAAGGTGGCCCTTAATGATTGATCCTCAAGGCCAAGCAAACAAATGGGTCAAAAATATGGAGAAAAGCAACAGACTTGGAGTAATAAAATTATCTGACTCTAACTATGTAAGGATTTTAGAAAATGCCATTCAGTTTGGCACCCCACTCTTATTAGAAAATATTGGTGAAGAGCTAGATCCCATGCTTGAACCGGTACTGCTGAAACAAATATTTAAACAACAGGGAGTAGAGGTCATGAAGTTAGGGGAAAATATGATTGAGTATTCACATGACTTCAAATTCTATATTACCACTCGTTTGAGAAACCCACACTATCTCCCAGAAATAGCAGTAAAAGTTTGTCTTTTAAACTTCATGATTACACCCCTGGGCCTTGAAGACCAATTGCTGGGAATTGTAGCTGCCAAAGAAAAGCCCGAGTTGGAAGAAAAGAAGAATCTGTTGATCTTGGAGAGTGCGCAAAACAAAAAGCAACTGAAGGAGATAGAGGACAAAATTCTTGAAGTCTTGTCATCATCACAGGGAAATATCTTAGAAGATGAAACTGCCATTAAAGTGCTATCTTCTTCTAAAGTGCTTTCAGAGGAAATATCCGAAAAACAACAAATTGCAACCGCAACAGAGAAAGAAATAGATATCACACGAATGGGTTACAAGCCTGTTGCCGTGCACTCATCTATTATCTTCTTTTGCATCTCTGACTTGGCTCACATTGAACCAATGTATCAGTACTCACTAACTTGGTTCATTAACTTGTATGTGCAGTCAATTGCAAACAGTAGGAAGAGTGAAAATGTGGCTAAACGAATTTTAGCTATAATGGAACACTTCACATTGAGTATCTATAACAATGTCTGTCGTTCTCTTTTTGAAAAGGACAAACTACTTTTTTCACTGCTTCTCAATGTGGGGATAATGAATGGTAAGGGAGAAATCGATGAAGAAGTATGGCGTTTTCTGCTAACTGGTGGTGTGGCCCTTGACAATCCGTATCCCAATCCAGCTCCTGAATGGCTATCAGACAAATGCTGGTCAGAGATTGTCCGAGCATCTAATCTGACAAACCTGTATGGTTTCATGGACCATGTGAATGAAAACATAGCAAAGTGGAAAAACATTTATGATTCTGCAAAACCTCATGAAGAGATACTTCCAGATGAATGGAGTTCCATAAAAGGAATGGATCACTTGATTGTTATCAGATGCTTCAGACCAGACAAAATTATTCCAGCAATACAGCAATTCATTATTAATATAATGGGAAAAACATTTGTTGAACCTCCAACATTTGATCTTGCCGGCAGTTACAATGATTCCCATTGCTGTGCACCTTTGATATTTATTCTTTCACCTGGAGCTGATCCCATGGCAGGTAAACTGATTAGTTGAATCATTAATCCATTAACTGTTATACTTTTGGGGAAACTATGAAATAGGATTTAAAGAAGAAATAATGTAGTCTCTTAATCTAATCAATGAGTTATATTTTCTTTATACTGGTATGTAATATTGAACAATGTAATAGCAAACTGCAATTTTATGCTAATTAAATATATTGCATAGAACAAAGGTTATAAATGTTTGATGTAGTAACATGTTGTATATTAGTTTTCAAGTTATGAGAAGTTTCCCTGCTTTTAAGAAAGGAGGACTTCCATTTCTTTCTGCTGGCTTTGGTTTGAATGGTGACTTGCATTACTGATCGTCTTGGGGGTTTTCCTGCTTGTCTGCTATAACTTCGATCAAAAAGCCGCGGAAACTCCGGAGAAACAAACATTTTACTCACTTTTTTGGGGATTTCCACGACTCTTCTGCTGAAGCTGTGCACACGAGCAGGAGGACCTCTGTGGAAATTCACCCCCTTTACTTATACTGTTCATGTTTTGATCTGATCTGTTTATGTGCTGTCCAGCTGAGAAAAAAAGTTTGTGAAAAATCTTAAATTTTCACCCTTGTGAAATGTTCATGGCAGTGTACAGTTTCTAGCTGCATTATGTTTATGAATGCTTTATTTCATGCTCACAGGCTTGCTAAAGTTTGCAGATGATGTTGGCATGGGTGGAGAAAACACTCAAACAATATCACTTGGTCAGGGCCAGGGGCCTATTGCTGCACAAATGATAGAAGGTGCTCTTATAATTGGATCATGGGTCGTATTACAAAACTGCCATCTTGCAACTAGTTGGATGCCTGCTTTGGAGAAAATCTGTGAGGAAGTGATAACACCAGAAAACACCAACAAGGACTTCAGGTCTTAATTTTTCTAATTCTGTTGAATATTCATGATTTAGTGTTGGTAATTACTTTCATAAATGTAAAGAAGTGAAACACACTTTTTTTCCTGTAAGGTGTCGAGCTAATTTGGTATTTAAAGGATTTATTGCATTGGCTTTTATCTTCTTCCACAATTCTTAGCCAACTGGAACACCATAGGAATGGGAATAGGCCATTTATCCCCTCGAGCCTGTTCTGCCATTTAAAGAAATCTTGGCTGATCTGTGACCTAACTCCATATACCTGCCTTTGCCCCATATCATTGACATTGGATGATGAGATTAGTAATGAGATAAGTGCATTTAAAATAAAAAAAGGGGATATATTAAATAAACTAAACAAACTCAGAGGATAAAACCCCTGGTCCGGATGGATTGCATCCATGCACTTAAAGAATCTAGGGAAGAGATAACAGAGGCATTACTATGCATATTTAATAATTCATTAGAAAAGGTATAGTGCCAGAGGACTGGCGGATAGCTAATGTAATACCGATATTTAAGGAGGAGGCTAGAACATGTCCAGGGAATCATAGACCAGTCAGCTTAACATCGGTGGTAGGAAAGATAATGGAATCCCTACTAAAGGAGACAATAGAAGAACATCGAGAAACCAAAAATATAATAATGAATAGTCAGCATGGATTTCAAAAGGGAAAGTCTTGCTTGACCAACCTTATTGAATTTTTTGAAGAGGTAACAGAGAGTGTAGACAATGGTAGTGCAGTAGATGTAATTTATCTGGATTTTCAAAAGGCCTTCGATAAGGTACCCCATAATAGACTGATGAACAAGGTCAGAGAATGCGGAGTCAGCAGACAAGTAGCAGAATGGATTGCTGGCTGGCTTCGGGACAGAAAGCAGAGAGTAGGAGTAAAGGGTAGCTATTCACAGTGGCAGAAGGTGGGTAGTGGTGTTGCACAAGGATCAGTGCTGGGACCACTGTTGTTCACAATTTACATTAACGATTTAGACTTAGGAATCAAAAACATAATTTCTAAATTTGCGGATGACACCAAATTGGGGGGGATAGTCAATACTGAGGAGGACTGCAACAATTTACAGGAGGACATTAATAAACTTGCAGAATGGGCATATAATTGGCAAATGAAGTTCAACATAGATAAATGTGAAGTATTACATTTTGGGAAGAAGAATAGGGAGGTCACGTCACTTGGAGAGTGCGAGTCTAGGTGGGGTAGAGGAACAAAGGGATCTAGGAGTACAAATCACTAAAAGTTATGACACAGGTTAGCAAGGCCATAAAAAAGCAAACCAAGCACTAGGGTTTATTTCTAGAGGTATAGAATTGAAAAGTAGGGAAGTTATGCTAAACCTGTATCGAACCTTGGTTAGACCACACTTGGAGTACTGCGTACAGTTCTGGTCGCCATATTATAAAAAGGATATAGAGGCACTGGAGAGGATGCAGAGAAGATTTACAAGGATGATACCAGAAATGCAAGGGTATACATATCATGAAAGGATGAACAAGCTGGGTCTCTTTTCTCTTGAAAAAAGGCGGCTGAGGGGTGACCTAATAGAGGTCTTTAAAATTGTGAAAAATTTTGATAGAGTGGATACAGAGAGAATGTTTCCACTTGTGGGGAAGAGCATAACTAGAGGCCATCAATATAAGAAATCCAATAGGGAATTCAGAAGAAACTTCTTTACCCAAAGTGTGGTGAGAATGTGGAACTCGCTACCACAGGGAGTGGTTGAAGTGAATAGTATAGATGCATTTAAGAGGAGGCTAGACAAGCAGATGAGGGAAAAGGGAATAGAGGGTTACGCTGATAGATTTAGATGAGAAAAGAAGGGCGGAGGCGCGTATGGAGCATAAACGCCGGCATAGACTGGTTGGGCCGAATGACCTGTTTCTGTGCCGTATATCCTATGTATGTAATCCCTTAATACCTTTTGGTTAACAAAAAGCTATCAATCTCTGATTTAAAATTAACAATTGATCTAGCATCAGTTGCCGTTTCTGGAAGAGAGTTCCAAACTTCTAGCACCCTTTGTGTGTAGAAGTGTTTCCTAACTTCACTCCTCAAAGGCCTGGCTCTAATTTTTAGACTCTGTTCCCTAGTCCTAGACTCCCCAACCAGCGGAAATAGTTTCTCTCTACCGTATCAGTTCCCCTAAATATCTTGAAAATTTTGATCAAATCACCCCTTAACCTTCTAAATTCCAGGAAATACAACCTTAGTTCATGTAATCTCTCCTCATAATTTAACCCTTGGAGTCCAGGTATCATTGCGTTAGAGTAGAATTTAGAAAGATGAGGAGTGAGCTAACAGAGGTGAGGTGGAAGGAGAAATTGGCATACAGGACTGTGGAGCAACAGTGTCATCTTTTTACAAAAGAGATTGCAAAGAAAGAACTTGCATCATATGAGGAAATACTAATGAAAAGAGTTGGAAATTGGACGTTTTTGTTAATGCAGATTACAGTGCAATATGATAGAAGTGTTTAAAATTAAGAAGATAGGGTTTTTTAAAATTCGTTTATGGGATGTGGACATCGCTGGCAAGGCCATCATTTATTGCCTATGCCTAATTGCCCTTGAGAAGGTGGTGGAGAGCCGCCTTGAACCGCTGCAGTCCGTGCGGTGAAGGTACTCCCACAGTGCTTGTTAGGTAGGGAGTTCCAGGATTTTGACCCAGCGACGATGAAGGATCGGCGATATACTTCTAAGTCAGGATGGTGTGTGACTTGGAGGGGAACTTGGAGGTGGTGGTGTTCCCATGTGCCTGCTGCCCTTGTCCTTCTAGGTGGAAGAGGTCGCGGGTTTGGGAGGTGCTGCCGAAGAAGCCTTGGCAAGTTGCTGCGGTGCATCTTGTAGATGGTACACACTGCAGCCACGGTACGCCGGTGGTGGAGGGAGTGAATGTTTAAGGTGGTGGATGGGGTGCCAATCAAGCGGGCTGCTTTGTCCTGGATGGTGTCGAGCTTCTTGAGTGTTGTTGGAGCTGCACTCATCCAGGCAAGTGGAGAGTATTCCATCACATTCCTTACTTGTGCCTTGTAGATGGTGGAAAGGCTTTGGGGAGTCAGGAGGTGAGACACTCGCTGCAGAATACCTAGCCTCTGACCTGCTCTTGTTGCCACAGTATTTATGTGGCTGGTCCAGTTAAGTTTCTGGTCACCCCAGGACGTTGATGGTGGGGGATTCGGCGATGGTAGTACTGTCAGCGGGAGGTGGTTAGACTCTCGCTTGTTGGAGATAGTCATTGCCTGGCACTTCTGTGGCGCGAATGTTACTTGCCACTTATCAGCCCAAGCCTGAACATCGTCCAGGTCTTGTTCCATGCGGGCATGGACTGCTTCATTATCTGAGGAGTTGTGAATGGCGCTGAACACTGTGCAGTCATCAGCAAACATCCCCATTTCTGACCTTATGTTGGAGGGAAGGTCATTGCTGAAGATGGTTGGGCTTAGGACACTGCCCTGAGGAACTCCTGCAGCGATGTCCTGGGGCTGTGATGATTGACCTTCAACTACAACCATCTTCCTTTGTGCTAGGTATGACTCCAGCCAGTGGAGTGTTTCCCCCTCCTCCCCTCCCTCTCCCCCTCCCCCCCCTCCCTCTCCCCCTCCTCCCCCTCCCCCCCCCCTCCCTCTCCCCCCTCCCTCTCCCCCTCCCCCTCCCCCCCCCCCCCCTCCCTCCCCCCTCCCCCCCCCTCCCTCTCCCCCTCCCCCCCCTCCCTCTCCCTCCCCCCTGACTTCAGTTTTACTAGGACTCCTTGATGCCACACTCTGTCAAATGCTGCCTTGATGTCAAGGGCAATCTCTCTCACCTCACCTCTGGAATTCAGCTCCTTTGTCCATGTTTGAACCAAGGCTGTAATCATGTCGGGAGCCGAGTGGTCTTGGCAGAACCCAAACTGGGCATCAGTGAGCAGGTTATTAGTGAGTGCCGCTTGATAGCGCTGTCGATGACACCTTCTATCACTTTGCTGAGAGTAGACTGATGGGGCGGTAATTGGCCGGGTTGGATTTGTCCTGCTTTTTGTGGACAGGACATACCTGGGCAGTTTTCCACATTGTCGGATAGATGCCAGTGTTGTAGCTGTACTGGAACAGCTTGGGTAAATAGAAGCAGTCTGTTTCCAGTAGTTGAAGTTCCTATAGTTCAGAGCTCATCACAGATTTATACTACTGGTGAACCAGTGACAGGGTCTTATCATTTTGTGGCTTCAGGGTCTATCTGTTTGCCTGATCCAGATCCAAGGAAACACTCACAATTTATCCAGTTAGCATAGTTGAATTATGTACTTGCCTTAAGATATCCTTAGTATGATTTCATAGATAGGCTATGCATAGATCAGCCATGATCTAATTGAATGGCAGGAACAGGTCTGAAGAGCTGAATGGCCTACTCCTGTTCATACAAGTGTGTCCATCATTGCAGTGATATAAACTTTAGCCTGAGATTTTTTTTTTTTTTTAAATGTCATAGAGATATATAAATGCTAAAGATGCATCACAGATATATTTTTGTTCTGTCTTTAGTGTGTTAATTATTTCAAAAGCATTTTGATACTTTTGTCCTATAGTGCCAATTAAACAGACTTGTCTTTTCAGGTTGTGGCTGACCAGTTACCCATCAGACAAGTTTCCTGTCAGTATTCTTCAGAATGGGGTAAAGATGACTAATGAACCTCCAAAGGGCCTCAGGGCAAATATGCTACGTTCATATCTCAATGACCCAATCTCAGATACTACCTTCTTCAACAGTTGTGACAAACCCAAAATCTGGGAAAAACTTCTCTTTGGGCTTTGTTTTTTTCATGCTCTAGTACAAGAGAGGAGGAACTTTGGTCCTTTAGGTGAGCCTCCAATATTTCAGAACAGATCATTAAAAAAAATACTTTCCTGGGATAACTATTTTGTAGTTTTAAAATATTTGTGATGAATATATCTTTCCCCATGAGATGGATATATTTAATATATTCTTAGTTCTAAATTGTGCATTGTCAATTTTTAATGTAATTTTCAGACCAGAGGTAAAGAAGCTAATGTTTATTGGTTTTAAACATTTAAATCTTTAGGGTGTACTATGAATACATTCTTTACTACTATAAATAGTTTGTTGCTTTGTAATACAATTTTTTTATAGGTTGGAATATCCCATATGAATTTAATGAGTCTGACCTGCGAATAAGCACGAGACAGATCCAAATGTTTCTGAATGAATATGAAGATGTACCACTAGAAGCTCTAACATACTTGACAGGTACATTTACATTTGATAATTCAATCTTCATTAATATTAATTAAAGCATCTGTATCATTACTTGGTTGAAAGTTTATTTTAAACAAATGAATAGAAGTTATTATGAGTCTTCAAATTTTGTCAAAATTTGTAACTTTCTCAATTTCTAAAGGTGAATGTAACTATGGTGGTAGAGTTACAGATGACAAAGACAGGCGTTTGCTTTTGTCTCTTCTATCCATTATATACAATAAAGACCTAGTATACCAAGACAATTATAAGCTTGCACCTGGCGAGGATTATTTTGTCCCACTACATGGTTTGTATCAGGTAAGCTATCCATTGAAATTAGTTTTTTTTTAATAAGAATTTTGTTACCGACTCAAACTGGAGGCATATGCTCTTAGAAAAAGGATTCTGATTTTTCTTAGTTACATAAGTTTATAATGCAATATTCTTGTCTACCTTTCCTTGCTCTGATTAGTAAGTGGTGCAGATTGGCACTATGAAATTAAACCATTCCACAGACCTTTCCTTGTGCTACAATATAATGGAGGAGAAAGGGGTAGGCAGGTGTTACACATTCAGGACTGCAGTAGGTACCTCCTTGGGATTATTCACATCAGTTGCTCCTTCAAGTGATCTGTATGTCTTAATTTTATGGGAGTTCACGTACTGCCCTCTATCTACTTGCACAATAGCGTAACCAAGGGATGTAAAAACAAAGAATTAGCATTTATATAGCGCCTTTCATAACGTCGGTGTGTCCCAAAGCCCTCTACAGCCAATGCAGTACTTTTAAAGTGTAGTCATAAGGGCACAGAAGGCGGCCATTCAGCCCATCGAGTCCGTGCCAGTAGTCACTATTGTAAAGTAGGAAATGTAACAATAGCATTTCCTTGTGATCTGAACTCGTATCTTTCACATGTACATCTCTTCAATCTCCATGTAGGCAGCACTGGCTCAGTGGTAGCACTCTCACCTCTAAGTCAGAATGTTGTGGATTCAGGTGCCACTCCAGAGACTTCAGCACAAAATCTAGGTTAACACTCCAGTGCAGTCCTGAGGGAGTGCTGCACTGTCACAGATGCCGTCTTTTGGATGAGACATTAAACCAAGGCCCCGTCTGCCCTCTCAACTGGTCGTAAAAGATCCCATGGCACTATTTTGAAGAAGAGCAGGGGAGTGCTCCCTGGTGTCCTGGCCAACATTTATTCCTCAACCAATGTCACTAAAACAAATTATTTGGTCATTATCTCATTGCTGTTTATGGGACTTTGCTGTGTGCAAATTGGCTACCGTATTTCCATTACAATAGTGACTACATTTTAAAAGTACTTAATTGGCTGTAAAGTGATTTGAGACGTCCTGAGGTTGTGAAAGGCGCTATATAAATGCAATTTATTTCTTTTCTCCAGAGGAGAACCAAATTAATACCAGATGAGGTGAAGTTTGGTTTGAATTGTCTCTAAACTGTCATAAGAAATAGGAGCAGGAGTAGGCCATTTGGCCCTTCGAGCCTGCTCTGCCATTCAATAAGATCATGGCTGATCATCTACCTCAACTCCACCTTCCCGCACTATCCCCATATTCCTCGAGTCCCTTAGTATCCAAAAATCTATCGCTCTCTGTCTTGAATATACTCAATGACTGAGCATCCACAGCTCTCTGAGGTAGAGAATTCCAAAGATTCACAACCCTTTGAGTGAAGAAATTTCTCCTCATTTCAGTCGTAAATGGCTGACCCCTTATTTTGAGACTGTGACCCTATGTCCTAGACTCCCCAGCATCTACCCTGTCGAGCCGCTTAAGAATTTTATATGTTTCAATGAGATCATCTCTCATTCTTCTAAATTCTAGGGAATGTAGGCCAAGTCTACTCAATCTCCCCTCATCCCAGGAATCAGTCTAGTAAACCTTCGTTGCACTCCCTCTAAGGCAAGTATATCCTTCCTTAGGTAAGGAGACCAAAACTGTACACAGTACTCCAGGTGTGGTCTCACCAAGGCCCTATACAACTGTTGTAAGACTTCCCTACTCATATACTCCAATCCTTTATAATAAAGGCTAACACACCATTTGCTTTCCTAATTGCTTGCTGTACTTGTATGTTAACTTTCTGTGATTTGTGTACAAGGATAACCCAGGTCCCTCTGAATACCAACATTTCCCAGTCTCACCATTTAAAAATTATTCTGCTTTTCTATTTTTCCTACCAACGCGGATTACTTCACACTTCTCCACATTATATTCCATCTGCCATGTTCTAGCCCACACACTTAACCTGTCTATATCCCTTTGCAGCCTAAAGTTTCCTCAGGATGTCGGTTCATATGGCTCATCTGAAAGCTACTACATACCTGCCAGCCCTGTTGTCCTGTAAATTTAACCTCTTTAAAGCAAGCTTTAACTTAAGTGTACATTTTAAAATAACTAATACCTAGATAGTTTCTGTGGGAAAATAGTTTAGAAGAAAATCCAGAGACGTGACAGTGGGTAATATACAATTATTATTTTGCACTATTAGGAGTGTTATCCAGTTGATCTATTACATTTGATACTAAAACCTACACTTAAAAGGGTAGTTTAAAAAAAAACATGTCACAACTGGAGAAGGATGCAGGTTTGAGTTCCACTCCAATCCTAGCTATATTGAGTGGAACTGAGCTACATGAACCTCCCTGCAGAGCATTAGAAAATTTGGAGGGGAGACTCGCACCTGCATTTTCTCTTGGTTCTGGTAGTGGCTGTGGAACAGACCATCTGTGCAGGCCTTAGGCCAAATAGACAAAGAGGATTAAAATACAAAAAAAAAGGCTAAATATCTCCATTAAAATAAAATATAAAAACACAAGAGAAGTTTGCAAATCATGAATGTAAGGAATAAGCACAGTGCCACTGCATGGCTCTACTTTTTGGCAGACCGGCAAGCAAGATTTACTATCTGTGACTTAAGTTCTTAAAACTAACATACTAATTTGCTCACCCACTGTCTAAGGTGTCTAGGTCAAGACCAAAAAGGGAGAAAAATGTGGAGGGTGGAGTAAATATTAGAGGGTAACGTAACCTCCAAAAAGTTGTTTGTTACACATACTGTACTTAATGGAAATGTTTTTATCCTTTCATTTTAAATGATGATCTGCACCTCTACTTGAACACATTTTGATAATTTGTTTGATTTTTGATTTTTAGTCATACATTGATCACCTACGAAATCTACCTACTGTAGCCCATCCAGAGGTCTTTGGACTTCATGAAAATGCTGATATCACAAAAGATAACCAGGAGACTAATCAGCTTTTTGATGGGGTGCTGCTGACTCTTCCCAGACAGACTGGTGGTGGTGCTAAATCTCCTCAAGTAAGATGATCAAATGAGATGTGTATGATGAAAGATTTGGTATTTTTGCCTTTGAAACCTACTAGCGAGCTGCATTTTTACATGACATTGAAAAATGCTGCAACTTTAACTTTTTAAGTTTAAAAACATATTTGGACTTAATTGTTTATAATTGAAATATATTTACTGACCAATTAATAATTTGGAAAATGGACATTGCAAAAGTTTGAATTTAGAGATGGGCACTCTCTTTTTGTCTAGCCATATTGGGTTGTCAATGTTATTTCATGATTTTCTCTGCAAGCCCATTAGTAATTGTTGCATGCTTTGGAGACATCTTAGATCAAGCATGTATTATGACACTCTTTAGTAATAACTTTTGTTCATGTTCATGAAATAGTAAAAATACAAAGTTTATCCTGAAAGCAAATCACTCAATAATTAAACTTGTGTTTGACTTAACTCATCTTTAGTGCAATAGAGGGTACTGGGATTTGCAGATAAGATAGTTAATTAGTGTACATAGAGCTTACACCACGGAAACAGTTAATTTGGCCCAACCAGTCCACGTAGTGTTTACCCTTCACGTGAGAAAATATTTCTAATCACATTAACCCGGTGTTCCCATGTCTCTTTATCCCCTTTTCCTTCATCCACCTATTCAATCTAATCTTGAATGTTGACATAGTTTCCGCCTCAAACACCAACACCTAGAATTGAATTCCACAGTCTCACAACTCCCTTGGTATAGAAGTTTCTCTTACTCTCTGTTCTAAATCTCTTGCATTTAATCTTGTATCTATGGCTCTTTGTTCTAGACCCCTTAACTACTGGAAATAGTCTGCTTCCATCTATCCTATCCCATCCGTTCATAATTTTAAACACTATCATATTGCCCAATAATCTGTGTTATTCCCATGAAAAAAGCCCCAATTTCTCAAGTCTTTGTATTTGTATTTCCTCATACCAGGCAGCATCCTAGTGAATCTGTGTTGTACCCTCTCCAAAGCCTCAATATCCTTCCTACTGTGGAGCCCAATACTGCACACAGTATTCTAACTGAGATCTTATTAGGGTTTTATATAGGCTCATTAGCTCTTGGCTTTTATGTTCTATACTTCGTGATTAAAACCTACAATTCCATTAGCTTTTTTTTTAAACAACCTTATCGTCTTACGGTACTGCTTTTAATGTCGTGCGAACCTGCAGCCCCAAATCCCTCTGCTCTTCCACAGCACCAAGCTTATTTCCATTCAGTGTTCATTTGGTACTGAATATTACATCCAAGGTTAACCTGAATTGTTTATATGATCTGGCTACGTCAATCTCAAAAAACTGTATCAGAGTTTTTAGTCAATTGGTGTACAATTTGTTCATTGTGGAACCTGCCTCCAAAATGGACAGTGTGACCTGGGAGTCAAAGGAAAATGGCATATATTGCATAGAAATAAAGTGAAATTAAAATTAACGTCTACAATTTTTGTTACGCCTAATGCTACAAAAATAGTTCATTGGCTGTAAAGCACCTTGGGACGTCCTAAGGTCGTGAAAGGCGCTGATATAAATGCAAGTTCTTTCTTTGTTTACATTTTTTGACTACTTTAGGGTTAATAATACTGTAATAGGTGTACTCCTGACAATTGTAGCTTTATTATTAGGATTTGTTTCGGGGGCACAGTAGGCGAACCAAAAATATTTCAGATAAAGATCTGTCCGAGGAGATTTGAATTTCCAAAAGATTTAATAACAATCAAAACTGCTACAGTTACTTGTTATATTATTTATATTGAAAATGGTGTAAAATAAAAAGCATCTTTTAATGAATCTGCATAATAATTTCAGGAAGTTGTTGAAGACCTTGTTGCAGACATTATGTCCAAACTACCTGATGACTTTAATTTGGAAAAAGTGATGATGAAATATCCAGTGGTGTATGAGGAGTCCATGAACACAGTACTCAGACAAGAACTTATTAGATTCAACAGGTGTGCAACAAAAATGTGTTTTCTGTACAAAAATATGGCATTCAGAACTCAAGTTTCATCTGAAAACTAATGCTGCACTTGCATTATATCAAGATGGTGACATTACTTATGAGTAAAATATCCTCATCTATCTGTGCAAGTTTTAAACAATTTCAGTGGAGGATCTATAAGTAAACAGATTGAACTTTGAATCAAATCTATCTTTACTTGCCAGTTAGAAAATGGCAGTCCAGGTGTTGGGAGTACAGGCTGATATTTGGGGAAATTTTAACGGAGCAGTGGCAGTAGCAGGCCATCGGCGATTTTAACTGTTGGGTCTCATTTAAATGTCGGTCCACTTACTACCTGGGCGTAGAGCAGAAGAGGCCACAGAGCGGCTTTCAGCTGTCGAAGATTGGTCTGCCTTGGAGGTAAGTGACAGGGAGGGGATTTCGGGGGTGTGTTCTAGGACAGGGGAGGCTGTGACCATCCTTGTGGGGCCCAGAGGAACACTCTTGCTCCAAAGATAAGTTTCTGACTTACCTTTTGGGGCTCTTCGTATATCTGCCGGCCTACTTTCAAGTGGTGTAAAAACCGCGGCAGCTTGTCCACTCATGCCTGGTTTAAATTGCAATTGGGGGGGGGTCTCGATGTAATAGGACCCTGATTTGCATAAATGTGAGACCCCTTCCTAGTTTAGGCAGGCACCTGAGCTGCCTGCAGAATCCTGCAGGTTAAGGTCACAGGCTGCTGGAATGTGGTGAGTTCCAAATGGGTAACTAATCTGCTAGGTTTTAACTGCCTACCTTACCAGTTTCCACCAGTTGGGTAGGGTTAAAATTGACTCCTAGGTCTAGTTCATTATTGCAATGTAGGTTTAACACAGTACTAACATATCCCTCTCAGTGAACTGAAGACCAAATGAGCCAATTATTAGGAACGGATTTAATGAATTTAATTTGTGTATGTCAGATGTTAAAAGTGATGTATGCCACCTGCTGTACAAACCACATTCAGATCAAGCCTTAGTGCCAGTGACAAAACTGAAAAGAATATATATCAGTGCAGTAAACCTATTTGTACCACTTTGTCGTAGTACAGTACTCAGAATACGTTGGAAATGGAAGCAAATGCAACATTTATGTGGAAGAAATAATTTATCTGTTAGAACTGTTACAAGCCAAGCCAGCCTCTATGTGAATATAGCAATACATGCAGGACCCACCGGGAAAAGGAGTACTACAGAAACTGAAATGTTGCATTTGGGAACATGAACAAAGACGATGAAGGTTTCAAATCTACTTAGGTGATGGGATTGGAAAATAAGCATGAAAGGGGAAATGAATACATTAGAAACAGTGGAAAAATATATTTTAAAATCTTGGTGACATATCTGATAAGCCGCTGAACTGGAGACACAAGTTCTTGTGATCTAAATACTGGATCATAATTAATTTGGATGAAAAAGGTGCTTTTTGCCCATTTGATCTAATTCCAAGTAGCTCTGATACTTCGGTCACTCAATTACGATGGCATTTCAAACTCTGTGGAGCTCTATAACACTGTGCTGAAACACAAGGGTGAAAGTGAACTTTTGACACAGGAAGAAAATGACAAGAAGTTTTGAGAACAGAGATCTTAATGAACTCTGTACTTACACTTGTAAAGAAATCTTGTAGAGATGAGAGGTTTGCATTCAACCTAATGCTGTTCAAGTTTACAAACGGTCACAAAAAACTGTTAGCATAAGATATACAACTGTTGCTTTCCTATAAAGTGGTACTAGGTTTGATTTTCAAGGCTGTATGCTATTTGAATTTGCCTATAACCACTGTACTATTGTATTACCAGTTCTTAGCTGTGCTGGTTGATGGGAGTACCTTCAAGGATAGTATGCACCAGTCACCAGGATGAATTAAATACTAATTCTGTCATGAAGGGTTTAATTAGAATACACTACATTTGTGTTGATATTTTATTGTGAAAACATTTTACATACTGCAGAATCTTCTCTTTCAGACTCACCGAAGTTATACGTAGCAGTCTTATAAACATACGTAAGGCTATTAAAGGTCTTGTGGTAATGTCTGCTGAACTGGAGAATGTGTTTGACAGTATGCTGGTGGGCAAAGTTCCAACCATGTGGGCAGCCAAATCCTACCCATCTCTGAAACCCCTTGGCAGTTACATGGTAGACCTTCTTATGAGGTTACATTTTTTACAGGTACTATATATTTATTTAAAACTATAGCAAATATTGTAGAATGCCTCCACTTGAGTGAAGGACCTCAATTTTCATATTGAGATATGTTGTGATGATTGATTTACATTGCTGGCTATCTGAAGAGCTATATTTTTAATGAATTTGCATTTAAAATAGCATAAGTGTCGTCTAAATATTGGGCTATTTTAATACAAATGTATGATCGACTATAAAATGTATAGATATAGTTTGTCAAACTTGATGCCTCAAACATAATGTCAACATTACCAGAATATAGCTATGAATCCCTATGGCTGCCTCGCTATGAACAAATCCTTTGCATAAAACATTCAATATTGCAAATTAAGAACCATATCAAGAATTAAAACAATGATTAATATAAAATACACAACTAAGATATCAAACTACTAATTTTTACGCATTGTGTATTTTGTTTTATGCTAGAGGGAGGTAAAAAAGCAAAGATCATAAACTAGCCCGTTTTCACTCTGAAATATCATGAATTTCCAGTCAGTGGGAACTTATAGCCACTTGTCCCAAACTCCTCCATCACCATCCCTGGGTATGTCCTGTCCCACCAGCAGGACAGTGGTATACAGTCGGAAAGGAGTTGCCCTGGGAGTCCTCAACATTGACACCGGACCCCACGAAGTCTCATGGCTTCAGGTCAAGCATGGGCAAGGAAACCTCCTGCTGATTACCACCTACCGCCCTCCCTCAGCTGATGAATCAGTACTCCTCCATGTTGAACACCACTTGGAAGAAGCACAGAGTAGCAAGGGCACAGAATGTACTCTGGGTGGGGGACTACAATGTCCATCACCAAGAGTGGCTCGGTAGCACCACTACTGACCGAGCTGGCAGAGTCCTGAAGGACATAGCTGCCAGTCTGGGCCTACGACAGGTGGTGAGAGAACCAACATGAGGGGGAAAAACCTACTTGATCTCATCCTTGCCAATCTACCTGTCGCAGATGCATCTGTCCAGGACAGCATTGGTAGCAGTGACCACCGCACAGTCATTGGGGAGACGAAGTCCTGTCTTCACACTGAGGCCACCCCTCCATCGTGTTGTGTGGGACTACCACCATGCTAAATGGGATAGATTCAGAACAGATCATGCAGCTCAAAACTGGGCATCCATGAGGCGCTGTGGGCCATCAGCAGCAGCAGAATTGTATTCCACCACAATCTGTAACCTCATGGCCTGGCATATCCCTCACTCTACCATTACCATCAAGCTAGGGGACCAACCCTGGTTCAATAAGGAATATAGAAGAGCATGCCAGGAGCAGCATCAGGCGTACCTAAAAATGCGGTGCCAACCTGGAGAAGCTGCAACACAGGACTACATGCATGCTAAAAAGTAGAAGCAGCATGCTATAGACAGAGCTAACCGATCCCACAATCAACGGATCAGATCAAAGCTCTGCAGTCCTGCCACATCCAGACAAAGCTGAAGCGTTTGCAACCATCTTCAGCCAGAAATGCCGAGTGGATGATCCATATCGGCGGCAGCCTCCTGAGGTCCCCACCACCACAGAAGCCAGTCTTCAGCCAATTCAATTCACTCCACGTGATATCAAAAATGGCTGAGCGTAATGGATACAGCAAAGGCTGTGGGCCCCGACAACATCCTGGCTGTGGGCCCCGACAACATCCTGGCTGTCATGCTGAAGACTTCTGCTCCAGAACTAGCCGCGCCTCTAGCCAAGCTGTTGCAGTACAGCTACAGCACTGGCATCTTTCCGACAATGTGGTAAACTGCCCAGATATGTCCTGTCCACAAAAAGCAGGACAAATCCAACCCGGCCAATTACCGCTCCATCCGTCTACTCTCAATCATCAGCAAAGTGATGGAAGGTGTCATCGACAGTGCTATCAAGCAGCACTTACTCACCAATAACCTGCTCACTGATGCCCAGTTTGGGTTCTGCCAGGACCACTCGGCTCCAGACCTCATTACAGCCTTGGTCCAAACATGGACAAAAGAGCTGAATTCCAGGGGTGAGGTGAGAGTGACTGCCCTTGACATCAAGGCAGCATTTGATCTTGTGTGGCATCAAAGAGCCCTAGTAAAACTGAAGTCAATGGGAATCAGGGGGGAAAACTCTCCACTGGCTGGAGTCATACCTATCACAAAGGAAGATGCTTGTGGTGGTTGTAGGTCAATCATCACAGCCCCAGGACATCGCTGCAGGAGTTCCTCAAGGCAGTGTCCTAGGCCCAACCATCTTCAGCTGCTTCATCAATGACCTTCCCTCCAACATAAGGTCAGAAATGGGGATGTTCGCTGATGACTGTACATTTTTCAGTGCCATTCGTAAGTCCTCAGATAATGAAGCAGTCCATGTCTGCAAGCAGCAAGACCTGGACGACATTCAGGCTTGGGCTGATGTGTGGCGCAAATGTTACCTGCCACTTAAGTGCCAGGCAATGACTATCTCCAACAAGCGAGCGTCTAACCACCGCCCCTTGACATTCAACAGCATTACCATCGCTGAATCCTCCACCATCAATATCCTGAAGGTCACCATTGACCAGAAACTTAACTGGACCAGCCACATTAATATTGTGGACACGAGCAGGTCAGAGGCTGGGTATTCTGTGGCGAGTGTCTCACCTCCTGACTCCCCAAAGCCTTTCCACCACCTACAAGGCACAAGTAAGGAGTGTGATGGAATACTCTCCACTTGCCTGGATGAGTGCAGCTCCAACAACACTCAAGAAGCTCGACAGCATCCAGGACAAAGCAGCCCGCTTGACTGGCACCCCATCCACCACCTACACATTCACTCCCTGCACCACCGGCGTACTGCGGCTGCAGTGTGTACCATCTATAAGATGCACTGCAGCAACTCGCCAAAGCTTCTTCAGCAGCACCTCCCAAACCGGCGACCTCTACCACCTAGAAGGAGATGGGCAGCAGGTGCATGGAAGCACCACCACCTCCAAGTTCCTCTCCAAGTCACACACCATCCTGACTTGGAAGTATATCGCCGTTCCTTCATAGTCACCGGGTCAAAATCCTGGAACTCCCTACCTAACAACACTGTGGGAGTACCTTCACCACACGGACTGCAGCGGTTCAAGGCGGCGGCGCACCACCACCTTCTCGAGGGCAACTAAGGATGGGCAATAAATGCTGGACTAGCCAGCAATGCCCACATCCCATGAACAAACAAAAAAGGGTTAAAGAGGGAATCCCCTCACCAAGGCTCCTTTAAAAAATCAAATACAGTTAAAATAATTAACAGCTCTGTTTCATTTTCTATATATGTTAATATTTAAGATTTTTGTTCGGACAGTAAATGGTAATGATACCAGCAGGGGGACTGGGTTGGAATAGTCACAGATTAAATGCAAGGAGCTTGCAATATGTTGCTTAAACATTCTGGGATGACTGCAACTCTATTGTGTTAATGTCATTTCAGTTTTACAGAGTACACCATTTAAAAGAAAAAAACAAATTATATTTTTTAAGGAAATAAATCGGTATTGATGGCTAGACTTTCTCCATGAGGAATTGCTTTCAATATGCAAAACCAGTGAAATTTAAAAAGCAGTGATGTGATATTTCCACTGTGCATGTAGGATAGTATAAAGCTATTTGATGGAAATGTCTTTCTTCATCATTTGATATAAATGTAATAATAGTGCGATTTTGTTGATGTCTTTCGTATATAGGATTGGATCAATAATGGGCCACCCAATGTATTTTGGTTATCTGGATTCTATTTTACTCAGTCTTTCTTGACTGGTGTCTCACAGAATTATGCAAGAAAATATACCATACCCATTGACCACATTGGATTTGAATTTGAGGTAAGGTATTCTACTCTACTTGTTCTAGGTATTTCCCTTCCCTTCCCTGACACATTTTTCCCTCGTTCCCTCTCTCGAAGACATTTAATTCTGGTTTGGGTATGGTTCTGATGGAGCCAGTCACTTTCCATTATGAGCATAGATAGAGAATATGAGCAGGATATGCAATCATTTGTAGCTGTGATAGCATGTTTACATTTAATACCTGCGTACTTGTTTAAAACATGTTTTGAAATTAAAATAATCCTCAGTGAACATGTTATTCTTTACTCTGTAAAGTTTTCCTATTATGTAAGACTATTGTTCTTGGCATCTTCCCAAAATGGCTTGTTTTTTGCAGAAGCATATTACCCAAGACTTGTTTCTGTTGAATTTTCTAGGTCATAAAAGAAGAAAATGATATGGATCAAAAACCAGGAGATGGAGCCTATGTTAAGGGTCTGTTTTTGGAAGGTGCTCGCTGGGATAGGGTAAAGATGGTAATTGGGGAGTCACTTCCCAAAATTTTGTTCGATACCATGCCCATTATCTGGCTTAAACCAGGAGTTAGTGCAACATTTCTGCATCAAAATATCTATTACTGTCCAGTCTATAAAACCAGTGCTCGCAGAGGTACCTTATCCACAACTGGTCACTCTACAAATTACGTTCTTTCAATAGAGCTTTCATCAGATCAACCAGAACGGCACTGGATAAATCGTGGTGTGGCAGCTCTTTGTCAGCTGGATGATTAAATTTCTTGCTAATCCTTGACTATTCAAATATGAGAACTGATTATGTATATTCACCTTGTTGAAGCTGGGAAGTAGAAGTAAATAATTTGATGTCAAATAGCATTTTTGCACACACTGTTCATTTACTCGTAGATAGAAAGCAATGATGAATGTCATTGATAAAATATTAAATGATTCATATTTAACACAATGTCATGAGTAAAAGTGGAATGTGTAACAAATCTGAAGGGAGAAAAAAAAAGTTTTTTCCATCTATCCCTAATTTTAACATTTTGTTTACATGCACTTTGTTCAAATGAAAAGTGTTTCACAGAAGCCATATGCATATTTTGGATGCAAGAACTAATTCAATTATTTCGCACAATCTGTTCTTTCAGGCTAAAGGCATTAAATATGTTTGCTTTAATACATATACTGAGTGGATTATATTAGAAAGACACAAATAAAATGTTTATTTCCAATTACTGTACTACATTTTGTTAACTACAAGATTATAGAAATTTCAGCACAAATGAGACTATTGCGCTCATTGTGCCTGTGCATTTATACAGAATGAGTTTGGAAAAAATATCTACAAGTATTAATCACCTGTTTACAAGACTGAATTGAACTCAAAGATCACCATTCAGTTCCTACTATGCCACACTTAGCTGGCTAACCGATCATTAATAATCTTAATTTATATCACAAAATGCATATCGTTCAACCCATGAGCTGTACCCATTAGCTAAGACTTTAGAGCTTATGTGCGCACCTTACAATACTCAGAACATCAACAAGAAATATATTTATTTTGTCCACAATGTTTGCATGTAACACAGGAAACAATCCCTAGGTAACACCACTGAAAGGGATGCACTAACGGCTGGGAAAAAACAACCAATCAAAATGATTTCTTTAAGCACAGCAATCAATGCAATTACAAAACCAAAAGAACCAGGCATAATAAGCACAACCTGCTACAGCTCATGATGACACATCGAACCATCTGTTCACCTTGTCTGTTTAAAACAAAAAATATCTTTAGTCCAGAGAATGCATAAGTAAATTGAATACATTCATAAAAATGTGGCCTACCAGCTCATTCTGGCCTACAATAATGTGTACATTATTCAGACATTGACTTCCTCTTTGAAGACAAATAGACTCATATGACCTAAAAATCAGGCATTAGACACTTTGCATATGCAAATAAGGAGCCTAACGCCTGCTTGAGATCCCCGCTGCAAGATTGGTTTGCCCCGAGGAAGTCAGCACATTCTCCAGCTGCACTTGGAAACAAACTCTTGGCAACGCTTGCCAACAAAAAAGGTAAGTTACTTACCTCTGAATGTGGAGCAGGGAGGAGCAGGATTGCTTCATCCGACCACACATTAAACCACCCTCCCGATCTCCCATCCCCGAGATCCCCGACCCACAGGCGCTACCCGAACCCCCCCCCGTCCTCCCCAGGCCCACTGCAGCGTTAGCAGTGACCTGATCATCTTCCACTCACCATCTTGGGCACCTACCGGAGCGCTGTTCCAATATCTGGGGCTTCTCGGACCTCTCCATTTGTGGGCAGGGCAAGGACCCAAAATGGTGCTCCCGAATTTCTAGGACAGAAGTGGTGAGTCAGAGCCCATAGTGGAGCATAGGAGCACATTATTTGTCCCATTTTTCAAAACGTTCTTGTATTGAAAGCATTCTTCAATATTCCAGTAGACAAAGTTAAAAAATATTCTGGTCCAGGATAGTCCCATAGCCGACTTATTGTACGAACTTCCTAATTCAAACAGTTTGCTGGAGGCTTTGTTTTTATCATAATTGAAATTTTACTTATACAAATAAAATACAATGTAAACCACTTAAGTAATAAGTCATATTTACATGATCAAAAAAACAGTTTAAAAGTTGTTGACCCCAGCCACCATTACAGCTCCTCGTGTGATTGTAGATACACTGGTTTGGCAATTTTCCTCAGCCTCTCTTGCATTCTAAACTTGCGTCCCTTTTTATCAGCAAGTCCCATAGGAGGTAAATGTATCTGTAAATAATGTGGAGCAAGTTAAAGTTTATTGAGATGAAGCAGCTATATTTCAAAAAAATAGCAGTGATAAAATTCACAAATAATATTTTACCAGTTTTCTGTACCATGCAGCGTAATTTTTTTCAATCCAGCTTTTTAACTGATAAATTCTGTACATAAGCACGTAACCTCTTTTGAAATTGAGAAATAAGGGTAAATTCAGTGCTCCCCAAGGGAACCTCACTCAACAGGAACAAAGGTCAGAGAATTGGCGCTACAGTGTTATAGCCCCATCTGTGACCTGCACTCCCATAAAACGCAGCTCCCTTGTGGGAGCACGGGATCACCAAATTTAACCAATAATGTATTCCAATTTCTAGAGCTTCTCCCCAACCCTGCAGTTTTTTTATTTTATTGATTTTTTTAAAAATTCCTGCAGTTACTCATCATTGCACTAGCCTGAATGGGGAGAGATGGCTGCAGACTCCAGTGTTTGATTACATTTGCTGGAAAATTAGCAAAAGAATTGTAATCACTTAAGACAATTGTCCTTCACACAACAGTATGGCTATAAAAACAAACCTAATGAACAGAGTTTCTCTGCTGGGAATTGAACCTATGGAACAAAGGTGTTAAGTATACACCCTAGCCACTACTATAGGCCTTTAGGGTCACATTTAGCAATTATTAGGATAAGTGATTTATTGTGGCAAGTGTTGTGTCACTGCCTTGGGGATATTTTATGCAAACTTGTACATGAAAAGCAAATTGTACTACATGGGGTTAAGTGTAGAGATTTTCAGGATGTTGCTTTAATTGTTGTAGATTATATACATGGTAAAACACATTGCAATACCATTCTACCCATATCATTATTTCTTCTAGCTGTTTTTGCTATTTAAAAAAAAGGGACTAAACAGCGGAATGGTGAGAAATATTAAACGAAAGATACTTGGAATGCGTGGTTGTAAATCTGTATTGATATAAGTCCACATTTATATTTATATGTGTTACAAAGCAGCCAAAGTACAAATTTATAAAAGAGAGGGATGATTTAACACTTAGAACACACAGTAGAGTGTCTACTGATACCACTGTCAGCCAATGAGCTGGAGGCAGGGCGGGACTCAAACAAAGTCTATTTATTCAGCAAACTGCAAAGCAAACAAAGTCTATTTCAACAAACAGAGGCTATTTAAACATTGCACTGCAGCAAACAGTCTACAGAGGCTATTTAAAAATAGTTTCTACAAAATACAGCAAACAGAACACGAGAGAAACTACAGCAATTTCTGCCGATAAAAGCAGGGTGATCTATCCAGCAAATTGCAGTGTGGAGAAGTTACATACAAAAGAAGTGTGTAAAATCAATCCCAGTCACTTCCAGTGATTGACGGGGGAATTAGCCAAATCATCTCCATTTTGGCGGAGTACCTTACATTTTGCTTTAAGTTGTCTGTAATTTAGTTTGGAGCTTGACATCATTAGAACTCTTCTGTTGTGCTATTTCTTTATATTTGCCTCCTAACTATTCTCTTACTAATGTTAAGTATGATACCAAGCAGTCTCTTATGTCAAGTGAAGAATATTGAAATAACAAAACGCTGGAAAAACTCAGCAGGCCAGGCAGCATCCGTGGAGAGAGAAACAGAGTTAACGTTTCAGGTCAAAGACCTTTCGTCAGAACTGGAAAAAAAGCAGGAAATGAAATAGATTTAAAGCAAGTATAATGCTGGAAAAAGGGGGAGGGGATGAAAGAACAAAAGGGAAGGTCAGTGGTAGGATAGAAAGCAGGAGAGATTAAGAGACATTAAGAGATATTCAAGGCAAGAGGAGGTGGTTGAATATTGAAGTTTGTCACAACTGTTTTTGGACGTAAAGACAGAATAAACTGGAAACTTCACCTTACTTGGTCTTCAGATGCATTTGGTCTAAAAAAGAGAGCAGGAATGCTTCCAAAGTTACTAATAATTTCAAAAACCATGTGAAACATTCTCTTAGATCTTGTTTTTGCACCCATTGCCTAACTTTCTGTTCTTTCTTTTTTTCCCCCCCTCTTGCTCTGTTTTTCTTTGCCTGCAAAAAAGCTTTAATGTTTTTTGTATGTGAGGAATGGTATTGAAACACAAAGTTGTTGGATTCCACTTTTCAGGATTCAGAAGACGTCAATATGACCAAAATTTGTATTGACTATGTTGTTACACTGTACAGTATAATCAAAAATACAACACCCCTGTAAAGTCTTACATATTTTTCTTTGCTTTAGTGTGCAGCAGTAGGTGTAAAATAAATTATCCTTTTTTAAAAATTTGTTTCAATGGAGTGCTCAATTGACAGGTCTATATTGATAATAGAGTGGATCGCCTATGGTGTCACTCATGGCAATTCAGATTACAGTATAACTTCATTATATGTTAGAAAGATCAGAGGTGTCAAGCAGACTTGAAAAAAAGCCTGATGGGCTTTTTGTGGGAAATTGTACAAGAATATGGTAAACATAGTGTCACTATACAGGCTTCAAGCAGATTCCCCCAGTTCTGCTGTAACATAGCACTATGTGCACACGGAAGCTGAAACTCGGCAGCAAAGTTGTGAAAGGTGCTACATAAATGCATGTTAATTTATTCATTTTTAATATTATGAAGGGTTTTGATAGTGAATAGGGAAAGATTGATGGGAGGGTGTAATTACAGGGTGAAAAGTTTACATAGGCAGATTCCATTATGAATATACACATAGGAATTTACAATGGAAAAAATTGACAAGCAGTGCATGCAGATGTAAAAGTTTTAAAATATTACCAGCTGATAATCTGTTGTTTTGCACATGGAGAGTCAGGCCAAGTGCAGCCTACAGGTGAAATGGAGTAAGAGGGCAGGTGATAATTGGACCAGGGTGCGCAGACATAATTCAGTACCCATTTTAAAGTCATATATTGTCTTATTTTTAGACAATATCTTGATTTTATATTATTTATAGTTAAATAGCAAAATGCATGGCAATTTGGTAAGCAGAGAACTAGAGTTGACTGGAGAATAGCAGTTTCTCTGCAATACAGGCTGAAAGGCAGAGATGTGAAATTGAGGTGCCTGACTGAAGAGTTTAAGTACAGTGTGACAAGCTTACACAAGCATTTTCTATTATAAATGTGGACACAGGAATTTATAAAGGGAAAAGTTAGCTCAGTAACTGCGTGCAGATGCAAGATTAATATATTGGGTATATATACTGAGTCGTAGTGAGCCAGCGTGCTCATTGCCTCTGCAATGTGAACTGGAATCCTGTCCAGACTGATATTTTGTTCCAAATTGGCCTAAAATTTCAAAATTAAATGTAGTTCCAATTTGTGTGGTATAAAAACTTGTCAACTAATATTATGGCCAGGATTTTCCCCTAAAAAAGTGGGTTTGGAGCGTGGGGGCAGTTAAATTGTTAAAAATGGGATTCCTGACCTGATCCTGCCTCTAACCTGCCCACTTCTGGTTTAAATATTATAATGAGGCTGGAAGCCTCTTTTTTAACCTCCATTTTGAATTTAACTGCACGTGGACGGGTTTCACACAATTCATGAAACCCGGCAGGTAACCAAGGTGGGGACTGCTGCATCTAGGAGGTAAGCAGATTTATACCTACCTCCTGGATCCAGGGTCCCTGCCTAACCCACCCCCCGCGATCGGAGACCCCCTAACAAAGCCTTCAATTACCTCCCCAGGCCTCCGATCCTCACCATGAGCCCTCCTCCCCCCCTCCCCATGATGCCGATCCTCTCACCCACCCTACTGATCCCCGGCCGACACGCGCCCCCCCCCCTCCCCCCGGTCGATCCCCGACACCCCCATCCCAGATCCTCCCCATCCGATCTTCAACCCCACCCACGTGATCCCCGACCGAGCCACAGGCATGCAGTGGTGTTAAAATAGCAGTATAATTCAGGATTTGTGTTGTCCCAAGGGCACTAAAATAAGAAATAGAGGTTGTCTTCCACTGCTCTGCTTTGCACTGGGTACAGTATAGTTTCAGCCAAATGCAAATCCTCAATTTGTAAGGATTTTATCAATTTACTTTTCCACACTCTCCCAACCTTGAAAAGTAGCTGCCTGGGGAGCAGAGCTCTACACAAGTATACAAGCATGCACATGCAGTTTCTTGGTCACTAAGTTCAGAGTGAGGTTCAGCCAAAAGTATAACTTGCATTTGCCAGATGTATCACATTATACAAATACCAATCTGAGACCAGTAGCTGTAGTATGACTGCATCTTTAAGTAATTAAGATTGTGTTCCACAGATATGCCATTAATGTTCTGCAGGACTGGGTTAAAATAATTTAAACTTTTTATTGGACTGCATTGTAAGGAAAACTATTTGTTATTCACATGTTTTGGCACAACTTGGCCTAATGTTTCAAAATGGGATATAAAATCCCAATTTGCATGACAGAAAATTATAAATGCATCCTGGAAATATAGGAAAGGATTATAATTTACAGTTTTGAATTTAAAATAATAATACACAAATTGTTTGTACTATCTTAGTATAAATTGATCAAGTGTAAACATTAAAGTCAGCCTTGATCAGTGGTAGCACTCTCACCTGAGCCAGAAGGTTGTGGGTTCAAGCCACGCACCAGAACTTGAGTATCTAAATTTAGGCTGATATTTTAGTGCAGTACTGAGGGAATACTCTATCTATTGTCAGATGCGCCATCTTTCAGATGAGACGTTAGTCCTGTCTGTCTGTTCGAGTTGTTGTAAAAGATCCTATGACATAATTCAAAAGAGAGCAGGGGAGTTCTCCCCGAGTCCTGACCAACATTTATCCCTCAACCGACACATCAAAACACTTACCCCTCAACCAACACATCAAAACACATTACCTGGTCATTTATCTCATTGCTGTTTGTGGGACTTTGCTGCGCACAAATTGGCCTCCAAAATAATAGTGACTACAATTCAGAAGTAATTAATTGGTTGTGAAGCGCTTTGGATGTCCTGAGGATGTGAAAGGTGATAAATAAGAGTTCTTTCTTTATTTCTAAAGTGGGTATAATTGCAAGTCCATCAAAGGACCACTGATAATGCAAAACTATAAATAAAATGCTCAATTATTTTGTGGCTCTTACTGAATATTCTCAGCGCCCAGCAATGTGATAATTCACTTTATTGATTTATTTAACAAACCAATTTCAGAACATGTTTATATTGTAAAGATGGTAACTTACTGGTCTAGGATAAGGAATTCTATAATGTAGTCCTGCAAAAGTAATCAAGATAATTCAAAAACCAAATGTTAGACTCCATAAATTGCTCATCTAAGAAATTACCATTAAAATATTAATGAACTCTTAAATGATGATTCTTACCCATTTCTATCCTTGTGTTGCATTCCAGTATGCAGATTTTAATTGCTTCTACATCTGTTAACTGCAAAAGAAGTTTATTAATAGATAATTTAAAAAAGCCAAAGCATATAGTATATGCTACTATCCACCTAAACATATTAAACTAAATGTTGTGATAAGCTCATTTCAGGCTTAAGAAAGTGCTTGACCAGAACACACACACAAGAGACAATTAGTGGGTGTTTGACTTTCAGATAGAATAGCTTTGGTTTAGAATGTACAGGTATATGTAGAAAAAGTCCAAAGTAGAAACTTTTACTCACAGATCAACCAGTGTCAAGATTAATGAGATTCGCAGAGAAATCAGGGAGTGTAAACCAGCCATTGATTAAGACTTAAGCTGACTGTTCATAACAATCTTATCAAATGGAGATAGCCCTAATCAAAGTCAGAAATTACATCCTCTGCGACTGTGAAAATGGTGCACTATCCCTCCTCGTCCTTCCAAACCTCTCTGCAATCTTTGATACATCCTTTAAGATCCTCCTTAAAACACACCTCTGTAACCAAGCTTTTAGTCCCCCGCTCCAAAAAGCTTCTTGGCTTAGCATCAATTTTTGTCTGATTACACTTCAGTGACGTACCTTGGGATGTTTTTCTAAGGTATAGGTGCTATATAAATGTAAGTTGTTGGAAGCAAAAATTAGAACTCCTTGGATACTGGTAGACATATAACAATACTCTCTACCACCCTCCCCCCCACACCCCCAGTGGGGTTTATTATTTGTTACATTAGACAGAACCCCAGTATCACATCACAGGAACAACTTGCATGTATATACTGTCTTTAACATAGCAAAACATCTCAAGGAGCTTCACAGGAGAGATTATCAAACAAAATTTGACACCGAGCCACACAAGGAGATATTAGGACGGTTGACCAAAAGCTTGGTCAGAGAGGTAGATTTTAAGGAGCGTCTTAAAGGAGAGAGAGGTAGAGAGGTTTAGGAAGGGAATTCCAGAGCTTGGGGCCGAGGCAGCTGAAGGCACAGCCGCCAATGGTAGAGCGATGACAATTGGGAATGGACACGAGACCAGAATTGGAGGAGTGCAGAGATTTCGGAGGGTTGTAGGGCTGGAGGAGGTTACAGAGATAGGGAAGGGTGAGACCATGAAGGGATTTGAAAACAAGGATGAGAATTTTAAAAGCGAGGCATTGCCGGACCAGGAGCCAATGTAGGTCAGCGAGCACAGGGGTGATGGGCAATGTTCCCTCTAAATTGTCTTTGTTGTGCGCAGCCTGTTTCAATGAGCGGTCCCTTTAAATTTCTGCGCATGCGTGGTATTTCAAATGGAAACGCTTGTGAGCGGCCTGTGCAGTACCTTGCAGATTACTGCGTGGCCGCGCACGCGCGCAGCTTAGCGGGAACATTGGTGATGGGTGAACGGGACTTGATGCGAGTTAGGATATGGATAACAGAGTTTTGGATGAGCTCAAGTTTACAGAGGATGCAAGGTAGGAGGCCGGCCAATCGAGCATTGGATTAGTCGAGTCTAGAGATAATAAAGGCATGGATGAGGGTTTCAGAAGATGAGCTGTGGCATGGGCGGAGACGGGCGACATTACAGAGGTGAAAGTAGGCGGTCTTTGTGATGCAGAGGATTATGGGGTCAGAAGCTCAGCTCAGGCTCAAATAGGAAAAAAAAAAAAAATCAGTTCAGGCTCTTGCTCTCTATCCAGTTATCCACTGCTGGTAATGTGCGTCTGTGTAGACACCTGTGAGTATGGTTGAATAGCATACCAACACTATATTAAGGCTGACAGATGAATAGTGGCCACTTGGATGAAGTACCATAGACCATTTAATGCACAGAGTTGAGAATATTGCTGCCCACTGAACCTGCTCCTGTGAACAGAATGTGGAGAGTTTGTATTGTCATGGGATTATCCAAATTACTTTCATTTTGTAGAATCACAGAATGATACAGCATGGTAGGTGGAGTCATCAGAGCAGATGCAAAAGAGGTGGAGAAACTGAGAAAAAGGATAGGAGCCCTTATAGGAGTAGAGACCGAAGGAAGTATAATCCAGGTATTTGCGGGAGTCATTAATACACAATGCAAATACATGTTTTAGTATTCTGAATACACCTCTGGCTGGTCTAATGATTGAGCTCATTGGAAAGTCTATTATATAACGCATGCAAGTTCAACTAGCATACTACATAAACCCCTAATTTTGTAAAGATTGGGATCACATGTAGAATAGTTTACACGAATCTAACACCATCTTGTTCTCTCTCAGCCCCTCTATGGTTTCCTCATTGTCAACATTCTCGATGTACTTTTTTTGGTACACCTTTTTAAAAACAGACCAACCATTCGGCCCATCGTGCCTATGCTGACTCTGTGGTAGAGCTATCCAATTAATCCCACTTATCTGTTCTTTCCCCATAGCCATCTAAATTTTTTACCTTCAAGTATTTATCCAATTCTCTTTTGAATGTTATTGAATCTGCTTCCATCACCATTTCAGGCAGTGCATTCCACATCACAACAACTCGCTGTGTAAAAAATGTTTCCTCATGTTGCCTCTGATTCTTTTGTCAATCACCTTAAATTTGTGTCCTCTGGTTACCGACCCTTCTGCCACTGGAAACAGTTTCTGCTTATCTACTCTATCAAAACCCTTCATGATTTTGAACACCTCTATCAAATCTCCTCTTAACCTTCTCTGCTCTAAGGAGAACAATCCCAGCTACTCCAGTCTCTCCACATAACTGAAGTCCCTCATCCCTGGTACCATTCGAGTAAATCTCTTTTGCACCCTCTCGAAAGCCTTGCTATCCTTCTTAAAGTGTGGTGCCCAGAATTGAACACAATACTCCAGCTGAGGCCTAGCCAGTGTTTTATAAAGGTTTAGCATAACTTCCTTGCTTTTGTACTCTATTCCCCTATTAATAAAGCCAAGGATCCCATATGCTTTTTTAAACAGCCATGTCCTGCCACCTTCAAAAATTTGTATACATACACCCAGGTGTCTCTGTTCCTGCACCCCTATAAAATTGTACCATTTAGTTCATCTTGCCTCTCCACATTCTTCCTACCAAACTGCATCACTTCACACTTCTGTGTTAAATTTCATCTGCCATGTGTCTGCCCATTTCATCAGTCTGTCTATGTCCTCCTGAAGTCTGTTACTATCCTCCCCATTTTTTACTACATTTCCAAGTTTTGGATCATCTGCAAACTTTAAAATTATGCCCTGTATACCAATGTCCAGGTCATTAATATACAGTATATCAAGAGCAGTGGTTCTAATACCGACCCCTGAGGAACACCACTGTATACCTTCCTCTGGTCTGAAAAACAACCGTTCACCACTACTTTCTGCTTTCTATCCCGTAGTCAATTTTGTACCCATGCTGCCACTGTCCCTTTAATCCCATGAGCATTAATTTTTCCAACAAGTCTATTCTGTGGTACTTTGTCAAATGCCTTTTGAAAGTCCATATACGCAACATCAACGGCACTACCCTCGTTAACCCTCTCTGTTATTTCATCAAAGAACTCAATTAAGTTAGTCAAACACAATTTGCCTTTAACAAATCTGTGCTGACTTTCATTTATTAGCATACTTTTCCAAATGTTAATTAATTTTGTCCCTGATTATTGTCTCAAAGTTTCCCCACCACCGATGTTAGGCTGATTGGCCTGTAGTTGCTGGGTTTATCCCTCTCCCCTTTTTTGAACAGGGGTGTAACATTTGCAATCCTCCAGTCCTCTGGCACCACTCCCATATCCAAGGAGGATTGGAAGATTGTGGCCAGAGCCTCTGCAATTTCTACCCTTACTTCCCTCAGTAACCTAGGAGGCATCCCATCCGGACCAGGTGACTTTTCTACTTTGAGGACTGCCAACTTTAAGTACTTCCTTTTTATCTAATTTTATCCTATCCAATATCGCCACTGCCTCCTCCTTTATTTCTACATTGACAGCATCCTCTTCTCTAGTGAAGACAGATGCAAAGCACTCATTTAGTACCTTCGCTTTACACAAAAAAAAGATTAAACCTCCAAGGAGATAAAACTTTGAAATATCTCAATGACACTGCCCAATGTAAATACAGCAAACACTTGCCATATCAATCTAACATTCAATCTTGACCGATTGCATTCTACAAATGACATTCATGTAATCTCAACAGTTCTGGAGCCATCATTTGGGAACTACCTTTAAAAAGATTAGAGTGAGGGTAATTAGCATATAAATTTAAATGTGAGGTAGCTTAATTAACACAGTTAAATGACAGACGTGACTATCTACTGACAAGCTAAATAACCTCTCCCAGCTAACTTCCCTGATTGTTGTCAGCACATATGGTTTAAACAAAAATATTCAAATAAATAGAAATACAGAATAAAACTGATTAAATACTTGTATTCCCCCCACAAAGAAGCACTAATGGCAACACTATCTATTTAGTATGTTAAGTAAGAGAATATGTATCTTTATTACATATTACACTCATCATTAAACATGCCATAAATTAAAACATTGTGACTTGCATTTTTATTTTTTCTGAACAATGTTCTGGCTTCTGTGATGATGTATTCTTTTTCTTTCAAAGTGTCATCTGTTAGGCCTGACAGTGACTGCCATGTTCTTGCTATTCTGAAGATTCTTCGATAAAGACCAAGCACCTCACATCGAGTTGCTGCTGCTGTCATCTGCTGAAATGGAGAAAATCTGTAAAGCTGCAATAATAATTTAGGTGGTTATACTTATAGGGTTAGATGAAGAGTGGTAGGAGGATGCTCATGTGGAGCAGAAACGCCGGCACAGACCAGTTGCACCAAATGGCCTTTTGCTGTGGTGTACATTCTATGAAACTCTAGTGTCAGACCACACAAGTTACATTTCACTGCAATCAAACAAGCGTATCTTACTTTGTTCAAATATTTCTTTGCATATGCTTGTGGCGGGGGGAGGGGAAAGAGAGAGAGAGAGAGAGAGAGAGAGGGCAGAAGGCAAAAGAATATATATTCAAAATGACTGCTGAATGCCATTATACATAATAGAATTGAAAGGCCAGAATAGTGAATTCTTTTGAATATAATTTTTTACCCTTTCTCCAAAGAATCTTCCTTACTCGTCTACAGTATATGCTGCCGCCACCCGCGACATTGTTTGTAGGCATGGAGTCAGCTCCATATATATGCTGATAACACCCAGTTCACATCTTTCCACATTGACCCATAACTGCCTCTCTGCTGTCAGACTGCCAGAATTTCTTCCAATAAAATATCAGCTCCCTTGCCATTGATTTCATCACCCCATGCTTTTGTCCACTTTCAACTTAGTTTATCCAAGGCTCTCCTTCCTGGCCTCCCAAGCACCACAATCTCCAACTCTAAATCTGCCACACACATCCAATTCTTCACAAAATCTTGCTTACCCATCAACCCCATCCTTACTACCCTAAACTGGTAGTCATTTACAAACTGCTCTATGGCCTTCCCACACTATCTCTGCAGCTTTATGCCCCTCTCGTGCGGACTGATCCTGTAACTCTATCTGTGCAGCTCCTTTTCCCTCCACTCAATCACAGTGACCAGAACCATCAGCCATCGTTACTCTCTTTAATCTCCGCTACGTCTCTCTCCAGCTTTAAAAGCCTTTTCAAAACTCCTCTCTGATTAAGTTTTCAGTCACCTCTAATAACGGACTAAGACTTGACATCCACTTGTCTCTTGGCTGGAGACATTTTCTGTTGAAGATGCTACACAATTGCAAGTCATTGCTGCTGCTGAGCCAACAGTGGCCAGATTTGTTTTTTTTTTAATTTGTAAAGTTTACTGGTTCAAGTGGAACAATGAAGCCATTGTCACAGATTTTAATCATTTGCCATGAAAATGGCTGCACAGGATACAGTATAATTAATATGTTAGTTCAAGCTGATCAGCAATGTGATATCTATTAAACAAGGCCAAAAGTTGATTAGCCAACAACACCAATTGTGAAATTTGATAGACAGTATTGCCTTGATGCAAGCTTTTTAAAAATAAATAATTATTTTTGATGCACTAGATCAGTAAAAGTCAAACATGGCAGCAAGAATGTGAGTTTGTCACAATTCTTTAAATAACAAAAATCATGAATATTTTAAATGCAAAATCTTCATAGAACTTTATCCAATTTGATAAAAACTAAATTGGTGACCACACTGCAGTTTAACTACATCTTGGTTACCAGGCAGTCTGCACAGAGCGGGATTAAACGGAGTGGACTTAAACAGAGTGCTTTATTTGGGAATTTGGAAAGAGTGGGAATTCAGAGAAGAGGAGGAAGGAGTTCTTGTTTTTTGCCTACTCTACTTGTAGTGCTTTGTGTTACAGGTAGATATTTAATTTCAGTACCCTTAACTTAAGCTAGATCAAGTAAGTAGTTAAGAAACTACACTGTAAACTAAGTTACCCAAATACAAATTTAATTAAATAAAACATGTCATATAGGGATGGCAGTGCAGGTGGTGTGCCGCAACTGCAGCATGTGGGAGTTTGTGGAGAGCATTGTGATCCCGGACAACCACGTTTGCAGTAAGTGCCTGCATCTTGAGGAACTTCAGCTCAGAGTTTTTGAGCTGGAGTCTGAGGTGCAGACATTGCGGGGCATCAGGAATGGGGAGAGTTACCTGGACACTTTGATCCAGGAGGCAGGCACACCCCTTAGGTTAGGCACAGGTCTGGTTAGTGGTCAGGGACAGGAGGGTGTGACTGCAACTCAGGCAGGTAACGGGACCCCAGGTGCAGTGCTGGAGGAGCCTCAGCCTTTGCCCTTGTCCAACAGGGACAGGACAGTGTCCTTGGCCCAACCATCTTCAGCTGCTTCATCAATGACCTTCCCTCCAACATAAGGTCAGAAATGGGGATGTTTGCTGATGACTGCACAGTATTCAGTGCCATTCACAACTCTCAGATAATGAAGCAGTCCATGCCCGCATGCAACAAGACCTGGACGACGTGCAGGCTTGGGCTGATAAGTGGCAGGTAACATTCGCGCCACACAAGTGCCAGGCAATGACTATCTCCAACAAGCGAGAGCCTAACCACCGCCCCTTGACATTCAACGGCATTACCATCGCTGAATCCCCCACCAACATCATCCTGGGGGTCACCATTGACCAGAAACTTAACTGGACCAGCCACATAAATACTGTGGCAACAAGAGCAGGTCAGACCTAGGTATTCTGCGGCGAGTGTCTCACCTCCTGACTCCCCAAAGCCTTTCCACCATCTACAAGGCACAAGTCAGGAGTGTGATTGAATACTCTTCACTTGCCTGGATGAGTGCAGCTCCAACAACACTCAAGAAGCTTGACACCATCCAGGACAAAGCAGCCCGCTTGATTGGCACCCCATCCACCACCTTAAACATTTACTCCCTCCACCACCGGTGTACCGTGGCTGCAGTGTGTACCATCTACAAGATGCACTGCAGCAACTCACCAAGGCTTCTTCGCCAGCACCTCCCAAACCCACGACTTCTACCACCGAGAAGGACAAGGGCAGCAGGCGCATGGGAACTCCACCACCTCCAAGTCACACATCATCCTGACTTAGAAGTATATCGCCGATCCTTCATCGTCGCTGGGTCAAAATCCTGGAACTCCCTACCTAACAGCACTGTGGGAGTACCTTCACCACATGGACTGCGGTGGTTCACCACCACCTTCTCAAGGGTAATTAGGGATGGGCAATAAATGTTGGCCTTGCCAGCGACACCCACAGCCCATAAATGAATAAAATAAAACAGGTATGAGGTTCTTGCTGCCTGTGTGGATGAGGGAAAAACCTGCAGGATGGATGAGCAAGCTGACCATGGCAGCATGGGGCCATTCAAGTGGGGGGAGTGAAAGGGAATGTAGTTGTGGTAGGGGACAGTATAGTCAGGGCGATAGATACTGTTCTCTGCAGCCGCGACCGAGAGTTCCGAAGGTTGTGTTGCCTGCCAGGGTTAAAGACATCTCGTGGCTGGAGAAGAACTTGGGAGTGGGAGGGGGAAGGATCCAGTTGTCATGGTCCACGTAGGAACCAACAACATAGGTAGAACTAGGAATGAGGTTCTGCTGAGGGAGTTTGAGGAGCTAGGATCCACATTAAAAAGTAGAACCTCAAAGGTAATAATCTCTGGATTGTTACCTGAGCCACGCGCAAATTGGCATAGGGTCAAACAGATTAGAGGTTTAAATGCGTGGCTCAAAGAGTGGTGTGGGAGGAAGGGGTTTCAGTTCATGGGGCACTGGCACCAGTACTAGGGAAAGAGGGAGCTGTTCCGTTGAGACGGGCTCCACTTAAACCGGGCTGGGACCAGTGTCCTGGCAAACCGAATAACTAGGGCAGTAGACAGGGCTTTAAACTATTGAAGGGGTGGTGGGAGGATTCAGGAAAGAGTAAATTTAAAAGCAGCGAGAGAAATGTCAAGACTCTAGAGCAGAGTAGAGTTTTGGGTAAAAATAAGCAGAGTGGGTCAGGAAGGGACAGAGAGAGTAACAAATGTAATAAGGCATCAGTGACTAAGGTGACATCAGGGAAAAATAGAAATAAGTCAAAGCTAAAGGCACTATATCTGAATGCACTAAGCATTTGCAACAAAATAGATGAATTAATAGCGCAGATAGAAATGAACAGGTTTGATCTAATCGCCATAACGGAGATGTGATTGCAAACTAAATATTGGGAACTAAATATTCCAGGATACTTAACTTTTAGAAGAGATAGGCAAAATGGAAAAGGAGGAGGGGTAGCCTGATAATAAAGGATGGGATAAAGACAGTAGAGAGAAAGGATCTTAGCTCTGAAAATCAAGAAGTAGAATCAGTTTGGGTGGAGCTAAGAAACAGCAAGGGGCAGAAAACATTGGTGGGAGTTGTTTATAGGTCCCAAACAGTAGCTGTAATGTAGGGCAGAGAAGAATCAGGAAATTAGAGGAGCATGTAACAAGGGTAATACAGTGATCATGGGGGACTTTAATCTACATATAGACTGGGCAAACCAAATTTGCAGTAATAGTGTGCAGGATGAATTCATGGAATGTATGCAAGATAGTTTTCTAGATCAGTATGTTGAGGAACCAACTATGGAACAGGCTATTTTAGATCTAGTATTGTGCAATGAGAAAGGGTTAATTAATAACCTTGTAGTAAAGGGGGCCTTTAGGGAAGAGTGACGATAATATGATAGAATTTTATATTCAGTTTGAAAGTGATTTAGTTAAATCCGAAACTAGGGTCTTAAATGTAAACAAAGCAAACTACGTAGGCATGAGAGGCGAGTTGGCGACGGTAGATTGGGAAACTACATTAAAAGGTATGACGGTAGACAAGCAATGGTTAGCATTTAAAGAATTAATACATAAATTACAACAAATATACATTCCTTTAAGACACAAAAACCCTACAGGAAAAGTGGTCCAATTGTAGCTAACAAGAGAAGTTAAAGATAGTATTAGATCAAAGGAAGAGGCTTATAATTTTGCCAAAAAGAGTAGTAAGCCCGAGGATTGGAAGGATTTTAGAATTCAGCAAAGGAGGACCAAGAAATTGATAAAGAAAGGGAAAATAGAATGAGAGTAAACTAGCGAGAGACATAAAAACAGACTGTAAAAGCTTCTATAGGCATGTAAAAAGGAAAAGATTAGCGAAAGTAAATGTGGGTCCCTTACAGGCTGAGACAGGAGAAGTTATAATGGGGAATAAGGAAATGGCAGAGAAAGTAAACAAATACTTTGTGTCTGTCTTCACGGAAGACGACGCAAAAAACTTCCCAGAAATAGTGGAGAACCAAGGCTCTAGCGAGAATGAGGCACTAAAAGAAATTAGTATTAGTAAAAAAATGGTACTGGAGAAATTAATGGGACTGAAAGCCGATAAATCCCCATGACCTGATGGCCTACATCCAAGGGTTTTGAAAGAGGTGGCTATAGAGATGGTGGATGCCTTGGTTGTCATTCTCAAAAATTCCATAGATTCTGGAACGGTTCCCATGGATTGGAAGGTAGCAAATGCAACCCCACTATTTAGAAAAGGAGGGAGAGAAAACAGAGAACTACAGACCAGTTAGCCTGACATCAGTAGTAGGGAAAATGCTAGAATCTATTATTAAGGACGTGGTAACAGGGCACTTGGAAAATAATAGGTTTGGGCAGAGTCAGCACGGATTTATGAAAGGGAAATCTTGTTTGACAAATCTGTTAAGAGTTTTTTGAGGTTCTAACTATTAGAATAGATAAGGGGGAAGCAGTGGATTTTCAGAAGGCATTCGATAAGGTGCCACACAAGAGGTTATTAAACAAAATTAGGGCTCATGGAATTGGGGGTAATATACTAGCATGGATTGTTTAACGGACAGAAAACAGAGTAGGAATAAACGGGTCATTTTCAGGTTGGCAGGCTGTAACTAGTGGGGTACTGCAAGGATCAGTGCTTGGGCCTCAGCTATTCACAATCTACATCAATGATTTGGATGAGGGGACCAAATGTAATATATCCAAGTTTGCTGATGATACAAAGCTGGGTGGGAATGTAAGTTGTGAGGAGGATGCAAGGAGGCTTCAAGGGGATATAGACAGGCTAAGTGAGTGGCAAATGGAATATAATGTGGAGAAATGTGAAGTTATCCACTTTGGTAGGAAAAATAGAAAAGCAGAGTACTTTTTTTAAATGGTGAGAGATTGGGAAATGTTGGTGTTCAGAGGGACCTGGGTGTCCTTGTACACGAATCACTGAAAGTTAACATGCAGGTACAGCAAGCAATTAGGAAAGCAAATGGTATGTTGGCCTTTATTACAAGAGGATTTGAGTAGAAGAGTAAAGATGTCTTACTGCAATTATATAGGGCCCTGGTGAGACCACACCTGGAGTAGTGTACACAGTTTTGGTCTCCTTACCTAAGGAAGGATATATTTGCCATAAAGCAAGTGCAACGAAGGTTCACCAGAATGGCCCCAGAGGGGGCGGGGTTGTCCTATGAGGAGAGTTTGAGTAGACTAGGCCTATATTCTTGAGTTTAGAAGAACGAGAGGTGATCTCATTGAAACATACAAAATTCTTACAGGGTTTGACAGGGTAGATGCAGGGAGGATGTTTCTCCTGGCTGGGGAGTTTAGAACCAGGGGTCACAGTCTCAGAATAAGGGATCGGCCATTTAGGACTGAGATGAGAAATTTCTTCACTCAGAGGGTGGTGAATCTTTGGAATTGTCTACCCCAGAAGGCTGTGGAGGCTCAGTCGTTGAGTATATTCAAGACAGAGATCGATAGATTTTTGAATATTAAGGGAATCAAGAGATATGGGGATAGTGCAGGAAAGTGGAGATGAGGTAGAAGATCAGCCATGATCTTATTGAATGGCGGAGCAGGCTCGAAGGGCCAAATGGTCTACTCCTGCTCCTATTTCTTATGTTCGTATCTTTGATATTACAGATTTACTCATTTAATTGGCTGTCGTACAGGTTGTTTAAATGCTCAGTGCCTTTCTTGATGTCATTATTTGACCCCGATGAGCTTCCGACCACATATCCATGCCATCACTAAGACCGCCTATTTCCACCTCTAACATCGCTCGACTCTGTCCCGCCTCAGCTTATCCGCTGCTGAAACCCTCATCCATGCCTTTGTTACCTCTAGACTTGACTATTCCAACACAGTCCTGGCCGGCCTCCCACATTCTACCCTCTGTAAACTTGAGGTCACCCAAAACTCTGTTGCCCTTGTCCTAACTCGCACCAAGTCCCGTTCACCCATCAGCCCTGTGCTCGCTTACCTACATTGGCTCCTAGTTAAACAATGGCTCAATTTTAAAATTCTCATCCTTGTTTTCAAATCCCTCCATGGCCTCGTCCCTCCCTATCTCTAATCACCTCCAGCCCTACAACCCTCCGAGATACCAGGATCCCCCTCCTAGGTATCCCATATCCCAGGATTTATACACCAGAGTTCCTAGAATCCCGAGATCCACTCCCAGACCCTGGGACCCTTCTCAAGATATTGCTGGATCCTGACACCGCATCCCAGTACTGCCAGACCCCAGGACTCCTTGCCAGACCCCAGGACCCTTTCCCAGTGCTTAATGCTAGTAAGTCAATATCATTGGTAATACTACCTGGTATAACACCACCACTCGTATAAAGCATACGACTCACCATGAACAATGTCATAGCAGATCTGATAATGTAATTGCATAAATCTAAATATCAAATTAAATTGTATATAAATGAGATGCAAATATCTAACTTGATACATTATAATGGTAAATATAAATATGGAGATGTAAATATACAATTCAATACCCCTCCTGATGTTCCGGCCCCCTAGCTATGCTCTATGGTCATTTACTGTTCACCAACCTGCAAAACACTAAGGTCTCTGTAAATAATGAGTGCTATAGAAATTAAGTTGTTAGAACTGTAATTAGAAATATGGACTTGTAAACAGTTTATATTTACAATACAATACAATGTCAGCTGGGCATGGAATAGTGGGAAGGGCCAAGGGTCAAGATTTGATTGGGCCGGATGTGAGTGGGAACAGTTTGTAACAAAAAATATAATTATTCATACCAAAGCTGAAAAAAAATGTAGTTAAAGTCAGACCAGGAATGACAAATGAAGTTGAGCTAGAGGTTGTAAACCTGGGATGAGGGCGAGGCAGGGACTGAACTCTAAGTAAGAACTGGTAGTGAGAAGAAGTCTGGCAGAGCAGAGCAGGGACAGACACGGATAATGAAAAATAACCTGTATGTAGAGGGAAATTTTAAAATATGCAAAGCATTAAAGTCAACATGACTGCCTTGTTTGTTTCTGAGGCATTATGGGGATCAGATCGGTCACAGTGACTACTTGACAAGAACAACCAGGGGCGGATTAACACATGGGACTATGGAGCCTGATTATTTAAGTGCAATATATTGTGATATGATTTGCTTTATTATTAATGCAGTGTGTCAACATTCTTGGACCCATTTCCTCGTACATTTTACTACATGTTTGTGTTTTAATGGATCAGAGGTGATGTTGTGCAGGGGTGCAGAGGGGCCTCGAATCTTATTGGGGCTTGGATTCCCAAAACTTCTTAATCTAGCTCTAACAATTTGCATTTATAGTGCCTTTAGCACTTCAGAGAGGTAAGGAAAAACAGAGATGAGCAAATAAATGAAAGATTAGATGAGTTTTAACAAGGGCCTTAAAGGGAGTACAGTGAAGAGACAGAGGGGTTTGGGAGGAACTCCTGAAAGCACAGACATCAATGGTGAAATTATAGAGGCATTAGAATACTGCAATAACTGTGTTGAAGACTGTAGAGATATCAAGAAGAGATAACACATCATGGTCTGTGATCGAGAATGTAATTTTTGACTTTGGTTAGAGCCATTCCAATACTGTAGGGGGGGGGGGGGGGCAGAAATCTGATTTGAGCTATTCAATCTGGGAGTTGCAGGACAGATGGGCACAGATCTGGGAGGTGATAACATGTTCAAGAACAAAGGGAGTAGCACTTAGTGAGGACAGAGGGGTAAAGGATGGATTTTTGGAGGGTGGGTGATGACTGAGGTTTTGAAAGGGAGGGGTAACATTGCCTGAGGAGAGGGAACCATTTTAAATGTCAGCTATCATGTGAAGTTGGATGGTCAGGAGTTTAGTGGAAATGGAGTGGAGGGAGCAGAAACTTGATCTCTGAATGAGATGAGCTTGGAGAACACATTTTGGGGCGATGGGGGCCGGTTAGATGGTGAAGCCAGAGAGAAACTGAGGTTTAGAGTTATTGTAGATAAAGTACCTTTAGGCAAGCTAAAAGGGGAAGCAGCAAAGACAGCTGAATCGATGAACCCTATCTTGGAGACAGACATTTATGAGCTTTTCACATTTGTTAGAGGCGAGCGTGGAGAGGGAGCAGAGAGGGGCTTTAAGGTTAGTAGTAGTAAAGAAAAGGAGCCTGGAGTTATTTTTGCCCGCCAGGATGATCCTAGAGTAGTAGAGGACTGGAAATCACATGGTTAGTTCGAAGCAATGTTTTTGGCACTCTACGTTTATACAGACAAAACTTTGTATAATGGTTTCCCTTCAGTGAAGACAGCTTATAATGGCTTTGACTTTGAGAATGTCAAGATAGAATGGTTGACAAAGTGTTTCCACCCCTGCTTGAGAGTAGAGAGGAATAGCAGTGATGATGGAGAGAAAAATGAAGTGGTAGAAGCTGACAGGTGGTTTTCAGGCAGGGTCTTGCCGAGAGGCAGAAATTTCAGAATTATGAAGGGGGACTCTAGACTGCAGATTCTATATTTGTATCTGACTAATTATGGTTAGATGCTGTTTTCCTAAAAATGCAGAATGTCATGATTAGTACTATAGGGATATAAGATGATTTGTTGTAGAAATTGGGGACATGAGCCTGGACAGGAAGGGGTTACTAGGGCCTACATTGGGGAGGCTGAAGGGTCGAAAAGTGGAGTGGAGTGGGGTGGGGCAGAACCAGAAACTGCAGGGGTGGGGGAGACACTATGGATGAGTTGGAGCATAGTGGTGGCTGAATCTTGAAGTTAGAGTGGGAAGGCGCTGTAGTGGGACCTGCTGCTTGAAGATGGAACGGAGGTGTAGTGAGCAAAAGATGTTGGGGAATAGGCTTTTTTTGTAAATGCTAGCCTTTGTATTTCAGAACCAGGGGAGCAGCTGAGTCAATGAGTGGTTTTGTACACCAGCAGTATTATATTTAACAGAGGACAGACATGCTCAGCCAACATCAGAAATAGAACAACAACTGATTTCCCCGAATTCCAAACCCAATGCTTCTGTGCTTTAACTGGTTTCAGACTAGTGCTTATGGTCAGTTAATCTGGGAATACTTTTGGTTTAGAGCAATCCAGGGGGGGGGGGGGGGGGGGGGGGGGGGGTGGTGGTTGTTGCTTGGAGCACTTTGAAAAGAGACTGGGCCAAAAATTCAGGCCCTTCCCGGGTGAGTACACAGTGCGTACTCACCCGTAAGACGTCCCGAAGTGCCGGTTTCCTGCATGCACTGCGCATGCGCGGGAAACCGGAACTTCCGGTCTGGTGAAGGGGGCGGTTCCTAGGTGAACCGCGTGCGCGGTAGAGGCTGCGCGCACGCAGCAAACTTAGGGTTTTTTTCAGGTTTCTACGGGAGGGTAAGTATGGAAGAACCTGCACATTTAAAAAGGAGGCGCAGGAGCCGTTTTCAACAAGGTAAGTGGTTAATTAAGTATAATTTAAAAAAATTTTCAACAGGTTTATCTTTTTTAGATACTTTAAAGAAAGGTAAGTTTATTTTTAGCACTGTTAAAAAGTATTTTAATTTTTTCAAAAATTAAAATTTTTGTTTAAAGTGGTTAATTTATTTAACTATAGTTATTTTATAAATGTGATGGTTTTTTTAAAAAAAAATTTATTTTAAGTTTAGCTGTTCTTTTGGGGCCGATTTCAATTCACAGATTTGACAGGTCTCCTGTCAAATCTATGAATGAAAGATGGTCTGCTGCCATTGGCTCTCCATGGCCCACGTGATCCCAGGGGACGCATCGCACTAACTGCGCCCCTGGGACACGCACGCACTGCGCGCCGGCAGTTGGGAGAGGCCCAGGAGCTGAAGTTCCCGTGGGCCCAAAACACAACGGCAGGCGCGGTAGGTAAGTGCGCGCGCGATCCTTACCCCCGCGGCAAGCTGGAGAGGCGAATTTCTGGGCCTGCTAAGTTTGGAAGTAGGCAGTCTGGGGTTTGTCAGCAAACATGTGGCGCTGGAGCTATCGGAGGCAGGCTGGTTTTGGGAGCAATTGCAGGGGGACACCAAGCCCCAGAAGCTGAGAGAGTGGGGTAGAAATTAGTTTTGGCCCATTTGCAAGCGCAGAACGGTCGGCGTGATGGCAGTGCCCAACAGGAGCTTGACCAAAATTGGGTTTGGGACTCATCAGCATATCTGGTGAGCTGCTGGTGCCAATCAGGTGTCCAGAATCAGCTTGCCGGTTTGAAGAGGACTAATTTCGGCCAGCTACCTTGCCGGTAGGTGAGCCTTAGTTAAGTCCTAGGAGGAGGAGAGAGGGCTAGCACAGTCCAGCAGCTGGCCACAGTAGTGGCGTGGAGCCAGGAGGATAATTCTAGCCCATACCTCTGGATTACTTCACTGAGCGGTAGCATTTAAATATCGGAGCAGGAGGCCAAGGATCGTGCCCTGGGACATATCAAATTATGTGACTATGCTGAACAGGAGAAGCTTCTGCAGGCAGTATAGGGTGGAACTTTAAGAGGCCTTGTGCCAATGGCAGGATTTCACATGTAGCAGACAGCGTATCCAGAAAACCACAATTTTCTGATAAATCACTTGCTGCATGCAAGACCCAGTGTAGAGTCTTGAAAAATTCCACTCTAGTGCATATCCATAAACTTGAGCTCATCCAAAACTCTACTGTCCACTGTGCTCGTTGACCTACATTGGCTCCCGGTCCACCAACGCCTCAAATTTAACATTTTCATCCTTGTGTTCAAATCCATCCATGGTCTCACCTTTCCCTCTCTGTAACCTCCTCCAGATGACACTCTCCAAGAACTCTGCGAAACTCCAATTCTGGCCTCTTGTGCATCCCAGACTTCCTTCGCCCCACCATTGGCGGCCGTGCCTTTAGGCGTCTAGGCCCCAAGCTTTGAAATTCCCTCCCTAAACTTCTCCACCTCTCTCACTCCTCCTTGAAGACGCTCCTTAATACCTACTTCTTTGACCAAGCTTTTGGTCACCTGTGCTAATGTCTCCTTCTTTGACTCAGTGTCAACTTTTGTCCGATTACAATCCTGTGAAGAACCTTGGGACGTTTTACAATGTTAAAGGCGCTATATAAATGTAAAATGTTAAGTGAAACCATGAGAGAGCAGTGCCGGAGGAAAAACATTCAAGGAGGATGTACTAGTACTAGCTTAAATTGTCCTTACCACATATTAAGTTAATACGAAAATGTTTGTTACCCTCTTGAGTGAAACCTGCATACGTCACTGAAGCGAAGTGATTATACTACCATTTAATTTTAAAGCAATGTGAGCGAACAAAACCATTGCACTGCCTCGTTATCTAGTCAGGGGAAAGCAATGCTCTGACATGTCTCTTGCTAATACCTACAATTTCTAATCTTAGATAAGTGGACAGCTCTTTTAACTAATAATCAGCTGCGAAAATCCAAGTGGTGGGATTGGTATATATCACCTGATATCAAACGCCGAACTGGGGCGGCTGTGGTGGTCGTCAGTCAGGCTCCGAGTGCACCGACGTGAACACAGAAGTGCAACAAGCAGCGTACTTCCCGGGGTTTAGGCCTGGATTTGTACCGAGAGTCAACTCCGTAACTTTATCACCTGAAATCCACTGGTGTAAAAACCGATACATTTTCCCCAAAAGGCTGGAGGAATGATTCGCTTTCCCTCCCTCACCCACCCACCCAAAATAAAACCAGCCACACACACACGCTGACATCAGGGCACGGAGCCCTCGCCTTTAAGGTGACGCATCCACCGGCGGTTCACTTCCGAAACATTCACCCGCTCTTCGTTTCTCAATTTAAGCAGCCGATCACACGGCAAACGGTCTGTTTATCCACATTTCCAGTTAAAGGTAGAGCTCGGCTTTTTTTTTAAAAAGTAATGCAATTGCCATCGGATGACTCACATTTGGCGGAGAGTGACCCGCAGGATAATCGTGTCAGAAATTGTGTTTTTTTTTTACCAAGTTGCCTGTCGCGCCACCGACAGCGGGTAATAAGCAGAATATTTAAACAAGAGGTAGCCGGAGCTTTCCCTCGTTCAGGAGCAGAGGGATACCAACGGACAGCCGCCTGGCTCGAGCGCTGCGCACGCGCACCTCTCACGTTCCGCCACGCAGCAGAGGATGACACCGGCTCGAGCACTGCGCATGTGGCCGTCCCCACGCAGTGGAGGACAACCGGCTTGGGCGCATGCGCACCTGTCACGTTCCGCCACGCAGTAGAGGAGGACAACTGACACGGGCTCGGGCGCTGCGCATGCGCACGCAGCCGTCTCCCGTTCCGCACCGCGTTTTTTTTTAAAGTGACTGTTTTCACTTTCTCTTCCCCAAGACAAGCGCCGCCTACGTCTTGCGTCACTGTTGTCTGACCACAAGGTTTGATGAGGTAATACGCAGGCGAAAAGCTGGTGCCCGGCGCAGTAGGAAGTGATGAGGGGAAGTTTCGGTCTCCTTAAATTATCCGCGGAACGGTGGGTGTTTTCGTCCATACATTTGTCAAAATCGTAGCGTTACTGTCTGTTAATGGCTGTTTGAAAGGCATGCCTCTGAAAGGATCGCGTTTATCGACAGTGATGTCGTAAGAAGGCCTAGTGCTGTCTTTCCTCTCTCTCTGGGGCGACTAAAGTGGGCGAAGGGAAGCCCGTCGTTGTTTCAGTGCCTGCGCACAACCTCTGACTCTAACCCTGAATACAATTAAAACTCAACAGCATCTGTGTTTTGTTCACTGTTCTGGCAAACAGGATGATGACTTGATTACGTTCATATTATTGTAAGTTTCCTGTTTTTCAGATTTAATATTTTCCTAGTTTATTATATATAGTATGCTAACGATGACAATTTGTAACAATTAATACAAGTCTGAGTCAAAAATTCGCTCCCTAAAGTCCTCAAACGTGGCACATTTTTATTTAAGATCTGTCTGATTGTTAACTTTTCTCCTGTACTGGGTATTGAAATTCGGTTTGTATCCTCAGGTAGGTGATAGCCTAATTTAGTGTTTTGTCTGAAATCTTAGGATGAAATTTCCCTTTTAATGAAAAAAGAGAGAATGTGTGCCGTTAATACCCCACAGAGAAATAATGTTCACAGAAATTGCATGATTCTAAGCTCCGGTTTTTGAAAATTCTTCAGTGGAAAATTAGAGAGAAAAGGGCTTCGTTGTATTTCTTGTCTAAATTCCAGTATGATGTAAAGGACATAGTTCTTGTTGATTATTGGTAGGTTAATTTTCATGACTCTAATCAATTACAGGTGTAAACAATAGTCCTGCACATAATCACTATTCTAAAATGAAGTTGCACATTGAAAGGAGGGGATTGGAGAGAGAAGGTAATGTTGAGCAGTTTGTTTTCAACTTGTGTATTAGCTGGCCCCACCTATACTGCAGTTGAGAATTTTGTGCTCCTGGGATTACTGGCCCCTGTCATTTATAATACAAATGTTTTGCCATTCATAAAGTAGAGGTAAAAGAAATGTTGTAGTGATAGGGGACTATATAGTCAGGGGGATAGATACTGTTCTCTGTAGCTGCAGCCGGGAGTTCCGAAGGTTGTGTTGCCTATCCGGTTCAGGACATCTCCTTGTGGCTGGAGAAGAACTTGGAGTGGGAGGTGGAGGATCCAGTTGTTGAAGAACTAATGACATAGGTAGAACTAGGAACGAGATTCTGCTGGGAGAGTTTGAGGAGCTCGGGTCGAAATTAAAATGCAGAATCTCACCGGTAATAATCTCTGGATTGTTACCTGAACCACGTGCAATTTGGCAGGGACAAACCGATTAGAAGGTTAAATGCGTGGCTGAAAGAGTGGTGTGGGAGGCAGGGGTTTCGATTCATGGGGCACAGGCACCAGTACTGGGAAAAGAGGGAGCTGTTCCGTTGGGATGGGCTGGGACCAGTATCCTGGTGAATCGAATAACTAGGGCAGTAGATAATTCTTTAAATTAATGAAGTGGGGGGGGGGGGGGGGGGGGTGGTTGTGAGGATTCAGGAAAAGGTAAATTCAAAAGCAGTGAAAGAAATGTCAAGGCTGTAGAGCAGAGTAGAGATTTGAGTAAAAATAAGCAGTGGGTCAGGAAGGGACAAAGAGTTTAACAAAGGTAATACGGCATTCGAGACTAAGGGAAAAATAGAAAAAAGTTAAAGCTAAAGGCACTATATCTGAATGCGTGAAGCATTCACAACAAAATAGATGAATTAATAGCACAGATAGAAATAATGGGTTTGATCCAGTGGCCATTACGGAGACGTGGTTGCAGAGTGACCAAGGTTGGGAACTAAATATTCCAGGATACTTGACTTTTAGAAGAGATAGGCAAAATGGAAAAGGAGGAGGGAGGGGGGGCCCTTGGCTCTGATAAAGGATGGGATAAAGGACAAGAGAGAGAAAGAATCTTGGCTCGGAAAATCAAGATGTTGAATCAGTTTGGATGGCGCAACGAATATACATTCTCCAAAGGAATAAAAACTCCACGGGAAAAGTGGTCCAACCGTGGCTAATGAGAAGTTAAAGATAGTATTAGATTAAAGGAAGAGGCTTATAATGTTGCCAAAAAGAGTAGTAAGCCTGAGGGTTGGGAGGATTTTAGAATTCAGCAAAGGATGAGCAAAAAATTGATAAAGAGAATATGAGAGTAAACTAGCAAGAGACATAAAAACAGATTGTAAAAGCTTCTATAGGTATTTAAAAAGGAAAAGATTAGTGAAAGTAAATGTGGGTCCCTCAGAGGCAGAGTCAGGAGAAAGGTGGCTACAGAGATAGTGGATGCATTGGCTTTGATCTTCCAGAATTCTCTAGATTCGAGAATGGTCCCCGTGGATTGGAAGGTAGCAAACTAGACCCCGCTATTCAAGAAATGAAGAGAGCAAAGAGGGAACTATAGGCCAGTTAGCCTGATATTAGTAGTAGGGCAAATGCTAGAATCTATTATTAGGGACGTGGTAACCGGGCACTTAGAAAATCATATGATGATTGGGCAGAGTCAACACGGATTTATGAAATGGAAATCACATTTGACAAATCTGTTAAGAGTTTTTTGAGGTTGTAACTAGCAGGGTAGCTAAGGGGGAGCCAGTGGATGTAGTGCATTTGGATTTTCAAATGCATTCGATAAGGTGCCACACGAGATTATTACACAAAATTAGGGCACATGGGGTTGGGGGTAATATATTAGCATGGATTGAGAATTGTTTAATGGACAAAAAACAGGTTATTTTCGGGTTGGCAGGCTGTAACTAGTGGGGTACCACAAGGATCAGTGCTTGGGCCTCAGCTATTCACAATTTATATCAATGACTTCGATGAGGGGACTGAGTATAATGTATCCAAGTTTGCTGATGATACAATGCTAGGTGGGAAAGTAAGCTGTGAGGAGGATGCAAAGAGATATAGACAGGTTAAGTGAGTAGGCAAGAACATGGCAGATGGAATATAATGTGGAGAAGTGCGAAGTTATCCACTTTGGTAGGAAAAACAGAAAAGCAGAGTATTTTTTAAATGGTGAGAAACTAGGAAATGTTGGTATTCAGAGGGACCTGGGTGTCCTTGTACATGAATAACACACAGTTAACATGCAGGTACAGCAAGCAATTAGGAAAGCAAATGGTATGTTAGCCTTTATTACAAAGGGATTGGAGTATAAGAGTAGGGAAATCCTACTACAGTTGTATAGGGCCTTGATGAGACCACACCTGGAGTATTGTGTACAGTTTTGGTCTCCTTACCTAAGGAAGGATATACTTGCCTTAGAGGGAGCGCAATGAAGGTTCACTAGACTGATTCCTGGGATGAGGGGATTGTCCTATGAGGAGAGATTGAGTAGACTAGGGCTATATTTCCTAGAGTTTAGAAGAATGAGAGGTGATCTCATTGAAACATATAAAATTCTTAAGGGGCTTGACCGGGTGGATGCTGGGAGGATGGTTGCCCGGCTGAGAAGTCTAGAACTAGGGGTCACAGTCTCAGAATAAGGGGTCGACCATTTAGGACTGAAATGAGGAGGAATTTTTTCACTCAAAACGTTTTAAATCATTGGAATTCTGTACCCCAGAGAGCTGTGGATGCTCAGTCGTTGAGCATATTCAAGACAGAGATCGATAGATTTTTGGATACTAAGTTCTCGAGGGATACGGGGATAGTGCGGGAGGGTGGAGTTTAGGTAGATCAGCCATGATCTTATTGAATGGCGGAGCAGGCTCGAAGGGCCGAATGGCCTACTCCTGCACCTATTTCTTATGTTATGTAATCACCTAAAGTAAAAGTAATTTTTGTTAATTTGTTTTTATGGGATGTGGGTGTCGCTGGCAAAGCCAGCATTTATTGCCCATCCCTAATTGCCCTTGAGAAGGTGGTGGTGAGCCGCCGCCTTGAACCGCTGCAGTCCGTGTGGTGAAGGTACTCCCACAGTGCTGTTAGGTAGAGAATTCCAGCATTTTCACCCAGCGACGATGAAAGATCGGCGATATTCTTCTAAGTCAGGATGGTGTGTGATTTGGAGGGGAACTTGGAGGTGGTGGTGTTCCCATGCGCCTGCTGCCCTTGTCCTTCTAGGTGGAAGAGGTCGCGGGTTTGGGAGGTGCTGCTGAAGAAGCCTTGGCGAGTTGCTGCAGTGCACCTTGTAGATGGTACACACTGCAGCCACGGTATGCCGGTGGTGGAGGGAGTGAATGTTTAAGGTGGTGGATGGGGTGCCAATCAAGCGGGCTGCTTTGTCCTGGATGGTGTCGAGCTTCTTGAGTGTTGTTGGAGCTGCGCTCATCCAGGCAAGTGGAGAGTATTCTATCACACTCCTTACTTGTGCCTTGTAGAGAAAGTAGAGACGGTAGAAAGGCTTTGGGGAGTCAGGAGGTGAGACAGTCGCCGCAGAATACCTAGCCTCTGACCTGCTCTTGTTGCCACAGTATTTATGTGGCTGGTCCAGTTAAGTTTCTGGTCAATGGTGACCCTCAGGATGTTGATGGTGGGGGATTCGGCGATGGTAATGCCATTGAATGTCAAGGGGCGGTGGTTAAGACTCTCGCTTGTTGGAGATAGTCATTGCCTGGCACTTCTGTGGCGTGAATGTTACCTGCCACTTATCAGCCCAAGCCTGAATGTCGTCCAGGTCTTGTTGCATGCGGGCATGGACTGCTTCATTATGAGGAGTTGTGAATGGCACTGAACACTGTGCAGTCATTGTGATTTAAAAATGGTTAAAGTTTGCCTGCATGTACTCATGTATATTGTGTCTGCATGCTGTAGACATTGCTGCAAATTATTTACTTCTAATAAGGAAAGAAAGACTTGAATTTATATATCACCTTTCACAACCTAAGGACGCCCCAAAGCGCTTTACAGCCAATAAAGTACTTTTGAAGTGTGGTCACTGTTGTAATGTAGTGGACTTGGCAGACAATTTGCACACAGCAAGCTCCCACAAACAGAAGTGTGAAAATTACCAGAAAAATCTGTTTTAGGGATGTTGGTTGAAGGATAAATATTGGCCAGGACACCTCCCATGCTCTTCTTCGAAATAGTCCCATGGGGAGTTCACATGAGAGGGCAGTTGGGACCTCAGTTTAACATCTCATCTGAAATACGGCGCCTCTGACAGTGCAGCACTCCCTCAGTACTGCACTGGAGTGTCTGTTTGGATTTTGTGCTCAAGTCTCTGGAGTGGTACTTAAACCCACAACCTTCTGACTCCGAGGCGAAAGTGCTACCACTGAGCCACGGCAAGCACTATATGGTACAATAAAATCATGTTGTAGTTGCCAGAGATGTTAAGATGTGGTCTTTTTAAAAAAAAAAGTATGTCAATGTGTTGTTAAACTTTTTGCAGTAGGTTCAAATTTCAGTAAAATGTACTGGACATTAAATATTGGGATAGAACTGATCTTTTATCACTGAACGTGTGCAAATAAATGAAAGCTTACATTTTGGAACCTGTGAAATATTTTGAGATTTATTTTTATATAGAGTGCACTATTGGTGTATTAGCCTCTCAACTGGGGTACTAGAGTAAGTCTCAACTGGTATTTGAACTTTGACTCCCTCTTGAGGTATGATCTCCTTGGTTGGACAGGTCATAAGAGAGATCAAAGGAAAGCTATCTTGAAGGGGCCTCTTTCCTACATCACCAAGGTGATGTAGAAGAAATGGGTGTGAATGTACAGTTACATTCTGACCATACCTTATGAGTGGGGACTGGGTGGCACAATGTATTAGAAAACCATTTTATTCTCGGGGATCTGGGTTCAAATGCACTTTAGACCAGTGGAATGTTAAGTAAATTGAGTTGGTCAATCTCAATCCAACTCCTCTTGGGTTCAAGTTCACAGAAATAAATTACTCATATTTCAGTGTTGGGACTGAATTGGCAGAGACTCCAAGCATGGCTGATGTGGAAAATGAAAAATTCACTTTGGTGCAGTTGGGAGTTCTTTAGGTTGGGATTAAGGGACAGGGCTTTACTCTGACCCATCTGTCCCATGCTATACTTAACCTGGGATTGATTGACGTGGTGGCAAGTACCCAAAGTGAAAAGCACCGCCACTCACTTTGAACACAAATTGAAAAGAGCATCTGTTTGTAGCTGAAAAGCAAGCCAATTTCTCTGTATATAATTTGTAATAAATAACTTTTTTTGTTTGATCAGAGACTAATCGAGGTGCATTAAATTATAACAAATACTAATACAAAACAATGAATTTCATTCAAGAAAGTTTAGGACTCGAGCTTAATGTCTTGAGAATTTCTCAGGAGTAGCATATGCTTGAAAAATAAAATGCTATAAATGAGCACTGTCAATAAAAATAAACTACTGAGTACAGTATTTGTTTCTGGTAAACTGATGAAGGACTGTGTGGAACTCAATGGGGACAGGAATAATAAGTATAATGGTTATAATCTATACTGTAGGTTAGTGCAATTAGCTAACCGGGACCACTTCACTGATTTGCTTCATTTTGACTATAAACCAAAGACTTCCACCTCATTCATGAGTTATGGATGGTCATTGCTGTATGTAACATTTAGGATTTTTGATGGAGTTAAATCTCTTAACAACTAATATCGCTAATGTTAAATTCAGCATTTAGTCTCAATAGGCCAGCAGGCTAGTTACCATGTTAATTAGTCAACAAAGATAGGGTCGTTAAGTATAGTCTCAAACATTTCTCGCTATAGTGAAAAGTTGGCTCCCTTGTGATACCTCAAGGGGTCACGAGTCATTTCATTCCATTTGCACAGTCAGGCTTTGCTGGGGCAGACATTTGGAAGCCTTGTGCACCCACATCAAAGGGGAGGCGTTTCAGTTAGAGTGGTGTCTTGATTGACAGCTTGGTGGGTGAAACCCTGATCTCTCATTTTTGTCCACCCCAGTCCAACGCCGGCATCTCCACATCATGATCTCAGACATGGGGAGTGCTTGCACGGTGTGTCTATCTTTTGCTTGCTCGTTGTCTCATGCGCCTGCTCTTTTACGTGTTTGCTCACTCATGCTTACTTTTGATCTCTGGTCTCCCAAAGCCGCCAATTAAAAATTCTCATCCTCGTGTTTAAATGCCTTCATGGCCTTGCCCCTCCCTAGCTCTGTAACCTGCTCCAGCCCTACAACCCCTCCCTAAGAACTCTCTGTTTTTCTAACTTGGACTTCCTGTGCAGCCACAATTCCCTATCATAGAATAGTACAGCACAGAAGGAGGCCATTCGGCCCATCGAATTTGCGCCGGCTCTTTCGAAGAGCAATCCAGTTAGTCCCACTCCCCCGCTCTTTCCCCATATCTCTGCAGTTTTTTCTCCTGCAAGTATTTATCCAATTCCCTTTTGAAGGCTACTGTTGAATCTGCCTCCACCATCCTAACAGGCAGCGCATTCCAAATCCTAACCACTCGTTGCGTAAAAAAGCTTTTCCTCATGTCGCCTCTGGTTCTTTTGCCAATCACCTTAAATCTGTGCCCTCTCGTTAACAACCCTTCAGCCATTGGAAACAGTTTCTCTTTATTTACTCTATCTAAATCCTTCATGATTTTAAACACCTCTATCAAATCTCCTCTTGGCCTTCTCAGCTCCAAGGAGAACAACCCCAGCTTCTCTAGTCTATCCACGTAACTGTAATCCCTCATCCCTGGAACCATTTCAGTAAATTTCTTCTGTACCCTCTCCAAAGCCTTCATGTCCTTCCTAAAGTGCGGTGCCCAGAATTAGACACAATACTCCAGCTGGGCCCGAACTAGTGTTTTATAGAGGTTTAGCAAACCTTCCTGGCTTTTGTACTTTATGCACAAGAACCCCCAGGACTCTCTGTTCTTGCACCCCTTTTAAAATTGTACCATTTAATGTGGTCGCTCCTCATTCTTCCTACCAAAATGTATCACCTCACACTGCTCTGCGTTGAATTTCATCTGCCTTGAATTTCATCTGCCATGTGGCCACCCATTCCACCAGCCTGTCTGTGTTGAAGTCTATTACTATCTTCCTCGCTGTTTACTACACTTCCAAGTTTCGTGCCACCTGCAGATTTTGAAATTGTGCCCTGTACCCACCATTGGAGGCTGTGCCTTCAGCCATCTAGGCAGCACATTCTGGAATTCCCTTTTAAACCTCGCCGCCTCTGCACCACCTTCTCCTAAAAACCAAGCTTTTGGTCACCCCTCCTATTATCTCTGTCTTTGCATCCGTTTTTATCTGATTGCATTTCTGTGAAGCGTCTTGGGTCATTTTTCTTTGTCAAAGGTGCTAAATAAATGCAAGTTGTTTTTGTAACTGAGTAGCATATGAAATTGACTGTTCTCTGTGAAAACTGCATTCTATTCATTTACGCATTTTATGTTTTTTAAAAAAAAACAGTTTTTGGTTGAAGTTATACCTCCTCGTGCTTTGCAGTCCCCCTTCCATAAAGAAAGGAGAGCACACGAGAGATTTCAGAAGCTGGTCGAAAGAGTAAGGTTCTCTATTATGTTTCTCGGGTCAAGCTGTTGTTTAACTAGGTATTGGGCAGTAAAGGTACTCTCTGGATCATAGTCCCACAAGGTCCGCTTACGGAACTGATCGGTGGCACTGAACCCTAGAGGAGAGAGAGTGCAAAATGCAAAGATTGTTACATGGCTTCATTTTGACTGAACCATAGACTTTAATATTAGTCTTTAGTTAAGGATGGTCAATTCTGTACATAGTGTTTTGGATTTTTGACTTCTCTTAACTAGTAATATCTCATCAAAAATAGAGTGCATTATTCAACTAGCTCCTCTTACACAAAGTTAACAATACCTAACATTAAAATGTATTATTTGCTAACTTATGTAGAATGTAATATGAATGTTTTAGGTGCAAAGAAACAATGGAAACATCAAAAAGTAAAAATATTTACTGCTAAAATGTTTTGTTTTTGGAGTCACATGATTCCTAGTGGAATCTTCAGCACATCTTTAATTTGTGCACACCATGTTACTGCCAACCATTATCTGTTGTTGAACAACTGAATTACAATTGTTGATTTCACATGTGTGAAGTAATGCTGTGGGTGATGGAGTACCAATCACACATGGAATAGAGCTCTCAATTGAAGCCAGCACATTGAGAGAAATTGGATACAATACAACAGTGCCATTATGGACACCATTCAAAACATCTACTAAGTATTCATGAGAATCTTCTTTCTATAATTGGAATTTATTTGCCCACAGCCTTTTTAGTCCATCTGCTTTAAAAGGTGCAGGTTGAATCTCCCACTCCATTTAGAGCCAGATGTGAGCTGGAGGCCATGGTGTCCCTCTGGATGGGGTTGTAGGGGAAATTAAATGGAGATGAATTTAAAATGTTGAATGTATCTCAGTAGCTGGTCAGGAACGATGTTGGCAAAGGTCTGCCCTAGCAGATGCCTAGAGGAACCTAGAAACATATCTGGAAGAAAACTTAACTGGTGGGTAAATTCCCATATTTAAAAAAAAACACTTATTTTTCTTTGTGAAAATCTTCAAATTGTTATATTTAATTATAGTTTAGCCTCCAATGTGAAACTTGCCTGCTGTATTGGTCCATTTGTGGGAAATAACTCTGCCTTCTAGGTCTGTGGGAGGGCTAGTATTGCTCATGTATACCATATGTGGTGCTAAAAATCACGGTGGTTGGTCTGAATATGGCAAATGTTCTCAAGCTTTTGATAGTTACCAATGTTACATATTTAGCTTGATATTTTATTCTGGGTTGGTATGATTTATCTACTAACCAAGTTAGCAGCTGGTAATATGAAAGAAAGAGAACTTGCATTTATATAGTGCTTTTCATGACCTCAGGATTTCCCATAACAATTCACAGCCAATGAAGTACTTTTGAAGTGTAGTCACCTGTTGTAATGTAGGAAAACATGGCAGCTAATTTGTGCAGAGCAAGGTCCCACAAACAGCAATGAAATAAATGACCACATAATCTGTTTTAGAGATGATAGAGATAAATGTTGGCCAGGACACCAGAAAAACTCCCTGCACTACTTTGAATAGTGAATCTTTTACATCATAGAAACATAGAAACATAGAAGATAGGAGCAGGAGTAGGCCATTCGGCCCCTCGAGCCTGCTCCGCCATTCGATGAGATCATGGCTGATCATCCAAACTCAGTACCCTGTACCTGCCTTCTCCCCATATCTCTTGATACCTTTAGCTTTAAGAAATATATCTAACTCATTCTTGAATATATTTAATGACTTGGCCTCAACTACCTTCTGTGGTAGAGAATTCCACAGGTTCACCACTCTGGGTGAAGAAATTCTTCCTCATTTCTGTCCTAAATGGCTTACCCCTTATCCTTAGACTGTGACCCCTGGTTCTGGACTCTCCGACCATCGGGAACATTCTTCCTGCATCTAGTTTGTCCAGACCTGTCAGAATTTTATGTTTCGAAGATCTGAGAGCGTAGATGGGGCCTCAGTTTAATGTCTCATCCAAACATGGCTGACGCCACTGTTTGCAGCACCTTTCAGGCCAGGTCATATTTAAATATGATGAACCTTTGCTTAGTCTTCATTCTCAGCAAACTACCCTTTCCCCTTCCTGTCATGTGCTACTGCACTGGGGTGCTAAACCATATAGATCAGAAGATTCCAGGTCCAATCTCCGGTCTGTGCTGTGGTACAGTTGCTCTCGGTGCCTCAGGTGTTCGGCACTGAGGTTAATTGTAGTAAAAGGTGAGGCGGGGGGAATCACTCCAGAAACCCGTCAGGTTCCTAAGGAAGGATATACTTGCCATAGAGGGAGTGCAGCGAAGGTTCACGAGATTGATTCCTGGGATGGCGGGACTGTCGTATGAGAAGAGATTGAGTAAACTAGGCCTGTATTCTCTTGAATTCAGAAGAATGAGAGGGGATCTCATTGAAGCATACAAAATTATTACAGGGCTTGATAGGGTGGATGCTGGGAGAATGTTTCCCTTGGCTGGGGAGTCTAGAACCAGGGGCCACAGCCTCAGGATAAAGGGTAGGCCATTCAGGACTGAGATGAGAAGACATTTCTTCACAGAGGGTGGTGAATCTTTGAAATTCTCTACCCCAGAGGGCTGTGGAGGCTCAGTCATTGGGTATATTCAAAACAGAAGTCGATAGATTTCTGACTAGTAAGGGCATCAAGGGATATGGCGATAGGGCCGGTGAATGGAGTTGAGGCCATGATCTCATTGAATGGTGGAGCAGGCTCGAATGGCCTACTCCTGCTCCTATTTCTTATGTTCTTATGAAAGTTTATGTGTGTGCACTTTTGATGAAGATCGGATCAGTCTCTGTTGTGATGTCCTTCTCTGACAAATGGGCTGCAGACGCTCAGTGTCTAAGTTCACATGAAATTGGCCACTTGGCTGAGGTAGAGGAAGGCAGCAGGTGCTTGTGGAATCATATCCCAGCAAGAGTCAGTGCATTCAGGAGAGAAAGGGAGGAAATTGTGGGGGCAGGTGTTATTGGAAGAAACCAAAGAAAGCTTGAAACAGAAAATTAACAAAGATTCAAAATGCCTCAGCACCTTGCATTAAAGTGCGATCAAAGTAGGGCACCAATTGGGAGACTAGGTACACAGTGGAAGCTTTATTTTTCCCCTATGCTGTCTTTCAGATGAATGCTGAAGGATAAGCTTCTACATGCCCTTGTGCTTGGAGTATCCCTCTCGTGAGTTGGGTGTGGTAAGGAAAGAGAAAGCTTAAGTTGTAAGGTGCATGTAGGAGAATAGATCCCTAAGTTTGTGTTTCAAGGTACTAATGCACAGAGGAGTTCAGAAATTGCACCACAAAATGTTACTGCATTGCTATGTGTTAGTTGTGATATTTACAGCTTGCAGAATAAATTTGGATGCAGCGAAGGATATAATTGTTAGATGTAGTTGAAGGGGGAGAATTTGCAGGGTTATAGGGAAAGAGCAGGGGAGTGGGACTAATTGGATAGGTCTTTCAAAGAGCTGGCACAAGCATGATGGGCCGAACAGCCTCCTTCTGTGCTGTATCATTCTATGATTCTATGTGGACAATTTTTTGTTGCATATACCACGTGACTCAAACTATTAGTTTCACTGTTTCGTACCAGTAAATCTAGTGTTGTGTACATTACACATAACAAGGTATTGTAAGGAAGGGGACTTTGTTCAGAGTTTGACCAGATGTAATAACTAGACAGACTGCATTTTAATATTGCAAAATGACTAATATGTATATAAAATAGGAAATGATGACAAAATAAAGTGGAGAAGGCGAATATTTTAGATATGAAGCTTCTGCAACAATGGGAATGACAACCAAAGCAAATAGAATGTTCAGATGCATACATAGATGCATACAGAGCAAGTACAAGAATGATCCTGACATTGTAAAGCATTCTTAATATTGCACTTGGAAATATTGTGATTTCATCACTGTACTTACGAAGAACTATAGGGAAGGGTTCATAGAGAGACAAATAATCTGAAGTTGAACTGACTAGGGGGGGTGAATGGTAAGCTAACATCGTAGCTAACAATTGTAGACAGCAACATTGCCTGTCTCCGCCCCTGCCCCAGCTCATCTGCTGCTGAAGCATACATCCATGCCCGTTACCTCTAGACTTGACTATTCCAGTGTTCTCCTGGCCGGCCTCCCATCTTCTACCCTCCATAAACTTGAACTCATCCAAAACTCTGCTGCCTGTATCCTAACTTGCACCAAGTCCCGTTCACCCATCACCACTGTGCTCGCTGACCTACATTGGCTCCTGGCAATGCCTAGATTTAAAAATTCTCATCCTTGTTTACAAATCCTCCATGGCTTTGCCCCATCCGATCTGTTAGCTTGTCCAGCCTTACAATCCTCTGAGATCTCTGCGCTCCTCCAATTCTGGCCTTTTTGCGCATCCCCAACTTTAATCGCTCCACCATTGGCGGCCGTGCCTTGAGCTGCCTGGGCCCCAAGCTCTGGAATTCCCTCCCTAAGCCTCACTACCTCCCCCTTTTAAGATGCTCCTTAAATCCTACCTCTTTTTGACCAAGCTTTTGGTCACCTGTCCTAATATCTCCTTATGTGGCTCAGTGTCAAATTTTGTTTGATAACGCTCCTGTGAAGTGCCTTGGGACTTTTTACTACGTTAAAGGCGCTATATAAATACAAGTTGTTGTTGTAGCTATGGTAACAGGTTTTTTTTTGCCTTGCCAGTAGTGACACTGATTACTTCTCTGACTTTGATTCTCCAGAGTCAAAAATCTCATACTACAGCATTACAATTAGTGGACCTGACATGTCTGGCTATGTGAAATATTCAACTTTCAAAAACAAAAAAAGAAAATGTGCTTCCCCAATTGACCCATGGGAATCGTATAAAAGAGAAGTTTGAAAGTCTGACCCTTTTTGCACATGCTAATTAATTTGTATTGAATGTGGAAGTGCAGTTAGAGGTCCTCCTACTTTCACTGCAGCAATATAGTGTAAAATGTTATAGTAAATGTTACAATGAAAGCAGAAGTAAAACTAATTTTGTCAAGACAGCAGGATGTTTAGTCGCAGCTATCTACTGCTGTTGTTATAAATGCTGTACTTCCTTTATATGAAAGTTCTGTGACTATCTACTAACTCTCAGTTGGGGAATAGCTGCATTAGTTGCCGTATAGTGAAGTTTTCTGGTTTTACCAATTCACAAAGTTCTAAATTAATTGAAACATTTATTCACTTAACCTTTCATGTAAAGTGATGAGAGCAGAAATAATTTTGTTTATAGACTTGTCCATATCATAGCGTAGTCCTGCAAAGTGAGGGACTGTAATTGTCTTATCCAAATGTGCATGGTTTATGAATTTGATTTCCAAGTTGTCTTCTGTTTAATTTTGGATTAATAAAGTAGCTCCATATATATCTGTTACATCTTGGCCACTGTGCTGGAGCACCTTTTTTATTATTTTGTTTTGAAGTATATGTGAAGGTGTGATTATTCAGCCACAATAAGGTCGTTTTTTTTTTTTTAACCCTAACTTTTAGAGCATCCTTTTGTTTCGTCTCTTATTGTGACTTTGAAATTTGAGCATTTAACAAAAAAAGGTTACAAGGGGGAAAAAATACAAAATAAGCGGGTGCTATTTAGCACAAACTGGTGGACCACAAAGTTGATCTTTGCCAGTTGGCTGGATTGTTGTGAGAATGCTCTTGCATGCCTCTTGATGTTTCACTGGGAGTGTTGGTAGAGCCTGAGCAGCATATCTCTTGCCAGTTCTCTGCTGCACTTGATGCTTCACTTCAGGAGGAAAATTGGAGAGGAGGAAAAGAGGAACTTGCTCAAATCGAAAATAATGTGGTGTTGCCCATGAGTCAAACGGAAACTCTTGTTACTGTACTTAGTTTCTTTAATTGACACAAGATTTGGAAAAATAAATACAATCAGGATGTACCAGTTAGGCGATAAACCACAAATTGAATTTGTTAAACGTAAGATGTAGACTGGATGAAAATCAATATAGGAAATTTCTCTTGATTGCTGAACTGCTAACTTATATTTCCTTCTCGGATACGAAAATAATAAGGCTTGATGCTTTTCTAACTCATGCTTTTCTGACTAGAGTTTTCAACACAAACTTGTATATGAGGATTAATTTGTTTCCATCAAGTAATCAGGTGTATCTCAGTGGTCCCTGAAGCACAGTGCCTGAGATATACATCTTGTATTCTTTCAAGTTTAACCTGTGATACAGGAAATCAAGAAGTATCTTGCACAGTTTTGCACTTATCAAATTTAAGTGATGGTTTCCTGCCAGACACACTTTAATTTGCAGGTGTTACCAAGTCTTTGACCATGAATTGGCGGTTTTCAGGATTAAAGGAAGTCTGTGTTAAGTGGTTTCTGCTTGCTTTGAAATCAAAATGTATTTGCATAAGAATAATGCCGTGCCTCCCGAGTGGGTATGAAAGGCTATGGGTGTCACCTGGTGACTACATATATTTCAGCTCAGCCACATGTTGTAACAAACAACATTTAAAGTGACTAGCTCCATCTCGTAACAAAATACTAAAAATATTAGAGGCTTATCATTAGGATCTACCTATCTGTCCAGTCTCCTCTTAAAGGTGTTGTCAATATGGTGGGCATATTCTGGACAGAAGGAATAGTGCATCTTTTATTTTGTGGTCAGGCCAGTCAGACATTGGGGTGCTGAACTTGTCGATCTGGTTTAGTTTCGATCAGTTTGCCTTAGCTACCAGTGTTATGATTGGGGGGAAGTAAAAATGTTTTGCACGTCTGTCAGCCAGTAGCATCAGTATGACTGGGCGCTGGTTTGAACGCACCACTGGTTCCGCCAATGTTGGCAGTTGTTTGGAATGAAAACAGGTCAACTCACAGCATTATGTAGATCAGATCTGGCCCTTAAAACTGGTGGTGTACATCACAAGCTGGATCTGCCAAATTACTTTTTAATCTTTTTCTAATTATGTTTTAGTACTTGTTACAGCAATCTCTGAATTTTTATACAGTGTCACACTGCTCTCTACCATATGCTATCAGTATATGAGAAATTGTCATTTTCAGAAGATGGAAGACTGAATCTGACCACATTGTAGCAGTCGAGGTATTACTGACAAAATGTTTTCACCAAATGCTTTTATGATATGGAATTGACAAGTGTATCCCTTTTAATTTTTTTTGTTACAATACTTTTATTTGGGAGAGAGGTTGGGGAACAAAGTAGACTGCTGAAGTACTCGATGGTCAGCTCGTGTTTTCCAATTGTTGTGTTAAAGATGGAACTCGAGGGAGATGAAATAACCTTGGAACTTTCAATGCCACTGTAATCATTCAGTGGTGCGTTGAGACAGGAATCCTGGATGAAATGGATGTTGGGGAGCTATACTTGCATTAGGTCTCCAGAGGAGTCCAATGGTGCATTCACACAACTGTAGTGCCAGTGGGGAGCGGTTTCTCTTTGTGCCATTGCTGCAGTTATAGTGTAAATGCAGATTGAAACTGGAGTCCAGGCCCAAACTGCCATTGGTGCAAAGTGGAGTGAAACTCCCTGGATGAGGTAGTCTCGCTCCGCTTCACTTCAGTCAGTTCAGGCCTTGAACTTCTATTTATACTACACAATTTTAGTCTTGGTGCAAAGCAGTTTCAGTATGGATGTACTGCCAAGAATGGGGAAAGTGAGAGTGAGTAAGCACCTTTTTGTTTGCTATACGGCAGCTCAAAAGAAGAGGTAATTTTGGACTATGTTCTGAGTCCCTAAACCTTGTTATGGTACTGTTAAGGTGATGAGCGTGTAAACTTTATGATTCAGTAGGTAAGTCAAATGAGACCTGTTAGCACATGTGATATAATTACCAAAGTATATCTGTTTTCGAAAATACTTGGTTAATCATGTAGCCTGTTCTGATCCATTTTGTCTGTTCAGTCATGTTTCTGTATGTAGTTAATTGTGCCTTCTCACAGGTTCTAGACTGTATCTTAATTATCAAATTGATCACAAAGGTGTTTGTAAATTTCAATAGGAAATTATCCTGATTGGGAATAAAATGTAGTTTTGGTTCCCCGCACCTACACGCTGCACCTTAACGACATCATCCACAGACATAGCATCAGTTTCCACATGATTGCTGATGACACCCAGCTCTCCCTCTCCACCACTTCTCTCGGTCCCTCCTCTGCCTCTGTTTTGTCAGACTGCTTGTCCAACATCTAGTCTTGGATGAGCCGCGATTTGCTCCAGCTAAACATTAGTAAAACCAAAACCATTGTCTTCAGTCCATGCCACAAACTCCGTACCATTGCCACTAATTCCATCCCCCTCCTCGGCCATTACTTCAGGCTGAATCCGACCGTTTACAGCAGTGGTGTACTATTTGACCCTGAGCCGAGCTTCCGACCCCATATCCTCTCCATTACAAAGACCGCCTACGTGGCTTTGTCATCTTGACTTGATTATTCCAATACTCTCCTGGCTGGCCTCCCATCCTCCACTCTGTAAACTTCACTTCATCCAAAACTCTGCTGCATGTATCCGATCCCGCATCAAATCCTGCTCACCCATCACCCCTCACTGACCTATATTGGCTTCCAGTCCTCCGGTGCCTCACATTTAAAACTCTTATTCTTGTGTTTAAATCCTTTCATGGCCTTTCCCTCCTCTATCTCTGTAAGCTCCTGCAGCCCGACAAACTCCCTTGAACGCTCTATTCCTCTGATTGTGGCCTCTTGCGAATCACCCCTCTCCCTTCGCCCCACCATTGGCAGCCATGCCTTCAGCTGCCTGGGCTCCAAACTCTGAAATTCCCTCCCTAAACTTCTCTACCTCCCTCTCCACCCATAAGATCTTCCTTTAAAACCCATCTCTTTGGCCAAGCTTTTGGTCACCCCTGCTACTCTCTCTCACTTGGTTCGGCACCAATTATTTTGATTTCATCTCTGTGAAGCGTCTGGGGACATTTTCTTACATCAAAGGCACTTTATAAATGCAAGTTGTTGCACTACTTTTTCTTTGATATGAAACAGTTTCCTCTTTGTAACAATGCAGAAACAGCAGGATAATTCTTGGTGTCAGATCAGCAATTTGGCATCTCAGTGTATTGTGGCCTGAGATCTGAAGCTTCCTCCAGTCACTGATTTCAGACCCATTCTGCTGCAGCCAGGCTACACTGTAAATTCAGCCTGTCTGAGTTGAAGTAGTGTAGGGTGCAAAGTGCCATATGATGTGTCAGCATGCAAGGATCCCAAAATGATGGTCATAACAGGCTAGGCACAACTATAAAGGTAGTCTGAATCAGTGCCTTCTATTTCGAAAGTTTTACAATGCCCTTGTAGAAATTAGCTGTTACGTATCACCATGTGTCCATACTTGCACTGTTATGCTTACTTCCATTACATGTGGGTGTACAGGAGTCTAATCGAGATTCTAGATTGGGAAAATATTAGAATCCGTGCTGGGCCAATGGAACCAGTTTATACAATTGACGCAGATCAAAGCATGTACCGCTCTCGGATATCTACAGCCGTAGACATTAGAAATGCTAGAATGATGTGGGGGAATAAAAACAACTTTGAACTTAGTATCTGTGCCAGGGAGAGGCCAACCCAGTTCAGATATTTTGGGCAGCTGTGCAAAAAATGTAGTGTGAAATATTGCCTAGAGACAAAGGTCCAACATGTGCAAGCAGGCATTATTTTAATGAAGGAGATCTATAACTGAAGAGATACAAATTTATTCACTCAGGCAAGAAAGTGGAGTTGAGGTCGAAGATCAGCCATGATCTTATTGAATGGCGGAGCAGGCTCGAGGGGCCGTATGGCCCACTCCTGCTCCTATTTCTTATGTTCTTGTGTTCAGTGCAGTCTCCAACTCCAATCTGTTTGTGTTTCTGAAGGACAGTATTCCACAAGCTCTACAAAAGTTGCTAGCAATTTGTGTTTCTGTTACAGTTTAAAGTTGGCTTACGGTGTATTGTTAGGATGTCAAAAGCTGATGCAGAGCTCATATAAAAAGCTTAAGTTGGTCATCTACATGCTGTGACTCCTTTGATTGCGACCATTTTGATGGCATTCACCTATAGCAATCCCAAAACATCATGTGGGGTGGGAAAGAAAACAGATACGCAGACGATTTTCAAAAGGAAAGACCATTTGTCAATAACAGTAGAACATTTCAATGCTGCAGCAGGATTGTTTGGAAAATGATAGTGGGGAAGGTGATTAACACTAGATGAAGATCAAGGGGAATGAACATGGCCCAGGAGTGAGTTTCAAATCTGAATTTAAAAATACATATAGGAAATAAATGAAGCCTTCCAGATTTTGTATCATTACATTATATTCTAATACTACTTAGAAAAGACTGTGGTCGATAGCTACTATTGTCTTTCATTTACAGTTCTGCAGAAGGGCCATCACCTGAAACGTAAACTTCTCTGTTCACTCCACAGATGCTGACTGACCTGCTGTTTGTTTTCAGCTGTTTCTGGCTTTATTTTTTAAAATTTTTCCAAGTAGTCACAATTGAGGTGAAATGTTGCTTTTGTAATCTCGCAATTGGGACAGTCTCTTATGACTAAATATTTACACAAATATATTACTGTTAGGTTGCAGAGAAAATATTATAGTAATGAGTGAAAATTATAAGGACCCTTCATGCAATTTTCCCCATTTAGCAAAAATATAGCCTTGTAATGGTAACAGCCCTAAAATAGTTGGATAGAAATTGTATTACAGTTTCAATAGTGGCATTTAATTAAAAATGGCATTAAATAACCCTGCACACTTTTAACGTAGTAAAACGTCCCAAGGCGCTTCACAGGAGTATTATAAGACAAAAAATTTGACACCAAGCCACATAAGAAGAAATTAGGGCAGATATCCAAATGCTTGGTCAAAGATGTAGAGGCGGAGCGGTTTAGGGAGGGAATTCCAGAGCTTGGGGCCTAGGCAGCTGAAAGCACGGCCCCCAATGGTTGAGCGATTAAAATCAGGGATGTTCAAGAGGGCAGAATTAGAGGAGCGCAGATATCTCGGGGGTGGTGGGGGGGGGGGGGGAGGTTTGTGGGCTTGAAGGAAATTACAGAGATAGGGAGGGGCGAGGCCATGGAGGGATTTAAAAACAAGGATGAGAATTTTAAAATTGAGGCGTTGCTTAACCGGGAGCCAATGTAGGTCATCGAGCACAGGGGTAATGGGTGAACGGGACTTGGTGCGAATTAGGACACGGGAGCCGAGTTTTGGATGACCTCAAGTTTGCGTAGGGTAGAGTGCAGGAGGTCGGCCAGGAGTGCGTTGGAATAGTCAAGTCTAGAGGTAACAAAGGCATGGATGAGGGTTTCAGCAGTGGTTGAGCTGAGGCAGGGGTGGAGACGGGCGATGTTAGGAAGGTGGATATAGGCGGTCTTAGTTATGGTACGGATATGTAGTCGGAAGCTCATTTCAGGGTCAAATATGATACCAAGGTTGCGAACAGTGTGGTTCAGCCTCAGACAGATGTTAGGGAGAAGGATGGAGTCGGTGGTTAGGGAACTGAGTTTGTGGCGGGGACCAATAATATTGTTTTACATTATGTCCTCCCTCTAATTTGTGGAAAACTACTTCTACTGATTTGGAGTCAGTGGGCTGGATCCATCTTCAATAATAGCACTGCTTCTATATTTTCTTTTACTCCCTCCAAAAGGAAAGCACCTAAGTTTTGTTGCAAACTTTGATCCAGTATAAAAGTTTTGAGAGAGCTGAAGGGGTCTTGGTGAGTTGTAATGTTCTTTTCTGGAGGCTATGGCTGCGATTTTATCAATGGAGGCGGGTTGGGTGCGGGTCAGGTGGATTCCGGCTTCCAGTCCCGCCCCCAACTGCATCCGGCCCACAGACGTGATTTTACATTGATTGACCTTGTTAAGCCCGCCCTGCGGGCTTGCCGACCAATTAAGAGGAAGCAGGTCAGATGACTTCATTTGATGACGCGTCATCTGCCGGTTTCCTTAAAGGGACCACGCACAATTTTTTTTTGACAGTTGATTTCTCAGCGTTTGACAGCATTGAGGTGCTGCAAACACTGACAATCACTGCACAAAGGTGGTCTCTTGCACCTAGGCTCTCCAATGACTCCCTCCATAGGCTGGAATAGATGGCAGCTGCAGGTGAGGTGACAGAAGCTATCTGTCACTGGTGAGAGAGGTTCTCCCAATGAGGTGGCATTGGACATGATTTCAAAACTTGTAAGCTAAAGAAATGTGTAAATGTATTAAAAATGCATTTCCCAACATTTTCTTACCTCTGAGACTCACCAGTGCAACATTGGATCCTTCACACCACTTCTGCAGCTGTCATCAATCCAGAAACATTACAACAGACTCAACACGCCACACTTACCTGGCGAGGTGTCCGGACGTCGGGAAACCTGAGCCAGAAGCGGCAAAATTCAAAAATAGCCTGTCAACTACCTGTTAATAGGCAGGTAATTGCCTCTAATCCTCTACCCGCCGCTAGGTGTCAGGTCCATGCGCAAATCAGGGACCCAACACTTGGGGAAAATTGTTTGGAGGCGGGTTGACAGCCATTCTGCTGGAGAGAATATTATTTTGTAAAATGGGCTTCAAAACCAATCATAAACAAATTTCAAATGGTATCTGAGCCCATATTTAGATTCTGCCTCATGAAGCAGATGTCTGTGACAGAAGGAACCATGACCAATTCAAAGTTTAGTGGGTACTGAGGTCTGTTAAAAAGGAAATCATTTTAACATCTGTTGGATGACATGTTTTATTCTTGTTGAAACTGGTTCTGGTATTGAATTTTAGCCAAATAAGCAAGATATTTGAATCAAATCGGGTTTAGATTATAGCCATGCATTTTTTGGTTCTAAAATAATTAGATGTGAAAATCCGAGTTATTCACTGAATTAGATGGGGAAATGGTACAAAATTTGACATTGGTTAAATCTAATTTCGCTTAGTTACCTGCTAAATGGGAGTTTAAAAAAAAAACTAGAACCATTGTGGTCTATAGCCATATTTCAGATGCTTGCACTGTATGAAAATAAGTTATAACCAAGCAATTCACAGTATATATGAAGAATATCAGTAGTGTTCATTCTCAAGTGCAAAAGCCACCACCGCCATCAAAAAAAAAGTGTCAAGTGTCAGTGAATTATGACTGACTGTAAAAGAGCCCATCAGTTAATGTTACTACCCTGTACAGGAGAAATGATTCCTGAATTACTTGTTGCATTTAAGGGGAAGCTAGATAAACACGAGGGAGAAAGGAATAGAAGATTGTGCTGATAGGGTTAGATGAAGAGGGGTGGGAGGAGGCTTGTGTGACTGGTATGGACCAGTTGGGTCGAATGGCCTCTTTCTGTGCTGTACATAGTTCCAACCATCAAATAATTGAAACCTCTGTTTTACTAGTGTATTTTCTGTATATTAATTTTCATTAGAAAAAATAACATGGTTGAATATTCTTTGTTCCATGAGTAACGAGGATATTTATAATTCAAAATAAATTGGATAAGGCACTGTTGCTTTGTGTTCCTTTGCACAATGAACAGACATGGGTGTAATTTTCTTTCTAATGCATCCGTTCTGATTTAATTTTCACACAGTGGTTATGTCATTTGATCTGCCTCTGTAGAAGTAGCTGCAATCTTGAAAATCTGTTCACAAATGTGCAGTGTAGCAATTCACCAGACTCTTTCAGTTCCAAATATAGTTTCTTAATTGAGTCATGGAGCCAGTATGACAAAAATTAGAATCTGTTCAATTTGTCATCAGCAGCTGCACAGGAAAAAAAAGTCATGCTTAGCATTTGAGTGTTACTGCCATTACCTAACGCACCTGAATAATACAGGGGACCCACAGTTGTTTGGAAGAAAGTAGTAGTTTTAGTCATATACTGTACAATAAATGTCATATTAAACTTCACCGTGATAACATCTTTTTATCCAGCTGAATTTGTGTCAATTTATGGAAATCTCATGTATAGCTGAAGATGAATGTTTTAAAATTTGTTCCTCATTCACCTATGATACCATTTGAAAATCGTTATGTGGAGGTCAATGAATGAATTATAATTGACCAAAAATGTGTTTAGAAAATATTAAAATCACTGAAAATGCTGAGGCTGTAAGGTCTTTAGGATATTCAAAAAAGAAAAGAAAGACTTGCATTTATATAGCGCCTTTCACGACCACTGGACATCCCAAAGTGCTTTACAGCCAATGAAGTACCTTTTTGAAATGTGGGCACTGTTGTAATGTAGGAAATTCAGTAGGTCCACTTCTGATATTTACCATAAATGGCAACAAACAGTAAATGGTGTGGAGAGACTGGAAAGCAATAATCTTAATTTTGAGTAACCACTGACCCTTTTGGGTTTTTCCTTTCCTAATTTTGTTAATTTTATTCTTCTAAAGGTATTGGCTCTTTGGTGGGATAAAGTTCCACAAGTGCTGGTTGCATTCTGTTACCTCATCCAAATTTTACTGAGTAGCACCCTTGCCACTCCAGGACTAGGGCACATCTAGGCTGACACTCCAGTGCAGTGCTGCGGGAGTGCTTTAGGTGCCATCATTTTGATGCGATGTAAACTGTCTGTTGTTGGTTCAGGTGTACATTAAAAGATTCCATGGTACAATTTGAAGAGCAGAATTTTGTTGATGTCCTGATCATCATTCCTCCCTCAACAAACCCCAACAAAAAGCAAATTTACTGATTACTTATCTCATTTCTATTTGCAGGATATTGCCGTGTGCAAAATAAATCACCTGAACGTCAAGGTTAAGTTATTGAATATGTGGCACTTTAAGATATTTGAGAGACCGATCAGACATTGCATAATTGGAATTTTTGTAATGTGTGAACCAAATTCTGAGTGTTAGTAGACTTTTCAACTGCTGGGTGAATCACTGCCAGCCCCAGTTCTAATGATGGGAACTGCTGGTTAATGATCAGGAAAGGAAACCTAGCCGTCATTCCTCCCTTTCCCTAACTCTGAAATGCCGAGGCCAGTTTTAGTGCCCCAAATGCAGCTGTGGCCAAGATCAACTAACTTGGAACATCGTCACATCTTTGGGATCAACCCTCGGCCCTTCCTAGTCTATGTAGCTTGGCTACTCATTTCCTTAACCACCTAAGATATTAGGGAAGCCACTTTGTCATTTTAAAGCACATCTGCATATTTCGTTCAGAAGAAAGTTCAAGAAAACATTTGTATTTTTACTCAGTCACTCGTCTTGTAAAAATGGTACAGAAACTCTTAAGCTACTGCTGTCAAATGCTAACTTTTAGTTGCATATAGTTTGGGAAGCCCTAAAATACTATGTACCTAGAATTTATCAGAGGGTCTATAAACTTCAATAGCTGACACTGCTCCAATTTAAATGCAAACCATATTAAACTACTCCGGAAACAGAAATTGTTTGAGTTGTTAACAGCCTCGCACCCCAACTGTATTGATTGGATATTTTACATTTTGTACCAATTTTAACTTCAAAATTAATTGAGGAAAATGTACTAATGGTTGAAGCAAATGTTTTTTTTTAAACAAATGTTAGTGTTTGAGTTGATTATTCCAGAGCCTGCGCATTTTGTGTGAAACCTTGTAATCTTGTATTCTTCACGATCTTAAATCCTCTCTGCAATAGAGGTTTTCATTTCATATTATATTTCAAAACTTAGTTTGGGCCACATACCATGAAATTATGTTAAATAGGTTTGTGTCTTAACATCATATAGCATCTGCGGGTTTCATCGGATATGAGCTACTTTTGAGCAAATTAATATCTGTCATACTGTAAAGTACACTGATGCTGTGCATGGGTTCTTCCAACAGTACTACATGCACAGAAAGGATGTTAAGAATTCAGTAAAATGTGACATGAGATTTTGTATAATAAGTAGCATATGTATAGTTAACCAGCATTAATACCTGTTGTTTCGGGATGACAAACCTGTGTGAAATAATTTGGGTTCTATTTTGGAGCTATTACTTTTTTTCCTGCCAATTTCTCTTCCTCTCTCCTTCCCACCCTGCTGCAGATGTTGACTCCTTGCTGGGGTACGGTTCAGTGGCCATTGATAATCTTCTGGTACTCTTCCTTCTTTCATCCCCCCCTGCCCCGCAAGGTCGTTCTTCATGTGTGAACCTAAACATTGAGCGTCAGAAGGCTATGCAGCTGCAGGGAAAATCGCAACTGTGCACAATCTCGTTCTTAAACAGTCTTTATGACCAGTGCACTTCCAGTGGGGGTCACCTAGATCGCAATTAGGAGCAGAACCATGACTGATTTTCCTCCCCCCTCCCTTTAGCTCCCCACATGCTGCCAGTTGAGGTTAACTAAATCAGCATAGGCAGGGAATCAAATGTGCAACTTTCCTAATCTGTAATCTCTGTCTCAACCAACTGAACTATTGGGGGAGTCCGAGAATAGCACAGCACAAAAGGAGGCCATTCAGCCCATCGAGTCTGTGCCGGTTCTTTCGGGGGAGCCACGGTCTTTCCATAAATAACAAGGCGCGCACACTATTGGAGCTCCTTTTCTAAAGGTTCATGAAGTGTTGACATTACTCTCCATATTACATGTCTAAAACAGTTGCAACAAAATGGTTCTCAATTGTTATAGCCATTAATAGTTCAACCATAAAAGGTGAAGGGATGACTAGAAAGTGGAGAACTAAGATGATGTACATATTTGTCCAAATGTTCGTAGAAAAAATCCTGCAGAGGCAGTGATTCTGTAGCAGTAAAACTGAACATGCCCAGATTTAAAACTAATGTATGTAAATGTACCTTCTCATTACCAGAATAAGGATAGGTCACTTTTTTTACGTGTTGGTTTCTTGCTGAAAAGATTTTTTTCCACTTAAATTTTACAGCTTTACATGTGCCGACACCATATCTCTGCGTATACAACAAACCGATATGCTACAGAGACCACCCGTAACTCCCGCATTTATTTCTGTAAGTACAGCAGCGTGCCTTCTGTAATCTGTTTTCCAACTTGGTTTCTCCTGAGGTGGTTTCAAAACGGAATTTATTGTATTCTGGTCTGCCAGTAAACTTCTGCAGATGCTAACTGAAATAGTAGTGGATAAGTTCTGTAGGGAACCGCAAAGCTAGTTTCAGCCCCTTTTTTTTTAAAATTCCTTCATGGGATGTGGGCGTCGCTGGCAAGGCCAGCATTTATTGCCCATCCCTGATTGCCCTTCAAAAGGTGGTGGTGAGCTGCAGTCTGTGTGGTGAAGGTACTCCCATAGTAATGTTAGGTAGGAGTTCCAAGATTTTGATCCAGCAACGATGCAGGAACAGCGCTATACTTCCAAGTCAGGATGGTGTGAGACTTGGAGTTGGTATGCTCCTATGCGCCTGCTGCCCTTGTCCTTCTAGGTGGTAGACGTCAACAACAACTTGTATTTATATAGCGCCTTTAATGTAGTAAAACGTCCCAAGGCGCTTCACAGGCGTATTATAAGACAAAAAATTTGACACCGAGCCACAAGGAGAAATTAGGGCAGGTGACCAAAAGCTTGGTCAAAGAGGTAGGTTTTAAGGAGCATCTTAAAGGAGGAAAGAGAGGCAGAGAGGTTTAGGCAGGGAATTCCAGAGCTTCGGGCCTAGGCAACAGAAGGCACGGCCATCAGTGGATGAGCGATTATAATCGGGGATGCTCAAGAGGGCAGAATTAGAGGAGCGCAGATATCTCTGGGGGGAAGGGGTGGTGGTTGTGGGGCTGAAGGAGATTACTGAGACTGGGAGGGGCGAGGCCATGGAGGGATTTGAAAATAAGGATGAGAATTTTGAAATCGAGGCGTTGCTTAACCAGGAGCCACTGTAGGTCAGCGAGCACAGGTGATGGGTGAACGGGACTTGGTGAGAGTTAGGACATGGGCAGCAGAGTTTTTGGATCACCTCAAGTTTACATAGGGTAGAATGTGGGAGGCCAGCCAGGAGTGCGTTGGAATAGTCAAGTCTAGAAGTAACGAAGGCATGGATGAGGGTTTCAGCAGCAGATGAGCTGAGGCAAGGGCGGAGACGGGCGATGTTACGGAGGTAGAAATAGGCGGTCTTAGTTATGCTGCGGATATGTGGTTGGAAGCTCATTTCAGTGTCGCATATGATGCCAAGTTTGTGAACAGTGTGGTTCAGCCTCCGACAGATGTTAGGGGAGAGGGATGGAGTCAGTGGCTAGGGAACGGAGTTTGTGGCGGGGACCGAAAACAATGGCTTTGGTCTTCCCAATATTTAATTGGAGAAAATGTCTGCCAATCCAGAACTGGATGTCGGACAAACAGTCTGACAATTTAGAGACCGTTGAGGGATCAAGAGAAGTGGTAGTGAGGTAGAGCTGGGTGTCGTCAGCATACATGTGGAAACTGACGCTGTGTTTTCGGATGATGTCGCCAAGGGGCAACATGTAGATGAGAAATAGGAGGGGACCAAGGATGGATCCTTGGGGACACCAGAGGTAATGATGCGGGAGCGGGAAGAGAAGGAGGTGCAGTTGAAGCCTTGGTGAGTTGCTGCAGTGCATCATGTAGCTGGTACACACTGCAGCCATGGTACGCCAGTGGTGGAGGGAGTGAATGTTTAAGGTGGTGGATGGGGTGCCAATTAAGCGGGCTGCTTTGTCTTGGATGCTGTCGAGCTTCTTGAGTGTTGTTGGAGCTGCACTCATCCAGGCAAGTGGAGAGTATTCCATCACACTCCTTACTTGTGCCTTGTAGATGATGGAAAGGCTTTGGAAGTCGGGAGGTGAGTCACTCACCGCAGAATACCCAGCCTCTGACCTGCTCTTGTTTCCACAGTATTTATGTGGCTGGTCCAGTTTAGTTTCTGGTCAATGGTGACCCCCCCCCCCCCCCCCCCCCAGGATATTGATGTTGGGGGATTCGATGATGGGAATGCCGTTGAATGTCGAAGGGAGGTGTCTCTTGTTAGAGATGGTCATTGCCTGGCACTTGTGTGGCGCGAATGTTACTTGCCACTTATCAGCCCAAGCCTGAATGCTGTCCAGATCTTGCTGCATGCGGGCATGGACTGCTTCATTATCTGAGGAGTTGCAATGGAACTGAACACTGCAATCATCAGCGACCATCCCCACTTCTGACCTTATGATGGAGGAAAGGTCATTGCTGCTCTAACAGCCTACTTCAAATCATCAGCAAAGTGATAACTCCAGATCTCATTACAGCCTTGGTCCACACATGGACAGGAGCTGAATTCCAGAGAATGATTACTCTTGACATTAAGGCAACATTTGACTGAGTCTGGCACCAAGAAGCCCTAGTAAAACTGAAGTCAATGGGGATCAGGTTGAAAACTCCATTGGCTAGAGTCATACCTGGAACAAAGGAAAATTATTGTAGTTGTTTGAGGCCAATCATCTCAGCCCAAGGACATTGCTGCAGGAGTTCCTCAGGACAGTGTCCCAGGCCCAACCATCTTCAGCTATTTCATAAATGACCTTCCTCCATCATAGGGTCAGAAGTGGGGCTGTTCGCTGATGGTTGTACAGTGTTCTCTCCATTCGAAATTCCTCAGATAATGAAACAGTCTATGCCCACATGCAGTAACACTTGGACAACATCCAGGCTTGGGCTGATAAGTAACATTCGCATCACACAACTGCTAGGCAATGACCATCTCCAATAAGTGAGAGAGTCTAACCACCTCCCATTGACATTCAATGGCATTACTAATGCCGAGTCCCCGGCATCAACATCCCAGGGGTCGCCATTGACCAGAAACACAACTAGACCAGCCACTTAAATGCTGTGGCTACTAAAGCAGGTCAGAAACTGGGTACTCTGCATGGAGAGGCTCACCGCCTGAAGTGAGCTATTGTGAATTTACCTGTAGTGGCTCACATCTGTAGTGTTTAAAAAGTAAATTCATGAGATTTTGAAAAATAAGGTATGCGATGTTGCAGGTCTGAAATTGAGTTTCTAGGAAACAATCAGCATGGCTTGTATGAGGAGTGAAATTACATAAAATGGGAGTTGGAGTTTTGAGGGCTGCATTAAAGAAAACTCGTCTCAATCACAACAGTAACTTGTAACTCTTCAAGTGTATTGAGGAACACTAGGTGTTGTCTTCATCATGGCAAACCAGATGCAATTAATGTCATTAGTGATGACTCTAGCCAGGTAGGCAAGCTGAGAAATAAGAGAATAATGCTTCTTCATTCCCCAAAGGCAAGTTTTTTGCTGCTGCTTGACTCAACTAAGATTGGAGATTTGTCAATTGGAAATTGCAGCCACAGTCCCCATCTTATGACTCCACTGACTTCATGATGGTAAAATAAGTTGAATATTTTCTTAATTCATGTCTAAAATCCAGATCAGTCGGTATGTATACAGTAGTGTTATTGCCATTTTAATTACATCTCAGAAAAATAATTATTTATGATGGTGAACATGCTTTGACGTTTAAATATGAATAGATGAGTTTCAAAGGTTAGACCATCTTAAACCAATGGTATGCCATAAACTTGAGTAGAATTAGTAATTGCATGGTTACAAACGTGGAAGGCTGCTGTAGTCTAAATGTATTATAGAGTCATAGAGTTATACAGCACAGAAAGAGGCCCATCGTGTCCGCGCTGGCCATCAAGCCCTGTCTATTCTAATCCCATTTTCCAGCACTTGGTCCGTAGCCTTGTATGCTATGGCGTTTCAAGTGCTCATCTAAATGCTTCTTGAATGTTGTGAGGGTTCCTGCCTCTACCACCCTTTCAGGCAGTGAGTTTCAGATTCCAACCACCCTCTGGGTGAAAAAGTTTTTCCTTAAATCCCCTCTAAACCTCCTGCCCCTTACCTTGAAAAATGCCCCCTGGTTATTGACCCCTCTACTAAGGGGAAAAGTTCCTTTTCTATCTACCCTATCTATGCCCCTCATAATTTTGTACACCTCAATCAGGTCCCCCCTCAGCCTTCTCTGCTCGAAGGAAAACAACCCCAGCCTGTCCAGTCTCTCTTCATAGCTGAAGCGCTCCAGCCCAGGTAACATCCTGGTGAATCTCCTCTGCACCCTCTCCAATACAATCACATCCCTCCTATAGTGTGGCGACCAGAACTGCACACAGTATTCCAGCAGTGGCCTAACTAGCGTTTTGTACAGCTCCATCATAACCTCCCTGCTCTTGCCTTCATTAGCCGAGGCATAGAATATAAGTATCCCATATGCCTTTTTAACCAGCTTATCTACCTGTCCTGCTGCCTTCAGGGATCTATGTACATGCACACCAAGGATCCTCTGTCCTTCCTAGGGTCCTACCATTCATTGTGTATTCCCTTGCCTTGTTAGTCCTCCCAAAATGCATCACCTCACACTTTTCAGGGTTAAATTCCATTTGCCACTGTTCTGCCCATCTAACCATCCCGTCTATATCATCCTGTAGCCTGAGGCTTCCCTCCTCGCTATTTGAAACTCCACCAATTTTCATGTCATCTGCGAACTTACTGATCATACCGCCTACATTCATATCTAAATCATTAATGTACACTACAAACAGCAAAGGACCCAGCACCGATCCCTGCGGTACACCACTGGACACAGGCTTCCAGTCACACAAACAACCTTCGACCATCACCCTCTGCCTCCTGCCACTAAGCCAATTTTGGATCCAATGTGCCAAATTGCCCTGGATCCCATGGGCTCTTACCTTCTTGACCAGTATCCCATGTGGGACTTTGTCAAAAACCTGACTGAAGTCCATGTAGACTACATCAACTGCACTACCCTCATCCACACACCTAGTCACTCCCGCTCAAAATTCAATCAAATTGGTCAGGCATGATCTCCCCCTGACACAGGCATGCTGACTATCCTTGATTAATCCTTGCCTCTCCAAGTGGAGACTAATTCTGTCCCTCAGAATTTTTTCCCAGTAATTTCCCTACCACTGAGAGGCTCACTGGCCTGTAATTCCCTGGTTTATCCCTACTACCCTTCTTGAACAATGGTACGACGTTAGCTGTTCTCCAGTCCTCTGGCACATACAGACGGCAGCTTTTGACACGTTAGAACCCCTGCGACTACACCTCATTGTCTCAGTTGTATCTTGCTATGTCTTTGATGTGGTACCTTCCTGGCTGACTTGATTAACTTTATCACACCTCGGCAGATAGTCAGGATGATTTAATTTAGTGGTCTGCAATTGTAAGGTACACATGCTTTGTTCTCTATCTATATATGCTTTGGCGATTCTGTATCTAATTTACTTCACCTGAAGAAGGAGCAATCGATAGCTCCGAAAGCTTGTGATTTCAAATAAAACTGTTGGACTATAACCTGGTGTTGTGCGACCTCTCAATTTTGACCTCCCCTGTGGCCAGAGAGGTTCTGAAAATTTGTGTCAGAGCCCCTGCAATCTCCTCCCTTGCCTCACAGCAGCCTGGGATATATCCCGTCAGGGCCTGGGGATTTATCCACTTTTAAGCCCGCTAAAACCGCTAGTACCTCCTCCCTCTCAATACTAATTTGTTCAAGTATATCACAATCCCCCTGCCTGATTTCTATGCCTACATCGTCCTTCTCCATAGTGAACACAGAAGCAAAATATTCATTTAAAACCTCACCTACATCTTCCGGCTCTACACACAGATTGCCACTTTGGTCCCTAATGGGCCCTACTCTTTCCCTGGTTATCCTCTTGCCTTTAATATACTTATAAAACACCTTGGGATTTTCCTTTATTTTGCCTGCCAGTGTTTTTTCATGCCCCCTTTTCGCTCTCCTAATTTCTTTTTTAAGTACCCCCCTGCACTTTCTATACTCCTCTAGGGCTTCCACTGTTTTTAGTCCTTTGTATCTGCCAAAAGCCTCCCTTTTTTTCCTTATCCATTCTTGTATATCCCTTGACATCCAGGGTTCCCTGAGTTTGTTGGTCGCACCCTTGACCTTTACGGGAACATGTTGGTGTTTTACTCTCTCTCTATTTCCTTTCTGAAAGACTCCCACTGCTCTGATGTGGATTTTCCTACAATAGCTGATCCCAGTCCACTTTGGCCAGATCCTGCCTTATCATATTAAAATCGGCCTTCCCGCAATTTAGATCCTTTATTTCCGGTCCATCTTTGTCCTTTTCCATGACTACCTTAAATCTCACCGAATTATGGTCACCGTCACCAAAATGCTCTCCTACTGACACTTCTACCACTTGCCTGGCTACATTCCCTAGAATTAGGTCCAGTACCACCCCCTCTCTCTCGTAGGACTTTCTACATGCTGGCTCAAAAAACTCTCCTGGATGCACTTTAAGAATTCCGCACCCTCTAAGCCTTTCACACTCTGACTATCCCAGTTAATATTGGGGAAGTTGAAATCCCCTACTATTATTACCCTATTATTTCTACACTTCTCTGAGATTTGCCTACATATCTGTTCCTCTATCTCCCCCATACTATTTGGGGGCCTACAGTACACTCCCAGCAAAGTGCTTGCCCCCTTTTTTGTTTTTAAGTTATACCCATATGGCCTCATTAGAGGAACCTGCTAAGATATCATCCCTCCTTACAGCAGTAATTGACTCCTTGATTAATACTGCGACTCCCTCTCCTCTTTTACACCCCCCTCTGTCTCGCCTGAAGATTCTATACCCCGGAATATTGAGCTGCCAGTCCTGCCCCTCCATCAACCATGTCTCTGTGATAGCAGCAATATCATACTCCCATGTGTTCATCAACACCTTCAATTCATCTGCCTCACTTGTAAGATGCCTTGCATTAAAATAAATGCCATCCAGCCTTGCCATATTCCCTTGTGCCGTTACATATTTGCTCTGCCTTCCAGGCTGACTTGTTTTTTCCTCTATATTTGGCTGTGCATCACCCCCTACTATAGCTCCACTCCGTATCCCATCCCCCTGCCAAGTTAGTTTAAACCCCCCCCCCAGCCCAAACAGTACTAGCAAACCTCCCCGCAAGGATGTTGGTCTGGTTCAGGTGCAACCCGTCCGACTTGTACAAGTCCCACCTTCCCCAGAAGCAGACCCAGTGATCCAGGAAACTAAAGCCCTCCCTCCTGCACCAACTCTAGCCACGCATTCATCTGCTCTATCCTCCTATTTCTATACTCACTAGCACATGGCACCGGGAGTAATCCAGAGATTACAACCTTTGAGGTCCTGCTTTTTAATCTGCTACCTAGCTCCCTAAATTCTTGTTGCAGGACCTCATCCCTCTTTCTACCCATGTCGTTGGTATCAATGTGAACCACGACCTCTGACTGACTGTTCGCCCTCCCCCTTCAGAATGCCCTGCAGCCGTTCAGTGACATTCTTGACCCTGGCACCAGGGAGGCAACATACCATCCTGGAGTCACGTCTGCGGCCACAGAAACGTCTATCTGTTCCCCTTACGATAGAATCCCCTATCACTATTGCTCTCCCACTCTTTTTCCTCCCCTCCTGTGCAGCTGAGCCACTCGTAGTGCCACGGACTTGGCTCTTGCTGCATTCCCCTGAGAAACCATCTCCCCCAGCAGTATCCAAAACGGAAAATCTGTTGGAGAGGGAGATGGATCCAGGGGACTCCTGCACTACCTTCCTAGTTCTTTTACTCTGTCTGGCGGTCACCCATTTCCTGTCTGCCTGTGCACTCTTTATCTGCGGTGTGACCACCTCGTTAAACGTGCTATCCACGAAGATCTCAGCTTCGCGGATGCTCCATAGTGACTCCAGCCGCAGCTCCAGCTCCGAAACGCAGATTTTGAGTAGCTGCAGCTGGAGACACTTCCTGCACATGTGTTGGCCTTGGACACCTAAAGTGTCCCTGACTTTCCACATAGCACAGGAGGAGCACTCCATGCAGCCGAACTGCCCTGCCATGTCCTACCCTTAATTTACTCCCTTTACTTCCTTTTAAATTAAAGAATATTAAATACACTAGGGACCTTATTTCCCTTTAAACACTACTTACTCTAAACTAGAGACCTTACTTTGACTTTAATGACTGGACTGTAGAAATACTCACCAGGTCCAACTTACCAATCAGCTCCTTCCCTGGTTGTGACGTCACTTTAGCGGTTTCGCAGTTGTTGTTGTTTGACTGCTCCTGCTCTCGGACTCTTTCCTTGGTGAAAAGTAAGAACCAATTCCCAACTCATAGAAACATAGAAACATAGAAGATAGGAGCAGGAGTAGGCCATTTGGCCCCTCGAGCCTGTTCCGCCATTTAATGAGATCATGGCTGATCATCCAAATTCAGTACCCTGTCCCTGCTTTCTCCCCATATCCCTTGATCCCTTTAGCCTTAAGAAATATATCTAACTCCTTCTTGAATATATTTAATGAATTGGCCTCAACTGCCTTCTGTGGTAGAGAATTCCACAGGTTCACCACTCTCTCTGGGTGAAGAAATTCCTCCTCATTTCAGTCCTAAATGGCTTACCCCTTATCCTTAGACTGTGACCCCTGGTTCTGGACTCCCCGACCATCGGGAACATCCTTCCTGCATCTAGTCTGTCTAGTCCTGTTAGAATTTTATAAGTTTCAATGAGATCCCCTCTCATTCTTCTAAACTCTAGCGAATACAAGCCCAATCGACCCAATCTCTCCTCGTACGTCATTCCTGCCATCCCAGGTATCAGTCTGGTGAATCTTCGCTGCACTCCCTCCATGGCAAGAACATCCTTCCTCAGATAAGGCGACCAAAACTGCACACAATACTCAAGATGTGGTCTCGCCAAGGCAATGTACAACTGCAGCAAGACATCCTTACTCCTGTACTCGAATTCTCTCGCTATGAAGGCCAACATACCATTTGCCGCCTTAACCGCCTGCTGCACCTGCATGCTTACCTTCAGCGACTGGTGCACAAGGACACCCAGGTCTCGTTGCACTTCCCCTTTTCCCAATCTATTGCCGTTCAGATAATAATCTGCCTTCCTGTTTTTGCCACCAAAGTGGATAACCTTGCATTTATACACATTATACTGCATCTGCCATGCATCTGCCCAGTCACCCAACCTGTCCAAATCATACTGGAGTATCTCTGCATCCTCCTCACAGCACACACGTCCACCCAGCTTTGTGTCGTCTGCAAACTTGGAGATATTACATCTAGTTCCCTCGTCTAGATCATTAATATATATAGTGAATAACTGGGGTCCTAGCACCAATCCCTGCGGTACCCCACTAATCACTGCCTGCCACTCGGAAAAAGACCCGTTTATTCCAACTCTTTGCTTCTTGTCTGCCAATCAGTTCTCTATCCAAGTCAGTACCTTACCCCCAATCCCATGTGCTTTAACTTTGCACGCTAATCTCTTATGTGGGACCTTATCGAAAGCATTCTGAAACTCCAAATACACCACATCACTGGTTCTCCTTTATCTATTCTACCAGTTACATCCTCAAAAAATTCCAGTAGATTAGTCAAGCATGATTTACCTTTTGTAAATCCATGTTGACTTCCGATCCTGTCACTGTTTTCCAAGTGCTCTGCTATTACATCTTTTATAATGGACTCTAGCATTTTGCCACTACCGATGTCCGGCTTACCGGTCTATAATTCCCCGTTTTCTCGCTACCACCTTTTTTTAATGTGGAGATGCCGGCGTTGGACTGGGGTGGACAAAAATGAGAAGTCGCACAACACCAGGTTATAGTCCAACAGATTTATTTAATTTTACAAGCTTTCGGAGCAGTTCGCTCCTTCGTCAGGTAAGTTTAGCAGTGAGAGAATCTCCCAGAATTCACAATTTAAACACAGACAAAATATATTCAAATCTTTCCTTTGCTATGCTCTTTGATGTGGGAAAGATTTGAATATATTTTGTCTGTGTTTAAATTGTGAATTCTGGGAGATTCTCTCACTGCTAAACTTACCTGACGAAGGAGCGAACTGCTCCGAAAGCTTGTAAAATTAAATAAATCTGTTGGACTATAACCTGGTGTTGTGCGACTTCTCACCTTTTTTTAAAATAGTGGTGTTACATTAGTTACCCTCCAATCCATGGGAACTGTTCCAGAGTCTATAGAATTTTGGAAGATGACCAGCAATGCATCTACTATTTCTAGGGCCACTTCCTTAAGTACCCTAGGATGTAGAATATCAGGCCCTGGGGATTTATTGGCCTTCAATCCCGTCAATTTCCCTAACACCATTTCCCTACAAATACTGATTTCATTCAGTTCCTCCTTCTCATTAGACCCTATGTTCCCCGACATCTCTGGGAGGTTATTTGTGTCCTCCTTTGTGAAGACAGAACCAAAGTATGTATTTAATTGGTCTGCCATTTCTTTGTTCCCCATTATAAATTCCCCTGATTCTGACTGCAAGGGACCTACGCTTGACTTCACCAATCTTTTTCTCTTCACATATCTATAGAAGCTTTTACAGTCAGTTTTTATGTTTCCTGCAAGCTTACTCTCGTACTCTATTTTCCCCCTCTTAATTAATCCCTTTGTCCTCCTTTGCTGAATCCTAAACTGCTCCCAATCCTCAGGTTTGCTGCTTTTTCTGGCCAATTTAAATGTCCTCTTCTTGGATCTTATGCTATCCCTAATTTCCCTTGTTAGCCACGGTTGAGTCATCTTTTTTGTTTTATTTTTATGCCAAACCGGGATGAACAAATTCTGTCGTTCATCCATGCGATCTTTAAATGTTTGCCATTGCCTATCCACCGTCAATCCTTTAAGTAACATTCCCCAATCCATCCTAGTCAACTCGCGCCTCATACCATCGTAGTTTCCTTTATTTAAATTCAGGACCCTAGTCTCTGAGTCAACTACTTCACTCTCCATCTTAATGAAGAATTTGATCATATTATGATCGCTCCTCCCCAAGGGGCCTCACACAACAAGATTGCTAATTAATCCTTTCTCATTACATAATACCCAGTCTAAGATGGCCTGATCTCTAGATGGTTCCTCAACATATTGGTCCAGGAAATCATCCCGTATACACTCTAGGAATTCCTCCTCCACAGTATTGTTACTAATTTGGTTAGCCCAATCTATATGTAGATTAAAGTCACCCATGATAACTGCTGTGTCCTTATTGCACACGCCTCTAATTTAGTGCCATCCCCAACCTCAGCATTACTGTTTGGGGGGTCTGTATACAACTCCCACTAATGTTTTCTGCCCCTTGGTATTTCTCAGCTCTACCCATACAAATTCCACATCATCAGAGCTAATATCCTTCCTTACTATTGTTATAATCTCCTCTTTAACCAGCAATGCTACCCCACCTCCTCTTCCTTTTTGCCTGTCCTTCCTGAATATTGAATACCCCTGGATGTTGAATTCCCAGCCTTGGTCACCCTGGAGCCATGTCTCCGTAATCCCAATTATATCATATCCGTTTACATCTATTTGCACAGCTAATTCATCCACCTTATTACGAATGCTCCTCGCATTAAGACACAAAGCCTTCAGGCTTGTTCTTTTAACACTCTTGGACCTTTTTAGAATTATTTGATTTACACCCTTGATTTCTCTGACTGCCACTTTTGCTTTTCTGCTTCCTGTCTTTTGCTTATATCCTTGCTTCCCTTTCCTCTGTCTCCCTGCACAGGTTCCCAATCCCCTGCCATTTTAGTTTAAACCCTCCCCAACAGCACTAGCAAACACTCCCCCTAGGACATCGGTCCTGGTCCTGCCCAGGTGCAAACCGTCCAGTTTGTACTGGTTCCACCTCCCCCAGAACCGGTTCCAATGTCTCAGGAATTTGAATCCCTCCCCCTTGCACCATTCCTCTAGCCACGTATTCATCTGAAATATCCTTCTATTTCTACTCTGACTAGCACGTGGCACTGGTAGCAATCCTGAGATTACTACCTTTTGAGGTCCTATTTTTTAATTTACCTCCTAACTCCCTATATTCAGCTTTTAGGACCTCATCCCGGTTTTTACCTATATCGTTGATTCCTATATGCACCATGACAACTGGCTGTTCACCCTCCCCCTCCAGAATGCCCTGCAGCCGCTCTGAGACATCCTTCACCCTTGCACCTGGGAGGCAACATACCATCCTGGAGTCTCGTTTCCGGCTGCAGAAACGCCTATCTATTCCCCTTACAATAGAATCCCCTATCACTAGCTCTCCTGCTCTTTTTCCTCCCGTCCAGAACCACCCATGGTGCCAGGAAGTTGGCTGCTGCTGCCTTCCCCTGATAAGCCATCTCCCTCAATAATATCCAAAGCGGTATATCTGTTTGAGAGGGGGATGGCCACAGGGGACCCCTGCCTGCGCCTACTACTCTGCCTGGCAGTCACCCATTCCCTTCCTGCCTGTGCAGCCTTTACCTGCGCTGTGACCAACTGATCAAATGTGCTATCCACGACGTCCTTAGCATCGCGAATGCTCCAGTATGTATCCATTCGCAGCTCCAGCGCCACAATGCGGTCTGCCAGTAGCTGCAGTTGGATACACTTCCTGCACACATGGTCGTCAGGGACACCGGAAGTGTCCCTGATTTCCCACATAATGCAGGAGGAGCATGCCACGGGGCCGAGCTGTGCTGCCATGACTTACCCTTTCATTAATTTAAATCAAATCAATACCACTAATTACACTACAATTAAATGATATACTCAAGGGCCCTTGTTTACTAGCACTCCCCGCTACACAATAGAGACCTTAGAAACTATAACCACAAAAATTACGACCTTCTAAACTTTATAAACTATTAACCTTAACTGTCAAACTATAGAGTAGTATAAGTACTCACCTGGCCGTACTCACCCAATCAACTGCTTCCTCTTGCCCGCGTCACTTTGAATCGTGATGTGGCTCTGGAACACCGCCACCAGTCTGCGAGATTGGTAAGCCTCTGAAAAAACCCGCGAATGTGAGTTTAAATACTCACTGTACTCTCCTGCTGCTCCCGACACTGGCCTCTTCCTACAAGGTGAAAAGTTAGGAAAAACAAAGGCGAAGCAAGGGAGCTCCTCCTTCCACTCCTCACCTAACTCCCTGACTCACCCAACTCGCAGCACTCTGTTCAAACTGCACTCAGTATTGTAAGCTAGGAAGTTGAGAGCTGGATTTGCTAGTTGCTGATCAGCTTTACCTGACCTGGGATAAGGAAACGGTTCTTGGATATCCATGATTCCGATCTAGTTTTGTATCTGACCCGATCTTTTTAAAATGGAACACAAATTCCATCAGGTGGATGTCAAAAGAAGTACGTAACATGATATCCACTCAATTGTTGGTGTGGTAAAGAAGTAAAATAAGGTCAACCTGACTCCAAACAAATGGTTAACAGTATAATAGATGGTATACTGTTACCAACTAGCTCAGCAGGTAGGGTCATTGATCTAAAATTGAAACTTAAGGGTGAGGTTGTCATAGTTTTACTCATTTTGATTATTTAAGTGTTTAACTTTTAGGAATTGGCTTTGCAGGAGGAAGACCTATGACCAAGCTGTCTGTGTTAATGTGAACCCTCTTTCTCCCCCTCCCTGTACTCTGTGCAGATGTGACCACGTAGCCTGTGCCACCTAAATGAGTCTGTTTACCTGTAGCAGGATGCTGATCATACTTGGGCCTTGGCAATCCTCTGATCCTTTTAAAACAGCTGTTGATAAGCAACTAGTTTTTATTGTGAAGTTCCTTTGTGTTTGGCCAGAGAAACGTTGTTACTGAACTTGTTTTGTTTTTTAAATCCTGCTGTTCCTTTTTTAAGATCATATCAAAATTGCTGCCAGGAGTCCAGCCAAAGTATTTGATGACTGGGGTTGAGCATTCCCTGGGGCAATTTGGTGCAGTTCCCTTGCTTTAATGCTTTTAATGTCTTTCTGTCTGGCTCTCCCTTCTCTCACAATATAAGCTACTGCTGATGAACTTGTAATACATTTGGGGCATTGGACTCGATGGTAGTGGTTTTCACTGTCCCGTCTCCTCATGATTGCCTGCAATATATCTACATGCATCTGTTGGGAGAGTGGGTTATTTCTTAGTAAAGAAAATAGAGGCTGTAGAAATAATAAAGTTATCAGGAAGGTTGTGCATTTGTCTAAATATAGATACTTATTGAAGAATAAGACAATGCAACCATGTGCTCATTTCACTTTGCGAGAAGGTTGTAGTCAGTAATTGTATAAAGGGTATTGATATGCAAATTGTGATCTAATAAAGTGGTTCATATTTAATTGCATGTATTTATAGTTCTTTTGTAGGTATCCCATCGTTTTTAGTGCTGCTGTAATCCTGCCCGATATACCAACTATCTACACTTGATAATGTTACACCTGACTGTGTGTTTTGGCTGCCAAAGAAGGAAGTGGAACAATCAACCTTGAGACCAATTTTCTTTCCCCTCCCCCTCAAAAACAATCCTTTTATTGAACTTGTGATAAGTTCAGTCATGCTGCAGACCCTGACAAATGTTTGTAAAAATGCTGTACCTGTAAAAACTCAATTATCAAACAAACCATGTTAAAAGTTGGTGCCTGACTGAAATATTCACTCATCAGCAAAAAATACAATATTTCTTTATGCAGCATTTACCACATTTAAACTTTAAATCTACTTATTGAGACTGGATAAGCTGTTTGGGAGAAGCAGTCTTTTAAAAAAAATTGCTATTTGTGATGTATATTTATTGGGAGTGAATGAGGCAAAAATGCTGAGTTTCTAATGGCCCAAGATTCAACTTTGAAGAACAAGATTAGTTGAGGGAATCTTGGGGTGTGAGTCTGCATCTGAAACTAAATTCCAATTGCTTATACTTTTTTATATTTTTATCAATAGCACATTGGTGATACAATTTCATAAGCACGGGGTTATTAAAACGGGTATTACAACATTAAAATGGTAATTCTAGTTTAACGGTGAATGTTATGTTCATTTTTTTTCAAACAGCATTCCTGATGGCAAGTTGAAGTGTATGGCGCAACAGGAGCAGAGAGGGAGTGTGACTGGAAGGGGACTGCTTTAGAGCTGCAGTTAAGAAACATGGGCCAGTGTGTCACCAAGTGCAAAAACCCCCCTTCCTCTCTGGGCAGTAAAACTGGAGATAAAGAATCTGGTAGCAAATCGCATGTTAAGAAAACTGCCGGCCCCGGTGAAGAATTTAACTCGATGTGTGCAAAGGCTTCTGGAGATATACTTGCCAATGGAACAAAGAAAACTGATGTTGTATTAGAGTCAACCCAGCCCCAACTCGCTCACTCTGGAGACAGTAAAAAAGAAGAATCTTTTACACATCGTGAGGAGTTCTCACTTAAGAGAGCTGAAGAATTGTTTAGCAGGTATAAAGACGCATACGAGGATGCCATCTTGGAGGAGGGCATGGAGTGGTTTTGCAATGACCTTTCTGTGGATCCTACTGAGTTCATAGTGTTGTTATTAGCGTGGAAATTTCAAGCAGCTACTATGTGCAAGTTTACCAGGTAAGAAGGTTTGAAAATAATCACTGCAGAATTTTTTTTTTTTCCAAGATTGTATTAATTCCTGTGCAGACAGTGTGAGCTGAAATGCTGTATTTGTTGTGATAGATGTTTATATCAATTTATCAACTACATGAAAGAGCTCGAGTAGTTCTTCTCTGACTGAAAGGACAGTAGTAGTAAGGCCCTCTCGTGTTGCCCCTTCATGCTGAAAGGATGACCCTTGGTGTGTAGGGCTGTTTGCTACTTGAGCACTATGATTTTGCTTAAGTCCCAAAAGCAGTGAAAATACCGGTATCTGCACAATGACAAATCACTCATTAAAAAATCACCTGCCATCTGATTATTTGCTGTGTGAATCCATTGAAATAGTCCTGATAGGCTCCAGTTACCTTCCACCAAAACCCTCTCCCCAATTCCTGGAAAGTTACAAGCAGTCTAGCTGAATTATTGATATTTGCGATTCTGAATAAATCGGATGATGAAGCAGGCTAGCATTTTAAAAGCCACGCAGGGTCTGCATGCTGGTACCTTTTCCAAATGCTACAACAGGCACCAAGTAGGTTTATCTTCAGAATGCTAACTGTACTCAGTCATGAAATGGAAAGAGCCAACCCACTAGCTACGTTTCCTTGAATTTTCTGAAGACAGCAGAAAACTTGGCCCTATCCGGGGATCAGAGAGTCAAAATCAGTGAAATCTACCCAAGAAGGAATAATACTACAATATTGGAGGGTGAAGGTCGATGGCATTGTCTTGCTCAAGCTAATTTTATACTCTGGTAGGGCACCATGTTGTTTGACACAAGAAGACAATTTTGGAAGGAACAATAATTAATTTATTTTGTGAAAAATGGCAGGTGATTTTCTTAACGATGGATGGCGAGATCATAAATGTGAACAGTGGAAATCAATCTTTCCTTCAGCCACTGCCTCTTTCTCCCCAGTGGTTTACATATTTTCTACCACTGCTACTCTTCATGCTCACACCATCAGTGCAAATCAGGCACTCTGTTACTTCCAGATCGTGGAACTTTCACACAAGTTAAGATGAAGCCCAATATCCTTTTTTACCTGGCAGTTCTCTTCTACCAGTTTTTGAAACTCTCTGGTGCGGTCACAGTAAGCAAAATTAATTGGTGAATAATGCAAAAAAAAAAGGGAGGGCTTTCTCCATGGGCTTTTACGTGGCAAGATTTCACTGTGCAGTTGATTATTTTGATGAACTGTTTTTTTTTCTCCAATTATCTTCTGTCATCTCTTGAAGGCAGTGAAATACAGTAGCAAAGTCACGGTTAGCTCTTCAGTGCCTCGCCCAAATGGCCATTGTTTTGCGTATGAGTCTATATTGTGAATGCCAGCTGTTCAGACATACAGGGTACCAAGTCCTGCTTAATCCTGTCCTTGCCTGCAATCCCTACGTGTACACTTTCTGACAGGTGTTGTATCAGGACTGGAATTTCCCTCTTTCTGGCTCTTTTTTTTGCTCCACTGCACCCTTGGTGGAAAAACCTTGTGTGTCTGAAGCCAGTTGTAATGGTGTATTAGGTGTCAGCCTTGGCACGGTGGTACCACTCTCGCCTTGAGTCAGAAGGTTGTGAATTCAAGTCCCACTTCAAGAGACTTGAGCACAAAATCTAGCCTGGCACTTCAGTGCAGTACTGAAGTAGTGCTGTAGTGTCGGAGGTGTCTCCTTTCAGGAAGGATATATTGGCTTTGGAGGGGGTGCAGTGCAGATTCACCAGAATGATACCGGGGCTAAAAGGGTTACATTTGAGAGGACAGGTTGCATAGACTAGGCTTGTATTCCCTTGAATATAGAAGATTAAGGGGTGATCTAATTGCAGTGTTTAAGATGATTAAAGGAGTTCATAGGGTAAATAGAGAGATGGTGACCAGTTGTTTTTCAGACTGAAGGGAAGTATACAGTGGTGTTCCCCAGGGGTCGTTCTTAGAACCACTGCTTTTTTTTACATATATATTAATGACCTGGACTTGGATATACAGGGAATAAAGTTTGCAGATGATACAAAACTCAGAAATATAGTAAACAATGAGGAGGATAGTAACTGACTTCAGGAGGACATAGACAGACTGGTGAAATGGGCAGACACGTGGTGGATGAAATTTAATGCAGAGAAGCTGAAGTGATGCATTTTGGTAGGAAGAGTGAGGAGAGGCAAGATGAACTAAATGGTACAATTTTAAAGGGGGTGCTGGAAGAGAGAGACCTCTGGGTGTATGTACACAAATCTTTGAAGGTGGCAGGACAAGTTGAGAAGGCAGTTAAAAAAGCACATGGGATCCTTGGCTTTATTAATAGGGGAATAGAGTACAAAAGCAAGGAAGTTATGCTAAACCTTTATAAAACACTGGCTAGGCCTCAGCTGGCGTATTGTGTTCAATTCTGGGCACCACACTTTAGGAAGGATAGCAAGGGTTTGGCGAGGGTGCAGGAGAAATTTACTCGAATGGTACCAGGGATGAGGGACTTCAGTTATGTGGAGAGACTGGAGTAGCTGGGATTGTTCTCCTTTAGAGCAGAGAAGGTTAAGAGGAGATTTGATAGAGGTGTTCAAAATCATGAAGGGTTTTGATAGAGTAGATAAGCAGAAACTGTTTCCAGTGGCAGAAGGGTCGGTAACCAGAGGACACAGATTTAAGGTGATTGACAAAAGAATCAGAGGCGACATGAGGAAACATTTTTTACACAGCGAGTTGTTGTGATGTGGAATGCACTGCCTGAAAGGGTGATGGAAGCAGATTCAATAACATTCAAAAGAGAATTGGATAAATACTTGAAGGGAAAAAATGTACATGGCTGAGTAAAGAGCAGGGGAGTGGGATTAATTGGATAGCTCTACCACAGAGTCAGCATAAGCATGATGGGCCGAATGGTTGGTTTGTTTTTAAAAAGGTGTACCAAAAAAAGTACATTGATAATTTTGACAATGAGGAAACCATAGAGGGGCTGAGAGAGAACAAGATGGTGTTAGATTCGTGTAAACTATTCTACGTGTGATCCCAATCTTTACAAAATTTGGGGTTAATGTAATATGCTAGTTGAACTTGCATGCGTTATATAATAGACTTTCCAATGAGCTCAATCATTAGACCAGCCAGAGGTGTATTCAGAATACTAAAACATGTATTTGCATTGTGTATTAATGAATTATTATATGAATTAGGCTGCTAAAATCCTGAAATGTATGTTGCACAAGTAAGATGCTCTGATATTGGGTTAAAATCATTCCGTTAATTAACTCAATCGCGTATAAAAGAAGCTGATGGTTGTCACTTGTATTAAATAAAAGTGTACTGTTTCTAACTTCTAAAAATAAATACATCTAAAGCATAATTTCTTTTCACCCGAGAACCCTTGCTTCATGTGTAGGCTGCTTATGTGGTTCAAGCTTTTTGATTTTTTTAAAATCCTTTTTTTACTACAGGAAAGAATTTGTGGAGGGATGTAAAGCATTAAATGCAGACAGTATTGCTGGAATCCGTGCCAGATTCCCAAGCCTTATGAATGAAGCCAAAGTTGAGGACAAGTTCAAAGATTTGTATCGGTTTACGTTTCAGTTTGGACTAGACTCTGAGGAAGGCCAGCGATCGCTACGGAGGGAAATAGCTGTTGCCCTTTGGAAACTGGTGTTCACACAGAACGTACCTTTCATATTGGACCAGTGGCTGAGCTTCTTAACTGAGAATCCGCCTGGAATAAAGGGAATCTCTCGAGATACGTGGAACATGTTCTTAAATTTTATTCAGGTGATAGGTCCCGATCTAACAAACTACAGCGAGGATGAGGCTTGGCCAAGCCTGTTTGACACATTTGTAGAGTGGGAAATGGAAAGAAGAAGAAAAGAGGGTCTGGCTGAAGAAGCATTGCATTTAATTACGGAGGCTGCAAATGTGGAAATGTTAGGACAAATTGCTACAGACTACCAAGTAACAGATAATGAGTAGTGAGCAATAACTGAACGTGACAGCATATGTAGTTTACTGCTCCTCACCACCCTCAATTGCCTTGTTGCTAAAAGGGCTCCAAGATGCTGTAATAATTTATAGGCACTTTTTAAGCAATTGGGTAATACCTTTTTTTAAAATGCTTGTTCACAAAAGTATGCAGTAATTCACTAGTTGCCCTAATAAAAGCAGCATCCGTTTCAGCCTTTGAATACTACTAGTATGAAGTAGTCTGACATCGTTATTGCAGAGTTTTTGTCTTTGCTTATAAAATTGTGGTGTTATGGAATTCCTTGGTTTAAAAAGTTGAATAGTGCCAGAGCTCGCTTCTGCAAATTGAACGAGTAAGAGGCTGCTGTGTGTGATGCTGCTTGTAGCAGTGAAAATAGTATAAAATATAAGACAGTATTAAACATTTACCAGTTTACTGATCAAGAATTGGAGAAGTGTTGCTATATTCAAATTGCAAGACTCCTGCAGTTATTCATGTGGCAGTGCAGTCTTTCAGTATATCTAACTGGTAGTTGTGTTAGCACTGTACTCTTGTACACTGTGCAAGGTTCCAGGGTTTGCAGTACATGCACACACATTTCACGCGTGGGCTCATCTCTGTGAAGTTTGTTTCCTTGTGTACACCTAATAAACATATGGGTTCTTTTGAATTCCCCCTGGAAAAAGTCACAGTGATCTGGATCTCTATCTTAAAAACATTGATGTGTTTCAGCTTGTTAGGTTTACAATCCATTGTTACAATTTAGATAGTGCTACTGGTGCACATGCATCGTGATTATATTCACCAGTACCAGTCACTTTGGGGCACAAAATGTGCATTTATGTAGATTGCACCTGCAGGTACCATAAAAGCCCCATTGATGATTCTTGCCTCAAAGACCAACCTTTTGGATAAAATCAAATCTATGGCTGCCTTAGCATCTCACCAGAGGGAACACCATTGCTACCCTGATGTGTCAAGGTGACTTGCTCACAAAGCTCATTGCACTATTTTCAGAGTCTTGGCACAGGTTTAACACCAAGAGTATTCAAGAAGCAATAGGCAGCAGGGCTTAAAGGAATGGGACCAGTCCTGCAGATACTGTTGCCTTAACTAAAATCAACTGAAATGTGATTTATTTTTTCTTGAATTTATTACTGAACTACAGCTTTCTATTAATCTGATGAGGTTTGGCTTTTTTTTTCCCTCATGTGTCCATTCAGGGTTTTGTGAAAATTCAAAACTGTCCACTTTAATGTATTTTTGTTACAAAGAAATTTATAGTTAACGAGTGACATGTGGAAAGTGTACTTGTGCCCCTACATGTCGCATTGCATTCTACGACCTTTGGCGTGTTACATCTGTTGAGTGTATCTTACTGATTTTACAAATGCATCAGATGAATGGTTTCCAGCTTAAAACTGAAAAAAATGACTCTCTAATGTTTTAATTTTCCTCCTCTTCAAAGTTGCTCTAGGACTTTGGATCTTGTCTGTACTGCCCTTTTGGATTCCAAGTTCTTCCTACCTTGGATTTTACACAGAACCAACAACCCTGAATTTTCTGTAGCAGGATTAAAAATTTAATTCTTAAAACTCTGATATATAATCTGTGCATTTAGCTTGTGCTACATGTATATTTTATAGAATAAGGTTTGGTGCTTTCACTTCTGGGCTGCATTTCTGTGGTCTGTGGGGTTGTTGTGAGTCTTGTTGGTTTGTTTAGTTGTGTTACCATACTTAAGATACTTTCTTTTCTCTCTTTCTGAAATTTACTGTCACCTTAAATCACTTGTAAACTTACTGAAATGAACAACATTTTGCTAATAGTGTGTTTCTACCAATACACTGTCTTGTTACCATCAACTGTACATTTTATGTATTCAGATATTGTATAAATAATGGATTTATTTAAAGTTGAAATGCTTTGTATGTTTTACGTACTGATTATTTTCCAATTAAAAGAGTCAATTGCATTCTTAGCAACTTTGATCATCCATAACTTATTTCCCTTTTTTCAGTTTTAAACCAAGAAAAACACCATTTTGCAACTGTTTTATCATGTTTCTGCATCTGACTCTTTTTTTGCCATCAGTCATGTTTGGACAAAAGGATCCAGGGTGGGATGCCAGGCAAGTTAAAGAAAGACTTGCAGCTGTGCCTACCCTCCAGTACCTACACCACGGCATCGGCAGACTGAGGTGAAAATACCTTGCTCTGGCAGACAATTAATGTAAGTATTTTTTAAATGGTGAAAAGCTAGGAACATTGGAGCTCCAAAGGGATATAGGGGTCCATGTACATAATCACTAAAATATATAGTGGTCAGATACAAAAAATCAAAAAGGCTAATAGAATGTTAGCCTTTATATCTAGAGTGCTAGAATATAAAGGGGAGGAAGTTTTGCTACAGCTATAGAAAGCCCTGGTTCGACCACATCTGGAGTACTGTGTACAGTTCTAGGCACTGCACTTTATAAAGGATATATTGACCTTGGAACGAGTGCAGCGCAGATTCACCATGTTACCAGGGCTCAGAGTTACATTATGAGGAGAGATTACATAAACTAGGCTTTTATTCCCTGGAATATAGAAGGTTAAGGGGTGATTTAATAGGGTAAATAGAGAAACTTTTTCCACTGGTGCGGGATTCTATGACAAAGGGACATCTCCTTGCAGCTGGAGAAGAACTTGGAGTGGGAGTGGGAGTGGGAGGGGGAGGATCCGGTTGTCGTAGTCCACGTAGGAACGAACGACATAGGTAGAACTAGGAATGAGGTTCTGCTGAGGGAGTTTGAGGAGCTAGGATCCAAATTAAAAAGTAGAACCTCAAAGGTGGTAATCTCTGGATTGTTACCTGAGCCGTGCGCAAATTGGCATAGGAACAAACAGATTAGAGGTTTAAATGCGTGGCTGAGTGGTGTGGGAGGAAGGGGTTTCGGTTCATGGGGCAGTGGCACCAGTACTGGGGAAAAGGGGGAGCTGTTCCGTTGGGATGGGCTCCACTTAAACCGGGCTGGGACCAGTATCCTGGCAAACCGAATAACTAGGGCAGTAGACAGGGCTTTAAACTCCTGAATCCTCCCGCCCCTCCTTCATTAAAGAGTAAATTTAAAAGCAGCGAGAGAAATGTCAAGGCTCTAGAGCAGAGTAGAGGTTTGGGTAAAAATAAGCAGAGTGGGTCAGGCAGGAACAAAGGTAATAAGGCATCAGTGACTACGGTGACCTCCGGGGGAAAAAGAGAAAATAAGTCAAAGCTAAAGGCACTATATCAGAATGCGCTAAGCATTCGCAATAAAATAGATGAATTAATAGTGCAGATAGAAATTAGATAGCACCTCAATGCTGTCAAACACTGTCAAATCATCTGTCAAAAAATTATGGGGCCTGTCACTAACAAAACTGGCAGATGAAGCGACATGCACTGACGTCATCTGACACTGGCTTTCCCTTAATTGGCCAGCAAGCCAGCAGGGAGGGGCTTAAGGCCAATCAAGGGAAAATAGCGTCAGGTCGTCAGATGTCGCTGGGGGCGGGACTAGAACCCGGAAACCAGCAGTTCCGCCCCCAACGTGCCTCCTCGGGTAAGATCCCGGCCTTTGTGTTTTGAAAGAGGTGGCTATAGAGATAGTGGATGCATTGGTTGTCATATCCAAAATTCCATAGATTCTAGAACGGTTCCTGCGGATTGGAAGGTAGCAAATGTCACCCCACTATTTAAGAAAGGCAGGAGAGAGAAAACGGGGAACTACAGACCAGTTAGCCTGACATCAGTAGTAGGGAAAATGCTAGAATCTATTATTAAAGACGTGGTAACAGGGCACTTAAATCCGTGCTGACTCTGCCCAAATCTATTATTTTTATGAAAAGGAAATCGTGTTTGACAAATCTGTTGAGTTTTTTGAGGTTGTAACTAGCAGAATAGATAAGGGGGAAACCAGTGGATGTGGTGTATTTGGATTTTCAGAATGCATTCGATAAGGTGCCACGCAAGAGGCTGTTGCACAAGATTAGGTCTCATGGGATTGGGGGTAATATTAGTATGGATTGAGGACTAGTTAACGGACAGAAACAGAGTAGGAATAAACGGGTCATTTTCGGGATGGCAGGCTGTAACTAGTGGGGTACCGCAAGGATCAGTGCTTGGGCCTCACCTATTCACAATCTACATCAATGATTTGGATGAGGGGACCAAATGTAATGATGCAAAGCTGGGTGGGAATGGAGGTTGCAAGGAGGCTTCAAGGGGATATAGACAGGCTAAGTGAGTGGGCAAGAACATGGCAAATGGAATATAATGTGGAGAAATGTGAAGTTATCCAGGAAAAACAGAAAAGCAAGAGTATTTTTTAAATGGTGAGAGATTGGGAAATGTTGGTGTTCAGCGGGACCTGGGTGTCCTTGTACATGAATCACAAAGTTAACATGCAGGTACAGCAAGCAATTAGGAAAGCAAATGGTATGTTGGCCTTTATTACAAGAGGATTTGAGTATGAGAGTAAAGACATCTTACTGCAATTATATAGGGCCCTGGTAAGACCACACCTGCAGTATTGTGTACAGTTTTGTTGGTCTCCTTACCTAAGGAAGATATACTTGCCATAGAGGGAGTGCAATGAAGGTTCACCAGACTGGGTCCTGGGATGGGGTAATTGTCCTGTGAGAACAGATTGAGTAGACTAGGCCTATATTCTCTCGAGTTTAGAAGAATGAGAGGTGATCTCATTGAAACATACAAAATTCTTACAGGGCTGGACAGGGTAGATGCAGGGAGGATGTTTCTGTTTGCTGCAGTTATATAAGGTATTGGTGAGACCACATCTGGAATACTGCATACAGTTTTGGTGTCCATACTTACGAAAAGACACACTTGCTCTCGAGGCAGTACAAAGAAGGTTCACTCGGTTAATCCCCGGGATGAGGGGGTGGACATACGAGGAGAGGTTGAGTAGATTGGGACTCTACTCATTGGAGTTCAGAAGAATGAGAGGCGATCTTATTGAAACATATAAGATTGTGAAGGGGCTTGATTGGGTAGATGCGGTAAGGATGTTCCCAAGGATGGGTGAAACTAGAACTAGGGGGCATAAATCTTAGAATAAGGGGCTGCTCTTTCAAAACTGAGATGAGGAGAAACTTCTTCACTCAGAGGGTAGTAGGTCTGTGGAATTTGCTGCCCCAGGAAGCCGTGGAAGCTACATCATTAAATAAATTTAAAACAGAAATAGACAGTTTCCTAGAAGTAAAGGGAATTAGGGGTTACGAGGAGCGGGCAGGAAATTGGCCATGAGGCTGAGTTCGGATCGGTTGAGGCCCTGTGGGTGGCGTAGCGGGCCCAGGGGCTGAGTGGCCGGGTCCTGCTCCTACTTCTTGTGTTCTTTAGATTTGAGGTGAGGATCAGATCAGCCATGATCTTATTGAATGGCGGAGCAGGCTCGAAGGGCCGATTGGCCTACTCCTGCTCCTATTTCTTATGTTTCCCCTGGCTGGGGAGTCTAGAACCAGGGGTCACAGTCTCAATAAGGGGTCGGCCATTTAGGACTGCGATGAGGAGAAATTTCTTCACTGAGGGTGATGAATCTTTGGAATTCTCTACCTGAGGGCTGTGGAGGCTCAGTCGTTGAGTATATTCAAGACAGAGATCGATAGATTTTTGGATATTATGGGGATAGTTCAGGAAAGTGGAGATGAGGTAGAAGATCAACCATGATCTCATTGAATGGCAGAGCAGGCTTAAATGGCCTACTCCTGCTCCTATTATGTTAACCTTAAAATCAGAGCCAGGCCATTATGGAGAGAAGTTGGGAAACATTTCTTCACACACAAAGCAGTAGATGCTAGCTCAATTAATTTTAAATGAGATCTATAGATTTTTGCTAGCCACGGGTATTGAGGGATATGGGGCCAAGGCAGCTGGGTGGAGTTAGGATACAGATCAGCTATGATCTCATTGACTGGTGGAACAGGCTCTAGGGGCTGAATGGCCTACTCCTGTTCTTATAATGAAATGATTGCTTTCTCTCTGGGATTCTATTGTTCCAGTGCTTTGTGGAGGAGGAAAGGACAAATGCCAGAAGCGTGCAGCATCATCTGTGCAGGCGACATTGGATGAGCAGGTATCCACATACCACAAAGGAGTTATCTGGATTTTTGTTATCGGCAGTGTTGGAGAAGGCGGTGTTTTCCTCGACATCAAAAATAGGCCAGCTGTTGGAGCCTCTTTCGGCTGGGGGCACTGCCATGTCTATGGTTGTGAAGGTGACAACAGCACTTTTATGCTTCTAGTTGGCCACTGACGACATTGACATGACTAATCCGTTCACTGTTGCATTAGACTAGTTACGGATGCCCTGTTCAGGCATGCCTCTAAGTTTATTCAGTATCACATGAACCCAGCAAAGCAGCGAGAGAGCCAGCAACAACTTCCAAGTGGCTGTATTGCCAGAAGTGCAGGGGGCTAGTGATACCACCGATGTGGCTATAAAGGCTGAAAACCCCATCAACTTCAACATTGAGGGCATGAAATCCCTTCATGTCCAGGTAGCAAATGTTAGCCACCTCATTATGCATCTCAATGCATGCTATATAGGGAGTAGACATGGTTTGTTTCTCAGGCAATTTAGGATACTTATTACAAAGGGATTGGGGCCTTCCAAGCACAAAGTGAAGAGGAAGGTGGTGGTGACTAGGAGAGAATGAGAGAGATGTGCTTATGGCAGCATGTCATCACCAACTTCTTCAAAAATAGGGTGTCCATCAACTACTTAACATGAACCCTTGCCTTGCTCTTAGACAACCATTCAGCTAATCTGTAATCTTATTGGCAAAAGACAGTTACAAACATTAATCCCCATAGAAGGTCTCTCGGCCAGGGGGGGGGGAAACCAAACACTTTAGTTCGCCTTGCTTCTTATTCACCTGCTGTGCTCCTGGCCATTGCCGCTGCAGAGACCCATCAGGAACAGGATTCTTGCTCCAATCGTACCCTGAATACAAAATTAGGCTCTGCTCAAGGAAAATGCAGTGGGAACATGGGGGCAGGTGGAAGTCCTCCAATTTTTCCATTGATCTTAGGAAAATCCAAAGTGTCTGAATCAGAGTGCTTTGAACAATGGAAGTTAGTTTTGGCATCCCAGTGAACATTCATCCCTTTTATCATTGGGATGATCTATTCACGAGCTCAGCGTGGGGTAACTACTGAGAATCCACGCAGCAGGAGGTAGCTGGTTTTGTTAAAGGCCTACTGGCAAATCACTGAATGGGAAAGAAGTCGAGGGACGACTCACGCACTTCCTGCTCTCAGAAGAAACAGAAAGTAAAACCTACGTTTGGTGGTCAATCAGTCCAGTTGGGTCTGGGAAGCAAGCCCGGCCTAGTGAGGGAAAAATCAGTCACCTTAAACTCGGGGCCAGTCAGAGCGAAAGGCTGACCAGGAAGTGAGCCCACTAATATAGGACGGTGTGGCGTGGCTTATTCACAAGGAGGGTTTTTAAGGTAAGTGAGCTTAGACCTGTCACTCTATGTTC